>JAVSCE010016421.1:0-596381 GCA_032199065.1 Smutsia gigantea | reverse complement strand
GAGGCTGACATGCCCTGTTGCCCAGGTGCTACTGGTCACCTGTGGGAGAAAACTTCGTCCTCTTGGGCCCCTGCATCATCGGCCTTGCCAGTCCCTTGCGGGGCCCAAGAACTTACCTTCTGAGCTCCGTCTTTTAGAAGTTGTTCTCGTCTTTAGACCACTGCTTCTGACTTTAATGTGTATAATATGAGTCCCCCATGGAACTTGAAGAGATGTGGGTTCTGATTTGCCCTGACCAGGGTGGGGCCTGAGACCCTGAATTTCTCATTAGCTCCCAAGGGGGACCAGGGCTGCTGGCTCTCAGACCACCCTCTGAGTTAATGAGGATTTAAAACAGCAAGTGGAAGAAACTTCTCCCATGGGGCACTGGGCTTATGTTGCCAATAATAGTTGCTGTGGTTTTGGGGATGAAAAGGGTGATGTATGTCCCTTTTTCTTACATCTTGGTGCTCCAGTGTAAACGGGGACAGGCTGAGCATAGTGTTTCCCTTTCAAACCCCCACAAGCTCCTGTATTTGCCAGCCTATTAAACCCATGTTGACTTTGGCCTGTTGGCAGATGTAAATGGTTTCCTCTTTTTTTGTAGCTGTTAAAAGACACATTTAATACAGAGAAAAAAAATTGCCTTTTGTTATGACCTAGTCTTGGATGATAAGTACTTAGAGCGTGATCGTGATGTGCCTTTCTTTGTAAATGCTGTTGGATATTTTATCCACAAGCAGCTAGAAATAGAAGATTGGTGTAGTGAGCCAGATATCTCCATTTAAAAATAAACAAGAACAACTCCTTTTAGGGTGACTTAACAAAATGACCTATGTAAAAGGCTGGATTAAAAAAAAAATTTTTTTTCCTTATTTGGTGTAGTCACCATCCTGAGTTCCATAGATGCTGTTTCTCTCAGAGATTTCCTGCCACTGGTGCCAAGCCTGGGCATCCCTGGGTTCACCTGGACTCTCAGCTTTCCTAGGTTTAAATCCTGGCTATGTTGCTGAGCCCTTTAGCATAAGGGCCCTGTCCACTTTCTGCCACGGTTTCCTCCCAGGGTCAATAGAGAGTGTCTTTAACTCTTGCTCTGCAAGCCCAGGGTTGCTGGCTCCTCATAGAGCGCTGGGCCTGGCATGCGGAGCCCATGGGGTCGTGTCCAGCCCTGTGGGTGCTGGAAGGCCAGTGGGGAGCTGAATGAGCCCTTTGAGATGAGGCCCGAGCCCTGATGTTTGTGTACCAGAACACGGGGCTTTTCAACAAATGGGCTTCTCTGCCTTGTAACTTTCCACAGTGAGAACCATATTCCCTATCATTCCAGAGCTAGAATTTTAAAACATGGTCATCTAGAGGAGGCTTTCTGAGCAAAAACAAGAAGGAATGGTATTTCTCTTTCTTTCCCTGGTGGGCACTGCTGTAACTTCATTTCAGTAGCTGTGTGCTCAGTTGACTGGGGGAAATGCCACTTACGGCTCCATTTTCTTGTCCTTGCTGATGTCCTGTCAAGGTAAGCGGGTCCTTTTCATTTCAGCAATTGTTTTTTGGGTGCCAGGAAGCCCTATTTACAGAGGTGCCAAATGTGAAAAGGCACCATCCTGGTTCATAGCAACTACCAAAAGACAGAGGAGGCAAGCCCACACGAAGAAAGCGCCAGAGATGTGTGCTGGGACAGGAGTAGAGAGGGAGCACGGAGTATGGGATTGGAGCTGGCATTAGATGGGCACAGAGGATACTCTGGGGTGGCAGCTGGAGATCAGGAAGGCTTTCGGGGAGGGACTGTCTAAAGACGATCTGGGGCTTGATGGAGGTGCCATAGATAATTTGGTTGAGTTGGAGTATGGTGCCCACACAGGGCGTTGTAGTTGAAGAGTTGGCAGGCTAATTGAGGGTCGGTTGATGGAGTGTACACTTGGCAGGCCTTGGGAGCTGCCACAGGAGCCGCCCTGGGGAGCTACAGAAGGTTTGGTCAGGATTTAGGTGGAAGAGCTTCAGGAAGAAATCTGAGCTAGTCCCTGGTATTGGGAGGAGACAGAACCGATGACAGGCAAGCTCAGGTAGACTAGGCAGAATATGCTGGAAGGTTGCCATCAGACCCTCCTGTGCTCCCTTCCTCCAGCTAAATAATCCACATTCTTTGGGAGGCTCTTTGTCACTATTGCCCTGTGTTATAACCTCTTTTGTGGGTTCCTCTGGTGTCTTCCCAGGTATCCCCACATCTCTCCTTTTGCAGTTAGATGGTTTCTAATATCTGAGGGGAAGGATGAAGAGCCTGACCTGTGTGCTGGGTCACTGAGATCGGTGAGGGAGGGCATGGCAGAAAGGTGCGTACCACCAACAGAGATTCAGGCCAGGTCAGGTGGAGGTGTTAGAACACCTTGGAACATGGGGTGTCACCGAAAGGGACTGCCATCGGCTGACCCCGTCTTGCTCCTCCGCACACAGCTGTATCCAGCATGCTCCAAGGCCACAGCTCTGTGTTCCAGGCCTTGCTGGGGACCTTCTTCACCTGGGGGATGACGGCAGCTGGGGCGGCTCTTGTGTTCATATTCTCTAGCGGACAGGTGAGTTGCTTTCTTGAGTTGGTTCTGGGTGCTCATGGGGGCTCTCTTAGCGAGCTCTGCGGCCGTTCCACTCTGCATAGTAGGGCCGCAAGCTCTTGAATGCCACCGGCCACCCCCGAGATTGTGGGGCTTGTTTGTTCTCTGTCCTTTTATTTTCTCCCAGGCCTGGAGAGCAGGTGTCCCTGGCTGCAGACGTGCTGACCTGTTGCCTTCATCTCCCCTCCTGATTTGGAGCAGCTGGGAAGGGAGACACCCAGTCATTCAGCCTCCTTTAGCCCCTGCCTGCCTGATTTCTGTCTTCTGTCTAGTTTCTTTCCGGCCTGGCCCAGGTGGTAATAGAGGTAACCAAAGAGGAACAAAAAGGTTTTGGGTGTGGCTGTCCTGCTCTGTGTCCTGGAGTTAGTAGGGAGGATTGCAAAGGCCCTGGGGGAAAGGAGGGATGTCCACACCCTTTCCCATTTATCCCATCTCCAGGGCTCTCCATTCCCTCCCCCAACCCCTTTGGAATGAATACACACAGACCCCTCCCTGCCTGCCATATCCCACACTCCACCCCACAAGCCACGTCCACCTCATATGCTTGAGTTCCTTATTTTTCTCCAATCCTTGAATCCCTCCACCCATAGGCCCAGAGGGATCCACCAATCACAGCTCAATGAATGATGAACGCAAACTTCCTGCATCATTCAGCAGGTGGCCTGAGAAACTGGGTGTGGTAAGATCTGTTTAAACATACTGTGAGAGGGATCTGGAAACTAAAACACATGCACTCTTGTGTTAGAAACCAGTAAAGCAGGTATAGAAGTGCCAAGATCTGACCTCCCGCACTGCCCTGCCCCCACCCCTCCTCCGAGGGAGGCTTGGAGCCTGTCTGAGACCCACATGGCAGGATTCCAGGCTTTCTGGGGTCCCGTCCTTGTGCCTCTGGGGCAGACAGCTCCTATCTTCATCTTCACCAGTTTCTTCTGTGTTGAGAAGGAAAGATTGGAGTCACAGCTGGGGTCTAGCTGGCTCTGCTGGCCCTTGGGATCTGAGTGGACTCCAGAACCCTGTGTGGCCCTGGCCAGTGCTGTGGGGCTCTTCAGAAGGGAAGAGGTGCCCCCCTTCTCCTCTTGAGCTCCAGAGCCCCTAATTTGTCTCCTGTTAGTGTAACCACCAGGTCAGTTGGAGAAATTGCTGAGAACTTCCTGTGTGGAGGCATAGAGAGGGACCCTGAGACCACCCACACGTTCTGTGATTTGCTAGAAGGAACCATGGGACTCAGCATCTCCTTGTACTCATGGCTAAGGTTGATTCCATCAAGAGGACACAGCAATAGGACCAGCAGGGGAAAGACACAGGCAGTCTGGAGAAATCTGTGCATAGGCTTCCGATGCCCCCTCCTTTCCAGGGGATGCTCCTCCCAGTGATGAAAATGTAGCAGCACACGTGTGATGTGTCTGCCCAGAATGCCCAGGAGAGGCTCAGCTCCCAAGCATTTTACTGGGACTGGCCACGTAGGCACTCTGTACTGTGCTGCTATCAAAATTCCAGGCTTGGAGAAGGAAAGCAGGTGTCCTGCTTCCATCACCTTGTTTGTTAAACAGCGTAGGTACGTTGACCCACCCTTGTCAGTTAGGAATCAAGGGAGCAGTTCAAGTGCTAAGTTCCCAGAAGCCAGCCAAGGACCAGCCTTGCAAGCAGGACCTTCTAATGATAGCGGGCTCGGGTGGTCTGTGCTAACCCCTTCTGCACAGGAAGTGTGCGTGCGAAGTGGGAAGACGCATGGCTCTGGGAGACAAAGGCAGCCAGAGCCGCGAGGCCACAGAGGTGTGCTCTGTCCCCATGAACAAACTTCAGTGTTCACCTGACTGCAGTGGGGCTGCAGTGAGGGTCACCTGGCCCACTAGGCACTCAGACTCTCTTCCACACTCTCTTGTATTTGAATATACATCGAGCGTATGCCTATCTATTTTCTTTACATTATTGGGATCAAACTGTAAGTAATGTTTTATGACCAGCTTTTCTCAGTTGATATAACCTTAGATATTCTCAGTAAGCATTCCCCTTATATCCTTAAATGGTTTTTGATTACTTGGGTCACTTAAACGGCTATGTAATATTCTATCATAAGGACACACTGCAGCTTATCTGACCATTCCCCAACTGTTGGACAATTAGGTTATGTCCTTTTTTCTTACTTTTTGAGAAATAATGTTATGATGAACATCAATCTTTGAGCATATATCTGATTAGTTCCTTGAAATAAATGTCTAAAAGTGGAATAACATGTTTATTGACCTTAAAGTATAATTTTTCTCCTTCAGGATTCAGATGAATGTTGACAGAATGATTTTACCTGACTTCTTTATTATATCTGTCTGGTTTGATTAAATTATTTGGTTAGACCAATTTGGCTTCCATCACGGCATGCCTAGAGAAGAATGTCATTTGTATGGCTCACTGGGGTCAAAACTTTCCATCTACCCCACAGCCATTCTGAGGTGGGAAGAGGCTGCCTGTGGCTGGGGATGACTGACTTGGTGGTTTGAGCTACCCAGACCTCACTGGAAATCCCTAGGACTGAGGCAATCAACATCTCATTATGCCTGTCATGTGTTCATGCGGCTCTAGTTTATATCCTTAACTCAGGTCACCAAATTAAAAAGAATTAATTGAAATATAAGGTGCATATAGAAAAATACACATTTTAGAAGCATACAGTGTGATGATTTTTCACAAATGCCTATGACCCTAGTACCTAGATCAAGAACGAGAACAGAACCAGCCCCCCAGCAGCCCCATCAGGTTTCCTTCCTGTCACCAGCCGCACGCCTGCAGAGACATTCCTTCTCCTGATCTCCAACAGCAGAGAGTAGTTCTCTCTGGTTTTTCATATTGCATAAATTGAATAATCATACAGTACATGCCCTTCTGTCTGGCTGATTTCACCCTGCTTAGTTTCCACGTTACCTATGCCCCTGTCTGACTGTGAGCTTCATCAGTGTATCTATGTGTGTTCTCATTGCCATGTGGTATTCTGTTGTGTGAATACATCTGATTGGTGTGTCTAATCTGTTTGTGGGCATTTGGACAGTTTCTGGTTTTTGACTCTCCCAAATGCTGCTAAAAGCATTTTTGTACATTGTGTCTGGTGAATCCCAGGATGCGTTCTGTTTGCTAGTTACTCACCAGGGGCACTGCTGGGTCCTAGGGGCTGCCTGTGTTCACTACTAATGGATGCTGCCAGGTAGTTTTCCAAAGTGTCTGTGCCACCTCAGACCCCCACCTGCAGTGTGGGAGGGCTTTAGTTGGTCCACATGCTCCTTGCCAGCACTTGTCGATTTCCATCTTTTAGGTCAGCTACTCACTAAAGGTTTATCGTCATAATTCACAGGGAGAGCTGAGTAAGAGGCAGCACCCAGGCAGGTGCAGGCCAGCTACCACATGGAAACAACTCTGATTGTCTGTGGGATGGATGGAAGGTTTTTACAAAATTTTCTCCCTCGTTCTTGTCCCAATTTATAAAGGCTCTGATCCAGGCTTTCTGAAAGTTTTGCACACCAGGTGTGGCCCCATCTTTATTTTTGTGACCCTGTTAGGTATTATGGTTACCTCTTGTCCCAGGAAACATCCCTTAAGAACTGAAACATACTGTTTTCATTTTCAGAGGCGGATCTTAGATGGAAGTCTCGGCTTTGCTGCAGGGGTAAGTGCATCTGGCAGGAAGAATGTAAATGAAGACATGTTTATTCTGACATTTCTCTGCCAAGGGGTATATCCAGTCTCTCCCCATGCAGCCTGGATGCAGCTCTGTGATCTGCACGTGCTAATGGTACCTTCTTATCCCCGACCTCAGTTATTTTCCAGCACACTGACTACTGCTGCCTCTGTTAGTGGAAGAGCTGGTTGGGCAGCTGTCCCAGGACTTGTACAACAGGATAATATTTAGGAAGGGCCTAGCACAGCGCCTTGTTGGCACTAATTAAATATCCTTTTTCTCTCCTTCCCTTCCCCCTGAAAGACCTTTTATTAGAGACATTTCAAATGTAAACAGGTGGAGAGAATCCCAGATAGCCATCACCCAGCTTCAATCATCATCGGCATTTTGCTAATCTCATTTCATTTGTCTTCCCCAAACCTTCTGGAGAGGTTGGATTATTTTGTAAAAGCCAATCCTAGATAGCATGTAATTTCATCTGTAAGTTAAGTACCCGTCTCTAACTGGATGGCTTAAAAAAAAAAATTAACTGTAGCATTATCATGCCTGTGAAAATTAGTAAGAATTCTTTATTATAATCTAATACCCAGTCCACATTCAGATTTCCTGCATTCTTTCAAAGGTGCTATCTAAAACTGTTTTGTGAGAATGGAGATGCAAACAAGATTTCATATTGAATTTGTTATATCTTTTAAGATTCTTTTATTTTTTTAATGGTCCCATTTTTTTTTCTTCACACTATGATTTGTTGGAGAAACTGGACCATATATATAGAATTTGGCTGATGGCTTCCCATGGTGCTGTAAAACGTGTTCCTCAGCTCCCCATATCTCCTGTAAAGCTGGGAGTTAGATCTAGCAGCTTGATTCATCTGGAGTCCGTTTTCCAGGCATGATGTGTCATGGTGGGGCTGTGTACCCCCATTGTGGTGGTCATATCAGAGGACCTGTGACATGGGGTTTTCCCTTTTAGTTGATCAGGATTTCATTCCTCTTTCCCGTTTTTATGATCCTGTCATCTGCAAAAACTGGCCCGGCATGGCACCTCCTAGCAGTCCTCTTAAGTTAGCAGGCCACCAGATGGGGGTCTGTGTGCCTGCAGGAGCGTGTGGAGACTTCCCAAGTGATGCACGGGGGCATGGAAAGCATAACAAAATCAGGTTCCAGCTCCTCAGTGGTCGTATGCTTTTTATATCCCCATCCTGTTCTGCCTGAGAGTGCCTCACGGTGGTCTTCCCTTCCCACATTCCCTCACACAGTTGCCCTTTTCCACTTTACAAAAGAAAGACACACTGTTGCCCTATTACCCTGTCTCGGGGTGACAGAATCTCCATGCATCCACTTGGAATGTTGGTGCTGAGGTGGAGAAAGTGAGCATCTCTAATCACTAATCACTAGGCACGCATCTTTTAGCAGTTCAGATGCTGTTCTGTCCTTTGAATATGGATCTAATCAAATTGTTAGCAGACTGATCCTTAAAAGCAATTTTCCATGATGGACCACTCTGGGATTTGGGGCCTTTATTTTAGATAGAGTTCCAAGAACAAAATGACAATCTTATAACAAAATGTCTATTAATCTTCCTCTTTACTTGGACACATTTTTTCTTTGCTTACATTAAAAAAGGAAAACAAAAAACTTTTGGTGTCCTGTTCTAGTTGACTCTTTTAGGCCAAGAGCCGCTGTAAGAGTTTCATAGCAAAGGACAAAAAAAAAAAAGAACAAAATGAAACAATAAAAACAACAAACAAAAACAGAGTATAATAGTCTTCAGGACATGTAAGAGTGAATTTGAGAATATTAAAACATGAAAATTTAAGAAGTAATTTCCCTAAAGAATCATCAGACCAATGTATAACTATGTTCATTTGACTATAAGGATCTAAAATAAAATAACGCGGTCGGTAGAAAAAGGATTCTAAAAGTTATTTATGTATATTTATTAGAAAATACCATTTACTTTTCTGAAATTGACCTTGAATATGAGCTAGTTGCCCAGAGGAACTCCTGGGAGGTCACCAGATACATAGAGAAAAGCAAACGCATGATGTGGGAGACAGTTGGGACTCAAACTTAGTACTTTTCCATGGCACTGCTGGCTGGAGGTGGATTCTCATAAATGCTTTCCCCAACAAGGGAGAGGCACTAGAGCTCAGCTTGCCTGAGCTATAATAATTGCTTGTACTTATAATGGGATAGTTTATATTTGCTATGGGCAACCTTCAGGCTGGGGCAGTGGTTCTCAATGGAGGGCGGGAGTGGGGTTTGCTCCCCAGGGGATATTTGGCATGTTCGGTTGTCTCCACTGGTATCCAGTGGGTAAAGGCCAGGTGTGCTGCCACACACCTGGTGATGCCCTGGACAGCCTCCACCACAAGAAGTTAGCCTGCCCAAAGTGTCAGTGGTGCTTAGCTGAGAAATCCTGATCTGGAGCATTTTGATGTGTCATCTTTAGTCACAAAGTGGAATGTGTAAAAATTCAGGTGTATTTAAAGTTAAAAAAAAAAAAGTCCCCTTGCATCTCCTACTTGCTTCCCAGAGGTCATCACAATTAACCCTCAGCATGTATCCTTGGCGAACTTTTATTATACATAGGGAAAGTGTCAGGGCAGTTAAGTGGGCCATGGTGCCTGGTATCCTAAAGGCTTTGCTTCCTCAGCACAGCTCTGAGATGCTTTGAGTAAATACGTTGAAAAGGGAACACTGGCCGTCAGTCAGTTGGACTGGGTTCCCATAGTACCATGTTTTCACAGTGCATGCCTTTATGTGTGTGTTGTATGTGCACTGAAATACATCTCTAATGCTACAGGGACATCTTTATACAATAGATAATTGTGCACTGGAACAAGTTTTTGTAAGAGATTCCTGGGACAAAGGACAGGTGTGTTTTAAATGTGCTCAGCAGTATATTTCACAGGTCATTTTTTTCTCATTAGCAGGGCCTTGGAAGTATTAATCAGTTCTCCTTAAATGACTCCTCTTAGAATTCATTTGCCTGTTTTTCCCTCAACTCTTTAAATCACTTTCCAAGTCTCTAATAATCATTGTTTTTCTCCTCTCAGTGCCCAAGCCTGGTCTTGATTTTGGCCTGAGGCATGAACTTAATGGGGAGAAATGTTACCATTATTCCCTATTAGAATCCTGGAGTAATACAGCTTTAAAGCTGGAAAAGATTTTAGATGTTTATGATAGCTATTATTTATTGAGTCCTTATTTTTCACAAGGTACTCTGCCAAACACTTTATGTAAGTCATCTAATTTAATTTTTATGACTACTCAGTGAGGTATATACCAGGGGCTTATTATTTACCCCTACTTTATGGGCAGGGAAACTGAGGCACAGCAAGTATAAATAAATTGTTCGGGAGCACACAGGGATCAAGGTCAGGATTTGAATGCACAGGCTGACTGGAGAATTCCTACTTTAAAGCCACAGTACCTCCTCACTGATGTCTGGTCCAGCTGCCTCTATCTATAGATAAGCAACAGATCCAGAGAGAGTAAATGACTTACCCAGAATTGAAAAATTGCTAGGCAGTGGCAGAGCAAGGACCAGTGTCTTTTTTTATTTGTGAGGCTTGAGCTAACTAGGCATCTCTAAATCATTGTATTTTCTTAGTACTTGTGTGGACTAAATATGACCATGGAACTCAGGAAGAGCAAGGCAGCCTCCCAATGAAGAAGCTTACATCTTGGCATGAAATGGCAATTTAATATCTATTATTTAATCCCACAGGGAGCTGGTTGCTCATGAAAGACCTGATTTTCTTAAGGAGATTTTGGCCGAGTCTGCTTTTGTGCAGCAAGTGCTGAATAATATTTTCCCCCAGTAACTGGCTCACTGTTGGAAGTTAACGATGCTATCTAGTGATGGCCTCGAGTCTGGGGGGGATGAAGGTGACCAGCTACTCTCCATATCCATGGAGAAATGGGTGGGAAGAAATGGTGGAATTGTAGTGTGAGGGATTCAGGGAGGAGATTTCAGCCAGGGTTGAAAGGGTTATTCTGGAGGAAGTAGTAGAAAGAGAAGAGCTAGGGGTGGGAAGCAGCCACGGAACTGGGTCTTCAGAAACCCGAGCTTTTATACTCCTGGCCGTGAGTGCAGATCCTGGAGTGGGGAGTGCCATCACTGTTACCGCCGGACAGGTAGGGAAGCCTGGTGTGTCCTAAGGGAGCTCTTTCAATGTGAGGTCTGGGAACACACCAAAATGGGCTGGGCCATAGGCAAAGTACCATGAGCCAGCATGAAAGGGTGCTGACGGGCTACGATGAGGCTCCTGCGAAGATCTGTGCTCTGTTCTCTGGGCCCTGATTCTCCTTGTTACAAGGCCGAGAGGCGAAGGGCCCACATGAGCCTCCGGAGATGTTGAACATGCTTGGTGCTGGAGCACATCCAAGCCGGCATCACTTTGACGGGACGGCCCACGTTGCAAGTTTCAGGGCAGTTGTCCAAAGTGGAGCTCCTCTCTTCAATGTGCTTTTTCAAGATTTTGGGAACTCAGGAGCCCTGGGGCCTCTGAGATCCTACCTACTCTCTGCAGGTTTGCTCGTTCTGTTCTGGGATGCAATGACCAGGGAGGCAAAATTTGTGTATTTTAGGGCTAAGGCTGCCCTCTAGGTAGGCCCTCCGTGAAGAAGCGAGGTGGTATGCTGGGGCTGGCTAGTGGGACTCTGCGCTCCCTGCCCCAGGGGTCTCATCTGGCAAGCTGAGTGTGGCGTGGTGCAGGAAGAAGACGCCTGGGAGGGCCCGTCTCTAACCATGACTACTCACAGCCTTGCTTCAGGGCTCTTGGCACCGTGGTTAAGGGGCACCTACCACGTCTGCCCCCGTTGCTTCCAGCACAGCACTGTAGCAAGACACCAACACCCTCAGCTCTCATGATTGAGGGGTGGAGACCCTTCAGGTTTGATGATCAGGTGTTTTATTTTTAGAGGTTTCAAGTAACCAGTGTACAATGGGAAAACTTCTGTGTCTCAGCTAAGACAAACGTTCTCAACCTTGCCCGGCACGGGCAGGAGCCCCTGACCACATCCTGGGAGACGAGCCTGACTTGTGGTCAGGCGCTCCTGGGCCCCACACAGCAGTGGTTCTTGTGAGCGTGAGGGCGATGTGGTGACAGCTCCGTCCCGGGTCCTCCCCTCATGCTGTGCGACATGCACCAGCAAGAGGGGGACCTTCCTTCCCTGCACATCCTGACCCCGGCTCCACTCTGGGACGGAAGCAGAGTCTTGCTGCAAGAAGAGGGGGTGTCCAGGCAAGGGAGGAAGAGGGAGAAGGGGAAGAAACACACTCAGGAAGGAGACAGACTATTATTATTATTGTAGTTTTTCTTTTCAATTTCATGCTTCAGATTTCCAATGTTATTATAAACAGTGTGCGGGAGGAAATGATACATATTACCTTTTCTCTCTGGTTATGGAAAGTAACAGCATTTGTCTCGGTGGAAGAGCCCACGTGTGTTCTTCTGCCCTGCCAAGCATTGGGGTGTATGAGCCTGAGGCCTGCCCAGAGCCCCCTGGATTGTCGCCTCCTTCCCTGTCTTTCTCCATATCCTTTCTCCTTTGCTCCCCGTGCATCCTCAGGCTGCCTCCATGCTTACCGTCTGGAAACCCCTGCTTCCGCCTCTTTCCTCTGGGCCTACCATATAGATTGTCCCAAGACATTCTCCTTGGGGCATATCTGTTCCTCTTTGTTTTGGGGCAACCTTCCCTGTTGCTGTGAAAGAGAAGGCGGGAGTGTATGGAGGTGACCAGGAGATAAAACAGGACCTAGAGGTTCAGCATCAGTGTCAGATATAAGTGCTCCAAAGTCACACTAACTCTTACGCATCTCTCTGTAGGCCCAAGTAGATATTGAATACATAGTCCTTTAAGCTGATTGGCTCATTTTTCATCCATTCATTCATTCAGCATTCATAGAGGACCTGCTGTATTCCAGACACAGTGCCAGCTGCTGAGGATTTGAAGAAGTGATGGCAGATGGTCTCTGTCTTTTAGGAAGTTACTATCTAGTGAAGAGGTGGGTACACTACCCTGGAGGTCCGAATCGAGCCCACTACCGGCCTTTGTGCATTGGGATCTGTTGGAACCCACTGCTTTGCATCACAGTGGCTGAGCTGAGGGTCCCACAGGACTGTACTGCCTGCAAAGCCTGAACTGTTCGCTTTCACTGAAGTTTGCTGACCTCCCGATAATGGTGTTTTTGGCTGGGTTTCCCGAGGCCTGGTGGCCTTGTGAGTAGCCTCAGCAGGCAGGGGTTGGACCTGCAGGACCACAGCTCTGTGTGCGCAGGGCCCGGGCTCCCTCCTGGAGTGTCTGGGGTTCCCAGGTACGTGATTTCCTGGGTGGTGTGGGCTTTGTGGTGCACCCTCCCCAAGGGGGCCTGGCCTTTGCTCATGAAGTCAGTGTTACTGCTCCCAACGCTAGCATGGCCTTTTGAAGAATCTTCAGGGAGGCTTTGTAGTGAAGCACAATGAATTATCTGGATCCTTTTGTTCCAGGCTCCTTGTGACATTTAAGATACATTGTGTCAAGACATGGCCAAGGGCAAAAGGGTGTGCAATTCAATGGTGAAATAAAACTAGTTTTCCCAGCTCAAGTCAGCCTCAAGTTTGCAGCTGTCCTTAGCATCTGTGGTCTAGCCGAATGAGCTAACTTGGCCGAGCATTCTTGGCAGTTCAGTTCCAAGGAGCTTTCTGGCTCTGGGGAAGCTTGCTTCATTCTGATGCAGTGGTTCACCCCAGGCTGCATGATAAAATCATCCAGAGAGATTTAAAAAGCCCAGTGCCCTGGACACACCCTGGACTAACTATATCAGACTCTTGGGGGGCGGAAGAGGCTTCCGTGGTCCCTACAGCACCCCAGTGCCTGCAGCGTGCGGCCAAAGCTGAGAACCTCTGTTCCAGTGCGGACCCTAGGTTAAGGAAGGGTGAGCTGGTGTTTGAAAAAGTGGATCCCCTTCAGAGGCTCCATGTAGCTGTGGGGCTAAGAATCCAACTGAGCCAAAATGTAGATTGGGGTCATGGTTAGAGGAACGCTGGAAGTGGAGGACATGGACGGGGGAGCGTGGGAGGAGGCTGCTGCCTCGGGTCTCCTGCCGCAGGCCTGTTGCTGACGCTGCCCTGGCGCCCCACCGCGTACTTGGCGGTTGTCCTGGCTTCTAAGGCTGGTTGATTTTGATACCAGCCGGGGTGGGAGGGGGCAGGTACGTTTTCCAGCTGGTCAGGTGATATTGGACAGCTGCCCCTGGGGAACTCAGGTTCCTCCCCTGGGCTCCTTGGTGCTCACTAAAGAAAGATGGGAGGCAGGGTCTTGGAGAACTTGAGCTTGAGCTTAAATTCTCACTTGATGTACAGTCCCCACACTGTGTCTGAAAAACATCAGGACTGGCAGGGCCTTCTGGGAGTCATCTCAGGCAGCCCTGTGCCATCAGACAGGACAATATTTCACTGAATCCAGACGGACGGTAGGAGTATAGTTTCTTTACAGAGACTTTTGTGATGCAAAATTTTCCCCTTTTTTTTGGTAACCCAATCGAGTGTTTCACTGGCTTGTTAGAAACTTAAATAAATGTCTTGGGCAGCAATTTAAATAGTAACGAGTAGCTGACATCATTTTTCACAGGCGTCTTACCAAATTTCATTCAAAAACATTTTTTGGCTCTTTTGCAAGATACTCTGAGGACAAGGGGACAAGGGATCAGAAGTAATATTGGTTAAGTCTTGTCCTTTAGCCTTTGCATGCCAGGACCGAATCTATACACATGTTATTAACACAAGTGCTTTGTGGAAGGGCTGCCATTGGACTGCATGCTGTTGCTTTTCAGTGTTGGCTTGCTCACAAGAGGGGAGAAGAGCCAGTCGTCAAACCTTTGTCAAGGGCCTTGCAACTTGGAGAAGGCCCAGACACAGGTTCTGTTTGCAGAATAACCATTTGTTTTCTTGGAGAGCGGGTGCCTGGAAGGTGGGAAGCATAGAGAGGCTTATCTTCAGGCCAAGCCATCAGCTGTTTAGTGAGCACCTACTGCGTGCAGGGCATTGTGGGGAGTATGCAAAGAAGCAAGATTTTATCCCTCCCTGCATGGGGCTAAGGTTGGCTAGGGAGGAGAAGCCACATTCACACCTTCGCCTGTAATCATGAGACAGGTCAGCATGTGGTTATAAGAAGCTAACACACAAAAGGGAACGGCAACCCTGGGACAGGTTCTTCTAGTTGGGGAATTAGAGAGGATGTCTTCATGGGTGAAGCTCAGGTTGGAAGGGCAGTAAGGGTTCGGGGATGGGGAGGGATCAGGGACAGGAAATGAATTATAGGCAGAAGGAACAGCAAATTGGAAGAATGAATGGAAAATCCAGGGCCTTGGAAAGAATGGTGACTGGTTTGGTTGGAGGTGATGCTGGAAAAGTAGGTTGGGGCCCATATATGGACAGTCCAGGGGCCCGTGGAAGGGAATTTGTGCTCCATTCTCTAGATTGGTGGGGAGAGCCTGGAGCTTTTTGAGGGCATTGTGATCAGAGCTGGACCTTGAGAAGTTCATTCTGCTGGTGACAGATAGCAGGGTCACAGGGGGTGTGCAGGGGTGGCGCTGGCAGGGGGAGGCAGGTTGGAGGGTTAGGGTTACTTTACATGATGCCTTGACTCATTGGAGGCCTTGACTTTGGGCAGAGGCAGAGGAGTTAGGAAGGGGAGAGCAGAGGACACTTCTGCTGGAGAACTGAGGGCACTTGGCAGTCCTTTGACTGTGAAGGCAGCTGCAGAGGTTCAGGCCTCTCTCAGGTGCTGTGTTCCTGGGGCCACTGCCCCTGGGGCTGTTGGAGAATTTGACGTCACCATCCTGGTTTATGGGCTCGGAGGGGACTCTATCAGAAACAGGAAGGCAGGGGTCTCTGAGGTTTACCCCAGGCCTTTCTCATTTGAATGGGTTTATATAGTGGAATCTGGATGTTGGGACAGTCTCCATGACAACCAGACACCTACAGCTAACGGTACTGATAGTGATGCTTCCTGCTGCTTGCTCTGCTTTTGGTGATTTTTATCCATTAGGATTAGGTTTGACTGAGAGTTAACTGAGGCCTGAAAAATAGTGGCTAAAACAAGGAAGACTCCTCTCATGTAGAGGAAATCCAGAGACTGTGGCTGGGAAAGTAGGTCCATGGAGTGTCACCAGGGATCTAGACTCCATTTCTGTTCCCTGCTTTGCTTCAGAAGGGAGGGAGCCTTTGTCTTTCTGGCCCAAGGTAGCTGCTGGAGGTCAGGTCATCACATCTGTCCTCCAGGTGGTGAAATGGCAGGATGGAGGAGATTCCCTGCAAGTCCTTCATGACAGTCACACTTTATATCTCATTGGCCATGTGATTGAATACATTGTAATTGATAATGGTGTTTGTAATTTAAGACATTGGCCCTCTGTTCATAAGACTTCATCTAGATGCAAGGAACTTTGAGCCCTATGCTATTATTGTTTACTTCCTTAGAGTACATTTTGTATGTGTTGTTTTTATTTTATTTTTAATTAAAAAATTTTTTATTAAGATATGATTGATATACACTCCTATGAAGGTTTCACATGAAAAAACAATGTAGTCACTACATTTACTCATATTATCAAGTCCCCACCCACACCCCAATGCAGTCACTGTCCATCACTGTAGTAAGATGCCACAGATTCACTATTTGCCTTCTCTGTGCTACACTGTTTTCCCTGTGATCCCCCACACCATGTGTACTAAACATAATACCCCACAATCCCCTTCTCCTACCCTCCCCACCCACCCTCCCACACCCCTCCCCTTTGGTAACCACTAGCCCCTTCTTGGAGTCTGTGAGTCTGCTGTTATTTTGTTCCTTCAGTTTTGCTTCGTTGTTATACTCCACAAATGAGGGAAATCATTTGGCACTTGTCTTTCTCCGCCTGGCTTATTTCACTGAGCATAATATCCTCCAGCTCCATCCATGTTGTTGCAAATGGTAGGATTTCTTTCTTTCTTATGGCTGAATAGTATTCCACTGTGTATATGTACCACGTCTTCTTTATCCATTCACTTAGGTTGCTTCCATTTCTTGGCTATTGTAAATAGTGTTGCAATAAACATTAGAGGTGCATATATCTTTTTGAGTCTGAGAAGTTGTATTCTTTGAGTAAATTCCAAGGAGTGAGGTTCCCAGGTCAAATGGTATCTCTATTTTTAGTTTTTTGAGGAACCTCCATATTGCTTTCCACAATGGTTGAACTAGCTTACATTCCCACCAGCAGTGTAGGAGGGTTCTCCTTTCTCCGCATCCTCGCCAACGTTTGTTGTTCTTAGTCTTTTAGATGCTGGCCATCCTTACTGGTGTGAGGTGATATCTCATTGTGGTTTTAATTTGCATTTCCCTGATGATTAGTGATGTGGAGCATCTTTTCATGTGTCTGTTGGCCATCTGAATTTCTTCTTTGGAGAACTGTCTCTTCATATCCTCTGCCCATTTTTAATCGGGTTATTTGCTTTTTGGGTGTTGAGGCGTGTGAGTTCTTTATATATTTTGGATGTTAACCCCTTGTCGGATATGTCATTTACAAATACATTCTCCCATACTGTAGGATGCCTTTTTGTTCTGTTGATGGTGTCCTTTGCCGTATAGAAACTTTTTAGTTTGATGTAGTCCATTGTGTTCATTTTTGCTTTTGTTTCCCTTGCTCAATGAGATGCGTTCAGGAAGAAGTTGCTCATGCTTCTATTCAGGAGATTTTTGCCTGTGTTGTCTTCTAAGAGTTTTATGGTTTCATGACTTACATTCAGGTCTTTGATCCAATATCAAGTTTACTTTTGTGTATGGGATTAAACAATAATCCAGTTTCATTCTGTTGCATGTAGCTGTCCAGTTTTACCAACACCAGTTGATGATGAGGCTGTCATTTCCCCATTGTATGTCCATGGCTCCTTTATCATATATTAATTGACCATATATGGTTGGGTTTATATAAGGGCTATCTAGTCTGTTCCATTGCTCTATGGTTCTGTTCTTGTGCCAGTACCAAAATGTATTGATTATTGTGGCTTTGTAGTAGAGCTTGAAGTTGGGGAGCATAATCCCCCCAGCTTTATTCTTCCTTCGCAGGATTGCTTTGGCTATTCGGGGTCTTTTGTGGTTCCATATGAATTTTAGAACGATTTTCTCTAGTTCATTGAAGAATGCTTGATATTCTGATAGGAATTGCATTGAATCTGTAGATTGTTTTAGGCAGGATGGCCATTTTGACAATATTAATTCTTCCTATCCATGAGCATGGGATGTGTTTCCATTTATTGGTATCTTCTTTAATTTCTCTCAAGAGTGTCTTGTTTTCAGAGTATAGGTCTTTCACTTCCTTGGTTAGGTTTATTCCTAGGTTATTTTATTCCTTTTGATGCAACTGTGAATGGAATTGTTTTCCTGATTTCTTTTTCTGCTAGTTCATCGTTAGTGCATAGGAATGCCACAGATTTCTGAGTATTAATTTTGTATCCCGCAACTTTGCTGAATTCAGATATTAGATCTAGTAGTTTTGGAGTGGATTCTTTAGGGTTTTGTATGTACAATATCATGTCATCTGCAAACAGGGACAGTTTAACTTCTTCCCTGCCAATCAGGATGCCTTTTATTTCTTTGTGTTGTCTGATTGCCATGGCTAGGACCTCCAGTACTACGATGAATAGAAGTGGGGAGAGTGGGCATCCTTGTCTTGTTCCCGATCTTAAAGGAAAAGCTTTCAGCTTCTTGCTGTTAAGTATAATGTTCGCTGTGTGTTTGTCATATATGTACTTTATTATGTTGAGGTACTTGCCCTCTCTACCCATTTTGTTGAGAGTGTTTATCATGAATGGATGTTGAATTTTGTCAGATGCTATTCAGCATCTATGGAGATGATCATGTGGTTTTTGTCCTTCTTTTTGTTGATGTGGTGGATGATGCTGATGGATTTTCGAATATTGTACCATCCTTGCATCCCTGGAGTAAATCCTACTTGATCAAGATGGATGATCCTTTGATGTTTTTTGAATTCGGTTTGCTAATATTTTGTTGAGTATTTTTGCATCTATGTTCATCAGGGATATTGGTCTGTAATTTTCTTTTTTTGGGGTGTCTTTTCCCAGTTTTGGTATTAGAGTGATGCTGGCCTCATAGAATGAGTTTGGAAGTATTCCCTCTTCTTCTACTCTTTGGAAAACTTTTAAGGAGGACGGATATTATGTCTTTACTAAATGTCTGATAAAATTCAGCGGTGAAGCCATCTGGTTCAGGGATTTTGTTCTTAGGTAGTTTTTTGATTACCAATTCAATTTTGTTGCTGGTAATTGGTCTGTTCAAATTTTCCGTTTCTTTCTGGGTCAGCCTTGGAAGGTTGTATTTTTCTAGAAAGTTGTCCATTTCTTCTAGGTTATCCAGTTTGTTGGCATATAATTTTTTCATAGTATTCTCTAATAATTCTTTGTATTTGGTGTCTGTAGCGATTCTTCCTTTCTTGTTTCTGATTCTGTTTATGTGTGTAGACTCTCCTTTTTTCCTGATAAGTCTGGCTAGGGATTTATCTATTTTGTTTATTTTCTCAATGAATCAGCTCTTACTTTCATTGATTCTTTCTATTGTTCTATTCTTCTCAGTTTTATTTATTTCTGCTCTAATCTTTATTATGTCCCTCCTTCTACTGACTTTGGGCCTCATTTGTTCTTTTTTTCTAATTTCCTTAATTGTGAGTTTAGAGTGTTCATTATGGGATTGTTCCTCTTTCCTGAGGTAGGCCTGTATTGCAATATACTTTCCTCTTAGCACGGCGTTTGCTGCATCCCACAGATTTTGCGGTGTTGAATTATTTTTGTCATTTGTCTCCATTTATTGCTTGATCTCTGTTTTTATTTGGTCATTGATCCATTGGTTATTTGGGAGCATGTTGTGAAGCCTCCATGTGTTTGTAGGATTTTTCATTTTCTTTGTGTAATTTATTTCTAGTTTCATACCTTGTGGTCTGAGAAGCAGCTTGGTAGAATTTCAATCTTTTTGAATTTACTGAGGCTCTTTTTGTGGCCTAGTATATGATCTGTTCTTGAAAATGTTCCATGGGCACTTGAGAAGAATGTGTATTCTGGTGCTTTTGGGTGCAGAGTTCTGTAGATGTCTATTAGGTCCATCTGTTCTAATGTGTTGTACATTGCCTCTGTCTCCTTACTTATTTTCTGTCTGGTTGATCTGTCCTTTGGAGTGAGTGCAGTGTTGAAGTCTCCTCGAATGAATGCATTGCATTATATTTCTCCTTTTAATTCTGTTAGTATTTGTTTCACATATGCTGGTGCTCCTGTGTTGGGTGCATAGATATTTATAATGGTTATATCTTCTTGTTGGATTGACCCTTTTATCATTGTGTAATGTCCTTCTTTGTCTCTTGTGACTTTCTTTGTTTTGAAGTCTATTTTGTCTGATACAAGTACTGCATCTCCTGCTTTTTTCTCCCTATTAGTTGCATGAAATATCTTTTTCCATCCCTTTACTTTTAGTCTGTGTATGTCTTTGGGTTGAAAGTGTGTCTCTTGTAGACAGCATATAGATGGGCCTTGTTTTTTTATCCATTCAGTGACTCTGTCTTTTGATTGGTGCATTCAGTCCATTTACATTTAGGGTGATTATCGAAGGTATGTACTTATTGCCATTGCAGGGTTTAGATTTGTGGTTACCAAAGGTTCAAGGTTAACTTCCTTACTATCTAAGAGTCTAACTTAACTCACTTAATATGCTATTACAAACACAATCTAAAGGTTCTTTTTTTTCTCCTCCTTTTTCTTCCTCCTCCATTCTTTATATATTAGGTATCCTATTTTGTACTCTTTGTCTATCCCTTGATTGACTTTGGTGATAGCTGATTTAATTTCACATTTGCTTAGTAATTAGCTGTTCTACTTTCTTTACTGTGGTGGTTTATTACCTCTGGTGACAGCTAATAAACCTTAGGAACACTTCCATCTATAGCAGACCCTCCAAAATACACTGTAGAGATGATTTGTGGGAGGTAAATTCTCTCAGCTTTTGCTTTGTGGAAATTGTTTAATTCCTCCTTCATATTTAAATGATAATCTTGCCAGATAAAGCATTCTTGGTTCAAGGCCCTTCTGCTTCATTGCATTAAATACATCATGCCACTCCGTCCTGGCCTGTAAGGTTTCTGCTGAGAAGTCTGATGATGGCCTGATGGGCTTTCCTTTGTATGTGATCTTATTTCTCTCTCTGGCTGCTTTTAATAGTCTGTCCTTATCCTTGATCTTTGCCATTTTAATTACTATATGTCTTGGTGGTGTCTTACTTGGGTCCCTTGTGTTGGGAGTTCTGTGTACCTGCAATGCCTGAGACTATCTCCTTCCCCAGATTGGGGGAGTTTTCAGCAATTACCTCCTCAAAGACACTTTCTATCCCTTTCTCTCTCTCTTCTTCTGGTACTCCTAGAATGCAAATATTGTTCTGTTTGGATTGGTCACATGGTTCTCTCTGTGCCTCAGTTTCTTTGTATTCCTCTTCTCTAGTTTCTATTTCATTTATTGTCTCCTCTACCATATCCAATCTGCTTTTAATACCCTCCACTGTCCTCTTCAATGATTGAATCTCCGACTGGAATTCACTCCTGAGTTCATGAATATTTTTCTGTACCTCCATGAGCATATTAATGATTTTAATTTTGAAATCTCTTTCAGGAAGATTCATGAGGTCGATTTCATTTGAATCTTTCTCATGTGTTGTATTCATAATTTTACTTTGAACCAGGTTTCTTTGGCTTTTCATATTTGTATAGGCGCTCTCTAGTGCCCAGAAGCTCTGTTCCCTGGAGCTGCTCAACCCCTGAAGCAATGTCGCGGGTCTCAGGGGAGTGGTATTGGTGCCTGGGGAGAGGAAAGAGCTGTTTCCTGCTTCCCGGCTGCCATGCCTGCCTCCACTGGCAGAACCAGTGGGCCGAGCACACAGGTATAAGCCTCTATACTTTGCATTTGTAGTTGCTGTAAATGGGGCTTCCCTCTGGCTGGCCTAACACCAGGGTAGGGTTTGCCAGTTTGTGAGCCAGGTGGGGCTGGCTGGGAGAAAGGCGCAGTAGGCTGCGTATCATGGAGGGGGTCCTTGGAGCTGTGTAGTCAGCCAGGGAGTTGGAGCGCCTGAAGATCGCGAATATTCCCAATCTGCTGGGCAGAGTGCACCTGGACAATTTTGTCTGCCTGTCCTTTCTCCTGAGCACTCAGCTCTGTGCAGTCCTTGCCCCTTTAGCAGCCCTCTTGCTAAGGGCTTCCTTGTTAGGAAGTCTCTCAGACTGCCCACCTTGTTTTTGTCCCAGAGCAGCCGGATATGGATCCCTGCTTTCCACAAGTGGCTGGATCTCAGTCTCTCCAGGTATTCTGCCTATCTTAGCTTTCAACCCCCTAATCATGAGAGTACCATGAAAGGACCATGAAATGTAGGTTTGTGCTCCCAGAGCAGATTTCCGGGGTTAGGTATTCAGCAGTCCCAGGCCTCCACTCCCTCCCCGCTCTGTTTCTCTTCGTCCCACTTGTGAGCTGGGGTGGGGGAAGAGCTTGGGTCCAGCCGGGGCATGTCTTTGGTACATTACCCTGTTTTGTGAGGTTTATTCTTTTCTCCAGGTGTATGGAGTCTGGTGCAGCCTCCTGTTGCTCTTTCAGGATTAGTCATATTAATTATATTTTCGTATTATATGCGGTTTTAGGAGGGAGCCTCTGTCTCATCTCTCATGCTGCCATCTTTAATCCATCCCTGTATGTGTTGTTTTTAAAATGAGTTATTTCTTTCTTTAACTAGTTTCATTCAAAATGGAGGGGTAATACATGAAATTGGTAAGAAATTCAAGCAGTACAGAAAGTATACAATAAAAGATAAGTCTTTCTATCTCTGTATCAGCCAGGGCTGATGGGGATCATTTTGGGGCCATGAATGATGGAAAACCTAACTTAGTCTCGCATAGAAAGAAAGGAAATGTATTAGTCATACAGTTAAAATATCCAGGCATGCAGTGCCTCAGATATAGCTAGGCTCTGTGTCCAAGGACATCACTGACACCTGGATTTCTCCTTCTCTTGGCCCTGTTTGCCACTGTGCAGATAGTTTGTCTGCATCCTCTTTGGGTTCATGCCCAGAAGAAGGAGGAGCCTTTCTTCCATAGCTCAGATGGTCCTTGAATTGAGTTTCATGGGCAGGGAGTCACTGGCCTGACTTGGGGTGTGAATTCCTCCCTGAATGCTAATCCCTGTTGCCATGGGATGTTAATTGGCCAGGCCTGAGCCACATGCTCTGTCACCTCCTCTCCCTGTTAGATAAAAAGCAAAGACTAATAATGACTAGTAATAGGGGAAGAGATGGTTCCTCTGAAGCAAAACTGAGATGTTGTTGCCAAAATAGGTGTAATGGAAGTTGGATAGCCAAGTATAGACAATGGACCCACTGTGAAGATACAGCAAACATCCCTCACACTTCTTGTGCCAGGTAGAAACCAGCCCAAAACTCAGTGGCTTAAGTCAACAACAAGTTATTATTTCTTATGATTTTGGGTTGGCTGGGCTCAGCGGGATGGTTCTTCTGGTCTTGCCTGGGGTCACTCACAAGGCCTTGGGCCTCTGGCAGCTTGTAGGACGGAGGGTGGGGGACCTCACTGTCAGGTCTGGGGCCTTGTTCCTACCTGCTGTCTGGGTCCCTGTCCCCACAGTGGCTCACGGGTCAGTAGGGTACCCCAGGATTCTTTACATGGCAGTGAAAGAGTTCCAAGAAGGTGCAGACAGAAACTGCAAGGCCTCTGGAGGCCTAGACTCTGGGGCTTCTGTCATGCTATTGGCCAGAGCAAGTTGCAAGGCCCACCAGATTCAGGAGGTGGGGAAATACTCTTTGGTTTTTGGTGGGAGGAGCCTGCAAAATATCGTGGCTCTGCCAGCCACCTACCACCTCCTCTGCACACGTGATGCCTGTGGACAGTCTTCGCTTCCAGAATCAGTGTTCCTTTTTTGTTGCCTTCAGTTTTGCCATTTCTAGGAATCAGGGGACTCCAACACTGTTTGCCTTGTTTTCTCCATTCTGCCTCTCCTCTTCCATTTGGGTACCAACACCCACCCAGTGGGAGGAAATGGTGGCTTTCTAAGTTTCCATTCAGTTTTCTACCTTAAACATGCACGGAAGAAGCATGAAGACTCACGTAAGCTTAACTTGTCCTCTGTAAGCAGCAGAGAGCAAAATCTTTATGGGACCAGATTAGTTGTAAGAGTTCTGGTCTCCCAAGAGGAAAGGATTTGGGCTAAATTCTTCTCAGTACAGGGTTACTTTGTTCTGGAAGCAAGAATTAGCTGTTGGGGGAGGTGGCATTCTGTGACTAACAGTGATGTAATCCCCCTAGAATCTTGTCATGCAGAAGACACATGACCTCTTGAGAGTGGGTGAGTCCAGGCTGTGGACTCATAACGCCGGGGAGAAATGCCACCTTTTACATTCTACATGTCAGCTTTGCTTGGTTTTGTTGACTTGCACCTGGATTACTTTTGCTTTTTTTTTAAGGATCAAAAATTCCCTTTCAAATTCAGGCATTAATCATCTTCCTTTTTGCAGGGGAGTCTGCCTCATTTTATGCATGTAATTGATGGATTTAAAGAGCTTTATGCAGAGGGCAGAGCTCTGGAAAAGAAGTCTGTCCTGGTGTTTCTTGGGCACCCGTGTGGGTCTGCAGAGGGATAGTACAAACTGGGTTTTTTTCTCATTGTTCTCCGCGATTGTGGTGAGAAACATGGGGGCCAGAGGAGCCATAATCATGAGCTGAGAGTCCTTGGGCCTGGAGAGGTTTGTCGGCCTCAGGTGCAGATGCAGGATGGAGCTTAGCAGTGAGTCCTCTAACCTCCAGGCATCTCAGGGTTTCAGTGAGATGGAAACCCTTCCCTTCTTGCCTTGTGTGAATGGTGGGTTGTGGCTGCTTAATGCTCCTCTGTCTCCCAGAGCAAAGAGAGAACAGATCATCAGGGAGGCATTTCATAGCTTGCTGGGGGAAGCTGATTTTGCTGTCAGGTGCTCTGGCGTTTAATCCCACATCAGACTTTGGCTCTGGGCTATGAGCTGTTTCTCCAGACTTGCCAAACAGCAAACGGAATAGAACCCGCAGGGCCATGGAGATTCAGCACCACGAGAACTGTGCATTTGGCAAGGAGGTGGAGGGAAGCCTTTATACTTACCTGGGCACAGATTTTCTTTCCTTCTTTTTCGGTAGTGTTTCTTTGGAAACTTCTCTTAGTTTCTGAAGCTCTGGTCTTCTTGTGAAGAATTAACCATGACAGCCCTGGGCTAAGTGAGTTAGTTCCCCAGGAGGGTGGAAAAGATATATATCTGTTAAACTTGTAAACAAGGGGAAAATGGATTAGTATTGTATTTAAGGCAGGAGGAAGGGGTATGGTCACTGCCTGTGCCTAAGCTTTAAGTGGATTACTGACTCGAATCTGAGGAACACTTGGTGATTATGCACAGAGAGATTCATAGGGTGGGGTGTGCCCATGAGCTGACTGCCCGGAACCTTGCATCTGAATGGCTCATGAGTCCCAAATATTATTATGTGACATTGGTTTATTGCCTCATACTTTTCAAAGCACTTTCCCATCCATTACCTCATCAGATCCTCCAAATAATCCTGTAGCTGTAGGTTTTATTATTTGCATGTAAGAGATGAAGAGTGTGCTGCATCCAGTGCCAGGCTCCTTTGATCTGTCAGTGGGAGGCTTAGGGCAGTGGGGAAAAGAGGGGCACCTCCAGTGGCCCCCCTGTTCTCCCCAGGGTGTGCCAGGCTCTGTTTTAGGCACTGTGGATAGACAGAGTAGACCAAGCAACCAAAAAATCCTGTCCTCATGGGACTTCCATTCCAGCAGAGAAAGGCACATGGTAAACAAGCTGTACAATAGAATATAAAGTATGCCAGACAGAGGTAAATGTGCCGAAGGTCAGGAGGAGGATAGAGTGTGCCCAGCAGGGCTGGGAGTCGTGAGTATTGCAATCTTTGAAAAAGTAAATCGGCAAAGATGCTAAGGAAGTATTTCTGACGTATGAGAGGCTCTCAATAAGTTTTGTTTGATGTAGTATGCAAATAAATGCTCAAATGGTTGCATGGGTGAGTGGATGGGTGGGAAGAGGGATGGATAAACGGATGAATGGATGGATGGATGGATGGAAGAGGAAGGATGGGTCCCACCTCCCTCTAGACCTGTGCTTCCTTTGAGAGCCTTAGTTCGCCTACGTATCTTCATACTCTCACTGTTCCATTTCATAGACCAGTGTGGAGTGCCTTAAGTGGGACTTCATCTCGTGCAGCTGTGGAGGAGGGAGCCCTCCCTGCTGGAGTCAGCAGTCACCTGGCTTGGAATAGGAATGCCCTTAGCTCTGTGCAGGCTGGCTGGGAGGTAACTGGTCGCCGACTTGGTCAAGGGAGAATTTGCCTGTCATTTACTCCAACTTGGCCTTCTCATTATGGACCTGGTTCCCCAAGCCGTGGGGGTTTGCCTCTCTGGGAACCTGATCTCTTCCAGATCCTTGCCCTTGAGAGTTCACTCCTTAAGGACACAGAGCATCTCCTTTCCCCCTCTGAGGGGGGATCCGTCCCTTCACAAGCTTCCATGGCTCTCCGTTCTTCCTCTATGATAGCGCCTGTCTCCACATTCTAAAATGGCTTGTTCATTTCTCTTCTTTTCTAAACTGAAAGCACCTAGAAAGCAGGGCTATCGTTTTTACTGTTGAGACTTGGGCCATAGTGCAGGAACCAGAATATAGTTGGCCCGCAAACGTATTTTTAAAATAAGCGTTAAATGAATGTGGCCATGTGCATTAGAGGTTTTCCTTGGGTTTGGCTGCCTTTAGGCCCAGCCCAACTTCTCCAGACCTTTCTGGGTGCACTGATTACATCCCTGGAACGTCAGAATGAAATCTCACAAAGGGCAGTGAGAAACCCTACCTGCTGAGTCCGTAAAGAAATGGGTTTTGCTGATTCTTCCCGTGACAGAGGAAACTAACTGAGTGTAAGCTCATCACCTCTCTGAAGCACTTTGAAAACTCCCCCACGATTTAATTATGATGAACTTGTCAGGATGCAGCCACAGCGGGACCCACCTCAAACTGCTGGTCATGTGGGCAAGCAAAGGGCAGGGGGCGCTGGGACACATGCTCATATTACAGTGAGCTCTGCGGTCACCTCACTTGGATTGGATCCTGGTTTCTCTGCTTATTAGTTGTGTGAGCTTGAGCTAGCCCCTTGGACTTTGTAAGCCTCAGCTTCCTCATCTGTCTCATGGAGTTAACATGTTCATAGGGCTGTTGTACAGATAGATGGTCACTATATTTGAAGCACTTACAGCACAGTCGCCTTGATTATTGTTATCTCATATCAAGGGGAATAGGTGGAGGACACCTGAGGAATTTGGAATCCAAATAAGTCAGTGGACTTAGGTATTACAGTTTGGGATCATGTTCCCCCAGTACGTGGCCCTTGTATTCTTCCTCTATTGATTATCTTCACCAGTCAGACTCCTCCAAACCTTTCTTCTCAGCAGCATGATCTTCTGTACTTTCTTCCTTCATACATAATTAAAAAGAAATGGGATTATACTGTACCTAAGGTTTCAAATGTGTTCTTTGACTTAATATATCCAGAACTTTTTCCTGTTATTTTGTGGTTGCATGATACTCCATCCCACAAACTGACCTTAATAATATTTGTTTTTACCCTTATTGAGGTATAATTGAAGTTCACTGACCTGCATACATAACCGTGATATTTTTGATTTGATGGACATTTAAGTTGGGCTTGAGGCTTGGAATCACGTTTTGTTTTTATCAGGGTAATAGATGCACATATCTAGAAAGAGCGAATATTAATAAAAGGCTTAGAAGGGAAAAAAAAACAGTGGTCCTCTCCTCTGTCTCCCATGGCCCTGTCCGTATTTCTAGAAGTAACCACTTTTGTCTGTTTCTTGAGAAATGTTCTCCCACATTTCTAAATTTATTCTGCAATTTCTTGATTGGGAAACCAGCGGCCTTCAGTTCTGGTGAATGTTACCTTCTCCTCCTATATTAGCATCCCCGCTGGTCTTCTCTTCTTTCTTTATGAGGCTGATTAGTTGGCTATTGGACTTCCTGGACCGAGCCTCTCATTTTCCTCTTTTCTCTCTGTCTTTTATAAGCTCTTTGCTGTTTTGTTCTGCATGGTGGGAAATTTCATTGCCTTTAACTCCATGAAAAGAGTAAATGTTTCTTCTTCTGTTGTTTTTATGGTTTCAGTTTCTGAAAACTCTCATTCTTCCTGTTATTTTTCTGCAGCATCCTGCCCCTTTTCACGGATTTATTCTGTACATTTGCAGCTCTCCAATAGAGTGGTAACTTTTTCTCTTTATGGATGTGTCTCCCCAAATTCTCTGGGTTCCCTCTGAGAGCCTTCTTTTCCCCCCAACTGGTTATTGTGAACTCCCACAGTAACACTGGCAACGTGTTTTAAAATTTAATATTTAAAAACAGTTTCTGGCTGAGTGCTTTGTGTTCATACTAGCTGGTATTTTGAGTGCCTAATACGTGCCCTGCGTATGCGCTGGCTCATTTAGTCCTCACAGCTCGGTGAGCTAGGGCCTGTTATTCCCACTGGAATAACCGATGACATAACTGAAGCTGACGGAGGGCATGCGACATGCCTGCACATTGCTGGGGTTGCTGCCCCAGTCTGTCTGATTCTTGAGGGTTTTCCCTAAGACTGGTAATACACATGTCCCTGACTCCTCTTTGATCACAGATGAGGTTAAATGTTTTAGTAGTTCCTTAGTGCCCTTTGGTGATGAGTTGCTTATTTACATCCTTTGCCCAGTTTATATTTCTACATTCTTACTTGCATCAGAGGCTTTGAAGTCAGCCTTTTAACATGTTGAGTTTCTCCGTGTCCCTCAGCCTCCATCCAGCCCTCAGTGCAACCACCGGCTGTACCCGGCCCTCCCTCTTACCCTGCAGGGGCCCCCACCCCGGCTCCAGTCAGCAGTTGCCACTGTAGCCTCCTCATGGGTCTCCTTGCCTGCCATGTCACCTGTCCTCTCTACTCCTGTCATCTCTAACCAGCCGTCTGACGGACAGCTTGCACTTGACGAGTTCAGCGCAGACCTTTCGACCATCCCAGCTCACTTCCTTCCCATCCTGTCTTCCAGTCTGCTCTCCTCAAGCCTTCTCTTCCCAGTCAAGGGCACCGCCTTCCACTGAGTTGCACAGGCACCAGACTTGGAAGTCGTCCCAATTCTTGTCTGTACTGGGTTGAATGGTGTGCCCCCTGACCACCCTGCACCCCCCTTGCCAAATTTCTGTCTACTCAGAACCTGTGAATGTGACCTTATTAGGAAATAGGGCCTTTGCCGATATAATCAAGTTGAGGTGAAATCATACTGCCTTAGGGTGGGTTCCATAGCGAATATAACTGGTGTCCTAGGAGGAGGAGGGAATTTGGACACAGACACACAGACACACACAAGGAAGATGGCCACATGACAAGAGTGACAGGTGTACGAGCCAAGGACTGCTAGCAACCACGAGAGGCTAGAAGAGGCGGGGAAGGTTTCTTCTCTTGAGCCTTTCCAGGGGGCATGGCCCTGCAGATCCTTGATTTTGCACTTCTAGCCTCCAGAACTGAGAGAGAATGCATCCTGTTGTTTAGGCCACCGGGTTTGTGGTATGTTGTTAAGCGGCCACAGGAAACGCATACACTCTCTTTTTATTCCCCCCTGCCTCCTCTGTTCCACTGACAGTCCCTGTCACCTCTCCCTCCAAAGCACATCTCCCGTGTGACCATCGTTCTTCACCTGCAGCGCTTCCTCCCGGTCTGGGCCACCTTCACCCCACGTGGTGATCCCGAGGCGGCCCCCCCACACCATCTGCGCTCCTTTAGCCATGCAGCCAGACCCAGCTTTTCTAAGTGCAAATCAGTCCCCGTCCCTCCCTGCTAAAGGCATCACATCCACTCCCCCAAGTCTGTGAGGAGCCTGCCTTCCCCTCTCTTCCTCCGGGGCGAGCCTCCCTCCCTTAGCCGCTGTGCTTCAGCCATGGTTGTCTTTCTTTGTCACAAGCCTGCTCCAACCTTAGGACCTTCACCTGCCCTTCTCTCTCCTTGGAATTGTCATCACTGAGGTTTCAGCTCAAATGTCACCTCCTCAGAGAAGCCTTCCCTGACTACCCAAGGAAAGTAACTCCCCCCCATCACTCTCTACCCAGGCCGTTGTTTTATTTCCTTCCTATGATCCACTGTTTTCTGAAATTTCCTTTTTAATTATTTTTTTCTTGTTAATTGCATGTCTGCTCTTACTAGAGTGCACATCATCCCTGGGCAGAGAATTTGCCTGTCTTATCTTGTGCAATCCTCAGCGCTGAGCAGCAACTAGGCGCTCAATAACCATTTCCTAAATTAATTAGTGTTGCTCCCCCAGAATCATCTTCCTAAGTCGTATTCGAGGTGCTTTCACGCACCCCCAACGAGCTCCCCATGGCTCGCCCCCCTTTCTTATTCAATAAAGCATAAACATCGCTTCCCAGCATTCTCGACTCTCCTTGCTTGTTCCCATCTCCTTTTCACGCTTCTCGTCACGTGTCCACTCGTGCCTGTGCTCCACCGTGACCTTTCCTGTCCCCTGAACCTGCCCGTCCTCTCCTGGAGCACCCTGTTTCCACTCCCATTTCCCTGCCGTGACCCACTCACCAGCCTTCCCGCACCCTTTGGTACAGCACTCTCTGTGTGAAGTTTAACCTGGATCTCTCCTGTCTGGACTTCTGGGTGCGATGCATTTGACCTTGGGGTGCATTCTCCCTGAAACTCTGAGCTCCTGGTGGGCTGCGATCCCAGGCTCGGCGCTGTCTCACACAGTTTGGTGGCACAGTTCCTTGTACAGACACCTGTGTCCAAAACAGACCCGTCTATGCATGTTACTGAATTGGATTGAAATTTAGGGGGTCAGTGATCTGGTGGGAAGATGAGGGGACCCTTTGGCAGCTGTAGATGATGTCCCCTTGTCATTTGTTTTGCATATGGATGGACTCATCTGGCACACAGCATCACATACTGATGCACATACACATTTTATTATCCATTTCAGACATGGATATGCCTAGTTTTCAGGATGGATAAATTGAGCTTCAATTCCTTAGGAACTTAGAGGTCCCTAAGAATTCTAGCATTTAGGTGATTAGGCTTTAATCTAAACCCTTTTCTCACATAATTTGCTCTGAAAATAGTAAAAATAGAGACATTAAATAAACATACTTAGTATCTAGTATTATAGAGTTTTTAGGCCAGGTTTTGTGCCAAGCATTTCACATGCGTTATTGCATTTAATCCTTATAATTGTTGTTGGAGATAAATCCCACCTTGGGGACAGTGTTGTGGTTAAGAGCCGGGGCCCAAGAGCCACATTGGCTGGGTTTGAATCTTGGCTCTGCTGCTGACAAGCTATCTGATCTTGTTAATTACTTAACCGCTCTGCCTCAGCTTTCCCATATGTGAAGTGGGGATAGTAATAGTGTCTAACTCTTGATGTTAGGAGGATTAAGGAAGCTCCTGGCATATGGTCAGTCTATATGAAAATATTGTTGTTATTATTATTAATTACATTTGACTTATGAGTGTCACTATTATTTCTATCATTATTTCCATTTTCCATGTACAGAAATAGTAGCCCTGGAGAGGTGACTCTCTTACCTGAAGTCTCCCAGCTGGAAGCTTGGATTTGAATCAAGTAGCCTGACTAGATCTAGAGTCATGCCTTCTATCCACTGTGCTGTATTGCCTTGCATAAGAGAGGGAGGGAGAGGAAAAAAAGGGCAGAAATGCCCCAGAATGGCTGGCGGGGCTAGTCAGGGTTGCCAGATAAAATACATACGACCAGTTAAATTTGAGTTTCAGATAAACAATGATATTTTAGTATAAGTATTCCCAAATGAAAAATAAAGTTCGTTGTTGATCTGGAATTCATATTTAGCTAGGCTTTCTGTATTTTTATTTGCTAAGTCAAGCAACCCTAGGTGGGGGCCTTTTCATACTCCATCCAAGTCCCTTCTTGAGATTCTGTCCCATGACTCCAGACTGCTTGCCCACCATCTCCCAAGGATCACTGCCACTACTGCTGGAAGTCTCTGGCACCCCTCAGGTGGGTCAGGGCAGAAAACACTTTGAGAGCCCGTGTTTTCATGAGTGGTGCAAATGAAATGGAATTGTGTTTGCAGTAAGGGATGGCGTCTTTCCTTCTCCACCCTGAAGATCTCACTAGTAATTTCCTCTGAGCCAGGGGAAAGGCACAAAGCCAGTAGCTTGGTGGTTTGTCCCCTCTCTTGAGGGAAACAGCCAGTGGGAGAAACCCCTTATACCTGGATCTTAGTTTCTTCCCAGGGGAGCCAGACGGCTCGCTCTTCCCTCCTCCTTCCACATGTTGGCAGGGGCTGCTTCCCTCACAGCCAGATCTGGGACAGATTGGATCAGCGTGAGCGAGTGGGGGCATTGGGAGGACGGGCTTGACCAGCTGCTGTGATTGTCCATCGCTAGCCTGAAGCTGAGAGGGTGCTGATGGATTGGCGGCTGGGCGCCAAGGAGAGGTTGCTTTGGGCAACATTACATTCTCACTCTCTTGGTGACCAGCTGGTAAAAAGGTTCAATAATGATGCTCCCCACCCCACACCCCCTTTTAAATTGTACACGGACGTAATGCTTTTGGCAGGCTGCAGGATTCTGGGAGTCCTCCCTCAAGTAGCTAGTCTGAATTTGCCTTGACAGGTCCAGAGTAATCGGTGTACGTGCACCTCTCCGTTATTCAAAATAATGGGTATGTGGATGCTGAATGGCAAACTCAAACAAGAAGTCCAAGTGTTATTTGACTTCAGAGCACCGTGATCATATTTTAGGTGTAGCTAAGGTCTGTGCCAACAGGTGGGCATCTCACACCACATAATTGCTTAGTAAATGTCCAGTTGCACTTGGAGTGGGGATGGGAACTTAGGTTTGGAGCAGGACAGGGCTTGACGGCTAACTCTTTTTCAGCTTTTTTCCTGTTTTGGCAGGGGAAGTTAGAATTAGGTCATTGGTCAGTAGATTTGAAGCCCAGATATGTCTTGGGTCATTGTCTTTGCTTTAAGAAACTTTGCTTTTAAGAATCTTCCAAGACCTCACCAGTGACATATTCAAGAATGGCCTGACTCTCAGCTCTGGACCTGGGTCTTACCAGGAATCTGGTGAATCTGCTGCATGATCTTAGACTGTCCCCAGAGGGACCATTTTAGGATGGATTCTAGAACCTTAATACCCAATATGCTGTCCCTGAGGCACATGGCTCATTAGAATCTGGGGCAACCTTCCTAAGAGTTTTTAAAAAATGAATATAATTTACACATTTTAATAATATGCCCATATCTTAAAGTGTCAGAACAGTGGGTTTTGACAGTTGTATACACCTTTATAACCACCCCGCCAGAGTGAGACTGAGAACATTTCTGTCACCCCAGAAGGAGATTCTGTTACCTAAGAAATTCTGCCTTTTCTCCTGGGCAACCAGTATGATTTCTGTCACCGTAGAAGATTGGTTTTGCATATTCTCAAGCTTAAATGGAATCATACACTCTGTGAGTGTGTGTGTGTGTGTGTGTGCCTATATATGCATAGTATTGTTAGGTTTTTTTCTCTCAGTGTAATGATTTTGAGATCCATCCGTGGTATCAGTGGTTTTTTTCCCTTTCATTGCTAAGGAATATTTCATTTTATAGGCACACCACAATGTGGTTATCTATTCTCCTGTTGATGGACATTTGGTTTCTTTCCAGGTTTGGGCTGTGACTAAAGCTACTGTGAACACTGTTGTTTAAGTCTTTGTGGGGCTGTATATTTTAATTTCACTTGGGACAACTCTCTAGAGGAGGAATTACTGGGTCATATGGTAGTTTTTTTTTTTTTTTTTTTAAGTTCAAGTGCTCTTTCCTCGTTTGGAGAGTGCACACAGACTTGTAGGCCAAGGCCCTGCCCATCATCTCCACTGGTAGGTGTAGTTGACAACAGTCAGATCATTCAAGCTGATCTGCATCAATTAGTAACTGTAACTGAAGCGAAGTGTAAATGATTATACATTTGAGCTATTAGGTTTCATTCTGTAAAGTTGTATGAGGCTGGTGTATTATGAGGTCTTTTTGGTAAAAGGAAATTAGGTATAGGTAGAGCCCCCATGTAAATTTGATTCATGCTTGAGTCATGCCTCATAATTGATATGCCAAATTTGAAAGCTGACTCAATGCAGAATTCATGTGGCCACCCATCATGGCTTTCTGATGGGTGACCCAATACTGAATGGACATGGGTGACTTCCTTCTGGAGGGTCGCCTGCAGATTTCTTCCTTCTTCCCAGTCCCTCTGACTCCGTTCTGGGTAGGCCTTCACCTGTTGGTTTCCAGTTTGGGAGGATCTGTTCTTAGGTTGTGGAGGGGCCCTGGCTTCTGTAGTTTCAAAGAACCAGAGTTGGAAACTACCTGCCCATTGTGTGAAGTCAAAGCCATTCTGCTAGGCTTCTTAATTATACCCAGCTATCTCTTGGTACCCCAACACATGCCCTCTTTAGGAGGGCAGGCTGATCACCCTGCAGCCCCCACAACATAAGCTCTGGCATGCTGGCTTCCCAGCTTACTCACCCTGCTCTTCACAGCTAGGTCCCACCCTTGTTTTCCTTTCCAAACCAGGTCCAACTTTTCAGAGCCCTCCACATTTTCTTTGACATTTTACTTTGTAACAATGTTGCCATCTGGTTTCTTGGGATGACTGTGGGCTTTCTTCATTTATTGTTTCAGTTGCTGTACCATTTCAGGTGTCTTCTGTAGCCTCTCTTATTATGGTACATAGCCAGCTCCTCAAAGTCAGGACTCAGATTAGCTTTTGTATCTCCTCTCCCCCCAACCCCACCATCACAGCCCCCTAGGATCTACCATAATATTGGCCATGTAGTAGTCACTGGTTAGGTGCTTGTTGATTGACTTTTAAAATTAGTTTTATATATTATTTGGAGACAGAAGTTAGAGATATTACTTGGCTTCTGTATTTTTGGAATCATTATTGCCTTGATATATATGAATTGCAACTCTGCCTACTCCTTAATTATACAGTGGCCTTCTTGAGGTTAGAGTCCATGTGCCTTTGCTTCAACAAACATTTAAGGAGGACTTACTCTGTAACAGGCCTTCAGTTGGGTGCTGTTATTTTGAACTCTCTGTTCCTGTCTTCCGTAGACTTCCATGCACTTGAGACTTTAGAGGCAGCTTATTGAATGGTTGACACTAATATTCAATGCATTGTAAATGATCTACATGCAATCATTTCCTCTCCCCTTTTTATTAAGAGGGAACTTTTGTTCTGTGGCTTGGATTTTCTTCCAGTCTTTAAACTATCATTATTATCATAAAAGACATGCTTAATTGTACCCATCATGCCAGAATATTCTTATGTAACCCTATGGAACTCTTTACAGATTCATTTATATTTCCAGAGCTGACCTTGCCCCAAAATGAGGCCTTACCCAGAAAAGAACAGGTTTGCCTGCAGTGGGCTAGATGTTTAGCTGACTGGTTTTGATTATTCTATGCTGGTACCTCTGATACCAGAGGGAAATTAATAGCATTATGAAGTATGGATCCCTGTGGTGTTCTGCATGATATTTTGAGAGAAAGGATTATATGAGTTTTGCTAGGTACTGGGAACTACAGAAGGGAAATGGGGTATTTCACTCTCAGGCAACATGAGAAAGAGCTTGCAAATATCTGCTGCTTTTAAATGTCTCCTCCAATCCCTTTCGCCTCTGGTCAAGGCGAAATGATTTAGGAGCCTTCAACAAAAACACACAGTCCAGTTGGGTGTCTTATTATTACGTGGAGATGCTTCTGAAATTGACTTTTTGCACATATGGTCCTTTTTTCTCATTGGATTTTCACTGTGAAGTCAGGGTCTTCTATTAAAACATTCAAAAATTATATTGTAAACTTAACCTATTATATTCACTGATCCTTCTTGAGGCTGAATAATATTCCATTAAAGTGTTATAAATTTATTAATATATATTTATATATAAATAATTTATAATATAATACACATAATTTATATGTAATTGTATAATATACATAGATAACATAATTCATATATGATAACACAAATTAAAATATAACTATATTAACAAGTTAACATTTATATTTTAATATACATTTATTTAAAATAATTTTTAATAAATTTTTATAACTAAAATATTATATATATATTATATAGTAAGTAAATTATATAAATTTATATTATAACAGTAATATAAGTGATATATTAAACTTATATATTTACATATTTTTAAATTATATTGCCAGTTTGCTAAAATAATTTCCCCCAAGATATATGCACATATACTTTAAAAAGCCAGGTTGTTCTGTAGGCTTATAACAAAGTACAGCTGTTTCTCAGCTGGGTGCTTCCTCTGCCATTTCTTGACTTTTTCAGCTTTAAACATAGCTTGATGATTTCTGGGTGTGGAGGATGAGGATCTGGTTCTCTTTATCTCCATCTGCATCCTACGCTATAGGTACATTATATTTCTTAGGTTAGTTCAATTTTCACAGCTTAGTAGTGGAATATTACTCAGCCATAAAAAGGAAGGAACTTCTGACAGATGCTACAACATGGATGAACCTCGAAAGCATATGCTCGCTGAAGTAATGTAGACACAAAGGGACAAATGCTGTGTGCTCCGCCTAGTATGAAATATCTAGAACAGGCAAATTCATAAGCAGAGAGTAGATTAGAGGTTCCCAGGGGCTGGGTGAGATGAGGTGAGGGTGGGGAGTTAATTGTTTGGTGGTAAGAGTTTCTGTTTAGGTTGGTGAAACAGTTTTGGAAATGGTGGAGATGGCTGTACAACATTGTGAATGTCATTAATGCCACTGAGTTGTATAAACCTAAAAGTGGCAAGTGTTATGTTTTATATATTTTACCACAATAAGTAAGCAAATTAATAAACCAATAAAAAATAGCTTACATTGTTAAGACTATAAGTATTATTCATGTATTTCCTTTCTTGTGCCAGTTTTTGTGTTTTCCATAGGTAAATGGGATCCCTCCCATTAATTAGCCACCAGGCTCCTCCCAGAAGTGTAGATCTCTCCTGCACGCATTCAGACCTCAGGAGCTCTATAATTTCGCTCTTTGGGGAGCCCTCCTGCCCCTCTCGTGCCTGGGCTTTTGATACCGGGCCTGGTGAACTGTTGTGCTGACGTCATCCGATTTCACCACCACCTGGGAATTCCCTTTGTTTCCCTCCCGTGTCCTTGATTTTCTTGTTTTACTTCGTCATGCCAGTGAAAACAGCCCTTAAGTATCTTGTTGAGAAGGGAGGTAAAGCCTTCAGCTGCTTAGAGCCTGAGCTGGGGGCTCCTGCACAGGGATCTGGGTTAGAGGGGCTCTGGGAGCAGCCCCTGTGGAGCTGGGGGTCGTGGGGCCTAGGGCCCTGGCTGAGCTGAGACTGGGTGCTGTCAGCACATAGGCATGCACTTCCTCCTGATTTCAGTGTGCTGCCTGCACCCCTGGCTGCCAGGCGGGGGGCGATTCCTAAATGTGTGGGGGGACAGTGCCTGGCTGCGTGGGGTACAGGAAGAATTGGGTCTGATGGCTCCTCCAGGCTCTCCACCAGTCGTCATTATCCTCCCATCTGCACTCCCATATCCAGTGGATCTGGGCTGCTCCGTCCCAGGGCTGGTACGGGATCCTGTGGGATGAACCACCTTGCTCTGAGTCTCCTCTGCTGGGCTCAGGTGTGACCTTGGAGCATTGTTCAGCCCTTACCTGCCCCTCTCTGGCCTCCAAACCACAGTGGCTGCCACTCATCTCCCCACCTTTTCCTCTGTGGTTGGGGCCGTTCTTGTCCTCTGCCTTCACTCTAGTGGGCGTTGCAGAGTGAGCAGCTTCTGTTCGATTGGCCATGTTTATCTAGAAGTCCTACAGCTGACATTTTGTGCTAGTCCAGAATGGACTAGGATGTACACATAGTACAGTAAACATTGCTATTGTAAACAGTCAACATTGAAAATTGTTTACTGAGGGAAACTAGTCTCTGATTAGATGTACTGAGTAGGTGCCATAGAGAAGATGACTGTTTTTAAGGAATTTCAAGCATCTAAGAGATGGAACGCTGCCTTGGGATTAAAAGCCCAGCCTGGGTTTCAAATCCCAGCTCTGCCACTTCCAGCTGGGTGTCCTTGGGTCATTTACTCAACCCCTCTGAACGACAGAGAGAAGGTTTTGAGGAGGCAGAGCATGTAAGGGATGCAGTCCCCTCTGACTACAAAGAGCAGTGCTGCCCCAGGCCAGTCCCTTTGCTGATCCCACAAAGCAAACTTGGGCTCTTGGCTTTAAGTCTCTGCATGCATGGTTTATGCCCCTCAGCTGGGGTGATCTCCCGCAGTCTTCCCTCAGGCCTTGGTAACTTATTATTATTAATTTTTAGTAAGGTCTTTGTATTTGAAGCATTTTAGAGTTTCAGAAAAGTTACAAAAATAGTCCAGGGAATTTCCTATACCCTTCTCTAGTTCCCCCTAATGTAAACATCTTGCATAACCCCAGTACATTTGTCAAAGCCGAGAAATTAACATTGGTACATTACTAGGACCTAATAAACTCCATACTTTAGTTGGATTTCACCAGTTTTCCTGCTAATGCCCTTCTGTTCCAAGGATCCAATCCAGGACATGTGCATTTATAGGGTTCTTGTTTTAAAGTGTAGTCTACAAGAGAGGGAGGGGTGCCTTTAATTCAGAGCCCTAGACTGACAGTGTTATACACAGTAGGCTTTGTTTTGAACCCCCAGCTGCTAAGAGGGAACTGTATTCTGAGTTACATCCGTGCTTGTTTCCCTACCTCTAAGGTAGCTGTAGGCTATTCATCTGTTCAGGTTTGTAAGGTCTGATGTAGCTCGCAGAGGAAAATGTTTAACAAGGTCATTACCCCTGTTGATTAGTTGCCAAATATTTCCTAGTGTTGGGTTTTCTTGGAGCAGTTTATATCATACTCATGGGAAATACCCAGGGAATCGATGAATTTGGTTATTGCTAAAGCTGATTGATCCAGGCTGTGGTTCTGGGATGTTTTGCCTGGTGATAAGAGAGGCAGCAACTTAAACCTTGTCTCTACTCTGTAGCCCTTACCAGTGCATTGGTGTACGACTGCAGCAGCACCGGGATGAAGGATGGTGCTGAGTGGACCTGGGAGTGGTGCAGGCAGCTTTGGGTGGCATTAGGTTGCTCTGGGGCTTTGGGTCTCAGTTTTCCCATCTGTTAAATGGCACATTTGGACTACACAGCCTCCTAAAGTCCCTTTTAAATCGAAGAGAGTGCAATTCTGTCAGTAGACTGTTCAGTGGATTGTCCATGAAGCTCTGAAAATTCTGTGCCAACTTCTTTCCACACCCAAGAAAAAAATCCATTATTTAAACAATGACTCATCCAGTGTTTGTCCAAGGAGTGAGGGCATTTGAGTATGAACCTATGTATACTTAATTTGGAAGGTAAGATCACTTTAAAATTTAGGTAATAAACTAACAAATGAGGGTGAATCACTTCCTGATTATGCCTTTTTTTACCCATGACTCCCGTTCATTAGCAAGGATAACCAAGAACTCCTTCAGGCAACAGCTCCTGAATGGCTGCTCAGTCCAGGGCTGCTCAGACGGGTGGTCCAGGAGACAGAGATGACCCACACAGCCCTAATCCTGGTCCCATGGGAGCGTGGACACACTTTTCCAGGGCCACTGTGGAGGACAGGTGGTAAGGTGGGGAGGAGGATGAGCTCATCGGGGGTGAAGGCAGGCTCAGGGGGATGGAAGAATCCAGCAGAACACTGATTCAGCCCATATTCGTGCCAGGAACTGCATTGGTGTGGTGTATGCATTGCCCCATGTAATTCTAAAACCAACCCTGTTATATAGTATCATCGCCCGTGTCTAGGTGTTCAGGTTTTTTTGAAACTGAGCCGCTGCAGAGAGCTTAGATGATTTTCCCAGGCTACCTAACTACTTAGTGGCGGAGATTCCAATGCAGACCTGATTCTAATTCCTGTATTTTCCCATCCATTATACATGTGCGCTCGGGCAAAGGAGTTCAGGTGCTTGGGAGAAAGGGCATGAAAGATGGGTCTTTTCACAGGTGGACGTGCTTGGGCCAAGGCAAGGAGCAGTAATGCAAGACAGGGTTGTAACCGTTGGTCAGGGCAGGTCCACTTCTTCTGCTCGAGGGAAAATTCACATAATGTTAGCCATTTTATGGTATCCAATTCAGTGGCATTTGGTACATTCACAGTGTTGTGCAACCGTCACCACTGTCTAGTGCCAAATGCTTCCTCACCCCCAAAGGAGACCTATTAAGCAGTCACTCCCCATCCCCTGTTGATCACTAATCTGTTTTCTGTCTGCAGATTTACCTATTCTGGACCTTTTATATAAATGGAGTCATAAGGTATATGACCTTTTGTGTCTGGCTCCTTTCACTGGGCATAATGGTTTTGAGGTACATCCATATTGTAGCATGTCAGGGCTCCAGTCTGGTCTGTGGCTGAAAAGTATTCCATTGAATGGAGTATTTTGTTTCTCCATTCATCTGTTAATAGACACTTGGGCCGTTTCCATCTTTTGTTGGTTATGAACAAGCTCAGGGAGCCCACAAGCTTCCTCTGACAGTCTCATGGAGCTGAACTGTTGACACCTTTTCATTCTTCCTGGAAGTTTCTGAGGCAGATGCAATTTTCTATGGGTGACACAAGACTTTTGCTGGGAGAACTGGGCCCAGAGCAAGCAACTGTGTGTGGATGAAGGTTGGCAGGAGGGGAAATTACTTTCTGTACAGATTTGTTCTTTATTATTGCTTTTGTAATACCTGGTTCTGTCACTCTGAATGTTATTTTGGAGGTGGAAGATGCAGATATTTTTTTAAGACAAGTATAATTAAGTCATTTTTAGAAACCCATTCAACATTTTACATGCAGTGATGACTACTGTACAGTTATCATGAGTAGTGGGGGTTCTCTAGCCAAGAGGGCATCACGGCATCCGTAAGAATAAATGATGGTGGATGGCTGTTTAATTTGATAAACACTGGTGAACCCTTTATCAAACTGACCTCACTGAGACTTGAATCCAACTTTATTTTTCTCTTTTATCTTGGGTTTCTCCCCTCTTTGTGGGTGTTTATGGTCTTGCTTGCTCAGTGCCCTGGATCGGCCACTTTTTGGCTATGTGACCTGTGACCTTGTGCAGATTATCTTCTAGATTCAGCTATTCAAATTCAAATGATTTCTGGATTCAGTTTCTTTATCTACAAATAATAAAAGAAAACAGCATCTGCCTCCCAGGATTTTTGTGACAATAAAATAAGATACCAAATGTGAAGCTCGGTCCCTGGAAATAGTAGGTGATCAATGAATATTAGTTGCCTTCTTCCTTTTTAGAAATAAGAAAATTGATGAGGCCAAGCTGACATTGACTCACTGGTTGTCATCAAATATTTCAAAGTCTGCCCCATGTTACAGAGGAAGGACACAGTCTTTGGTGCTCTAGAGAGCGGACCTAGAGCTAATTGGTAAAAATGGAAAGGAGACTGATTTCAGGTCACTGTAAGGAAGAACTTCTTAATAATTAGAGTTGTCTTATAATGTAGTGGAGCTCTTAAAGTAGTGAGCAGCTTGTCCTGGAAGTATTCAATTAAAACAGCATTTCTCGGCAGTGTTAGTCACATTTGGGGTCAGATGAGTCTTGTTGTGAGGAGATGTGATGTGCACCGTGGGATGCCTCCCAGCATCTTTGGCCTCATTAAATGCTAGTAGCAGCCTCCTCTTCCCCTATTCCTAGTGTAGCAGCCAAAAATGTCTCCAGACATTGCCAGATGTCCCTGGGAGGGCAAAATTGCTGCTGGTTGAGGGCCACTGATGAGAGGCTAGATGACAACTCCTGTACCCAGGAGGTAGGCTGACCATTAACAAGGCTGGATTACAGCCAACTAGACTCCGTCCCCCCAAGGTCAGCTCTCTCCTACCCCAGAGTGAGTTCTTGAGAATTGGTTCCCGGAATTCTGAGGGTGGTTTCTTGGATTGGGGTAGTACCTGCCACCACTGATTAAAGTTCTAACACTTGCAAAATTGTAGGGTTCAGTGTGGGCCACAGAAAGTGACCAAAGTGCCCTCTTTGATGGTTTGCTGCTCGCTGTGGTTTTGCAGGTCATGCTTGCAGCTTCCTACTGGTCCCTCCTGGCCCCCGCAGTTGAGATGGCCACGTCCTCTGGGGCCTTTGGTGCCTTTGCCTGCTTCCCTGTGGCCGTTGGCTTCACCCTTGGAGCTGCTTTTGTCTATCTGGCTGACCTGTTGATGCCTCACCTGGTGAGTACTGCTCTTCAAACTTGATATACCCCTTAATGTCCCTGGTAAGTAGCCAGTGATCATGAAGCAGATATTTCAGGCTCTTTAGGGCTTTTACCTAGAGGAATTGAATTGTGACTTTTTTCCTAAAAGGAAATAAGCTCTTGGTAACATGATTTATCATCCCTTTAGCTACATTTTGGTAAATGCAGGTTTTAAATGTCAGATTTCATTATAAATACAGAGTGCAGCTGACACTGTGCTGTGTGGCATGGTGCATTCGAGTGGACCTAGAAACAGGGAGAACTGAGTGAGTTTGATCATGGTCTGACCCTTATGATGTTGTCAGGGACATGACAGCACACCCAACTATAGCCTAAGACCATTAACAAAGTGTTACATGGACAAGGGCTTAGTAACAGGAAGATGAGGTGGGGCGGCCGAATAGCAGGTCTCTTGGTTTGAGCTCACTTGTGCCATTTACATTTATGTGCCACTTGTTGCATATCCCTTAGCTCCAGTTTTTCCTCCTTTCACTTGCGGGTAACTCACCTAAGGGGTTACAAAGTATAACAAAAAAATCTAAAAAGGCCTCAGAATGGGGGATGAGCCAGAGATTTTAAGCTTTTTTGCTGAAATAGGTCTGGTGGGTTGGGTTGGCAGAATGAGCATGTGCTTGTTTATAGAGAGGGATGGTGTGAATCACAGCCTGAAATCGGGCTGATTGCTGAATGCGGAGAGCCAAGGCCAAACCATGAGACTGTAACCAAACACTGTCACTAAACCCAGGTAGTCTGAATGCGTTACTATCAGTAGAAAGGGGCCAGTGTCAGTAAGAACCCAGCTCAGGCACATACAGCCTTACCACACTCTGTCCCAGTGAGCCCCAGAGGTGGGAGACCGGAGCTGGTATTTGAATTCCCCCCTCACCCAGAAAGGAAGGAGGCACAAGCAGGACCCTATGGGGGAGACTGAGATTGAGGCCATTTCTGCCGTTGGATATGGCGAGCTAGGATTAGGTCAGGCTCCCTGGGGTCAGCTGGACATATACCCAGGAGGTAGGCTGACATTCTCGTCCCTGCCTACCCACCTTCTTTCTTGCCTTAAATTCCCAACTGGAGAAAGAGAAGGGAGGATTCCTGGGAACTTGGCCCTGGGGCTAATGAGAAACTGATTACGCGTGTTACAGAAGGACCAGACAGCTGGATCTGATGGTTGGATGGGAGGCCATGATACTGTCTCAGAGGAAAGACCATGTGTCATTTTTTTCATCAGAAGCTTGAATGAGTGTCAGTTTCTGCCCCCTGAACCCTTTGCTGCCTTGCTGTTGAGTTTATCTGCATGATAGTAACTTCCAGAGGTCCTTAATGTGGGCTGCCACATTCTGCTCCCCAATCTACCCTGGGGATGTGTGAGCTCACGGCTGGGGTGCATTCTTCTTGCCTTGGCAGGAAGATCTCGTGTCAGTGTCCCTAACGCTGGGACAGGAGATGGAGAACTGCCTTGGTGGCTTGGCGTAGCCCCTGCTCGGTCTTATTCTTCCCTTCCTACCAGGGCCCAGCTGGGCTTCTGAGACAGTGTCTTATAGAGGGCTCTTTGCAATCATGATGTGTCACAGCTCTTGGTACTGGCGGTGGGGATGGGGGTCGGGGGGGAGTGACAGGGTATTTGATCATCTGTCTGGATGTAGGGGCTTTCTCTCGGCAGTGTAAAGAGTCATCGGCCAATCTGTACTGTGCAACAGTAGTTTTTATTTTAAACATTTTGCTTCATGTTTGTTCTTGTATATGCTTTCAATATGGAGAAGATCCCAGGATCTGGGAATGGCGTGGGAGTGGTGGGTGAACATCTAGGGAGAAAATTTGAAAGGGCTCCCGAGGGCATAATAGCCATTAATGCCTGGAACTTCTCTAATTGGCAGGAAGATCAGCCAGACAGTAAACATCTATCCTAGAACATTTTAAAAGAAATTGTTGCTGTTGATGTGAGTGGGGAATTTGTCTTGGAAGGTCTTAGAAATAGGTAAGAATTGCTTTTAATTGCTGTTGTCACTGAATACAAATATTGCTATTGAAGAGGGGTACTTGCAAACAGTCTGTCCAGCCTCACTGAGACAGACTAAAGGTTTCCATTGGTTTCACTATTAATTTGCTGACCAGACCCAGAAAGGGCAGCAACTTGATCTATGGCGGATGCTTCACGGAGTCTGAGTTAATGGATGTTGGTCTTGAGCCTACTGCGGTCGTCCAGCATTGATTGAGCACCCAGGGAAGATAGTCTTCTGAGGCAGAGGGGCTGGAATTTGGGTTCAGAATGCTCACTGCAGTTGGCGTTTGTGAGCCAGCAGCTTTAGAGGCTGTTGGAAGTTGGATGGGCGAATTCAGCTTGAGGCCTTTTCAGTGTCTGGTTCGTTCCACCTTGGACGAAGCCCCAGCCTTCAGCAGATGGCCCAGGAACAGGACGATGGAGTCTGAGCCAGAGGCTCTTGCTGCAGCAGTGACAGAGGGCTCTTACCCTGTGGAACGGGCCCTCTGGGATAACGGGAGGCTTGCCTGCAGAAAGCCGCAGGACTTCCTTTCTGTCCTCAAGGACAGTGGATGGAGTGTGATGGGATGAGAGGAAATGGATCGGTCTCTATGTGATTTCACCTGGAGAAACGAGCTGGGGCAGAAGTCCAGACAGGGCCGAGATGTGGTTTGAGGGACTTTGTGGCAATGCCCTCACTGAGCCATTGTTTGTGACCGTGTAAGCACAGGTTCCAAGGCCTGCCGACATCAGAGCTGCCACCCTGGGTATAGTTGTACCTCCAGTACCTGATGGACAGCAAGGCTCTCAGGTTGGTGGGAAGGAGATGGTTACCAACCAACTCTGTTCTCTAACTTCCATTTCTGTTCATTCAGCCCCTCAGATTTATTTGTCCCCCTTTTTGGAGCAAAAGCAAGATAATTGCTCATGAAAAGGATTTTACTTTTAACAGCCCATCAGGTTGAACCCACGGTGGCTTTGTTAACTTTGGATGCATCAAGCTGCTCCCTGAGCTGGGTATTTATTTTCCTTTTTTTATCTGGGAATAAAGTTGAGAAGGCTCGTGCAGTACTGTAAATGGGAAATGAACCAACGGGGATTTACTGACTTTGCCAAATCATGTCTTAATGAAAGAGGCAAAGAGGCAGGGGGCAGGCAAGGAAGCTGCAGTCTGCGAGGCCTGGGAAGGGGGCAGCTGATAGGCATGTGGCTTGGGCCAGCCCAGCACAATGTTCCCCTTAGGATGAGCCTAGGCAGGAATGGAGTGACACTGAATGGCTCCGGATCACGGCGTTGGGGTCTTTGGTGCGCTGTCTCCCTGTGCAGTTAAGGATGGCCGTGGGTGGCAGGCCTTTTGCCTTTAGTTCAGCACAGTCATTTTCTCCCTCGTGGGTAGAAAGGTGGGGTCAGGGAGGAGGGTAGGCCTCATATCTTTCATTTTTGTCCTATCAATACAACACAAAAACCTCATTTTAAAAATTAAAATAGTTTTATGTGAAACCTTTCCTGCTATCGACCGTGTCCCCCCCAAATTCTCATGTTGAAACCTAATCCCGGTGTGATGGTTTTTGGAGGCAGGGCTTCCTGGAGGTAATGAGGCCATGAGGGGGGAGCCCTTGTGAGTGGGGTTAGTGCCCTTATGAAAGAGCCCACAAGAGCGCCCCAGCTCCTTCCAATGTGGGAGGGCACAGCGAGAAGGAGGTGTCCGTGAGCCAGAAAGGGGACCCTCTCCAGCGCTTTGATCTCAGACTTCCAGCCTCTAGAAGCATGAGAAATACATTTATGTCATTTCTATACCCCTGCTCTGTGGTAATTCGTGATAGCAGCCCGAATGGTCTAAGATAGTCCCCTGTTTGCATCCTATCTGCAGACCAGTCCCCCATTGTCATCAGTTTAGTGGGTATCCTTCTAGATTTTCTCTTTTCTCTTTCTTTTTTTCTCTAAGAAAACAAATTAAGTCGTATCTTTTAAATATTGAAATACTAACACCTTCCCTACTCGCTTGTACTGTGCAAATCTACAGCAGTGTGAACCCCGCCCATGTAGACCTCCCCCTCTTCCCTCATGTACAGTGTGCATTCATTTTTACACAGTTGGAACCAGTCTGTGGATTCTCTTGTGTTTTTTAAACTTGAAATGATCTTTATCTACAGTCATTTGACTCCCCGTATGGCATTCTACCATCTTAGTGTAGTTTGCCGGACAATTTACCTATCATCGACTAGTTCGGTTGCTTGGTGCTTTTACATATGTATATGTGTACATCTGGTCATGTGATTCTGTTTTGTATTTTCTGAAAAACAAATGGTAACATACTGCCTGTGTTGTTGCTATTTGCTTTTTTCAGCTTGCTTTGCGACTTGGCAGTCTTCTCCCCGGGACATGTGGGTTCTTCCCCCTCCCTTCCCTCTCTGGGGATGTGGTGTCTTGAGGAGGCTAACCAAGGCGTGTGGGGGGAAGGGAAGGTGGTGGGCATCTCTGACTCTCTGAGTCTCCTGTTTGAGAGAGCAAGCTGGTCGCCCTGCCCGGATGGCCCTGGGGGGACAGGGGAGGTTAGCGAGTGGTAAGGGCTGCTCCTGTGCTTCCTCTCAGCTCCCTCCTTAATTTATCTGCATCCCCAAGCCCGTTCAGTTTCTGTTAGTTCCCTCCACGGTGGAAAAGGAGATGCCTCTGCTGTAAGCTTAAGCAGTATGTGCTTGTACTTTTAACAGGCACCAGCATTGGTTGGCTGGCCTTGCTATGCGGGGTCACATGCAACAATTGTCTGGAAATGACAGATATTGGAGGAAGCAGTGATTTTTCCCTCCAGAGGTGTGTCTGAATGTTTCTGTCTCCTTGATAGAGTCTCTTCATCTTTAACATTCTGATTATGCTTCATGAATGAATAACTTACAGAGGAGAGAGAGCGAGAAGGAGAGGAAGAGAGAGAGGCAGAGAATTGGCAAGAATATCTTACAGAAAACAGAACATGGAGACTGCAGTGGCCTCCATCTGAATGTCTACAGCATAAGCCTGTTATTGTCAGAGAAACCCAACTAGCTCTTCAGTGAAAATGGTTCCGGGCCTCAGTGTGTTTCCATCTGGCTTATCCTTCCTTGAGGTCTGAGATGAGGTTCTGCCTGGTCGTAAGGTGCAGCCTGGGGCTCGTGGGTAGTTGAAACACTGGCTGGGCTGGAGAGCGCCTTGTGACAGTCACAGGGGTCCCTCCCATGTGGGAGCATGACTGCTGAGGCATGGCATGGAGGGGGCTGCTACATTTTCTGTGCAGCCAGGTCAAAGGCCGTTACAGTTTTGCAAACAGGCCTTTTGCTTAACTATCTACACATCTGTACTCATTGCCTAGGGCTGCCCTAACAACATACCACTGACCAGGTGGCTTAAACGACCAAGAAGTATTTCCTCACAGTTGTGGAGGCTGGACGTCCAAGAGCATGGTGTCAGCAGGATTGGTCCCTGCTGAGGCTTCTCTCCTTCGCTTCTAGATGCCACCTTCTTGGTCTCTGTGAGGGCTCATCACCGGTGTCCCTGTATGTGTCCAAATCTCCTTGGTCAGATTGCATTGGGGACCACTCTACCGGCCTCATTTTAACTCATCACCTCTTTAAAGGCTCTGCCTCCAAATGCGGTGTATTCTGAGATATGGGGAGTAGGGCTTCAGCGTATGAATTTTGGGAGATACAGTTCAGCCTGTAAAAACAAACTCAAGATTGAGAGGTGACTCAGGTGGATGTCATCGGAGGCAGTCAGGTTCCATTTAGGCACTGAGCATTCTGGACAAGAGCAAGCTGCAGTTCTCCTGGCACCCGAACTGGCGGGCTGGTGGGGAATGCCCTGACCTGCACAGCATGCTAACGAATACAGTACGCAACACTAACTGGTACTTCAGTTTCTGATGGAGCAAGGCCGGGAGCTCGCCAGCCATGGAAGGGATGGCTGATGAGCCTGGCTGGGGAGCGTTGTGAAAAGCTTGTTGTTCAGAGGGATTCACTGACATGGGAGAGTTTTGAGACTTTTGTGAAACAGACAGGATATATGGCACTGGGGGTGCACTGGGGTCCTTGGCACACTCATGCCTCAGGCCCTTCACAATATGGTAACTGCAGACAGTGGCATTCAGGTCTATCCCAGGGTCCAACCACCTCATTCCGTGGTGCAAGAGGAAGCCATGCTTGAGGTTTTGTGTTTTCTTTTGCCTGTTAGTGGATTCTGTAGCCTCCTGCCTCATTTAGGAAAATGCTCAGGTGTCAGTTTTGGTCTGTTGGCATACAAAGGCTTTAAAGGGGGTTGAGGCCATCTCCTAGCATGGTGTGCTTGCTGATTCTTGGAGAAAGCAGCAGGTCTCATGTTCTGTGGAAGCCTTGCAGTGCACACTGAGCCCCCGGGAATGCATACCTACCATTTGCCCCCTTGGTTTTCTAGGGTGGTGGTGAACATCGCTCTCTACCTTTTGGTGTGCCTGTGTGCCAGTTGTGCACACAGCCGTGGCTTCCCGAGGCTGCAGGAAAAGTGCACACAGCTTTGCAGCCAGTGGCACAGAGCATCTGAGAGAGCCTGTTCTGGCATTTCCCCCGGGTTCAGAAGCCCACTGCCATCGGTAATGCATATTTGCAGAGTATCCTCGGTGGGTCTGGTGTGAATGCACGTATACATGTGTGTACACATGACACACATGGGCACATGCACATGCTCCCTGAAGCTGCTGCTTCGGTATAAGCTGGCTTGCTGAACGGGACTCCCCAAGCACTGAATGGTTCTTGTTACAATAAAGTAGTGGGATTCTTAAGTGCACATAGGCATGGTTGGAACTTTCTGGGACCTGGGTTTCCTTCTTCATGCTTAGAACACCTTTTCGTATTTACACCATAAAGTCATGATAGAATACTTGTCCTTTGAGCCAGGCAACATGTGTATGAGGAATATCCAGAAGCCACCATGGAATTTATTGAACCAGGGGATGGTGGCAAAGATGATTACAAGGCTCGAAGGCATGAGGAATTGGGTGTGTGTCTAATCTGAACTCCTTCCCCCCCAAATGTGGCAGAGTGGGTGTGTCTGGCTCAGCAGTAACTCTACCTAGGCGCCTGGCATGTTGATGCCCAGCCAGCAGATCCTGGCTGTGCCCATGTTGTCTCTCTCCTCTGGGATTGTGCTGGTGGTGGTGACAATGTTGACAGCAGGTGGGGGGATCAGTCCCAGGGAAATTAAAGTACTGCTATCAGAGGAGTGAAATTTGGGGGTGGAGGTGTGGTTTGGCCATTTCTTAAAGAGGATGGATTTGGATTAGCATTGGAAAAACTCTAACATTATTCTCTGCCATATGGAACGCTGGGGATGGGTGACAGAAGGCATACCAATGATAGTAGCATATGGCACCACCCTTTGAAAATGCTCTGTGCAGCCCTGTGTCTCTGTGCCTATGGTTCCTCTCTCTGTCCTATGTCTTAGGGCTGGGTGGAGGGGAAGGGATTTTCATCCTGTGTCTCAGAAGCACACTGGCTCTCCAAAATCTTTGCCAGTCCCCTTTATAGCCTTCTTTTTCCCTTACACGGGTGAGCAGTAAGAGGGCTTACCTTACCTCGACCTGAGCAAGACAGAGGTTTTCTGAATTTAATGCAAAAGCCAGCAGATGGTTACAAACACAGCAGCAGTGGTGAACACGCAGAGCACTGTTCCTCAGTGTTTGCCAGACTCTCCTGCTTACCCCATGGGTGCGGTTTCTGTATTCCTTCCCCAGAGAGCTTCCCTGACCACCCCATGTCTTGGTTCCACTTTACACTTCCCCCATCCTGGCCCTTCTCTTCCCTGTGCTGTCACTCTGTGGACCTGACCACTTGCTGCTTGAAGGCAGGGACGGATTCAGGGACAGTCTGCGCTGGTCTCCCCACGTCCTCACCAGCATGGTGTTGGCACATGGTAGGTCTTCAGGAGGTATTTGATGAATACATGAATGAGTGAATGATGTTGGGAAGGTCAAGGGGTCATCTTTAGGAAAGCTCCTTATAGCTTCTAAGTTGAAAGGGCTTTACATCCATGAGTTATTTTCTGGAAACAGACTCACGCCCTTCACAACTGACCATTCTTTTGGCACAACAGACATGAGGCACGGAAAATTAAACACACTGGCAAAAGTAGGAGGGCTTCACCTGAAATTTGAATCTGCCTTATGACTTTTCATGCTTCATCTACTTTCTTAATTATGTTTGCCTAAGACACTAAAGACTTAACCTGCCATTTAGAATAAGCGTTTTCTGGGCATGCGATCAGGAAGTGTGTCAGAAGGGAGGTGGGCTGGGGTGCAGGCGGGAGGGAGCAGGGAAGTTGCTTTGGTGCTTTAGAAAAATATTGACATCTGAGCCTCCTTCTGGAGGTTCTGATTCATTGTGTCCAGGGTGAGGCCTGAGTATCTGAAACAAAACATCCCCATAAAGGCTCTGGTGTTCAGCCAAGCTTGGTGACCACCATCTGAAGGCTACTTCTGACTTGCTTTTGTTCAGGTGCTATTTTTTGGATAATTCACTGCAATTTAAGTACCTTTCTCTTTCCCTTTGCAGCCAAAGTCTTACTACTGCAAATGACTCAGAAAAGAGGGAAAGAAGAACTTTGTGCAGGTGTTGGAGGGACAGTGTCAAGATGCAAAGGGGGAAAAGATCTGGTTCTGTGGGCTGCAAACTCCGGAGCACACTGGAATCAGCTGGGAGTGAAAATGCAGGTGCCTGGGCCCCACCCCAGAGTAGGTGACTTACAGCTCCTGGGGTGAGGTCCAGGCACCTGCATTTTAAACTAGGTCTCTAGGAGATTTTCATGCCTACCATAGTGAGAGACTCACAGAACAGTCCAGAAGGATGCATATCAGTCTGGAGGAGCCTGGAAAGTTGTAGTATCTGAGGGACACATGCAGAAAACTTGGGGTGCCCCCAAATTCCCCCATATCTCACATTCTCCTTAAAAAAATGTTTTTTTATTGAGGTGAAATTCACATAACATAAAATTAACCACCTTTAAAGCGAACAGTTCAGTGACATTTGGTACATTCACAATTTTGTGCAGTCAGTGCTTAGTTCCAAAACATTTCATGACCCCCAAAGGAGACCCTGTGCCCATTAAGCATGCGCCCCATTCTCACTCATCCCTTGCCCCCGGCCACCGCTAATCCACTTTCTCTTTAAGGATTTACCTATTTTGGATATTTCATATAAATGCAGTCATACAATATGTGATCTAATGTGTCTGGTTTCTTTCACTGAGCAGTGTTGTCAAGGCTCGTCCACATGGCAGTGTGTGTCATAACTTCCTTCCTTCTTATGTGTGAATAATGCCATCGTATGGACATGGCATAGCTTCTGGTTCAGTCATCCACTGATGGACATTTGTTTCCACCTTTGGGCTGTTGTGACTAATGCTGCTGTGGACACGGTGTACAGGATTAGTTTGAACACCCGTTCTCAGTTCTTTAGGGACTATATCACGATTGCTCTTTGAGCAGCTGTTAAGTCAGGTCATTCCAGGTGGGCAGCCAGACAGGTGGCTCAACCACCTGCTGTTTGCGGGAGTACCGTGTGCAGAGCTCTCTGAAGTGCAGCTTTGAGTAGAAGTGGCCAGGAAGACAACTGGGCAGCTCACAGGGCCAGAGGAGGGGCATCCTGAAGGGCCTAGTCAGGGCAGGGCAGTTCTGTTTAGCTGTGGCCTCCAGCCAGCTTTGATTCTGAGTGCCCTTTGCTCTGCAAGATTACAGTGGAAACAGCAAGAATAATCTTGTTGAAAATACACTTCTGACCACTCAGTTCGGATCCCAAATCCCTCGATGCCTCCCAATCGGGTGCAAGCCTTTTTCGTTGTGTTTTTTCTTTTTCATTTAAGACAGACTTAGCTCAGGGCTCTTCTCTGGGTGCCTCCCTGCCTCCTTAGCTTTGGCTCTGGCCGTCCTCTGCCGCCCGTGCCACTCCCTGCTGGAGCTGGTTCTCAGGACACACAGTGCCGTTTGCCATGCCAAGCCTTTCCTAGAGGTCTCCCTCTGCCGGAAACCACTGTCCTTAGCCTCCCCCTGGCCGACCCCTGGTTCTCTCTCTGCGCCTAGCCACAGACGATCCTTCCTGGAGGAGCTTTCCTAGAGCTCCGGTGTGGGCTGGTGCTCCTGAATCTCTAGCCGCCCCCGCTCGCCTGCGTTGCCGCTGCTTCCCTGGTGGGCTGTAAGCTCCTTGAAGGCAGTGCCCGGGTCCGTCTTGTTTGCTCTGAATCCCTGGCACCTGGCACGGAGCCTGGCATGGAGTCGGGGCTCAGCAAGTGATTTGTTGGACGAAGGAGTAAGTGTACGTTTCGGTCTGGAACTTCATTTATGGTTGAATCCTCTAGGCCTACATCGTGCCTGGAATGTGCTAGATGTCATGCTCCTCTAACACCTCCCAACACAGTAACCCCTTCCCAAATGTGTGAAGGGTTGGACGGAAAGGGGAATTACATGTATTATGTTTCCTGTATCTATGTGCGTATATGTGAGTATCTGCGTGCATGTACATTTTTTTTTTAAACAAACTGAATTCTAAGTAAAGGACCTGATGGCAGAACGTTTAGTGAGGAACCAGATGAGCTGGAGCAGGGTCAGCAAACTCTTTCTGTAAAAGACCAGAAAGTAAAGACCTTAGGCCTTGCGGACCATATACAGTCTCTGATTTCTTTCTTTCCTTTTCTATTTTCATAACCTTTTAAAAATGTCAAAAAACATCCTTAGCTCATAGGTCATACAAAAAGAGGGCGCTGGCTAGGTTTGGCCCTTGGGCTGGAGTTTGTAGATCCCTGATTTAGGCCAGTTGCTTTTTAAACTTAGTTTTGGTGTTCTCGTGTCGTATGCATTTATATGTTCATTTTTTCTTGATGATTAAAATTATGTATGTTAATTAAAAAAAAAGAGAGAGAGAATAGAAAAGTTCGAAGAGATAAGAAATGTCTACTTTTAATCCCACCATGTAAAACCCACTGTCACTCATGTCTTGGCCCATTGGCGCTCTGTGTGCTTTCCTCTTGGGAAAGGTCCTAAGAATAACTCACAGTAGGGAGCATACACTGTTTGCCAGGTATTTCACATGCATTATCCTCTGTGGCAGTTGCTATCATTGGTTTTATTTTACAGACGAGGAAACCGAGGCTCATTTGTGTGAGAACAGATGGAGAAGGTCACATCTCACTAAGTAGCCAGCCCAGGGGCACACAGGTGGCGGCCACAGATGCAAGGTACACACTGACAGGGAGCCACTGTCATCGGGCCCCTGGCTGGCTGGAATGAGTAGAGCGCCTGCATGTAGGGCAGCAGGGTAATTTGTTACTGCCGCAAAATGCTTCCATCCTGACCGATACCCTCCATCACTGGGACATTTGAGCACCATCAATCTTAGTTGTGCAATGCTCTCTAGAATGCCTTCTCTCCCTTGATAAAGATGCCAGAGGCATTTCGGGCAGGCTGTTTTTTTTGTGTGTGTGTTTCCTAATTCTTAACTATCCCATTTGGACTCTCTCTTTTGGAATACAAAGCATGAAAAAATTTAAAAAGATGCTCGTTGTTGCTCTGTGCTCACCAGTGAATTCCATCATAGGAGGAAAGTGTGGGAGTGGCCATAGATGCCTGTTCTCTGTAGGAGCCAAGTGTGACATATGGTTGAGTGTGTGTCTGTCTCTTCCTTTATGAAAGGGGCTCCGTTCCTCTTGGCATGTTTGCACGGTGACTGTTGCCTTTCTCCTCTCCTCAGCCTTCATAAAAGTAATTGCCTGCTTTGTCTGACACCCTAATCCTGACTCTGCTCCCCCCTCCCCATTTTGCTAGAGGCTGCTTGCATATTAAGTTTCCATATGGTGGAGTGAGTGGCAGTTGGAGGAGTCCCAGGAGACTGGCTCGTTGGTGATGTACTGATTCAATGGGAGAAGTGGTTTAGGGCAGGACAAGTCTGGGGAAGTGCACGCTAACGCTGTTTTACTGTCTGAGAGAGTTCCAGTTTGGCATCATAACTGGGGATAGAGGTGGGTTATTTATATTATATAATGAGAGTATATTATATAATGACATATGACGTATAATGATATTCCACAATGGCATTATGGAATAATATATCATTATATATGTTTTATCTTAATTCTTTCTAATACCCCCATGACTCCCACCCAAGCCTACATTTCTAGGTTGAGATAAAACTTCTTTAGAGGCAACAGGTTGTAGTGGGTTTTGGATCAAATGGCAGGATTCATAAGGCTCCATGTCCTAGGGCAGTTACCTGTTTCTCTGAGCCTTAGTATCCTTATCTATAAAATGGAAATAATCCTATCTGATAGTGTGGCTGTGAGGATTAACTCAAGTAATGCATAGAGAGTACTAACACGTAGTCTAGCCGGCATACAGTAGAAATTTAATAAATGTTAGTTCCTTTACATCAGGAAATGTGGAAGTTCTTGGGGATAACTTTTTGATCGTGTTTTGTATTTGCACAAGTTGTGGATTCAGGTTTAATAAAGTGTGTGTGTGTGTGTATGGTGTGTGTGTATGCCTGCAGCTTTCAAAGGACGAGGACCTTGTGACGTCTGTCATTCTTGCCCCTGGGCTATGGAAAGCAAGATGCTCTCTCATGGGCTGTTCTGAGATCCCATTAGCAGATGGCGTCCTTCTTTCTACCACTCGCAAGGGGGTGGGTTGAGAAGTTCTGCCCGTAAGACCCACCCTGAGGACTATAGTCCATCTTTGCCGGGTCTCCTGCTCCCAGAAGGATGTGTCAAAGTAAGAACAACCAATGGCCACTCAGAGACCAAAATAATTTAACCAGGTAAGATGGAAATCTTCAGTTGTCTGGAGCCTTGACTTTCAATAACTTGATTTTCTTTACACACATAATAGGTTTGCTAGTAGGTTGCCCACCTGGTCTGACACCTCAGTTGTTGCTATGGACTGAATCGTGTCCCTCCCAAATTCATATGTTGAAGCCCAAACCCCCAGTGGGATGGCATTTAGAGGCGAGGCCTTTGGGAGGTCATTAGGTTTAGAAGAGGTCATGAGGGTGGGGTCCTCATGGTGGGATTAGTGCCTTTGTAAGAAGCTTGTGCCCACTCTCTCTGCTCTGCCGTGTGAAGACACGGTGAGAAGGCAGCCCTCTCCAAGCCAGGAGGAAGGATCTGTTGTGTGTGTTTCCTCCATACCAAGCAATTCTCGGACACCAGCTGGGTGTCTTACAATTCAACTCAGTTCTGACAGTTCTGACATTGTCTACCTGGAGATGGCATCAGATCCCACAGGTTAGGGGCCCAGTCCCATGAGACTGCCTTCCCTCCGTCAGGGGCCAGTCACAGGACCCTGATTAACCAGCTGTACATCAGAGGTTCCCATACCCTCTCCTTGGATTTGATTAATTTGTTAGAGAAGCTCACAGAACTCAGGAAAACCATTCACTTACAGTATTACTGGTTTATTATAAAGGGATATAACTCAGGAATAGCCAGGTAGAAGAGATGCAGAAAGCAAGGGAAAAGGATAGGGAGCTTCTCTACCCTCTCCTAACAACCTCCACCCATTCACCAACCTGGAAGCTCCCTGAACTCCTCCGTTTTGGGATTTTATGGAGGCTTCATTACCTAGGTGTGGTTGATTAAATCATTGGCCATTGGCGATCTATTCACCTCCAGCCTCTCTCCCTTCCCTGGAGGTGAGGGGGCGGGTGGCTGGGGCTGAAAGTTCCACCCCTCTAATCACATGTTTGGTGCCTCTGGCAGCCAGCCCCACCCCCACCCCCTTAGGGGCAGTCCAAAGGTCACCTCATTAACAAGCTCAGGGGTGGTGGAAGGAAGTTTGTCATGAATACCAAGACACCTTTACTGCTCTTATCACCTAGGAAACCCCAAAGCTTTGAAGAGCTCTCTGACAGAAAGGGAAGGAAGACCGAATACACATTTCTTATTATCGATTCAGTATCACAAGGGTCCTCACCAGAACCAGACCCTGCTAGCATTGTGACCTTGAACTCAGCCTTCAGAACTGGGAGAGGGAAGTTTTTGTTGTTTCAGCCCCGCAGTGCTTGGTGCTTTGTTCCGGCCGCCTGAGTTAAAGCGGTGCTGAGATCTATGGCTGTGGTGCTGAGATCTATGGCTGTGGTCCTGAGTCTGCGGTGACTTGGTCCCTCTTATCCCCGTCTAGGTCAGCGCCCTTCTCTCCAGCCCTCTCATCCCTGGCTCAGCCGTGAGTGTACAGGGCTCACTGCCAGGACGTCTCTGGGGAGCCCCTTTCCTGATGTGGGATGGGATTGTGGTCTCTGCCTGCTCACAGGTGGTCCAGAGCCTGTCTGCCGTATCTCTAATGTGGGATTGAGTCTTCCTTCTCTGCCTGCTGCCCTCCAGTTTCTGTGTGAGGATTCTGGTTTTTCCATCAGTTCCCACCCAGGACTCCGCTCCACAAGTCCCATCAGACCTGTCTGAGGCCTTTCGTCAAACCAGTCTTTTGTCGCGTTAGCAAACTAACGCCCAATTCTATTGTAATGATCGCAGACCCGTCTCCTTGAGGTAATCTTTACATTTCCAGATATTTGGGGTAAAGGTTTTCTTCCATCACAGGTCTGGAAAAATTGAAATATGGATAAACATTTCAACAACTGGCCCATATTTGCTTAGATATTGGAGCTTGGAAGGTCCCAGAAACATGTTCCACCTTTGGTTTGTGTGGTCAGCTGAGAAATGGCCCTCGAAGATGCCCAGGTCCTAATGCCTGGAACCTGTGAACATTACTTTATATGCCAGAAGGGTCTTTGCAGATGTGATGAGGTTAAGGGTCTTGGGATGAGGGGATCAGCCTTGATGGTCTGGCTGGACCCTAAATGCCCTCACAAGTGTCCTTTTAAAAACGAGGCAGAGGAAGGTTTGGCCCAGAAGGGGAAAAGACTTTGTGACCAGGGAGGCAGGGGATGGAGAGACGAAGCCCTGAAACAAGGGATGCTAGGAGCCCCCTGAAAGCGGAGGAGGCAGGGAATACTGTCTTCCGCAGAGCCTCTGTTGGTCCTGCCAGCGCCTTGCTTTCAGCCCAGTGAAACTGATTTTAGATTTCCGGCCTCCAGAACTGTGAGAGAATGATTGTTTTTAAACTGTCTGTTTGTGATCATTTGTTACCGCTGCCCCAGGAAGCTGATAGGGTTTGCATCTGCAGTCCCTTCCTGGGCGCCGCTGCCTCCCCTGCCACTCAGGAGCTGGCTTCACTCAGTGCCACTGAAGGGATCAGCAGTGACAGTCCTTCTCTGACTCTGTCCAGCTGGTTAATATCTTTATTCATCCAAAAGCTCGGAAAAGATCGGTGACTTTCGCACACATTCAGTAAGAGTTTGGTCTCTGACTTCTAAAGGGGTTCATGAGTCCAAAGAGCAGAATTGCCAATAGCACAGTCCCAGGAACCCCACTGACTGAGATCAGAACCCTGCTCCGCCACTTGCTGATCCTGGGGCCTTGAGCTAGTCACTCAGCCTCTCTCCTGCTGCTCCCTGCTCTACCTGTGTCATAGAGATTGTTATAAGAATTGAATGGGATGCCACGTTTCACTGATTTGAAGAGAAGCATTTTTGCACACTTTAACCTCTTTAAAATTAGGATGCATCTTGTAGGCAATGGCAGGTCCTTGTCTAATTGGCAGTGTCTTTTTCTTTCTTTGTGGTGCCTTGTGGAATGGTGTATCTTATGATAGGCGGCATCACAGAACTGGTAAATGTGGAGATCCACGCAGATGTGTCTGATGGTGTCTGCACATTGTAACCGAGCTCAATAACTTTAGCAGTGACGCTGTTGGTGGTTTTTCTGTGTGGCACGCAAGTCGAGGGTTTTCGGCATGATTTTGCCGTTCTTTTCTGTGCCTGATACTCTGTTCCCTTCCTCGGTGCAGAACCTCTCCTTTGACACTCCTGTTCTGTGTCCAGCCTTTTCCATTCCCCGGGTGCAGCCTGTGTGCAGCGCCTGGTGTGAGTGTGAGGGCCCATGGGCTCTGGGTAATAAGTTTGGTCCTATCCTTGCCTTCCCACGTTGCAGCAACTACCCAGGTGTATGTATACCTGACCGTTTGCTGGATTTGTGTAACTTGAACTTGCTCCCATGGCCTCCGAACCAGACCTTAAATCTTGTCTTGTAAGTTTTTCCTCCTCCTTATTTTGTTTCTAGCCTCTCTGGTGGCAAATAGGATACTCATACAAGCTTTTTTTAAGGTTAGGGTTCTGTTTCCATCAGGGTCCAGTCTGGGAGAGAAACCACACCAGCCATTGAACAGATAGAACATAATGTAAAGAAGTTGTAACTAGGTTTAAAGTTGTTAGGGTAAAAAGAAAACTCTAAGGTGTCAAAGAGGTGGCAGTTGCTGAAAGCAGCTGCTGCCCCCAGGGATGAGCAAATAGAGGAAGAAGTTGGAATTATTTAAACTCAGAAACTTAGAGGAGGGGCCCCTCAGAGCAGGGACTCAAATGCCTGGGGAGGAGGGGTCAGCAGGTTGTGCTGACATTCTGGGCTGGGGCACAACGGAGTGAGCCCCTGCAAGTACTGGAAAAGATCCGAGCTGGATCTGGCCCTGAGTACAGGAAGGAATCACTGCTGCCGTGCTGAAGAGGCCCCACTGGAGTGATACTCACACAGCTGCCAGCAGACAGGAAGAAGGAGCACATCCCTTCCCAAGCTCTGCATTTCCCCCATCATCCCTGACTGGCAGAACCTAACAAAGAACAACAGGCAAAACAAAAATGTAGTTGCAAAGCCTCCGCCCGAGTGTCGCAGAGATAGAGAAACATGCGTTGGGCTGGTTAGGATTTTAACTGACTTCAGGTGGCCCAGGACCCTGTGATATTGTATATACAAGTGAGTGCAACCATCAGTCAGGGTTCTGGGTTGAAAGCAACAGATACCGACTCTGGCTGATTAAAGAGAAATGGAACTTGTAAAAGGATGCCAAGTAACTCCCAGAATGTTGGCAGGGCAAGAGGGAGCTGGAGAATCAGGGTTCAGGCTCAGCTTTTAAAAACAACACCCCAAACCAAGTCACTGAACTGCTCTGATGAGCAGACCACCATGGAGCACCAGATGCCCACAGTTTGCCCTGTGCCCATGTTGTTGCCAGATACATGACTTGGATATAATTGCTGCAACTTTTGCATCAGCCAACCCCAGAAAGATAGAGAGGAGAAGGGAGAAGGGTGAGGAGGAGATGGAGGATCCACAGCTGATGTCACTACCTCCTAGTTCAGTCTGGCATGGCTGCATCTGATTGGCTAAGCTGAGTCACATGGCTGTGCCCTGACTGCCAGTGTGCCAGGGATGAGCATCTAGCATTTTCAGCTCCTGTTACAGGAAGAGGTCTTTGTCCTCCACCCTACCAAGCCTCATAAAGTGGGCAATCCCCTAGGAACATAAAGGGGTTTAGATTCAGCATAATCAAAATAAAAGAAAACCATCTACTTATTGGGCAGTGTTTACCACAGTAGGAAACGGGTCCACGACTTTCATTGGATTCTCAGAGGACTTTGCGTTCCCCACCATGCAGAGTGGCTAAGACTGCTCTTTAGGCCGTGTACTTTTACACCTGTATAAAATCTCTCTAAATATCAGGACTGAATAAACCCTTGGTAACGAGAGCCCTTTGATGGTTGAGGTTTCAAGGTGTTCAGCAAGTTTACTAATGATTAGCAGCCCCAAGGGCATCTCACCCTGCAGAGAGCTAAACCTTATGGGATTTCTGGGTGGAAAGGGTCTCTGAGGCCAGTCTGGTTTTGAATTAATTTGCTGTCAGGTTTGCAGAGTGGGAAGATCAAACGTTATTGCATTCCAGACACAGGCAGGGCTGGAGAGAAGAGTACGTGTTGGAGGGTGGCGTGTGAGAGTGAGGGTCCATCAAAAAGTGAAGACTCTAAGTTGGGTAATTGAGAGCTCCAGAGAGATGCTTGCGGTCTGTAAGAACCTGTGGCGTCTTCTTTCTTAGCAGGGCGCATCTTGAGATGCCAGGGCATGCGCAGTGAGCCACCACCTTGCCGGTGGGAGGCAGGGCTGTGCTTATGTCCTTTCGGACCTGCTGCCTCCTCCGAGTCCTCATCGTCAGTGGCATCATCCTCACCTTGCTGTCATTCTCTTTGAGACCCTACAGCCACTTTGGGTGTATGTCCCGCTCTCACCACGCTAGAGTCAGAAAATGACAACAACTAGCTATTCATAACTTGCTGCCTCTATTTTGTAAAAGCCCTTCTCTGTGGTTATCATCACAGAGAATACCATGAGCTCCATTTGGTCTCAAAGCGGGGGAATCCTGTGCAGTCAGGCATTGCTTGCGTCTTGCATCCTCACTGAGATGTTGAGCAGGGACTCCCGGACTTGTGCTTCCCTTTCCCACTCTGTCCTGTGGTTCGGTGATTGGGTGAGTTCACATCACCGTGAAGAGGGCCCCCAGAGCAGCCACCTGTGTCAGGATCACCCTGTGATGCGTGTCTGGCCTTGGAGACTTTCAGACCTTTGCTCTCTTACGTCCTGGGCTGTGGCTCTTCTCCTTTCCTCCTTACTCCCTCCGGCCTTGTTCCCAATGGGAATTTTTCTCTGTATTTCATTTAGTGTCCAATTTTGGTTCCAGGTATTTTGCTAGTGCCAGGGATGAAAAGCCTTATAATTATATAAACTAGCAATTATAGAGCAGTAATTGCTATCAATGAAGAGTATCTGATGGGAGCACCGATAAATAGTGACTCGGTCTAGGTGGGGGAGCCACCGCAGGCTTCCTGGAGTTTAGACTTAAAGGTTAAGTTGGAATTTCCCAAGTGGATGGTCTTGGCAGGAGGAGGTGAGGTATGCTTTTCAGACAAACGAAAGAGTGTATCTAAAGATATTGTGCAGTGGGCTGACTAGTTCATTGTTGCTGTGGGACAAAGTGTCTGTGTATTAATTAGCTATTGCTGCATAACAACCACAAATATCTCAGTGACATACAGTAATCGATAAGGATTGATTTCCTAGCTGTCTGCAAATTGGCTGGGACGACTGTGTCGATATCGGCTGGGCTTACTCTTACCTGTTGGTTAGCTGGCAGTCAGCTGATCTTGACTTTGCTTTAAGCTGCAAGACTGCAGATGGGAAGGGTGGCTGTGCTCCAGCTGTCAGTCATCTGCCTGGGATTAGGGCATGTTCTTCTCATGGTGACAGAGGCATTAAAGGAAGAGCAGAGACAAACAAGTCCTCTTGGGGCCTAGGCATGGAACTGACACACTGATAGATCCAGCCACGTATTGTTGGCTTAACAAGTCACATGGCAGGTAATTTAAGTCTCCACATTTTTGTATATAGGCTATTAAAAAGACTATAAGATTTTGGGGTGTGTGTGTGTGTGTGTGTGTGCATGTGTTAGGGTTGGAGGGGGATTATCACAAAATTCTAATATTAAAAGGAAGTTCCTACCTTGAATGTATTCATACCATTATACTTGAACCCCACCTGTTTTTCTTCCTGGTCATTTGATAGTGACTATTTTTACTTTTATAATTTTGATAACAACTGAGCATCAAGCTGTCCACATTTGGCAGTTTTGGGGTTTGTAACTGGTTGTAAGAATATATTCGTAGTAGTCATCAAGGTACTGTACTGGCTTGAATTTCAACAGTCTAACTTTAAAACCAAGCAGGACACAAGGCTAGTGAATGTCACTGATTCTTATTTTGTTTAATTACATTTTCAGCCTACTGCTTGCTTCTGAGATGGAATTATTTGTGATGTTATGCCTTCCATGTAGTGAGATAGATAGGCCACTTACAGCATTGTCTGCAAAGTCAGATAATATGTGTAGCATTATCCATTTTTATGCTCTGTAATTTAAGATGACTTCGCATCAAAAGAGAAAAGTGCTCTACCCAGGAAGGCAAAGAAATTACTGGAGAGCTTCTTACAAGAATGTTCGTTTTATCCTGGGTGACAGTAATGTCCCCGAATAACTAAGTTTTGTGATATCCATATGTGAAACCCATCACCGGAATCCCAGGACTCAAACACTGATGGATACTTTATGCGGTGGTCTGTTTAATTTTCAAGGTGGGAACTTGCTACTTTTCTCTTAATAATTGCAAAAAACTACATCTTGAAACAGTGAAATAAGAAAAACTGTCTTTACTCCAAGTCTGGCTTGATAAACTGCAGGAAGTGAGGATGCATGGCAAACTGTCGGTCTAAGTTAACATACATCCCAAGTACAATGGTAATTTCTTTGGATGCCCTTTACAGATTCTATTAAAAGGCAGAAACAAATATACTGGACTGGACTGTTTAAAGGTAATCTCTGTCCTTAAGACATGTCTTGGGGTGGTGTAAACAGAATGATTTGACGTAAACGGAATATTTATACCCTTGCTATTACCATGTTATAAGTCATGAGAGTGGCTCCCAGTAGTTTTAAGAGAAACTTGTACTGCATGCTCCTTGTTCACTGTTATCATGGTAAAATCATTTCATTGCAAACAAAAGGATTAAATAAGGAGAAGAAAGAGGTACCAGAGTAAGGAAAACAGTGTAAAGTGCAACCTCTAGCATTCAGTGAGGATGGCCGGCTGTTCTCTTTCTTGTTGTTGCTTGTTTTTTTTGTTTGTGTGTTTATCGTGGTAAGAAGCAAATAACATAAAATTTACCCTCTTAACTATTTTTAGTGTACAGTTGAGTAGTGTTACATATATTCACATTGCTGTGAAACAGATCTCCAAATCCTTTTCATTGTGCAGATCTAAAACTCTGTACCCATTCAGTACCTCCCCATCCCCTCCTCTGTAGCCCCTGGTAAGCACCATTCTTCTTTCTGTTTCTATGAATTTGACTACTTTATATACCTCATGTAAGTGGAATCATGTAGGATTTGTCTTTCTGTGCCTGGCTTGTTTCATGTGGTATCCTGTTCTCCGGGTTCACCCGTGTTGTAGCATGTGCCAGAATTTCCTTCCTTTTTAAGGCTGAGTAGTTTTCCCCTGTAGATATAGACCACATTTAGTTTATCCACTCATCTGCTGATGAATACTTGCATTACTTTTACCTCTTGCCTATTGCGAATAACGCTGTTATGAACATGAGTGTGCAAATATCTCTTTGAGACCCTGCTTTCGATTCTTTTGAAACCCAAAAATGGGATTGCTAGATCATATGGTAGTTCTTTTGTTTTTTTACTGTTTTCCCTAACAGTGACGCCTTTTTATAATCTCATCAAGGGTTGCCCAAGAGTTCCAATTTCTCGACATCCTCACCAACACTTACGATTTTCTGGGTTTTTTGGATAGTAGCCATCCTGATTGGTGTGAGATGATGTTTCACTGTGGTTTTGCATTTCTCTGATGTGATGTTGAACATCTTTTCATGTGCTTGTTGGCCATTTGGATATCATCTTTGGAGAAATAAATGCCTATTCAAGTCTTTGCCCATTTTTAGTAGGGTTGTTTGATTTTTTGTTGACCAACTGTTTTTCCTATCCAGCCTTTTGAGTTTAACTGAAATCTTTTCAAGTATGATACCTCTGTTTTTAAATTAAAAGTCAGTGGAAAAGTAAGATCATCTTTAAAAAAATTCATGGTTTATACTTAATCTTAAAAAATGGCTTCAATTTCACAAAATGAAAGATGGCTATACTTACAAAATGAAAACTTGGCTATTTAAAACAAAACAGAGGCCTGGCGATTTTTTTGTTTGTCTTAGAACTGCTTAGCTAACAAAGAAAGAAGCAGAACAGAAAGTGGTTGCCACTTCTTATGTGGATCTCTTTTCTGGTTTATGGACACTCCTTTTTGAACTGTCCATGTGTGGGCCAAGTATAATATAAAGTAGGTTTTGCTGCTCTAGGATACAAGAACATTGGAAGAACTAGTCCCCACCTGCAGTTATTTTTTAAGAGGTGTCATTTTTGGAAGGGTGAGTAGATGAAAGAGATCCTGTCTGCTTGACTCTAGGACTTGATCTTTCTTTATAAATTTCATGAATTTTCAGAGTGGGGGAAGGACCTGGTGTGTAGAAGGAGATCGTATTCTGGTTCAGGACTGTCTTCATTCGAAGGAAAAAATTTCTTTTTTTCCCGAAGATTTCCAAAGAAATCTAATGCAATCCACATGTTCCTGTAATAGCTCATTATGTTCCTTTTTTAGGGCACAGGGAGCATTTTTTTTTTTTTTAAATTTGCCATGGGAGTAGTATATTACCCTCATTGACTTCTTTAGTGTCTTGTGGTGTTAATTGTTGCTTCTGCTTTATTTGTGTCACAAATCCAACATCCCTTGCTAAGTGCCCATTCTATCAAATTAGATGCACTTTGTACAAGTCTCTTTGGTGATTACTAAAAAGGGACAGCTTTGGGTCCACCCATAGCTTCCTAACACCCTATCCTTCTATTCTTCCCCTCCTTGTATAAAAAAATGTAGTCACTCTAGTTGAAGATAGTGACAGGCCATCCCTTAGTTTTTTGGGGGAGCCACATAGTACTTACTGAGTCCTAGGCACTGTTCCAAGCCCCGCCTGTGTGTTAACTCATTCAGTCTTTTGAGGCAGGTATGGCATTATCCCCATTTTAGTGATGGAGAACTGAGTCTCAGTGCGGTGATGTGGAGTCCGGCTGCAGTGTCCAAGCAGCTGACAGCTGTGCAGAGCTGCCTCTTGAGGACCTCGGACGTATCCTTTCCTCATAATCAGTCGTCTTACGTTCATTGAGCATCTTACATTCACTCACCTGGGGACCCTGTCAGGTTCCGAGTCAGCAGGTCTGGGGTGGGCCCTGGGCTCTTTATGCCTCACAAGCCCCCGGGGGAGACTGATGCTGCAGGTCTGTGGGGCTCCAGCGGTGGGGATACAGCACTGCCGCAGTGCTGGGGTCCCTGGTTGGAAGCGCCCTTGAATATCCTGTGAGGCCATGCCTGGCAGGTGGCATCTCATTCTCAAGCTCTTGAATGTTCCAGTTTTGCAGACCTGGGGTGGGGTTCAGATGCCTCTATTTCTAGGAAGCTTCACAGGGTGTTCCAATGCATAGCTGGGTTTGGGAACCCACCTGCTACTCCAGCTCCCTAGCTGTGGTTTGAATCAGTGTGTCAACAACTCCCCCTAAGGGCTGTAGTCCTGCTTTCAGAGGCAGCTCCCAGGGCCATCCTGCCTGTTGAGGGAACCTTGGATCTCACTAGAGAGTGTGTTAGCTTCCTAGGGCTGCTGTAACAACGTGCCACAATTCGAGTGGTTTGAACGGCAGAAATCTATCATGTCAGCTCTGGTGGCTGAAAGCCCGAGCTCGAGGTGTTGGCAGGGCCATCCTCATTCTGCAGGCTCTAGGGAAGGGTCTGTCGCATCCTCTCTTCCAGCTTCTGGCGGTTCTTTGGCTTGTGATGACGTAACTCCAGTCTTCCCATGGAATTCTTCTGGGTGTGTGTCCTTGTCTCTGTATCCAAATTTCCACTTTTAACAAGGACACAGTCATGTTGGTCAGGGCCCACCCTAATGGTCATATCTTAACTTGATCATCTGCAAAGGTCCTATTTCCAAATCAGGTCACATTCACAGGCACTGGGGGTTAGGTCTATAATATCTTTTTGGGGGACACCGTTCAACCCGTAACAGGGAGGTAGGGGACAGATACCTGGAGGATTCCCAAATGTAATATTAAAATGTTGGATATTGGCATTTGCAGGGGGAGAAAGAAATTGGGGCCCTATGCAAAGAAGAAGGGTTTGGATGGAAATGAACATCTCAAGTCCCATCCCTGCTCCAGCCCTGTGGGCACAGTCGTGGGGAGATGTTCAGAGAGTAGTGGCTGACTTGTTCCTCCCTCATAGGCACCTCCAGCTTTTTCTGCACAGCCCTGGTATGGATCTCCCACCTGGGCCGCCTGAGCTCAAGCCGATCATTGGCTTGTACCTGGCACCTGGTGGAGGGCCATCAACCATGTGCTGCGTGGGAGCCCTCATCGGTCAGTTGGTTGCCACTCCAGATGGGTTTATGTGCTTGTACCCAGCCCCTAGCCCGCCTCCAAGCCCTCTGATGAACTCATCAATGTAGGCTGAATTGTTAGAGGGAGCAACTTCTTTGTTCCAAACCAGAGAAAATCATCGATTGTGTAAGAGGGTTATTGCAGCTGCCCACAGTTTGCCGGAGTACTGGTTAGCAGAATTGTTAGCTTTAGAAGAAAATGAAATAGACTTGGGATACTGTAATGTTTCAGATAAACAAATGGCCTTCCTCCTTATTCATTTAGCATTCTGTTTCTGGGGGAAAGGGTGGGTAACTCAGGGTCGGATGAAATACTTTGTGGTACAAAGCCTGCCCACCGGATGCCATGTGGCTGTGCATTTCTCGGCTTCTGTACAAGGCTTTGCCTTGAACTGCCATGGTTTGCAAACTTCAGCTTGAGAATCACCTGATTTGCTGAACCTACCCCCAGGGTGTCCGGTTCAGGAAGTCTAGGATGAGGACTGAGAATCTGCATTTCAGTTAAGTTCCTGGGTGCAGCTGATGTTGGCCTGCGGAGCCCACTTTGAAACTGCTTCCTGAATAAAACCCAGGCCCTTGGGAAGCCTTCTGGCTTCATTGTGTTGAGGTCTTACATGTACTCTACAACTCCCAGGGAGAAGGGAGTTTGTATTTGGATTTTCAGGAAGTGCTGGCCCAGTTGACTCTACAATTAGCAAGCAGTGTTGTAAAGAATGTGCCCTGATGTTATTTAATGGTGATGGCTCTGGACATTTTCTAGCTTCCCTTCAGTTTGCCTGCAGGTCTTCATCAAGTCTTAGTTCATGTTGGCTTGAGCCAATAGGAAACCACTTTCTTGGGGATCATGACTGTATATTAATTCCAGCCCTGTGAGGGCCATGAGTGTGTATCTTGGTCTACAAACCCAGATAACCCTGATATCTTTTTCCGAGCTCTCATTGCTGGGGATGGCAAAAACTGAGTCCTTGTGAATTTAGAGTTTTCCCCCACCCCTCTGCCCACTCCCCAGCTGGGCACATTATTTTTGGGGTTGAGAGCCACAGGCACCTGATCTGGGTCCTCTTTGACCCCCACAAGTCATTGTCAAGTTGTTCTCTATTCCCTGGACCAGGGGTCAGCACATTTTTTTTTCTATTAAGAGCTAGATAGTAAGTATTCTCAGCTCTGTGGGCCATATGGTCTCTGGTGACTACTTGGCTCTGCCACTGTAGTGTGAGAGCAGCCATGGGCAATGCATAAATCAGTTAGCATATCTGGGTGTCAGTAAAACTTTATTTGCAAAGATAAGCATATGCAGTGGGCTGGATTTGGCCTATATGTAGTATCAAGACTTCAGGTCCTTGGCTTCCTGGCCTGTCCTGGGTGGGCTCTGTTTGTGCTGCTCTGTGAACTTCTCTCAGGCCTATCTCTGTGGTGAGGGAGGCGTAGGGACAAGGGCTGGTTTTTGCTATTCTCCCCACCACTGGATGGTGGAAACTTAATGGGCTTGTTCCCAGCTCCCCCTATTTCAGTGCGGCTTTGAGGATCCCAGGATTATTCCACGATTTCAGTGCCATCCTAGGTCGAAAGAAACCAGGAGGCTGTCTAACATTCTATCTGCCTAGACACCCCTACGGCCACTTCTCTGGAGTGTGCTGCCTGCCCTGAGCTCCACTCACCATGGAGGCCCTGGGGTCCCCTGCTCCTTTGTTCCCAAATCCAACTGGGGATTCCATGGTTTCCCCACTTCCCATGGCCCAGGCAATGAGGGCAGATCACAGGCCTCCACTTTCTCAGCAATTCACCGCTTCTTAGCCCTCCCCACTTCAGTCCTGGCTTCTTTTTCTCTATTGGGAGTCTTGAGCAAGACTGGGTGGAGAGTACCCTGGCTCCTATATGAAAAAAATAAAACGTATGCCTATGGCTTACCATTGAAAAGGTACAAAAAGGACATACAGTGAAAAGTAAGTCTCTCCCATCCCTGTCTCCCAGTTACCTATTTCCCTGCCCAAAAGGCACCACTTAATCATATTTTCTCCCTCTTCTTCCAGGGGTCCCCTATGCCTATCTAAGCGTGAAGGTATGAGTATACCACATCTTGGGAAGGGTCTATATCAGCACATCTAGATGTGCTCTGTCGTTTCTGTCTGTCTGTCTGTTTTTAACAACTGCATAGTAGTCCATCAAATAGAAGTAATTTATTTAGCCAGTTTCCTATTGAGGGAAGCAGTTTCCTATTGAGGGACGTTTGGGTTGATTGATGTCCTTTACTCTTACAAACAGTGATGCAGTGACTTTCCTGTTCCATTAAATAGACACTCACTTTGTTGACCTTGACTTGGTTGGGTTGCTTAGTTAGCAGACACTTTATGTTTCTGTCACCTGTAACAGTTTGAATAACTACCAGCAAGACTCTGCCCTGTCATCAGCTAGAGTCACTTGTGTGTTAATGTGACTATTTGTGCCAGTTATACTTAGTGCAATCATTTGACGTAACCAGATATTACACAAACTGATGAAATATGAAGGTGCAAAAGGAAAAGAAGTTTGGTGAAAGTTCAGCCATCTGCCTTGAATAGATTTGCTAATGTTGAATCACCAAATTTCTGTCAAAGAAGGGATGGTAGAGACAGCTGTCAAAGACAGGGCAACAAATAAGAAAAACTGAGAACAGCTCTGTTTTCATATTTCTTCCCATGTGCCTTTAAGTCCTTACACCCTTTAAAGAAACCAAATCTGAAGACTGCAATTGAAATATTATGGGTATGGTTTTGCAAAATAGATGAAGCCAAACTTGATTAGTTAAATAACCTACTTGCACTAAAACGCTCTCTGTGTTAAATCATATGATGGGCAAGTTAATGCACATTTATTTGCTTGAAATTAAAACTATCTTGTGGGGAGATTCTCACTATGTCTATTTAAAAAATTAACCTACTAATGACCAGCTTTAGCCACATTGGAGGAGAGAATATCTGTTGTGTATATTTCCATGTAAACATGTCAGTTATGTCAGTTCCTAAGAATATGATCATACAATGGTTCATCAATTTTCCATTTTTATGGAAATTCTCAAGTTGCCCTCTGTAGAGCCTGTACTTTCACCAATAATGTTTGAGAATAACTTTCCTGACACCCTCACCATAATGGGTTTTTTGCAAACTTTTTGATTTTTTAATAAGGTAGTTGAAATGATATTTGATGGCGTCTCAATAGGTGTTTTTCTTCTTATAAGTCATTTGAGCATCTTTTCATATGTTTCAAAGCCATTTTTATTTCCCTTTATGCAAACTGTCTATATCTTTCTCTTATTTTTCTGTTATGTTGTTTGTCTTACTATTTTGGGGTTGCTTAGATACTGAGGACACTAGTTTTTCTTGAGTCATACTCAGGAAAGTTTTCCTCATGCCAAGATGATTAAAATTGTTATCTATTTTTTTCTATGACTTTGTTTTCATTCTTTACATTTAAACATTTGATCCATCCAGAATCAATTTTGGTGTAAGAAGTGAGGTAGGGATTAAAATGCGTGTTATTTTCAGCTGGCTATTACAAATCCTAATAACCTAACTTGTTGAATAATACAACTTTTCACTAGTGATATGGACCGCCAACTATATTGCTTACTAAATGAGAGAATGTATTTACTTATTGATTTTGGGATTTTTTAGTCCTAAGGTGAATAATGTACTAGCCACACACTAGCCATATGTAGCCATTTAGCACCTGAAATGTGGCCATCCAAATTGAGATGTGCTGTAAATGAAAAATACACACCAGACTCTGAAGATTTACTGAAGTATATATAATATCTCAATAATTTTTATATTGATTACATGTTGGAGTGATAATGTTCTGGATATATTAGGCAAAGTAAAATATATTGAGATTAATTTCAACTGTTTCTTTTTACAGTGTTTTTTTGAGGTTACTAGAAAGTTTAAAACCATATTGTGGCTCACATTACATTTTTGTTATACAGCACAGCTTTCATCTTTTCTGCTCTATTTATGTACTATGCTGTTTCAATTACTGGGACTTTGTTTTATTATCTCTTAGATCCCCCATACTGCTTTTCCTTTGTGAAAGTTCCTTGGTTATTAGAGCCTGTTTTCCATTTCAACTTTAGAATCAGCTCTCTAGTTTCAGTAACATCCCCTAGGTGTTTTTATGGGGTTGGATTCACATTTATAGATTAATTTCGGCAGAAGTGGCAGCTTTATGATGATGAGAGTGTCTAACCAAAAACAAAATATTCCACTCCATTTATTCAAGTCACTGGTTATGTCCCCTGGTAGCATTTTAAGTTTTTTCACTAGGCTATTTCCTGTTTCTGGTTGAGTGTATTTCTGGATATTGCATTTCCTTTTGTTTCTCTTGAAAATGGGATCTTTCCTTTCATAACGTGTTCTATCTGGCTGTTGTTTTTGCATAAGAAAAATATTGATTTTTCCAAAGTGTTTGTACTGAACCCCCAAGTGGATACTGTTACTGTTAGTAATTATTTTCTAGGTGATTCTCTGAGATTTTATATGTACCATATTATCTTTATAAATAACTATGTCTTTTGTTCTCCAATTTTTATGCTTCTTATGTCTTATCTCTCTCTCTCTCTCATCTTCTCTCTTCTCTTATTGCACTGATAATCCAGCTTTTAATTATTAGCTGTTATTATCTGTGCCCTAGCTTTACTCCTATCCTTTTTCCCCCTGCTACTCACTCAGCGAAGAGTTTCCATTTTATTTTCAGTGTTGTGCTGTTCTGTTTAACTCTTGAAGCATTAACCTGAGTAATGGGACTGCCTGACCGGGATACAATGAAATTTTGGAAAATAGCCCAATGATTCAAAATATTTGACACTTAAATTGGGGCAGATGTAGGGAAGTTCATTAGCACAAGACTTTCCTTCTTCTTTTTTCAAGAATGAGGTTGGCTTTATCTTTGAGCAGCTCTCAGATGAGCACTAATGCTTTTGTTGCTTTGCTATGTTAAGAACATGCAGTCCAGGGGTTTTTATGGCTGCTTCACCATAAAACCACATTTTGAGAAGTGATGGACCATCTCCTCTATGGGCTTATCTTTCCTCGTTAAGTTTAGAATCTCCGTGCTGTTTAACGTGTTGCTTAAGTGGTAACTGTGAACCTGGCACTGTTTTAGGCCTGGTGGAGAAATGAGAAGAAAGGGAGGGCCATGTCCTCCAGAAATGTACAGACTCCTGAGGACACAAAAACCATGCACCCCGAGGGCAAGAGGTAGTTTGTGGCCTTGTGCGAGGCAGAGGGAGATGGGGCTGTGTGCTGAGTGTTTGGGCCTCTTTGAGCAGAGGGGCTGGTAATGCTGAGCAGAGAGCCTAGAAGATGTGCAGGACTGGGCTGTGAGGAGACCGTCCAGGTCTGCGGAACAGCTCAACCCAAGGAAAGCGCTACCTGGGTGGGCCAGCCAGTCAAGGGCAGGGGCCTCCTGGTGGGGGCAAAAAAGGCTCATGATGGGGTGCATGGCGCATGAGACACGCCTTCTTTTGCTGTCTCTGCGGCTGGAGGCCAATGTCAGTTATTAAGCAGGGAGATGTGAAGAGAACCTAGACCATTAGAACCAGAAGGATGCCAGGAGTCTGCTGCTCCAATCCTCAATCTATTCAGAAATTTTAATAGCATCCTCGGCAGGGAGCTGCTCAGCCACCATCTGAACAATGATGAAGAGCTCACCCTTCAGAGAGGAACCTTCTCTAGTTTTGGGCAGCTCAGATTGTCGGAAAATTGTTTTTTACCCTGAGTTGAGCATCCTGTAAGCCCACAGTTTTAGAATCAGGTAATTTCAGACAAGACACTTGATATTTGACCTCTCTTATTTTGGCAACTCTGAGTCTGATGTCCCTTTGGCTGTCGTCACACTGGAGTTGAGGGGCTGCCACCTTTCTAGGTGGATCTGACTCGTACGAGCACTCCCTCCTCCTGCGTGGCTCACAGAGTGGACAACGTGTGTGCTAATTAGGTCTCTCACCTGGGCCCTGGTTTTGAATGTTTGGGGATAGATTCCATGCAATGCTTATAAGTGGATAGTCCCCAGAATCTAGTTTACTTTATTTTTTTAAAGATTGGGTGCTCTTTCATTCTGAACCCAGCTGGCTTTTAAAGTCCAAATTGTTTTTATGCTTTCCCATTTTCATACTGTTGCTCGCAATGCATAGGTGGTTTTATTTAAACCTTAGAATGGTAGGCAATCTCCTCTCCTACTTGACAGTTGGTGAAATCTAAACTTAGAGAAGTTAAATAATGTACCCAAGGCAAAATGGCTAAAAAATGGTGAAGCTGTGCAATGAACCCAGATCTGTGTGGTGCCTAAACCCCCAATCCTGTTATTTCAGGGCAGTGGGGACTGTTGAGCATTCAACGGGCTGGCTTTGCAGAAGTTGGATGATGGTGAGTCTAGTGCATCAGCGAGAGGAGCACTGAGGGGGCCGGTAAAGTGTCTGTGGGGAGGTTACCAGTGGAGGTGGTGATGTGAACCACAGGGATGAAACCCAACAGTGAAAGTGGCCTGATGGCCTTGAGCTGAACATACCTCCCAGTACAGACATTTTGGCTTCACCTTGTTTAACAGGTGGTCATTCTGCCCTCTGTTTTGGACCCTCCTATAAACCGGAAACATATCATTTCTCAAGACAGCTTGAGTATCCTATTTTTGAACAATTATAAGGGTAAGGTAGTCTTTTAATTTCTCTGTTAAAATGAGACCAAGGAGTGGGACAAAGGAGAAGGAGAGAAATGGATTTTGAGGTACTATTTGGCTTCAATGAATGGATTTTTCGTATCAGCCAAGTGATAAGAAAAACCCTGCCCCTTTTCCTAGGTCCATGCTGACAGTCAGAGAGCTTTTCAGAGCAATTTAACCGCTGAGTTCCCAAATAGGAAGCAGTCTGGAGTTGCATTTCTGCTGAACAGTTGCATGTTTGTGGTGGGAATGGGCTCTGTGGATGGCCACTTGGAGGACAGAGGAAATCTGATGCCAGGGAAATGGAATGACTTCTTTCCTTTTCAATTCACGTGGGATCTTCTTTAAAGGAAACACAGAGGAGGCTCCCAAAGACCTCCCAGCATCCTGTTTCTGCCCTTGCTCTGTGGCTAAAGGTGGCACTCCATGTGCTTATTGAGAAATAGATGTTTGTAAGGATTTTGTCTCTTGCATTTGTTTTCCCTCTTAGCAATTTTTGTGGCTTCAGCAGTGACCTTCCTTTACCACAGGCTTTCTGAGTCACGTGAGAGACAGAGGCCTTTTGCCAGCTAGGAATGCGTCCACCGGAGACTTCAGGGGCTTTTATAGCAAACTCAGAAAAGCGCTTGCAGAGGAGAAATCGAGAGTGGAAAGGTATCTCAGATGCCAACCAGACCAAAGCCTCCTTGAGCCGGAGTGAATTTGTTTAGTGCAAATAAATGAGCTACTTGACATGATTTTCTCTGGCCTGTCAGGGGCTTGAATCTCAAAGGGGCCATGGCACAGCCACTGTGGGAGCCCCTGTTTTTTTAAAAAAATTATTCTTGGACTCTTCTGGCAAAGATTCACCAGGTTGTACCTGGAATGGGAGAGTAAACCAAAAAAGCATTGTTAGATGCCCAGTGTAGGCAGAAGGGGGTTCACTTAGTGATGGTTCATTTGCTGATGGCCTGCTCCTAAGACGGGCGTCTCAAAGCCTCAGTGAGGAGACACGCCAGAGGCCTGAGTCTGGGACGATGCTGAACATGCACGTCAAGAAGAGAGAACGGTGCTTTGCACCTCAAGGGTTGATCAGGAAACAAGGTCATTCAGTCTAAAAAGTCTTTTGGAATGGCTGTTGTTGGGGTCTCCAGGAATTCCCGGGGGCAGGGTGCTTTCTCTGAGGACTCCTGACAAAGAGGTGGTCATCTTTTCTTTATGGTCTATGCACCTTTCTCTCCCACCCTTTTCCTGCTACTTCAAAGTCAATGTCAGAGCCATAGCCATGATACTTAGGGCATCCTGGGTGGGGGGAGCCGCCGCCTCCTTCCAGGCACTGGTGGTGGCTGTAAGAGCACAGATTGGGGTCAGATTGCGGGCTTTGATTTCCCAGCTCCTCTAAGATTCACCATGTCCTTAAGGAAACTAGTTCAGGTCTCTCGGCCTTAATGAGGATAAGAATATCTCTCGCCCATAGGATTGTTTGAGAGAAAGAATTGAAAATATCCACTGAAAACAATAATCTCCGTGCCTGACATTCACTTAGTATCAGTTACTGTTACTGTTATCTTAACTGAGACTCTTTTAGCAAAATGACTGGCTTCTTATTTAAGCAAAGCTCTAAGCCCCAAGGTTTCAGACTGGAGGGAAACTCCATTGCAAGTGCCTCATAAAATCCAGCTCTTTGCCCGATCTTCACTTTTGAGGAGTATCACTCTCCCTTTAATGCAAAAGTCTGGACCCAAATACCCGATTCTTCTTTGCTAGGATAGGCTGATGTTTTTAAAGATGTTACCTGCTGTGGGGCCCCAATGAGGAAACCACTGAGAATCCAAGAAGAGGTAGCCTCAGAGTGTGGGTCCGCTCCTGGCGTCTCAGGACCTTCACTCTTCCACAGGACAAATGAGGGAGCTGCGATCCAGCCCCGAGGGTCAGCCCAGCTTCACTGGCATTTGCCTCTATTCATTTCTTCCTAACTTGAAGCTTTTCTTACCTGGGTGCCAGTCAAGGTGAAGAATCCCAAAGCAAGAAGAACCCCCCGAGCGCTTTCTCTGCCTGAAGATTCTCCTTCAGGTGCCAGACCTCAGAGGGTCTTTGTGATAGATGTGGTCTTTCTTTCCATCTTCTGCTTAACTACCAAAAGACACTTGGGGCCTTCCAGCCAGCACACCACGCGCTGGCTTGTCCGCGCCTCTTCTCACTTCCTCCAGGTGCCCCCTGCAGCATTTGCTGGCTTCGCTCACAGTTGCAGCCCCTGCTCCCTGCAGCTACACTGGCATTTGCTCTAGTGCAGGGTTCTGACTGCACTTTGGCCAGGAGTCCAGCTGGTGAGACGAGCTGGGCCTCAGCAGGACAGAGAAGGGGCTTTGATTCCCAGTGTGTCTTCTGGCCCTGCATCTACTGCAGGGTGGAAATATTTTGACAAGTGGACTCTTCCCTCCCCAAATCATCTTTGGACACTCGGAAGGCTCGTTGAGTTGGGTAACTTATTAGGAGGATGTCCTCAGGCTCTCCCAGCTCTCCTGCTGGTGCATTTTGCTGTTTACTCTTTATGTTGCCTGGTGGGTTCCTCTGGTCACCTCTGTGGATGTTGGCTCTTGTGCAGCGACTTGAGTATTTCCTGTTGGTGAGCCCCATTGCAGTGAGCACTCTGTGAAGATCCAAGGCTTCCTTCCAGGCCTGTAATGTTTTAGCTTTGTGCATTCCCTTGACAGATTTTGTAATAATTAAGGAAGCAGTCCACTGGTATTCACTGTTAACACCACTGCATCCTTGCCAGGAGGCACGAATTGCATCTCTCAAAGCTGTGCATACACATTGCACAGGTGAAGTCTGAGGGTCATTTTTCCTTTGCTTTTGAAACTTCCTGGAAAATAGTAATGGAAGGAGCAAGGACCACTTAAGTTTCTTAGCTATAAGTTCAGTAGGACTTATCTTTGGTGCTCTAACCCTTGTTTGTCATGAGGCTGTAGATATTTATGAGTATAAGGCTCTTCGTTACAGCTGGTAACCCTAACCCAAACTTGCTCTGTGTATTACCATGTCTATGTAACTGTATTTGAAGGAAGGCCAGATCTTTAACTCTGTGGGTAAGGATCGTGAAAGCACTGGGCCTGGAATGGGCTCATCTAGTCTAAGACCTTCCCATTCAAGGTGTGGTCCGCGTCCTGAACATCAGCATTACCTGGAAGTGCAGCCTGGGGCCCTGACCCTCAGTCAGAATCAGGGTTCATCAAGCTCTCTGTGTGATTCCGGCACACATTAAGGAATGAGACATGTGGCTTAAAAAGTTTTATAGATGATAAAAAATGGATCTTCCAGGAGCAGCTATACTGTTCTCTTTCCCTAAATCTTAAATGAGCTGTAAATCATTCTGGGACTCAAAGGTCCAGGCTGGTGGTGGCTCAGGAAGGAAGCCGGAAGTGGTAGGGTTGGTGGGACAGTAGGTGTGTACTTGGCTTTAAGCAAAACTCTCTAAATGGTGTTAAGTTATCTGAGCCCCAGTGTCTAAAGGAACATAAGGAGTTTAGGACAGTTTAGGTGCAGTGTCAGTTTAGGACAGTTTAGGTCAGTGTCAATGCCTGGAAAGGTCTGGAGCCATGAGCTGTGGGGAGGCAGCACCGGGCGTTGATATGCAGTGGAGATACCTAGACTCAACGTGGGAGCTGGGTCTTGTTCTGGTGGATTTCCCAGGAGAGGCAGGGTGCCTGGCACCATTTTTTTTGGAGATGGTTGTAGATGCAAATAGGATGTCCTGGTCCTGATAGACCAGGTTGGCTGGGCATAAGGAAGGGCTGCTGGGCAGCTAGAGAACTAGTGTGCAAATCAGCAGATCCAGGTGCACGGAGAGCAGATCGCAGGAAGTGGGCACGTGCTTTGCCTCTGCATTCTTTGGTTTAAGCTGCTAGCTGGTTGGTCTGAGGTCTTAGTTTCTGGGCACACCATCTGCGTAAGGCACAGTTTATTTAGGTCCAATGTTGGAGGTGGGATAGGGAGTGAGCACTGTTGAACGTCCTCTTTGTAGTCACTGCAGGGAGGAGGCAGATTGTTCTAGAATGATCTACAGTGTTGGATGTTTCCATTTCTTCCTTTCCTTACCAAGGATGTCCTCCTGTCTCTGCTTCTCAAGAGCCAGGTGAGGACGGATGACGTTCTCCCGATTTGCCCTGCCCTGGGTGCACATACTCCTTTCTCAGCACTCCTGCTGCACTGAATTATCAGCATCACTAGGCCCCCCTTTTTTATCTGTATTTGTGACATTCTTGGCTTGACGGTCTTTGAAGGCAAGAACCAGGCCTCACCTCTCTTTGCACCCCAGCTGAGGGCAAGCCTTCTCCAGAGTCTGCACGAGTAAGCGCCTGACGAGGACAAAGATGAGCTGTCCTCTCGTCCCCACCAGCGAGTGCCGTTAACCTTTACCTAAAGGTCTCTTGAATCCATTCAGTCCTTTCCGTCTCCGCGGCTGAATCCTAATCCATCATCAGCTCTTTCCTGGGACTCCTGTTGCAGGGGACTCCTGTTTCAGGAGCCTCCTGACAGGTTTCCCTGCCCCCAAGGCCCCCACCCCTGTTGGTCCGTTCTCTGTGCAGCAACTGGAAGGCTCTTTAATGCCCATACCTGCGAGCAGGCCCCCCCTGTTGAGCCCCCTCTGACAGCCTTCCTTTGCACTGAGAACCGAGGACGAATGCCACTCCGTGGATTCAGCTGCTGCGCACGTCACCTGCACCGTGGGGCACATCCTTCCCCAGGCCCCCTCTCCGGCTCTGCCTGTCCTGCCCCTGCTCCTTGAGCTCGCGGAGCCCTGCCCCACCTCCAGGACTGTGCGGCTGCCACTCCTCTCTGAATCCCACTTTCAGTAGCTCTGTGCCTGGATGCCTCAGCGTGAAGGTCATCACTTTTCGGACCCCTGCAATGCATGGGCCTCTTCTGTTTATTTCCATTCTAGAGCTTGTCATCGTCTTTCACTATGCAGTTTTTTTCCTTGTGTGTTTGGTTTTTTCCTTCTTTACCGGCTGTCTTCCCCACCAGCATGTAGGTGCCTTGAGGACAGGAACTTGTCAGGCTTGTTCCTGTGGGATGGCTCCTGGCACATGGTGAGTGCTCAGGGAAGACCTGAGGCTGGAGGGACGGGACCTCTGCAGGCAGGTGAGAGGAGTACTGTTCCTAGGATTTACAGATGGGGCCCGGGCCCCGGGAGGCGAGGGGCAGCTGGGGTCTCTGACTCTGTCATTCTGGCAGCAGGCTGGAGAAGGGCCTGGAAGCCTCCCGGCGGCCATTCCTGTTAGAAAGCCAGGATGACCGAGAACCTGGGGGACTATTCTGTTAGCTTTTCTCCAGTGGCCTCGTGACTCATGCTTTGCCAGGAGGAGAGGCTTTTGGGAACAAGCGCTAATGGAGTTGATTTCCCAGACACCTTTGCTTGCCGAGGCAGCTGGCTGGCTGCTGGTGGTTGTTTCCAGGACTTCTTACCATCTATTGCTTTATTGAATTGAAGGCATTCATTCACTCTGGGAGCTGCTGCCCTTTGGATATTACCACCAGGGCGACTCTCATTTCCCCACACTCATTGTTGCCGCGTGGGTGTCAGTGCGTCGGTGTTGATTTAGTGTATGTTATGTAAGGTGCTGGCACCTCCTGGTTATTTCCACAGGTCTCTTAGAGTCCCTGTCTGTGCACTGTGTGTTTTGTCTCACCAGGGCAAGGGGGTGTTTTCCTACCAGCTTAGGGATGCGCAAGGCGGCCTTGTCCTGCCCAAACCAGGCTCCAAGGCCACACCACTTTCCCTGTCCTCTCTCTGTTAGCTGCGTACCAAATTACGGCAAACTTAGTGGCTTTAAGCAGTATGGATTTATGAGCTCAGCTTTCTGTAAGTCAGAAGTTTGAGCTGATGTGACTGGGTTCCCTGCTGGGTCTTCCAGGCTAAAATCAAGATGTCAGCTGGCTGCATTGTCATCCAGAGCTCAGGGGGGTCTTCTAAGCTTGCTCCTGCGGGCAGAATACAGCATGGAGGTCTCTGTGCCCTGGCTGGCTCTTAGCCTGAAGCCTGGCTCAGCTCCTTAAGGCCGCCCACATTCCTTCTCACATGGCCTCCCCTATCTTCACACCAGCCATGGTGCATCGACTCTTTCTCAAATCTTTCTGACATCACCATCGAAGGCTCTCTGCTGTGGAGGGCTCACGTGACTAGAGCAGGCCACCCACGTCATCTCCCTACCCAAGGCCATCTGTGTCATAACACAGCTTGTCAGAGTCACAGGTCTGGAGATTTAGGGCAGGACATCTTTGGAGGCCATTTTAGAAGTCCTGCCTACCACACCTGGCCCAGGAGTGGGATGTATGATCCAGAGACCTGAGAGAAATATCTCCTTGCCTTTCTGCAAATTAAGACTTTCTCTCCAAGTGTGGTTTTTTTCAATGGTGGTTGCCAATGGATGACTCATATTCCCTCTAATATGTCCATTATTACTTTACAAAAATATTTTAAGTGGAAAATGGGGTTGGGAGGTGAGTGCCAGACCTGGAGGTGAAATTATTATTTGTGATGTCCAGACACCTGTGTTCATTTATTAAGGAGCTCTGACCCTAAAGTGGTGGTTCTCAAAATGTGGTCTGAGGACTCCCGGAGATTCCTCAAGACCTTTCAGGGAACCTGAGAGGTTAAAATAATAATAACGTATATCATTGAAACATGAATTAATTTTTATAATAATGGAATTGCCATTTTCACATTCATTCCCTCAAAGCCTGGTCCTTGCTGATACCTGCCCTAGACCAGCTGCCAGGTCTTTTTCCTAAGAAATAATGTGTCATACATGAGCCATTGCCACCTTCCTATCTTTGTTACAGCAGCTGAACTGATACCCTGCCAGATAAGCACTTAACCCTGTCTTCCTTTCTAGCAGAACCCCAGTTTGGTTGGTCTAATGATGTGCCCAGCTGTAAATCCTCCGGGTAGCAGCCTCCCTTGCAGCTAGACCCATGTGATAGGATTGGCAGAAGTCTTTTGGGAGCGCTTTCCTTCTCGTCTTCTTCTTACCCGCTTCTCCTGCACAGAACAACATGGCAGCACCTGGAATGCAGTGCCGTATCAAAGGGCGCTGGGGCGGGAAGCCAGAAGGAGCCTGTTTCCTGGCAATGTTGGGGCCACTGTGCCAGCTGGATTGTTGACCCCCGGCCTTTTTGCTGAGTGAGACCCGTAAATGCCTTATGTGCTTAAGTCACTGCAGTAGGGTTTTAAGTTTCTTCTAGTCAGAACTAATCTTAACTAGTTATCTAATGGATCTTTGTGCAAGGAAAGGAGGACTTCTATAATTCTCCTATTTTACCGTTAGTTCAGATTCTCTAAAAAAAGGACGAGCCAAAGAAGGCTTGGAGGTATCCACAGGGGGCCTCAGGTATGCATGGTGGGCCTGAGGGCTCAGCTGGAAGCCTCAGTCAGGTTGAAGGTGCTTGTCATGGGGTCCAGCAACCACAGCATCCTGCCCGACCTGCCATGGAGCTTGGTATTTATTTTTTGAGTTCTGAACAGAGAAGAAGAATGTCCAACTGGAGGTCTGACCAAAACCTGACCCTGGCGGAGGAGGCTGGGGGATAGGAGGCCGGGCAGCCAAATGCAATGACTAAAGTGATTTCTATGGGGAGAACAACATCCTACTTCTGAAGTCAGCTCCAAAGGGCCCAGAGCAGACTGCCTTTGGTTGATACAATCAGGGAAGGGAGCCTCATGGACCCCAGGAAATAATCTGTGTTTGGCAAATAGAGGAAAACAAACTTAGAAACAGTGACCTTTTCTCTTTAAGCTTCTTTGAGGGATGTAATGATGGAAAATAATTATTAAGTCTCAGCTGGCCAAGGGCCCCTGAATGGAAATGGGAGAGCATATGGATTAGCTCAATGGTTCTTTAAAGAGCTAGCTGTGTTTGCTCTCATGCCTCATGAGCAGGCAGCCCCTTTTCTGTCTCCATACTTGTTGGATTTTAGCTGGCAGTGTACACAAATACTGCTTTTGCTGGGTAAATATTAGGCTTAGGATTGGGTGGGGAGACCACGGAGGGGATCTGTCAAATGGAAATGGAACGGTGGTGGGGAGCGATCTATATTGTAAAATGCCCAAGCCTGGTGGGGCTGTGAACCCTTCCCACACCTCCTTTGGCCCAGTGGTGCTCACCTTTGGCTTTTCTAAACTGACCGACCACGATGGCCGTCATGCGTGGTGAAGGGAGAAAGCAATGGCGCTGACAACCGTAAATGTCTTTCTCTAGTCTGTTGTGGGACACGCTGTCACACACTCACTTGTAGCCGAGTGGCTGAGATCTTGTTACAATGACACCGAGTCCATTTTCCTCCCCCTGCCTGCCGTTGCCACTGCTTAGCCCCAGTCACAGAATTCTATGTAATGGCAATGATGATCATCACAGCGAATGTTAATTGAGGGCTTATTACATGCCAGGTGTCCTGCTGACCTTGTCATGTAAACGTGTTTATTCTCACTGTAGAGAGAAGCCTAAGTCCCAGCAGGTTGGAACTTGGATCTGCCTGCTTTGTCCCAGAGTCAGAATTTCGGCTCCTTCCTGCAAACCAGATAAAAATCTCGTCTCTCCAAATAGCTCAGTTGGAGGTCTGCAGCCCCTCCACAGCCTTTACTTAAACAACCTACAAACCAGTTTAGGTGTGTGCACCAGCCGTGTGGGGGTGGGGGCATTCAGGGAGGCGTGGGCTCCCAACAGGAGCCCTTCAGGGGAAGGAAGAGTGTGGCCTGCAGGTGCGGCCCTCCTGCTCTGGCCTGTCCCCCTCATCTCAGGAGCTGCAGAACCAAAATTTGTTCTCTGGTCACGTTGGAGTCAAACTTCCTTGAAGAGCTATTGATCACAAGGGCGGATGGTCTCAAACTCTTAATTTTTATGTTTGTCCTTTGTCTGGATGGAAAGTAGGAGAAAACATTCTCAGGAGGGGTTTGGGACTAATGGGTGAGATTTTCATTAAAATTGGAGGTGTTGTACCATTTCCTGTGGGAGGTAGAGCTGGGCAATCAACCCAGAGTTTCTTTCTTGCCACCTGAGAAACTGATTTTCAGAGATGAGGGAGAGAGAGAGAGAGTTTGTGTGTGTGTTGGGTGAGGGATGGCAAACACAAACCTTGATAATTTCTGTAAGCAGATTCTAGAGATAACTAGCTACCAAAAAATCTCATAACTCAAGTTCTCAACCATTCCCAAATCTGTCGTAAGAAATGACCATGGTAAGTAAGTGAGCAGTCACTTTGTGCTTTTCCTTCCCCTCATCCAGATTCACTCTTAAGTATACAAAGATTGATCAAAAAGCGTGGAATTTGAGAAGCAAGAAGTCTGGGTGATTCAGAGGCAGGATCGTCAGCCTCTTGGTTATATCACCCGGCAGCGCGGGGAGGTACCACTGACAGTCAGCCTGTGTTCTGGGCGCTGGAGAGGTGGGCAGGGACACTGAGTCCCAAACGTCTTGCCCAGTGCAGTGAAGGAGGGGGACACCGGGGAGCCGGTGCCACCTGTGAGGTGAGCTTGCAGGCGTCCCCTGGGGAGGTTAGATGCCTGTTGTGACCCTAGGACTCAGGTTCTTTGACTCAGGATCCTCCCTGGATTGCCGTACTCTTACCTAATCCTCCAGTTGCGCCTTTTAATAGGCACCCAACGAGAGCCTTCCGCGCAAATCCTGGTGTATTACAGCGGACTTAATGCTCATCAGTGATTTGCCCTCAGCAAGATGTCAAAAGCTCTATTTTTCCTGTAGACACTAAGCTGATGGGGCTGTTATGTATTTTCTCTCATCAGGGGCTTCTCTCCCCTGCCTCTCTGGCAATTCAACAGCACACATGCTCAGAATTCCCTTTGCTTCTGGCAGAAAGGGGAACGCCTGTATCAGTGTGGGGCGGCTGCTTCCTGAATGCTGTAGCTCCTCACCTGTACTAAGCTTGTTTCCAAGCACTACAGATGGAAAGGTGAGAAAGCTGTGACCATGAGAAGCAGAAGCAGAAATCTGCTGTCTAGGCCTCTTTCTCCTGGTTCCAAGGAAATATTTAATTCCTTTTGGGGGATATCTTTTCTGTAACCCTACGATTGATCCTGGATTATTTAGTGATTATTTTTCCTGCTTATTTTTAAAAAGCTGACCTTTCAACCCTTGAAAGCATAAAGGCTAAATGGCTTGGGGACTTCTAAAAATGATTTGAGCCAAAGCTGAGTGGCTCGGCAAATACTGGGAAATCCCGGCTCAAATGCAGTGAGCTGGTGCCTGCCGCCACTGGCCTTCTTCTCCCTGGGGACCAACTCCCCAGACTCTGGCAGGACAGTTCCATTTTAGGGGCTCTGTCTCAGTGGCTGGAATGCCAGGCATGGGGAGATTACTCCAGAGGCCATGATATTCTGGGATGAGCTCACCTCACTGTGTCCTCTGGGCTTAATGATTTATAAAAAATATCAAAGGTAAGACCAAAACTGTCATCTTTGATCATGGAGACACTATTCTCAGTGTCTCCTTCTCCCCAGTAACTGGGGAGGCATGTTTGGTGTATCTCATGTTTGGGCTCCAGTTAACACGTCAAACCCCTTAACTTCCCTGCAGAGGCAGGTGGCACATAGGCAGGGGGTGCTGGGGGCTCTGGCCGCCCAGTGGTCATTTCCCTCCTTGGGGTCTTCAGCACAGCCAGTAGCCCTTCTCATCCTCACCTATTTCCCTCCACACAATTTTGGGGTCTTAGAAATTGCGGGGGTGGGGGGAGGAGGGAGACAGTATCAAGCAGCCAGTTTGCAAAGACTCGGTCCAAACTATTTGCTGCACTGAGCCTTGGGTGCCCGTGTTTCCCTGCCCTGGGTGTGCCTCTAAGTTCAGTAAGGGACACCTTCTTTTTTGCTTGTCCCCATAGCTCCTGAGGTTTCTTGCACAACAGATCATTTTCCAGTTGGGCATTTGCTTCAACTACCAAATCCCAACACTACTTTCCAGGTCCCCGGGCAGAGCACAGCAATTTTCCCTCCTCCTCAGATGCCGGGTGATGCTGGGGCCGGAGGGGTGGAGAGGGAGGGGAGTCTGAACAGTGGTAGGTGCCCACTTGGGGCCTGCAGAGGACAGTGCTCTCTTCAGCTGTGTGGCCCAGGGCCCAGGTCAGGACACAGTTCACCCTGAGTAGTAACCTCTGTCTCTGATCCCGCCTATCCTGGCAGTAACTGTCTCTCCAGGCGGCTCTCTCGTTAATCCGAGGCTGCTTTGCTGGCCTCGTGCATCTGCTCTGAAGGTGCACAGTGGGGATGTTCACCTGTGGGGGGTGTTTACCTGTGGGTACTTGATGGAGAAAAGCAATCAGTACCTTTTGTCTCTGATGAGTGTGTGTTTTTGCTTTCCTCTGGCAGTTGAAGCTTTCCATGATGGATTGTCTTTCTAGTTTGGGAAGGGACACCTGTCATTTTTCTCATCAGTTAGTCCATCTCTCTCAGATCCCTGTGGACACAGCATCCCTTTGGCTTCCTTCCTGGACGGCACTGTGCTGTGGAGGCCAATTCCAGGGCTTCTGCCATGGGTTGTGTGTTATCCGGGTCTTCCGAGTACCAGGGACACGGCCACTCATGCTCCTGTGGGCGTGGTCATTTCAGCAGGGCACGTTCTCTGTGATAAAAAGGAGCAAGTTCATGAACTTCGGAAAGTCTTTCCCCTTCAGAACAGTCACATCTTTTTTTCTTTACCTGCAGATACTTCCTCTGCTTCCCAAATCCTAGGGAGGGATTTGTTGTCTACAGATAATCCCCACGGGCTAGCTTGTGTGGCGTCACGCTTTTCTCAGCCCTGAACCGCAGGGAATCCATCCTCGGAAGAGCTGGGCCTTCTCCCTCGTGTGGGCCCACTGGAACCTGTGCCCGAGAAAAGGCCGCTCTCTACCCTATGTCATTAGAGGGGCCACTCCCGCCCCTGCCCTTTGGGTGCCCTGTGGGTCTGGACAGGCTGTGCTGTTGCCTTCTGCTGGGCTTGTCACTTGGTGGGCTTGTCGCCCTATCCGGGTGGGGTGAGCTCCTACCTTGCAGCCCAGGGCTTTTTCCTTGAGATGCAGCACGTGAGCGGCTTGGAAACTTACAGGGAGGTGTGGTTCGTGGCAATCTCCTTTCCATGGAGTGAGAGCTGCTGTCTTTGTCTGGAACTAGACACTTGTGGATTTATCGAAGGTTGAGTGTGGGATGGGCCTTATCCAGTGAGAAGCCCCATGCTTGCGAGCTGGAGGTGAAGGAGGTTGTTAATGGAGCTTTCTTTCTGTTCCGTTTTGCAGCTCTTGGGGTGGCGGGACAGCCTTGCCTCTCGGCCTCTTCCAGGGTCGTCCATCCTGGTTTCCTCCCACCATGAAGCCTCTCCCTCTTCCTTACAACTTTACTCACCTTGGTGCCTTTCCATCCTTTCTTTCCCCCAATTCTTGTTGCTGTCTCCCCACCCTGTTCCACCCCAGTGCCCAAGTACCCAATCCTCACCTCTCAGCACCCAGTGACGTACTCACTTTCTTCCTCCTCTTTTCCTTTTTGAAAAAGATGATGACGCTGTTGATGTGGTTAATAATAAATAGTTTTATGCCCACTTTCTGGCATTTGCGAAGGATTTTAATGGCTTCGTTGGTAGCCTTGCATCCCCCCGGAGGCCATCCGCTCCCAGCTGTGAGGTGGTTGGTGGGAATTAGGAGTCCAGAAGAACCTGTGGACTCCAGCAAAACAAAGTGACTCATCCAGGGACCAAACATGGCCTTATAAGCCCTGTGTTTATAACTTTGGGCTAATTTGTTCCCATCTGACTAATTAGCATATCAGCATTGTCCCGCGGTGGCCTGGAAACTATCCTGATTTGTCTCTTAGTGTTCTCAGTTCACTTAGTCCAAAGATCAGCATCGTAGGGACACAGGCTCAGATGTCCCCTGGAGTCACCATGGAGCCAGTTGTGCAGGGAAAGCCGATGTGTACTTGGCAGGGGCAGTGCCACCAGGCCCACCTTTGGACTTTCATGGGCCGTAGGAGCTTTTGTCTTTGTGGGCCCCTTCCTCCACCAAAAACAAGATTAAAAAATTATATTTTATAGCTAGGTCAGTATAAGGATGACTATAATCCAGGCTGGATTCATTACTATATATTCATTATTATTCATTTTTTTCTTCTGATTCTAAGAGAAGTCAAAACATTTCGGGGGGCCCCCAGAAGTGGGGCTGTGGGGCACGACACTTCTCTGTCTAGTGGATCGGTTGGCTCTCAGGCCACCACAGATCGCTTCCCCATGGTGACTGAGCTGAAGCCTCCACGTGGCAGAATGTCTGGAGCATGCCACCCTGCCATGGCTGACCAGTCTGTGAGGTTAAGGCTCCGATGGAAGGTTTGTGCTACAGAGAATCGGTAGAACGTTACATCTTGTCCATAACGTGGCTCCCAGTTCAGTCATTGAAGGGAAAACACAGACTGTAGAAATCTCAGGGTGATAGAGATGTGGCAGGTAAGATGTCAGATGCTTTGTTCTGTGACGTTGTGGTAGGCGCGATTCCAAGGTGACCCTGTATTGTTGCTCGCCCTGGTGTGCACGCCATAGATTCCAGTCTCCCCCCAATCCCTATGATGGGATTTCACCCCTGTTAGGTTACAGCTCAGGTCATCTATCAGTTGACTTTGAGTTCGTCCAAAGGGAGATGATCCTGGGTGGGCCTGATCGAATCAGGTGAGTCCTTAAAAGAGGGTCTGAGCCCTTAGTGAAGTCAGGGGGATTTGGAGTGAGATGGCATCTCCTGCCGGCCTCGAAGCCAGCAATCATGGTGCGAACTGCCAGTGGTGGGGGGCTCAAGCAAGGATGTGAGGGGGCCTCTAGGAGCTGAGAGCAGTCCCCAGCTGCTGGCCAGCGGGGAAAGGGGACCTCAGTCGTTTGCCTACGAGAAACAGAATTCTGCCAACAACCAGCACACTTGGAGGAGAGCCCTGGGCCTCAGATGAGATCACAACCCCGTGATTTTAATTTCAGCCTGCTGAGACCCTGAGCAAAGGGCCCACTTTAATCCATTCCCAGAGTTTTGAACTGTGGAAACTGAGAGATAAGAAATGAGTGTTGCTCTCAGACACCAAGTCTGTGGCAATTTGTTGTCGGCAGTGGAAACTCATACAATCATGCTGTGTGTCTTGACTTGGTTGTTTGCTTTGGACCTTAGGCTTAGGAAAGAGAGGCCCACATACGCATGTTAGGAAGCAGAAGGTCGTTCCTTAGAAGCAAGTGCTTCGGTGCCTTTCAGCTGCCAAGGCCTCCTCAAGCCCAGATTAGCTGAATAATTAATTCTGCTCCAAGCAGAGTGATGCCTCGGATAAAGCCATTAAAAAAAAAAGTCTGTTCTTCAAAGCCACAGCTTTTCTTTTGAAGTGGTTTGCATGCGATTTGCATGCTATTTCCTTAGTATAAAAACGCACAGGGATTTCCACCCTCACCCTAAGTGTCTCCCCCTCCCCTCCCTGCCTACCTTTGAGTCACTAACTAGCCCCCGATTCCACTTTTTCCAACCGGCTTCCTGTGGGCTGTGTACCCTGGTCGACGGTTCCTTTTAGGAAGCTGTGTGTCTCAGCTTTGGAGGCAGCAATTATCAGAAGGCGGAAAAACTATTTTCAGCATCGGTTTGAGGTTTTAGACCCTGGTGGTCAAGGCCCTGTGGGGACGGCAGCTGCTGGCTGTGAGCTAGGGCGGGAGGCTGAGGAATCGATGGAAGCATGGGCTGTGAGGATGAGTGAGTGCCAGTGACAGCGTGGGAAGCTGTCCCCACACCTCAGTGCCCACCAACATCCTGCCCGGCTCCCCTGTCCTTCCAGGCCTCACCCCCCCGTGGCCTATGGGCAAAGTCATGCTTTGCCTGAAATGGTTTAGGAGACAAATGGTTTAGGGGACAAACTGAAGCTGTGTTGACGTCTCAAGCCTGCTGCTGATCTTCCTCTCCTGCTCCGTTGGAGTTTGTCTTGTCTCCCCAGTTCCCTCGACATTGATTCCCTGAATGTGTCAGAAGGTTCAGTGCCTCTAGCATGGTGCTTGAGGGTACCTCGGTCCCTTTTGATGACCAGTCTCTGTCTTACCTTTCATTTTAGGCCACCATCAACAGCAATAGTCACATTTCTCAGTTTTTGTCTTAAAGCCTGGAGACCTGGATGTTAGGATGGGTCATTGCCCCATAGAATCCTGCTTTAGTTTCCATCTACCTGCCCCTGTGAAGTGAGATTTCATGGGCCATAGTATGTAGGTGTAGAAGAAGTTGAGGTTCATGGTCCCATATCTCTGGGATTCTGCCAGTACCAGAGGGACAGGGCACTGATCTCCCCTCTGTGTGAACACCGTGCTCAGACAGCTCTCTCTGCTGAATATAGTGCATGCACAACTTGCACCTAGTGTGTGCGCATTCCCACACATACCCCTTGATACTGATGGAGTTACTTCTTGAAGCATACATTGCCTTAGTCCATTCCTGGTTGATCACAGCATGGCTGTGGGAAGAATAAGAAGATGGGAGTCAGGAGTTCTGGGTGCAAATCCTGCTTGTGTCTCTGGTTAATAGGGTCGTGTTAAATTCATCGTTAGCTTGTATGACTCGGTTTCCTCAAATGGAAAATGGGGTGTGTATTCATCTGCTAGGGCTGCTGTACCAAAGTACCACAGACTGGGTGGCTTAAGCAAAAGAAATTCATTGTCTCCCAGTTCTGGAAGGTAGAAGCCCAAGACCAAGGTACTGGCAGAGAGCTGGCAAAAGGGCCTGTTCTTGGCCTCACTCTTGGTTTGCAGACGGCCATCCTGTCCCTGTGTCTTCACATTGTCTTCTCTCCATACATGTGTGTGTCCAAATGTCCACTTCTTTTAGAAACACCAGTTACATGCCAGTAGATCCCACCATAAGACTTAATTTGAATTGAATTATACCTGTTTAAAGTTCCTGTCTTTGGGTAGGGTCCCACTCTGAAGTACCGGGGTTGGGAGTTCAATATTTGAATTTTTGTTGGGGGAATAGTCTGGCCCCTAATAGGTGGAATGATGCCACCTGTCAATCTACACCACACGAAGATATCGAGAATCAGTGGGCTGATACAAGAGAAGGCACGTTAGAAGCTGAGCGCGGTGTAGACGAGTGGGTTTGTGCACACTTGTTTGCTGTGACATTGGGGTCAATACCAAGGATACTTCTTTCCAGCCCAGTCTGTCTCCTCTGCCTCTGCTCACCCTGGATCTGGGGTTGCGTGGTTCTAGTGCTCTGTTCCTCCCCAGAAGTTTGTGGGAGGAGGCCTCTTGAGCAGTCAGCCAATGCTGTGGGGCGTGACTGTTTATGGATGGCTCCTTAGCTCTCTCTTTTTTTTTTTTTGTGGAGTCAAGAAAAATCATTTTACAGTTGTCAAAGCTGTAAAGATTAGTGACAAGCCAGACTTTAGCCTTTTCTCCTCTCAGCTGTGCTGTGATAAAGATCTCTTTTTCAGCACTGATAATAGAAGGGCTGGATTTTATTATTATTATTTTATTGTGGCTTAAAAAAAAAAAGGCTGGGTTTTGTAGAATAATTACCTGTTTGGTTTCCCTGTTCTCTAGCTGGTGTGACCACAGGGGAGAAGCACATACATACAGATGATATATTCTACTGACAATCTTTAAGGATGATAAACAGACCTTTATTTATGAAAGTGATAGGGATTTGAGGCCAAGGTACTCCACCCACCCTTTTAATTTTCCTGGATCAAATGTGATCATGTTCCAGTGTAAGGAGAAATATTTTGCTGAATAGTCTGAGCATTGGGCACAGCAGTGAGTTGCTTGGAGCACTGTTCCCTAAAGCTTTATCTGCTAAATATTAATGTGGCTAAATCGGTACAGGAAATTGAAGGATTAAACAAAACCAGATCTTTGCTGTGCAATTTCAGTCTTTATCTGCTATGTATGGACTATTCCAAACTTTCTGTTTTTGTCCATGAAATCCTTTCTCTTGGAGCATCTCATGGAACTGGGAGATCTGAGAAATTGCAGCTTAGGACAAAAGGAGTCGGTAGTGAGACTTTTGTCTGCACACAGAGGTGTGCATGGTGTCTCAGTCGGCGTGTTACTTTGACTACAGCAGGCACAGAGAGTAGTGACCTAAACGGGCCATAATGACCACGCTATTATTTTGAGCATAGAAAAACAACCATCAAGTCACTATGGATTGTTAAGTTCTCAGTGTCAGTATGCAGTGTGAAGGCAGAGATGGCTGTATTTTGAGTGGCAGTTGACGGGGAGGCAAGCATGGAGGAGAACCCATTGCTTGACGTGGTAGTCTGGTGATTTTCCTATTTGACTGATATATGGATTCATTTTAGAGGAAATAAAACTCACACCTTCTCAGTGCTGATTTGAGCTATTTTTACTGTATTGTTAAATACATGTTTATAAGCACGAATACGCACAAGTATAAAGGTAGGTATGTTAAGCCTTCTGCTCTTGGATCAGCAGTCATGAAACCAAAAACTTCTTCAGTTCACATCAAAACACAAAATCAATAAAATCAAAACCAACAACATTCTCATGAAGTGGCCAATGACGTTTTGCTAAAAATAAGCCACCAGTTTGCGAGTGCCGGTGGAAGTGATCGCCAAGCTTTGGTTCTAGCAAGTCTGTCCGACGAGGGCTGCTGGATGGAGTCAGCTCTACCACTGCTGTTCTAGAACTACCTGGAAGCCTCCATCCTCTACACAGGGCTCCATGAAGTGATGTGGCCTGACCTTGGCTCAAGCAATCATCTGCCTAGTGAGTCTGCCCTCAACAGTTAAAGAAGTGGCGCTTGCTACCAGCTCATCGTAAACACCATCGCCAACAAAGGCACTGGAATTCAGCAGTGGGATTTGGCTATAAATGGGTCACCGAGTGATTCAGATTCTTGGTATTATTTTATTATTATTAATTTTTTTAGCTTCAGGCTGCAGTTTTGTTCTTTATGTCTTCTTTTTTTAATAATGTATTTTGGTATCATTAATCTACAATTACATGTGCAATATTATGGTTATTAAACTACCCACTTCATCAGGTCCCACCCACCAGCCCCATTACAGTCACTGTCCATCAGCGTAGTGAGATGCTATAGAATCACTACTTGTCTTCTCTGAGTTGTACAGCCCTCCCCATGCCCCCCCAACATTAACATCTGCTAATCATAATGCCCCTTTTTCCCTCTTATCCCTCCCTTCCCACCCATCCTCCCCAGTCCCTTTCCCTTTGGTAACTATTAGTCCGTTCTTGTGTTCTGTGAGTCTGCTGCTGTTTTGTTCCTTCAGTTTTTTTTTAAATATAATTTATTTTGGTATCATTAATCTACAATTACATGTGCAATATTATGGTTATTAAACTACCCCTTCATCAGGTACCCCCCACCAACGCCATTACAGTCACTGTCCATCAGCGTAGTGAGATGCTATAGAATCACTACTTGTCTTCTCTGAGTTGTACAGCCCTTGCCCTGCCCCCCCAACATTACGTCTGCTAATCGTAATGCCCCTTTTTCCCCCTTATCCCTCCCTTCCCACCCATCTTCCCCAGTCCCTTTCCCTTTGGTAACTATTAGTCTGTTCTTGGGTTCTGTGAGTCTGCTGCTGTTTTGTTCATTCAGTATTTTTTCTTTGTTCTTATACTCCACATATGAGTGAAATCATTTGATACTTGTCTTTTTCGGCTTGGCTTATTTCACTGAGCATAATACCCTCTAGCTCCATCCATGTTGTTGCAAATGGTAGGATTTGTTTTCTTCTTATGGCTGAGTAATATTCCATTGTGTATATGTACCACATCTTCTTTATCCATTCATCTACTGATGAAGACTTGGGTTGTTTCCATTTTTTGGCTGTTGTAAATAGTGTTGCGATAAACATAGGGGTGCATATGTCTTTTTCAAACTGGGCTGCTGCAGTCTTAGGGTAAATTCCTAGGAATGGAATTCCTGGGTCAAATGGTATTTCTATTTTGAGTTTTTTGAGGAACCTCCATACTGCTTTCCACAATGGTTGAACTAATTTGCATTCCCACCAGCAGTGTAGGAGGGTTCCATTTTTTCCACATCCTCGCCAACATTTGTTGTTGTTTGTGTTTTGGATGTTGGCCATCCTCACTGGTGTGAGGTGATATCTCATTGTGGTTTCAATTTGCATTTCTCTGATTAGTGATGTGGAGCATGTTTTCGTGTGACCGTTGGCCATCTGAATTTCTTCTTTGGAGAAGTGTCTATTCATGTCCTCTGCCCATTTCTTAATTGGATTATTTGCTTTTTGTTTGTTAAGGTGCATGAGTTCTTTATATATTTTGGATGTCAACCCTTTATCAGATACGTCATTTATGAATATATTCTCCCATACTGTAGGATGTCTTTTTGTTCTACTGATGGTGTCCTTTGCTGTACAGAAGCTTTTCAGCTTGATATAGTCCCACGTGTTCATTTTTGCTTTTGTTTCCCTTGCCCGGGGAGATATGTTCATGAAGTTGCTCATGTTTATGTCCAAGAGATTTTTGCCTATATTTTTTTGTAAGAGTTTTATGGTTTCATGACTTACATTCAGGTCTTTGATCCACCTTGAGTTTACCTTTGTGTATGGGGCTAGACAGTAGGCCAGTTTCATTCTCTTACATGTAGCTGTCCAGTTTTTCCAACACCAGCTGCTGAAGAGGCTGTCATCTCCCCATTGTATATCCAAGGCTCCTTTGTCAAATATTAATTGACTGTATATGTTTGGGTTAATGTCTGGATTTTCTATTCTGTTCCACTGATCTGTGGGTCTGTTTTTGTGCCAGTACCAAATTGTCTTGATTACTGTGGCTTTGTAGTAGAGCTTGAAGTCAGGGAGCGTAATTCCCCCTGTTTTATTCCTCCTTCTCAGGATTGCTTTGGCTATTCGTGGTCTTTTGTGGTTCCATATCAATTTTAGAATTATTTGTTCCAGTTCACTGAAGAAAGCTGTTGGTATTTTGATAGGAATTGCGTTGAATCTGTAGATTGCTTTAGGTAGTATAGCCATTTTGACAGTATTTATTCTTTCTAGCCAAGAGCATGGGATGCATTTCCATTTGTTAGTGTCCTCTTTAATTTCTCTTAGGAGTGTCTTGTAGTTTTCAGAGTACAGGTCTTTCACTTCCTTCGTTAGGTTTATTCCTAGGTATTTTATTCTTTTTGATGCAATTGTGAATGGAATTGTTTTTCTGATTTCTCTTTCTGTTAGTTCATCATTAGTGTATAGGAAAGCAACAGATTTCTGTGTGTTAATTTTGTATCCTGCAACTTTGCTGAATTCAGATATTAGTTGTAGTAGTTTTGGAATGGAATCTTTAGGGTTTTTTATGTACAGTATCATGTCATCTGCAAATAGTGACAATTTGACTTCTTCTTTACCAATCTGGGTGCCTTGTATGTCTTTGTTTTGTCTGATTGCTGTGGCTAGGACCTCCAGTACTATGTTGAATAACAGTGGAGAGAGTGGGCATCCCTGTCTTGTTCCCGATCTTAGATGAAAAGCTTTCAGCTTCTCACCGTTATGTATGATGTTAGCTGTGGGTTTGTCGTATATGGCCATTATGATGTTGAGGTACTTGCTGTCTGTACCCATTTTGTTGAGAGTTTTAATCATGAATGGATGCTGAATTTTGTCAAATGCTTTTTCAGCATCTATGGAGATGATCATGTGGTTTTTGTTCTTCTTTTTGTTGATGTGGTGGATGATGTTGATGGATTTTCGAATATTGTACCATCCTTGCATCCCTGGGATGAATCCCACTTGATCGTGGTGTATGATCCCCTTGATGTATTTTTGAATTCGGTTTGCTAATATTTTGTTGAGTATTTTTGCATCTACGTTCATCAGGGATATTGGTCTGTAATTTTCTTTTTTGGTGAGGCCTTTGCCCGGTTTTGGTATTAGAGTGATGCTGGCTTCATAGAATGAGGTTGGAAGTATTCCCTCCTCTTCTATTTTTTGGGAAACTTTAAGGAGAATCGGTGTTATTTCTTCTCTATATGTCTGGTAGAATTCAGAGGTGAATCCTTCAGGTCCGGGGGTTTTGTTCTTGGGTAGTTTTTTGATTACCGCTTCAATTTCATTGCTGGTGATTGGTCTGTTTAGTTTTTCTGTTTCTTCCTTGGTTAGTCTTGGAAGATTTTATTTTTCTAAGAAGTTGTCCATTTCTTCTATGTTTTCCAGCTTGTTAGCATATAGATTCTCATAATATTCTCTTATAATTCTTTGTATTTCTGTGGGGTCTGTCGTTATTTTTCCTTTCTCATTTCTGATTCTGTTTATGTGTGTAAATTCTCTTTTTCTCTTAATGAGTCTGGCTAGGGGTTTATCTATTTTGTTTATTTTTTCAAAGAACCAACTCTTGGTTTCATTGATTTTTTCTATTGTTTTATTCTTCTCAATTTTATTTATTTCTTCTCTGATATTTATTATGTCCCTCCTTCTGGTGACTTTGGGCCTCATTTGTTCTTCTTTTTCCAATTTCAGTAATTGTGTCTTTAGACTATTCATTTGGAAATGTTCTTCCTTCTTTAAATAGGCCTGGTTTGCTATATACTTTCCTCTTAGAACCACCTTTGCTGCATCCCACAGAAGTTGTTGTTGTTGTTGTCATTAGTCTCCATATATTCTTTGATTTCTGTTTTGATTTGGTCGTTAACCCATTGATTAATTAGGAGAATGTTGTTAAGTCTCCATATATTTGTGAGCCTTTTTGTCTTCTTTGTACAATTTATTTCTAGTTTTATACCTTTGTGATCTGAGAAGTTGGTTAGTAGAATTTCAATATTTTTGAATTTACTGAGGCTCTTTTTGTGGTCTATTCTGGAAAATGTTCCATGTGCACTTGAGAAGAATGTGTATCCTGCTGCTTTTGGGTGTGGAGTTCTGTAGATGTCTGTTAGGTCCATCTGTTCTAGTGTGTTGTTCGGTGCCTCTGTGTCCTTACTTATTTTCTGTCTGGTTGATCTGTCCTTTGGAGTGAGTGGTGTGTTGAAGTCTCCTCAAATGAATGCATTGCTGTCTATTTCCTCCTTTAATTCTGTTAGTATTTGTTTCACATATGTCAGTGCTCCTGTGTTGGGTGCATATATATTTATAATGGTTATATCTTCTTGTTGGACTGACCCCTTTATCATTATGTTATGTCCTTCTTTATCTGTTGTTACTTTCTTCGTTTTGAAATCTACTTTGTCTGATAAAAGTACTGCAACAGCTGCTTTTTTCTCTTTGTTGTTTGCATGAAATATCTTTTTCCATCCCTTCACTTTTAGTCTCTGTATATCTTTGGGTTTGAGGTGAGTCTCTTGTAAGCAACATATAGATGGGTCTTGCTTTTTTATCCATTCTGTTACTCTGTGTCTTTTGATTGGTGCTTCAGTCCATTTACATTTAGGATGATTATTGATAGATATGTACTTATTCCCATTGTTGGCTTTAGCTTTGTGGTTACCAAGGGTTCAAGGGTTGCTTCTTTACTATCTAACAATCTAACTTAACTTTCTTGTTAAGTTATTGTAAACACTGTCTGATGTTTCTTTATTTCTCTCCCCTCTTATTCTTCCTCCTCCATTTTTTATATAGTAGGTGTTTTGTTCTTTGCCTTTAGTTAGTATTTGAATGGTCTGCTTTTTTGCGCTGATTTTATTTTCTCTGGTGACATGTTTGTAGCCTTAGGGGTGCTTCCCTCTAGAGCAGTCCGTTTAAGATATCCTGTAGTGGTAGTTTATGAGAGGCAAACTCTCTCAACTTTCGTTTGTCTGGAAATTGTTTAATCCCTCCATCATATTTAAATGATAATCGTGCTGGATACAATATTCTTGGTTCGACGCACTTCTGTTTCATTATGTTAAATATATCATGCCATTCTCTTCTGGCCTGTAAGGTTTCTGTTGAGAAGTCTGATGATATTCTGATGGGTTTTCCTTTGTAGATGATCTTTTTTCTCTCTCTAGCTGCCTTTAATACTCTGTCTTTATCTTTGATCTTTGCCATCTTAATTATTATGTGTCTTGGTGTTGTCTTCCTTGGGTCCCTTGTGTTCGAAGATCTCTGGGCTTCCGTGGACAGCGAGATTATTTCCTTCCCCAGTGTGGGAAAGTTTTCAGCCATTGTTTCTTCAAAGACACTTTCTATCCCTTTCTCTCTCTCTTCTTCCTCTGGCACTCCTATAATGCGAATATTGTTCCATTTGTATTGGTCACACAGGTCTCTTAATATTCTTTCATTCCTAGAGATCCTTTTATCTCTCTCTGCCTCAGCTTCTCTGTATTCCTGTTCTCTGATTTCTATTGCATTAACAGTCTTTTGCATCTCATCCAGTGTGGTGTTAAGCCCGTTGATCGCTTGTCTGATTTCTGCATTGTCTTTCCTCACTTCCCTCACTTCCTCACTCAGCTCTTGCACATTTCTTTGTAGATCCATCAGCATGGTTATGACTTTTATTCTGAATTCTTTTTCAGGAAGACTGTGCATTTCCATCCCTTCAGGCTCCCTCTCTGGGGTTGTCTGGTTGATCTTAGTCTGGACCATATTCCTCTGTGTTTTCATAGCTGTAGAAGTGGTTGCTGGTAGTTGCCACATATGTCAGCTGGGCTCTTTAAGACTTTTAAAAGAGGAAAAAAAAAAAGGAAAGAAAGAAAGAAAAAAGAAAGAAAAGAAAAGAAAAAATAAAGAGAAGAAAAAACAAAACAAAACGAAAACAGAACAAAACAACCAAAAAAAACCACCCACGGGGAGTGGATTCTGTGGGGATGCTGTAGGTGGCGCTGTTGCTCCCCTATTCTGCAGCTGCAGCTGTGGCCGCGCCGCTCTGCAGGGCTCTTATAGCTCTGGCTGGGGTGGGAACGAATGGGAGGCTGTTGATCTCTGTGGGAAGTCTAAGTGTGGCCACCCTTTCCCAGTCGCCAGTTAAGGGGTCTGAAACTCCCCAGGACTCCCAGCCTGCTGGGCCGAATGTGCTGGGGTGATCCGGCTCCTCCTCTGGGCTCCTGTCTCTAAGACCACTGAAAAAAGTGCACGCTTTTCTTTTTTTCTTTCCTACCCGGGAGTCGGCTCCAAGCACCTGGCGCGTTCCCCGCTCAGATCCTGCACCCTGTGTCTCTCCAATGTCCACTACACCGTGCGATATGTGTCATCGCTCCCCGTGCAGATCACCAGGGCTGGTTATTTCACGGGGTGTACGTCCCCTCCCTCCCAGCTCTGAATCCTCTCCTCCTGCCTGTGCGCTGGGATGGGGTGTGCTCGGGTCTCACCAGGTCGCGGCTCCATATCTAACCGTCCTCGCAGGGTGCCGAGTCCTCTCAGGTGTAGCTGCATGCTGTGCGCTTTCCTGTGTATTGTGGTCTCTCTTTTAGGAATATTTGTATTTGCTGTATTTTCATAGATATATATAGTTTTGGGAGGAGATTTCTGCCGCTCTGCTCACGCCGCCATCTTCCCAGAAGCCTCGGTATTATTTTTTTCTTTCGATTATCATTTAAATGAAAATACAAAACTAAAAAAATTTTATTGACCCGCTTTCAGACCTCTGTGAATATATCCTGGGGTTCCCACTGGAGAAGCACTGTTCTTGACAATGAGCTTTGGTTTGTCGGTTTAATCTAGAGCAGTTGTTTGTGGCCTAGATCCATGGAGGGCTGCCTGGACTTCATGGGCTTCCTGATGTTGCACACAGTATTTTATATTTGTGTGCATATGTGCTGTGGGTAGGCTGCAGAAAGTGCTCATCCGTACTCTGACACGGTGACACCGGATCCTCATAACAAGAGGTACAGTGGGTTCATCCACCCCTTCAGTCTGGATGGCCATTGAGTTGCTGTGGTCGATTGATGGTAGGAGATGTGATGCAAGTAGAGACTTGAACAGCACTTGACTTCTCTTGCTGCCTCTGAAACCCTGAGTTTGCCATATGAATGGGCTCAGTCTAGCCTGCTGGAGGATGAGAGGCCACATGGAGAAGAATCCAAGTTTCCTAGTCAACAGTCGGCCAACTGCTGGCCGACATCCTGCTGGCTGACAGATGTAGGTGCTGGACCATCCAGCCCCCAGGTGAGTTGTGAGCTGGCCACAGGTGCACAGTGAGACCAGGCAATACTAGCCAACCCTAGGCAGATCTGCAGCTGTGCCCAGTGGACTGTAGGCTTAAGAGCAATTATAACTGGCTGTTTTTTAAGCCACTAGCTTTGGGGTGTTTTCTTACCTAGCAATAAATGCATGATACACATGCATTTTTTTTCTTGGAAGAGAAACCTTGTCTTTCAGCAGATTTCTAGAAGGACTGGTACCTCTGAAAGGAAAGCAGTTCAGAAAAGGTTGCCTGAGAGAGACCAGGTGGGGGGTCTCAAACTGTTGAAGATGCGGAAGAGGCTCAGAGTGGATTAAATAGGTGTATTTTAATGAGTTCTAGGACTGGGTCTAGTAGTAGGTTAAGAGGGATGGATGATCATCAAGGATTAGAAAGAAAATGTCTCATTATTCTTAGGTACTTGCATTCCTTTAGATTTGTCTTATTGTTTCAAGGAAAAGTTATACTTCGAGTTACAAGAAAAAGCATAGTGATCTGGAAAACTCTGCCAAGCCCCATCTCCCTGTCACCCACACTAGGGGAAGGCCTCCCTCTTGGGAGCTCTGGCGTAGATGTGCTTGCTTGGACAGCTCCTGGAGGACTTGCTCTGTAGACTCTCCTAGAGCTGTATCTTTGTAGAGCTGCCATGGTGCTCTAAAATCTGTCTTACATATTGAAATCGACTTGATTATGTATAATAATGTGGCATCACAAATAGGAGAAGGTATTGTCCGTAAAAAGAATTTGAGTAATAGCAAATTTACAGGGCTTAAACAGAGCTAGAAGTCTGTAATTAACTTCCTGTATTGTGAAGCTTCAGGCTAAGGTCATGGAGGAGGTGGAAGGAAGCTGGAAGATGTGGGCTTGAAAGGGACCTGGGCCTCAGGGCGGGAAGATCATACCTAAGGGAGGGAGCCGGGTTACGTCACTCTTGAGTGTTTCTGCAAGGAAGGGGAGTGGAGATGGAGCCTGTAGGGGTGCAGGCCACTGTAGGTAGCTACCCCTCCTTCTGTGGTCTCAGGGCTGATATGGAGGACATTACATGATCATCAAGAGGACAGATGCAGGGGGTGGGTGGAAAATCATGCTTTTTTGCCATTAGATGATATGTATGTCTTTAACACTTGGAAACCTTTTGTTTTCCTTCTGCACTGACCCTTCTTTCTTAAGGCCTGGACATTTGGTGGCCGCTTGTCTTTGTTTTCCATATTACACATTTCCCCTCTCATTTAGGAGATTTTGTAGTGTCCTTCATCCCTGCAAATGAACCAAATGACGGACACCGACACTATGCTGGGTCCTGGCAGTAGAGCCAGAAGACACAGCTCTGGCTTTAAGGATATCATGCTTTTGACACAGTCAAGGAAACTGGAAGTCACTGTGCAGTTTGCTAAATGTGTTGGTGGAAGCACATGTGGGATGTCGGGGGAGCACAGAGAGGGAGGCATGTGTGCTCCAGGCTAGGCTGGGTTTATCCAGGAAGGCTTCTGGATGAGGGAGCTCAGGCTTCTTCAGTCAGCATTTTAAAGGCATGAAGTGTGGAACAGTGAGAAGCTTGAGAACCTGCCTCGCTGGCCACCGATTGGGTGTTGTGCTGGTGCGCTAGGGAGAGGGGACTGAGGCTGGGTAGGAGGCACAATCCTAGTACACTCAGGCAAGGTAGGTCAGGCTTCAGAAACCAGTGGGGGTCAAGTATTTTGGCTTGTCATTCTCCCTGCCCTTGGGCCTCCTGGCTGTGACCCAGGATCCCTGAACATGTAAGCAAACCGAGGCAAGGAAGACGGTAGTGTTCTGCCTGACAGAGCCCGAGACAGGATTGCACCCTCTGTCTCAGTGTCTGTGTTGCCCTGTGTCCCTGTTTGCTTTGAGGCCAGCTGCTTGTCACCCTGAGCCAGCCTGGCCCTGGGCAGCAGGCTGTGGCTGGGCTCCCCGGGAGAGAAGGTCATCTATTATGTAAGCGTCCTCCATATTCTAGCTCGTGATCAGGAGTGACATTTAATTTTTTTTTCATTATGTGGAATACTTTAAGATTGCATTATGAGTGTCGTTATAACAATTTCTCAGTAATAAAACCAGCATCCGTTATTTGACATCACCTCTGTGTCTGGGTAAGCGGAGACGGCAGGAGGCAGAGGCAGGGGTGGGGGAGAAGCCAAAGCCCACACAGGGTTCCAAGCCCCCTCCCAGCATCAGTGTGCCCCTAGTCCCTGCGGGGGACAGCTCCCTCCTCCACCACGGTGTGAATGCCAGCCTCGCTTTCTGTAGCTGGAAGGGGGAACCAATTAGTCCTCTGACCTTTCCCTCTGCCCTTTACCAAGGAGTTTTGACCCTCTGACAAACCCAATCAAAGAGTCTACGCCCTGCGGGGCCAGGGAAGCGCAGGGTGATCAGAGCTCCCCAGCCCGAATCAGCACCAAAGGAGGGGTGCCCAGTGTCAGAGGTCCAGCTGCTTACCTTCTCCTGACAGTTGTCAGTAGTGATGACACATCCCAATGGGGGAAGAACCAGAGACAGGGGGGCTGCTCTTGGGACTCAGAGCTGTGCATCAGGTTGCTTGCAGGGAGTTTGGGGGGCTGCAGGGGGAGCTTTGGTGCTGGATGGCATTTACCCAGTTGTGCTTTGCCTGGGGGGCTTTCCCTTGCCATTAGCAACTTCACCTGGAAGTACTGCATCCTGTTGGTTACATTCTAGGCTTTTCCTTCTCTGACTCGTTTCTTTGGGGCTCTGGAAACATCAGCGACCAGCAGCTGTCTGCTGTGTGCCTGGGGCAGCAGACCCTGGGAAACAGTACCTGGGTGTTATTTCTTGAAGGAGATGCAGAGGTTATTTTCCAAGGCTTTTTTGTTTCCAAGGGAGGTATATCTCAGGGCCTCTTTCCTTCCCCCCTACCCATCTCCCTCATTTTATTCCCTCCTTCTTTCTCTTTTTCTCCTCTCCCTCTCTTTCCTTCTGGAAAGTGCCAGTTGTTCTCCAGCTCCTGCCTCTTTTGCACGGCCTTTCTGGAGTGGGTAGAAATTGCTCTGTTTATTCTGAGCCAGGGACTTGCCCCAAACCATTAATAGTAATAATAATAATAATAATAATAATAATAATAATAATAATAATAATAATTCTGTCACAAGAAGACAGTGATCTCAAGTTCCATGGCCCTGGATGGGTGGGCTGCCACAGAGCAGCCCCCCTGCCTCTCCACTGCTTTGCACTGAGCTGGATTTGGAGGCATGGGCAGGAATGGGGGAACAGGGCGGGGAAAGGACCTTAGGGAGGGGAAGGTGCAGAAGGACAGGGAGTCTGAGAGCCTGGGAGGGAGTCTGGGTATTTGGCACGTTGACATGTAGGAGCTGCAAGGTGACACAGCAGCCCTCAACTCTCCACCGCCCCAGGAGGCCGGCTGAAGCTGCCAGAGCAAGGAGAGCGACGCAGGGTCCCACTGGTGGGCAGCCGCTGGGCTCTCAGGGTCGGGAACAGCTTGCCTTAGTCAGATGTTGGCCCTGAAGAGCTCAAGCTCTCACCTCGCCGTCCTCACAAGGCTGCAAGGAGTGAAGTAGTGTGAATGCAAAAAAGCTTGCGGAGATTTTTTAAGAGGCCCCCGAAATGTAAGAGCGATAATGTCAAGCAAAGAGGGATGTGCTGCCATCAGCAAAGCAAGAGGAGATGGAGAGCAGGGATTTCTTCCTGGGCTCGCGGCGACTCCCACCCCGGCCAAGGCCGTGTTTATTTGAGGCAGTGCCTCCTCACTGCTGTCTCTGTGCTCGTCCTTGGGGAGCAGATGGGGCCCCGTGGAGCAAGGGGTGGTGTAGCCCTGCAGGAGGAGAGCCCCTTTGGCCAAGTAGGAGCTTCCTGATTTTTCTCTCACCTTCCCGGACATTATGATACATTAAAGCGGAGTTGGCATCTCCCACAGGGGCTGTTCTTTGACATTTCAAGGGACAGGTTTCTCTGTTTTCATCAGCAGTTGCAAGTGCTGGGTGGGGGTGTTGGGAATCCCAGAAGGGACTTGGAAGGGAGCCCTGAGAGGCTGGCCTGTGCCGGGCTCAGGGACACATGCACAGTGGTGCCAGGCATGGGGCTTGGGGGAAGCTCTCCTTGGCACCTCTCCTTCTGAAGCCTCAGTGTGGGCTCGAGCTATAGGAGGGGTGGGTCTGGGCAGGCATGGTCGGCCTTGTCTGGCTTTTAAAAGGGCAGCTTCTAAGTGAAGCTGGGGAGGGATTTCCACAGTACCCTCACCTCCCTGCACTGAAATAAAGCAACACACCCAACAGAATATAGAGGGATAAAATAAGAAGAACATAGATTGATAAAATGGTCACAGGATATGGTGGGGAAGGGGGAGGCATGCCCTTCTGTTTCTTGCCTGAAACATTGTCCTCAGAAATCAGTGTGGCCTTTTCCCTCATTTTCAAGTCTTCATTCGACACTACCTTCGCAGATAGGCCTCCCTTAGCGTCTTATTTGAAGGAGCATCCCAAATGCTAGAACCATGCCTGGCACAGGGCTAGAACCCAGTGCATGTTACTGTCAAACTAGGATGGCTGTGAAAACTATGGCTTATTTTTCTTCTTAACATTATCACTACCTGGCACTCTGTTTCGCTCAGTATTGTGAGTTGATTGTCTCTGGAAGGAGGATGCATGATTGATGAGGACAGGGGGCTTGGCTATTTTGTATCGCCAGAGCCTGAAATAGTTCTGGTACACAGTTGATGCTAAACAAGAATTTGTCAAGTACATGAAGGCCGGGAGGCTTCCAAGGGAAAGTAGCTAAATTTTTATCTTTATAAAAAAAGAGGGTCCGTGAGTCTCAGAATTACCAGTAACGCAGGGAGATTTGGGGCCTGATCATCCTAAATCTTTCTAAAGCAGGTTTCCCAGCCTTGACACTATTGACATTTGGCCAGATTATTCTTTGTTGGCGGGGGGGGGGCTGTCTGTGCCGCAGAGCATGTTTAGCAGCTTCCCTAGCTTCTACCCACCAGATGCCAAGCACCCTTCCCCCGACCCCCACATACAAAAATGCCCACTGCCAAAGGTCCCTGGGGCTGAGGCTGCGGGGGCAGAATCACCCCAGTTGAAAATTGCCATTCTCAGTAAAACCAGGGTTTCTCCAAGCTGCGCTATACTAAATGGGCTCCAGTCAAATAAGCATCTTTGAGTGTATTAATGCTGCTGCATTTCTGCTGTAATGAAATGGTTCTTGTCCTTATCCTTCCCCCAGTTACGCATTGCTCACATTAGTTAAACAGAAAGGAGACAAAGGAAGGAAAAGCAGCCGACACACTCTTGTAGCAAAACAGGTCTTTATTGCTGCAATGATCCTTCAGATGTCAGCATGAGATGAGGACTTGGAAATAATTAAAGTACATAAACAAACAGAGCTATGACTCTGGGGCTCATGGCACATGGCACAGACACCAGCTGTCACCCAGGGATATGGTGAGAAGGGGCTTCTCAGGGGGAGAGACTGGCCTTCTCGAAGTCCCTTCTGTCCCCGGGACTCTGTCCATCTGGAGTGTCAGCCTTGACTGTGATGTAGTGTGACAGGCAGCCTTTCTGTGTGTTTCTCTCAGTGACAGAGCAGGTGACGTCCTGTACCCCTGGGATTCTGCAGGGGGCCTGGGAACTTACACAAGGGTGGCTCAAACAGAGCCACAAGGGCTGTCCTCTCTTTAAAACGAGGTTAAATGAGGTGTGTGCATCTTATTAAAGAGCATTATAGACGATGTTGCAAGTGAGTGACTGGGACAATATTGACGTACTGGACAAATGTGAAGATGTGAGAGGAAGAGCCTGTTTTCATTTTCAACAATTAGTTGGAAAGAAATAATGAAATAAAATATCTGACCCATAAGATTCTTTTTCTGATCCCTGATCAATAAGAATATAAAGTGTGTGTGTGTGTGTGTGTGTGTATAAAAACACACCAGGCATAACTTTTATGGGATTCCTTCATGAAAGAAACCTACCCAAGAAGAAAGTGTTAGTATTTGCTTATGAATAGATGCATTTCAGAGATTGGATCATAGCCTTCGCCTCTCCCATATTACACAAATTTTAAATGAAAACTTTTGTTTGTTTGGGACTATTTTTGCCTGGTTAAAAAAAAATACGTTTTTCCCTTATCAAGATGATTCTGCTCACCTTCCCTTAGCTTCTAGGTGTTTGTGTTGGTGGGGTCTCCCGACTTCCTTATTCCCCTTGGGGTCCTGGGCATTTGTAAGGTGTCATCAGGGTTGAGGGTTCCCACTGACTGACGCCTTTGGAAGAGAAGCTCACGACCCTATCATGGAGTCACTTCTTGACTCCTACCGGGAACTTCAGCTCCATGAGAGCTGGGGCTTTGTCTTGCTCACCAAGCATCCAGAAAGTTGGCAGTCAGTAAATGTGTGTTCACTAAACATGGGGATCAAAATAAACGCTTTGCTTAGTTAATGCAAAAACAGTTGTATTAACTAGTTCCAGACAAAGCAGAGGGGTGATGTGGTTGTTTTAAGGCCTTCTGGACTGCAGTCCAAATACATGTCCTCTGAGACCCAGTTTCCTTCCTTTGAGGTGCTGTGGTTTGAGTCTCCTCCCCTTCTGATCTTGTGAGAAATGTGAAGGTGACGAATTCCTGAATGTGTTGATCTCCGTTCCTATACTGAGGCCGCCCTGGGAGCGCACCTGCCATGCAGGAGCCTGTCCTCAGTTCAGGAAGGAGTCCGCGGTGCCCTCTGCCCTGCGGTGATGGAGCATAGCACCGGGTGCCAACGCACGGGCCTCATCTCTCCCTGAATGTGTTTTTCCCATTTCTGGGATCAGTGCTGACTCCCCAGATCCCATTTTTGTCATCCCAGAAGTTCTGCAACCAGAAAGCTTGCTGTCTTCCTAGTGACCCAGCCTGGCCTGACAGTTGGATCTGGCCCAGGACTGGCCCAGCTCTGGTGCTCTTGGTACAGATTGGCAAGTGGCCTGGGCAGCCATGAGCAGCAGGGGTCGGGGCACTGAAGGTAGTAGAGGTGTTACAGTGATGCCACTGCTTCTTGTTTCAGGGTGCAGAAGACCCCCAGACGGCCCTGGCACTCAATTTCAACCCTGCGTTGATGAAGAAGTCTGATGCTGAGGGTCCCAGGCTGCTCTTCTCTGAGAGTGAACTTTCCATCCGGATAGGTAGAGCTGGGCTTCTTTCAGGCAAGCTCCCTGCTGCAGACCCAGGGCTGAGTGAGACAGGACAGCCTGGGGCCTGGTGGTAGGAGGGGAGGGATACTGAGGGAAATGCCAGGTGCCCTGTCCTGTCTCTGCAAATTACTTACCCCACTTTGGCACTTGACTGACCCATGCCACCTTCTCTTATTTGCTATCCAAACTACCTGCCTCGTGCACAGCAGGTAACCGTGCCTTTTGACTGTCTTTCCAACTTGGACAGATGGGCAAGGACCCTTTGATTTGGGTTAGAGTGTATGGGGGTTTGTCCCTCTGCCTCCTCCTCTCTGATGGACCTCGAATATTCCTTTCCATGTATGTGCCTTTCATCTTTTTGATTTATCTGGGAAACTGTGGATGTTTCTCTCACTGGTTCAGTTTGGAGCGAGAAAACCTCAAAACACTGGCAGCAAAGTCATGCCTTTTCTCTTCCAATACATCCCTTCCAATAGTCAGATAGCAGTCGCTAAGTCTCTGAGGGAGGGGCAGGCTGGGCTGTTGCCCCCGCAGGAGTAGAAGGTATATTGGAAGGATTGTGTTGCTTTCCAGTTTCCATATAAGACTCCCTTCCTTGCCCAGGCATCGCTTACTTAGGGCATTTGGCCAATTTACGGGTCACTTGGCATGAGGAGAGGTGTCTGCCTTTCTTTCCCTTTGAATTTTTTAAGACCCATACTGGGAACCGTTTGTTCCCAGCCCTCCCCACTTCTTCTGGGGGCTGTGGGCTTAGGAACCAACACTGTGCCAGTGATGTTGAGACTGGGGGCCTCCTCCCTGCCACAGAATTCTCTCCTGAGTGAATTGGGAGAAACGGATTGGTGACTGGTTAGTGATTTCAGGGAAGAAAATCCCTTCACATTTCCGAGCCGGCATTTTAATTTGATATTCCCACCACATGCAGGCTGGGATGGTCTCTAGACCCTGGGGAACATCAATGTACAAAAGTGACGGTGATGGCACGGCCTGTTCTCAATTATCTGTGTTCAGATTATGTCCCACATGAATTATTCATGGAGAACTCAGATATCTTCTCTACTTGGGTTAATCCTCACGGCCTCCCACAACTTCCTACATGGGATATAATCAGGAAATAAACATCCATCTAACACGAGCTCAAGTAATAAAGGGTTGGCACGAAAAAAATCTGCCCCCCTGCCTCCAATCTCTCTTGTCTTTGACATGCACATCAGAATGACTTCAGTATCACGTGCTGTTCTCCGTTTAGTGGAGAGTCAGGAACTGGCTGGTGGCCAGGATGGGGCACTGCCCTCCAGGAAAAATTGTCATTTTTCATGCCATGTCATGGGACCACAGGGACTGAAAGCTGTCTGTCAGTTCTTGCCAGCTATACAGGGCCAGTGCCCCTGGGTGTCCACTTGAAGACTTTAACAGTCCTGATTCTGTGCCTTGTCTAGATTGAAAAAGTTGGCCAGGCTTTAGTCTATCCCATTTAAAAATAAATCTTCAAGGTCACAGGGGGATAGTTTAGTGCCTGTGAGTCAAAAAAGGTAAACAGTGGGACCCCTCTGATAGACCTTTTCCAATGGGGCTGTGGAGATGCAGGGCCCGTGGGTGTCAGCTCTGCAGGGGAGCCTCCTGGGACCGTTGGATCTTCTTGGCCAACCCAGGGGGAAGCACTGAGTGGGCTGTGTGGGAGGGAGATGCAGTCCTGTCCTCTGCTCGGGAACACCTAGGCACAGCTTGTTACCAGGCTACCAAGCAACCCTCTGTTGCTGTTGCTAACTGATCAGATACAAAGGCAGACACAGCCCTTAGGGGAGCATGGAGATGGTGTGCAGAGACTGAGAGCCCAGCCATCTCTGGAAAGGTTGCTGTTCTTCTCACCTGGACACACCTGCGGGTGTCAGGCAGTTGACCAATCTAAAGCTGATAATGGCTATTTGATGGCTGGCCTCATGCAGATCAAACCTGAATGTGCGTTATTTGTACCATCTGGATCACCCTTAAGCTCGCTGTAAATGGAACAAGGAGATTGGTTTAATGGGTATTTAGTGAATAACACAGCCTTTAAACATAATAGTGGCACTGCTGTTATAATGTCCCATAATTGGTCCAGCAAGGGGAAAAGCCTGGAAAGCCACACTGTGGAGAGAAGGTTCAGCTGTTCTGAGCTGCAGCCCGAGCTGGGAACAGAATTTATGAGATACTTTCCTATTTATGTCTTGGTGCCAAATGTTTTACCGTATCAACTATTCTCAAGGCTGAGGATATTTTGGGATTGAGCTAGAGGAGAAGTTCTTTTAAAATGATCATCCTCTCTGTCTCTTTTCTCTTCAACAATTTATCTATCTCCAACTAGCTTTCTTTTAATTAAAAATGTAGTAACATGGATTAAAAATATAGAATAATTTTTCTTCCAAATCCTTTATGACCCAGGCTTCCATCTCAGACACAAACACCTTTCTAGTTTCTTGTGCATCCTTTCAGAAATTCTGTGTTTCTACAGTCATACTTTTCCGGTTCTGGGCTTTGTGTTTTTCACCCCAGGACACATTTTGGCCTTGGTTTCCTGGGGCACTTGTCCATTCTTCCCATTTGTTTTTGGTCATAATTAATCCCCTCTTGATGGCCCTTGGGTTGTTTACAATCTTTTGCTTCTAAGAAGAACGTGGTAGAGAGCATTTTAATACAGACATCTCTGTGGGCAAGTACATTGTTGAGTAAGTTCTAGAAATTAGTCCAGGAGTTCTGGGGTCCATGAATGGGTGCCAAAGGGTTCATAAACCTCATGAAATTTTATGCAAAAAAGTGTGTTTTGGGGTCTTTAACATGCATCCCACCCACAGTTCCATGACCTCAGCGTGCATTTCCAAAGTTGGATTTCTCTTCCTCCATCTCCCCTACTCAGCTGCCCGGCTGGGTTTTGTTTTTTTCCTCACTAGCCCTCTGTTGAGGCTAAAGGAGGGTGGTAAAAAGTGATGCAATTCATTCTTTTACTAATTGTTAACAGCCGCCTTTCAGTGTGTCCTTTGTCCTGAGGGAGGGCATTGAAGCTCTCCAAGGGTGAGGATTCTTTTCATTGATCCATGGAAAATTGTCTGTAATTTTGTGTGTCTGTGGAAGGAACAGGAAGGAGCAGGCGTTATTTTCCAGTAGAGAAAGAGGTGGATTTAATTTGGGAAATGATTTAGTTGTGAAATGTCACCTATTTATTTTCTGTAAACCTTTGCAAAGCTTGTTGGGGAGAAAAGCGAATGGGTGTTTAAGTCAGACAAGCATATGCTCTGAGAAACTGTACCTAGAAACAGATATTTCCTTAATGTCCTATTCTTTTATAAAAGGAGAATTCACCTGGCAATACTAATTCTACCTAGAGAGGCGAGTGGATTAGAAATCACGTTTTGCAAAGTGTAACTGATGCAGACCTGCGGTTCAGTGGGCTCCAGGTTTGGACAAACTGCCATCATAATTAACAACATGTATTTGTTTGTATCTTAGTCTGAAATCTTGAATTCCTTATTGATTATGCTAATGACTTGCTGCGAGGCATTCTCCTGTGGAAGTAGAACTGATTTTGGGAGAGAGAATTTGCCTTTTCTAACTCAAGGTTCCCAAGTGCCTGGCCCCCAGATTAACCCCTGTAGGGCTCAACTGTTGGGAACCCTGTTGGAGTTCAGATGTCCTCTGCTGCCCTTCTCCCTCCTCAAGGTATTGTAGTGTCATCTTTTAATCTTGTACTTGGAATTGTTCCTCTCCCCAGCTTTCCGTGATAGACCTCCTCTCTTAGGTGCCTCTGAGAAACGATTGGATGCACTGATGAACATGGAGGTGTCAACAATCGACAATGTTTTACTCCAGCTCGTGTGCCTGGATTTTAACTGGGGACAGTTTCTCTAGTTGAGTGAACCTGACAGACAAATTTTCTTTCCTACTGGTTGGCCTTGGGAGGACTGTATTTCTGGGTGTATGTGTGGGACTGGGGCAGGGCACTATTCTTCTTACCCTGTGTGGGGTGAAATCCCTTCTCAGAAGACAGCTACCTGTTCTTCTGTAAGACCAGCCATGTGTGTTCAACTCCCAGCTCCTAGATTTTTCTGGCACTGCAATTCCAGGGAATAGCCTCACTCCAGGGAGGCAAAGAGGACTTATATGAACAGCTTCAAGGCTCCTGTGACAGCCACTTCTTCATCCGTATCTTCTGACTTCCCGAGTCCTCCTTGAAAGAGATGCTCCTTCTGTCACTGATATTGACAGTCAGACTTAGTTCACTTGAATTTGACCGAGGGTCCCATGTAGCTCCCAGGAGATATTCTCAGCGTTTCTTTGTAACTAGGTCTCCAAACTAGTGTGTTTAGGGAGGTCTCTGAGATGCTGTTCGTAATTTTGACTTTTTATCGGTATGCTCTCTAAAGATGAAAGAATGACTGCACAGTTATTCCTGGGAACTTAATGTCTTGTTCTATGGTTTTGCCCATTAGAGTCTTTTTTTCTTTTCCTTGTAATTGGTTGGTTAGGGGACACTTTAAAGTCTTCTAACCTAATTGAGAGGAGTTGTCTGGGGACTGAAAATAGGCAGGTTCTGGCATTCCTCTCCCCTTTCTGGTCTAGGGCCTGAGCTGGTTCATTAAAATGTTGGGAGTGAACCACACCTGTCAGCATGTGGCAGCAGCACTGAGGCTATTCAAATACACCACATTTTAATACAGAAAAATGCAAAAATATGTTGTAGGACGATGAAGAGCAAAGTGTTCAATAATAATAATTACCAGGAGCTCTTTAACATCATGGGTCAAAAATGCTCTCCTGAGCAGGGCTCTGTGGGGGTGGCATAGTGAATGTTTGCATGTCCCAGCTCATGGGAACATTATTAGGTGGACACATTTCATAGAATCTTTTGCTTCTGAAGCATATTCTATTTTGCCTGACTAATATTTAGCACTGAAATAGCACTTTTCCTGTTGACTTGCCTTTTTTTTTAAGTTCAAGTTTTCTAAGCTAGGTAGTCTTTTGGGAGTGCATTTTCCCGAGGCCTGGGCCTTGAGGCAATTTGGCACGTGTGTGTAAATTTGCTAGGGCTGCAGTAACAAAGGTACTGCAGACTGGATGGCTTCAACACCAGAAATTGATTTTCTCACTGTTCTGAAGGCTAGAAGTCTTAAGATCAAGGTGTCAGCAGGGTTTGTTTCTTCTGAGGCCTGTCTCCTGGGTTGTAGAGGGCCATTGTCACCCTGTGTCCTCACGGGGACTTTTCTCTGCCTGTTTGTGTCCTAATCTCCTCTTCTTGCCAGTCCTCGTGGATTAGGGCCCTTCCTAATGACCTCATATTAACTTAATCATTTTTAAAGATCCTACCTCTCAATAGAGTTAAATTCTGAGTTACTGGGCTTTAGGACTTTAGCATTATGGATTTCCAGGGGCATAACTCAGTCTGTAAGAGCACTTGACAATTTTTTGAGACATTGTCTTCCCATGAATGGGAATCAACCTAAAGGAATACCAGAGGCAAGAGAACTTGGCTCTCTGTTTCTTTCTTTCAGGTTCTTTTGCTGTACTTCTGTCCTCTTATCTGTTAGTCTCCTGGTTGGATGGGCTGAGGAAGCAATATGAAAAGAGTGGAACGAAGGTGAAGAAGAGCAATGAGAAAAAAAGTCCAGCAATTTTAAGTCTGATCTTACACGACTGCTGGCCCGTGTACAGTCTATGCTAACAAATGAAAGGTGTGGGACAACGCTGCCCACAGCCATTGTCACCTGAAATGATAGACTCAGGTAACTTTTGGGGAGATGAATATTAATACACATTTGAATAGGTAGAGAGCTCTCATGACTCTGTTCATTTGGTAGGGCTACCGTAACAACGTATCACAAACTGGGTGGCTTAAAACACGAAACGTGTACTCTCACAGTTCCAGAGGTCGGAAGTCTGAAGTCAGAGCATCCGTAGGGCCATGCTCTCCCTGAAGGCAGCAGAGGAGGCTCCTTCCTGACCCTGTAACTCCTGGTGGCTCCTGGCACTCCTTGGCTTGCAGCCACATCACTCCCGTCTCCACCGCCGTCGGCACACAGCCCCTTCCCTGTGCTCGTGTCTGTGTTTGAAGTGCCCTTTCCTTTCTCTTATAAAGACTTCAGTCAGTGGATTGAAGGCCCAGTCTAATCCAGTATGACCACTTCTTAATTCAACTAATTAGATCTGGAAAGACTCTGTTTCCAAGTAAGGCCACATTCTGAGGTTCCAGGTGGATATGAATTTTGGGGGACACTTTTCAACCGAATACACGGACCAGCCCTGTGGTTAGTCCAGAGGGCCTGTTTGTCATGTGTCAGTGACGGAGCAGAGAGAGAATGCGGGGAGATAAGAGGCATCCTGGCAGTCATAAAAACCCATTTAATTCATTGGGAGCCTTTGGAGCAGCTGCCGGGGCTCTTTGTTTGCAATATTCATTAAGTGTCTACTGAGGAGTTAGGGATACTGTCTCCTTATGCAAAATTTAACATTTGCTGGGCTGGCAGGTTCTATCATATTTATAAGAGTTCTGACACATTCAGTGCATAAGTCTATTAAACTGGGAAATGTATTTTTAATGTGCTTTTGGGAAACAGCAGACAAGTGGCTTGGGCAGCACCGGCCCCCATTAGCGTATCCCTGCCAGGCCTTCATTACCCAGAGATGTAGGGGCTGCTGCCAAAGCCTGCAACCTGGCTCTTTTCAGATCACTTGGCTCTGTTTTTCAGATGTTATTTTTTGCAGGAGCTCCTTAAGCTGGAGACGCACAGGGTGGCACTTTAGTTTCAACTGTTTAAGGTCTTTAGGAGACCTTTCTGTTTATTCACTCCCATCTCAGTTGTTTATTATTATTATTTTTTTCCTTGTGCCTTTTATGGCAAGTGCCTAAGAAGGAATGGAAGCTGATTCTGAGTCTGTGAAACTGGGAGGAAATTGATGCCATTTACTAAGACAGGCAGCCTTCGAAATGGAATGGGCTGGTAGGAAAGTTGTGGAGTTGGGGTTTCAACCTGTACAATCAACAGCAACAATTCTAGATCTGGGATGGGGTTGTGTAATCCTCCCTTAAGGAAAAGGAGTCTGTATGAGCTGTATTTGACTTGGGCTTTCTTTGTCAGCATGCACTGGTGTCCCCTGTTTGGGTCATGTGCATTATGCCATTTTGTTCTACTTTCTTCTCTCTAGTGCATTTCCCCTCCTGGGATCAGAGAAGAAAAATAGCTCCAAGTATCTTAACACTAAACCAGTAGCCTCAATGAAACACGATTTTGAGGGTCGTAGCATTTTGGAGCTGGAGATGTTAAAGGATGTGCCAGTGATTCCCAGTTGGCAATTGCAAACAGAACTAACTCTCAGGACTCCCGACTCCTTCATTACCCCAAATGGGTCATCAGCTTGTAGGGGAGGCATAGGTGTTTATTAAGGATGGCAGAAGAGGATGTACAAGATGGCTCCTGTAGCTCTTAGGTATAGTGGACCAGAAGTCCCTGTTGTCTTCCCAAACACCTGGCTCACCCAGAGGTTTCACAGCATTGATCCTCAGCAGGCCTCAGCATGGTTTGCTCCAATCAATATTAGCAAACATTGTGTTCTGTCATTCATATAAAAACAATTATGAGAACCATGCCTTCAAGGAGATTCAATTTCCTCAGGAAACAAATGAGCCATTTTACATAGTTCAATGTAACTTATGTCAGCCTCTAACAATCCCATAAGTGGGTCTTGAATATGTCCTTGGTGCCCCCACACAGAACCTCTACTTGGAGTCACTTATCTCTTTATTTTTGGATAAAGAGTGAGTTAGGGAGATAGTGTTTAAGGTTCAGTTTATTTCATTTGGATGTCAATTGTTGCAGCACCATGTATTGGAAAGTCTGACCTTTCTCCATGGAACTGATTGTGCTTCTGTAAAAAATTAATTTACTGTATTTGCATGGATCTGTTCTGGACTCTCCATTCTGTTTCTCTGATTTATGTGTCTATCCTTTCACCAGTATCACACCCTCATTTTAATTATGATAGTTCTTTCATAAGTCTTGAAATCAGATATTGTGTGTCCTCCCACTCTTTTTCAGAACTGTTTTGTTTACTCTGGTTCTTTTGCTTTTATATGTAAATTTTAGAATCAGCTTATTAAAATCTACAAAAAAAAATCCCAATGGGCTTTTGATTGGGATTGAACTGAATGTATAAATCAGTTTAGGGAAGCTAACATCTTAAAAATATTAGTCTTCCATTTCATGGACATGGTATATCTCTCCATTTATTTAACTTGTCTTTGTGGAGGGCCAGAGAAGGCCCTCCAAGTTGCTGCTGCTGTTGCTGCTGTCACTGCAGCTGCCACTGCTGACACCACAGCTCAGACCCAGGGTGCCAGTTTCGGACGTTGGGGGTTCCAGCCGCTGCTCTAGCACAGGCTGGTCCAAACGATACATGGTGTCGTAATTCTCCAGCATAAGCTCTGCTGGGTCCTCAGTCTGACCTGGTACTCGGCCTAAGGGGAAGGTGTCCCATTGTACATCTTCCGAGCTAACTTGCCATGCAGAGCCCTGCAAAGCTCCTATTTTCTGGGCCAGGAACCTGGTATTCTCAGCAGTGAGGGACTCTTCCCCTGTAGAGAAAGGCCCCACCTCCATTCTGTCTTCTTCATTGTCCTCCTCATCTTCATCCTCCTCCTCCTCCTCCTCATCTTCATCATCCTCCTCCCACTTCTCCAGGTCACCATTTTCCTCTTCCTCCTCCTCCATTTGGTCTTCTGACATCCCTTTCTCTTCCTTTTCATCTTCTTTGACATCATTAAGGCTGACCTGCTTCTCCTGCTGCTGGGCTTCTTCAGGCCCAGAGCCAGCACCCATTGGTTTGAGGTTCCAATACAGGCTGCTCAGTGTGTACGGAGACTTCCCAATGGGGGAGGCCTCTGAGACCTCCTGTACCACGCTGTTTTCTCCACTCTGGGTATAAATGGAACATATGTGCAGCAGCTTCTTCTGCTCCTCATCTGGTAGGACCTGCCCCATGGCTTTGAAGACGAGCTGAAGCAGTTGAGGGCTGGCCCAGCAAGGTGAGCCCACGCAGGACTCAACCACCCGAGACCAGTCTTTTCTGTGTTTTGTGGTTTTCAGCATATCTATCCTACACATATTTGGTTAGATTTGTACCCAAGTATTTCCTTTTAGGGTGCTATTATAAATGATTTGGTATTTTAAATTCTGATTTCTAATTGTTCGTTGCTAGGGTACAGCAGTAGAGTAATTTTTGTATGCTAGCCTTATATCCAGAAACCTGACTAAACTCATTTATTAGTTCTATAAGTTTTTTAGTAAATTCCTTGGAATTTTCTATGTTTTGTCTGAATAGTGACAGTTTTCTTTTTTCTAATCTGAATGAATTTTATTTCTTTTTCTCACCTTATTGCACTGGCTAAGACTTCTAGTATGATGCTGAATTGGTGTGGTGAGAACAGACATTTTGCCTTACTCCCAGTCTTTGGGAGAAAGCATTTACTCTTTCACCATTAAGTAGGATGTTATCTGTATGTTTATGGTAGATGAAAGGCACACGTATTTGAAAAGCTTCCACGTTCCTGAAAGCTGTCACAATACAGAAATTGTATAGAGTTGGAGTGTATAAAATTGTATAGAGAATAAGTTTTATAGTGAGACTGGGTCTGAATTCTGACTTGACCCTTTCATAGCTGCTAGATGTTGGGCTGCCCTCTTAACCTCCCTCTTGCTCAGATTCTGTAGCTAAAATGGAGATAATGGTAATTACCTCATCTCCATGGAGTTGCTGTGAAGTTAGGCTAAGCTGATGCATGTAAAATGTTTAGAAGAGTGTTTAGTGCACTGTATGCCCTTGGTGAAATGAGTTATCATCATTCTGTCTCCCTGGACAGCAGTAAAATGGCCAAAGAGCTCAGGGTGCCTGGATGTGGCATTTTTTTTTTGGCCCAGACTGTGGAGATTTTGCTGCTCATATTGAAAAGTACAGAAGCTCTGCGTTTGGATGTGGGTCCTCCAGGCACTGAGCACATTTGGACTGATAATACTCTTGAGGTGCCGAGACAGATGGATAGCATTTACATTTGGTCTCACTCAGGGTTGGTGCATCCACCCCGGAGAAGAACAGATTATCCCTAAACTGGCAGAGGACCTTTCTCAGAGGAAAAGGAAATCCCTAGAGAAATTAAAGAAGCACAAATGTGTGGTTAAGGAAAAATGTACTGTAACATAGATGTGAAAAATTGGAGGAAAACAGAGGGTGAGGAGGAGAGTGTGTGTGTATGTGGTGAAGAACAGGGGGTGGCGTCAAGGTATGTGGTCGATGTGATAGTAACCTGGACTCACGGGTCACTAGCAGCAGTGTGGACTTGGTTCATCTTCCCCTTTCCTCTGCCCAGAGGTGGAACAAGGTCTTAGATCACAGAACATATATGAAAGGGTAGGCAGGCATTCGGATCATGGGAGACTGAGCTGCCCGTCACTGGAAGGTTCAGGTACAGGTTAGGTGAGCAATGGTCAGGGCAATTTTAGAGGGGCTTCCAGTACAGTGTGAAAGTTTGGGCTGAGCAGCTTGCTGAGACCCCCTTCCTGCTCCAGGTTCCTCAGCCATGAGCTGACCAAGAACTCTGGGGGAGGCCTCATAGTCTCGTGCATAGGTGGAGGGCTCCTGTGACCTTGAGGTCTGGGACCGCAGGTTCTGGTCCGAGACCTTAGAGTCTGGCAGTGGGAGCTCTGGCCCAGTTCCTGACACAGACTCACAGGTAAGCAGAAACAGCACAAGGTGTGGCCATCAGGCATCAGGTGCCTTCTGTGGGCTCACCCTACGGCCCATGGCTCTGCAAGGTGTTGCCACGGTAACCCCTTCCTTCTGCAGCCCATCAGTGCCTCTAGGCTGGGATACCACGATGTCTCCCTTGTCTGGGTTCATCTCTCCTTTCTCTTGATCTCTGTCTCTCCTGTTCACTCTCCGTTGCCTCTTTGCATCTTGCTCTCTGTACCTCTGTTTTTGTGCCCACACACCTCCTCCTCTCTTCTCTCAGCTGAGCTGCCCCCCTGCTTTCTTCTCTCTCTGAGGCTGGAGTGAATCCCCACCTTCTCCCTCACTGTAAGTACGGGCAGTCCTTAGAGAATTCTTCGGGGCTCTCGTGGGCCCGGGGGTGCTGTTTGCAGCCCCATGCGGCAGTTCCTGGATGGCACAGTAGTTGGAAAAGCTCCTACTTTCCTCAATGTGTGGAGACCCATGTGGGCAGATCCCACCCTGGGGCCCCTCCCTTCTCTCTGGAAAATTCGATCTGGGTAAAGTTCTGCAGGTCTTTGCTTTGGGTTGGCTTTACAGAGCAGATTAGCCCATTCGCCTGTGGTGCTGATAAAACTCATCCAAGGATGTGTTAGATCCCTGCCATATATTTGCAGGGCTGGGAGGGGCCGTGACAAGTCTAGACACATGAAATTTATTGCGGAGAGCAAGCGTGTCTGTGGAGTCACCCTGCTTCGTGTCTCCGGGACAATCCTTCAACCTGCTGGTCGCCGGGTCCCACTTGATTAGCGTTATTAACCACTTAGGGTCAAATTGCACTTGCTTCCTGGTTGTCTATGCAGCCAGGGGACAAAGAAACTTTGCCATGTTAATTTCTTCTGTGCAGGGTCTTATGTTGCAGCACTACTGACCTTGAGGGGTCTACTTGTACCATACTTCTCCCCTTCGCTGTTCTGCACCTGTCCCAGCCTGGGAGAGAGCAGTAGGCGGGGGGATAAAGACGCGGCACTGGCGTCTGTCGGGCTCCTCTTATCTGACCAGGACGTCAGAGCCAATGTTTGCTAGTGATCTGGTTAAGCAGTTCTGTCACCCAGCCAGTATTTGGGTTGGCCAAGTAGAGTGAAGCCTGCTTAACAACAAAGGGAGGGAACAGGAAAAGGCTACAAGTTGCTTGATCAAAACAGCTCTCCCAGACCTAACAAGCCGCCTGGCTTCCCCACTGGCCTGCTAATGGGAAGTCAAGGGGCTCCGAAAGCTTGTTTAAAATGCTGAGTGTGGAAGGCATTTTAATCCTATACCTTGACTGGCAGAACAGGACATTTTGAGTCAGAGCCTATATTCTGGAAGTCTGACTAGGAGAGCGGGAGAACAGGGCTGGCTGCAGAAGTTCTTGTTTCCTCCCACCTCCACCCCCCATTTGAGTTACATGTGCAGAGTCAGGGGCACTGCAGTGGCCGTCTCCCTGGGCACATGGAGGCAGATGAGCACATGGCCTTTTTCGGGAGGGGACTCTTCAACACCATACATTAAACACAGAGACGCATCTTATTTGGTGAACATGGTGTCTTCTTTGAACCAATTAGCAGGTATTTCCTTTAATCTATAGGCTTAACAGAAATGAAGCCCATATTTTCTAAGGACTTCAAGATCCTGGGACACCACTGGAGGGGTTAGGAGGGGAAGGGAGTCATCTGCTATGACTAGAAAGGGCTTTGATTACTATTTCGCTTCCCTTCAGAAAAGAAGAGATGCACCTTTGAACTTAACATGTGACATTTCAATATTTGAAAATTTTAAAATAGAAATGTTGGCTCAGAGTCAGATAGCAGGTCTTCTAAGGTTTCAGTGAAGTAGCTACTCACCTCTTCTGTATTTGGGCTCCCATGTGACAACCCCTGTCCCCCCACCACAAACCCATCATCCTCAGAACATCTGCCTTTACTGTGTTGTGGGGAGGAGACCACCTGAGCACTGGGGCTGGACAGTTCTTTGCGGTTCAGAAGTGTCCTATGCATTGCATGTTACTTAGCACCCCTGGCCCCCAGCCACTAAATGCCTGTAGCACCCCCTCATCCATGGGACAGTGGGACAGAAGTGCCCCAGACATTTCTAAAGGCCCAGTAGAGGGCTGTCCATAAGGGAGCAGTTAACATAGGGCAGGCTGGGTCTTGCACAAGGATGCCAGACCCATTTTTTTTTTAGCAGCTCAAAGCAACCTTTTTATTCTGCTCAGGGAATTACTGGGTCAGGCATTCAGACAGGGCCCAGCAGGGATAGCTGGTTTCTGCTTCACCATGTTTAGGACCTCAACGGGGAAGACTTGAAATCTTGATGGTGACTTGATGACAAAGGGCTGGAATCAGCCCGACCCAAATTAAAATCCCAACTCAGCTTCTGCTTATGAAGTGACCAGCCTGGGGCTGCTCAGAGGAAGGGACCCTTGGGAATGTATGCTTTGGAATGTGCTCTGGGGCTGAGAACCACTGCTGGAGGCCCTCTCCCCAGAAGAAGTGCACCTGTGTGGGTTCACGCACATGTGACCTTCAGTTTCCAGCACTTCAGACTGGTCTGGTACAGTGCCTGGCACACAGCGGGAGCTGAGAGCATGTCTGTTCACTGAGGAAGCCCACTTGTGGTTCTCTCTGAGGGTCCAAAGACCTGTAGAGATGAGCTCCTACCTGGTCCTCAGGTGCATGCTCTCCCCTCCGCATCACCTGCATCTTGAAGGGTTGTCATTCTCCTAACACTTGGGAGCAGCAGTGGAAGGCCGTGGTGTGGCTACGAATGTCCAGGCCTTAAGACCATTGACGCAGACCCAAAGCAGGAGAGCAAGAGAGAAAATGAGCAGTTGGGGCACCGAGTGCCAGGAAGCTCCACTGTTTTCCTTTGAAGCCACATCCCAGACTTGGTTGTAAGATCAGTCCCTGCTTTCTCTCACCCACTGCCCTGTTTGGAGCCTGTTCTCTAACTTTCCCATTTTCATCTTATCTAAGCCTCTTAATGCGATATTTTGGAATTGTGTTCAAGCTAAGATCTTGGAGTAAGAGTTCCTGATTATCCCTTTTGTTTCCTAATTTGCTAACCAGGTTTCTGTGGGATAGTGCTTCAAAGATTCACCATTTTCTTTTCTTTTCCTTTGTACAGAACTTTCATGTTCTGTTTCTTATTAGTTCATTCACTCATTCATTCATTCATTCCTTCATATTTCACTGAGCTGACCACTCTAACCAGCTGAATCTGATCAGTGAACTTGGTCCTTACCTTCAAAGACTGTGGGAGAGGCAGAGGCCTAAAACAAACCATTGCACAGTAATTACAGAGAGTCTTACTGGGAACTTGTACTGTGATTCTGATGCTTGATTTCTCTTACAGTCTCCAGAGGGTGGTTGTAGTTATCTAGAAAAGAACCCTGTCATTAGGCCTGGGATCCTCTTCTTTGCAGGAATTTTTATCATTCTTTCTGGACCAAAGAGTGTTATTTGAGCACACCAAATTCAACCTTAATGGAGAATTAGATGGTTTCTTCCTTTATTAACCCATGTTGTTTGGACTAAGGCATGTGGTTCAGGATGACTGTGCAAATGCTCCCTTTCCACTGATGTTCGCTGTGTGTGTAAAGGGGGAATGGGGGCTCTGCAGGGTATGAGCATGTTGACATATTTCCTTCCCAGTAGAATTAAGTATTGTGACATGTGAGTGATGAAATTGCCTGTTGATTTCACAGCTATTTGGGTCCAAAGGCCTTTTTTCCTGAAACCCGATTGATAGGAAAATGAAAGGTAATGGGACGCCTACGTTAAGGTGTGCCTGTGGACAGGGAAGTGTGACTGAAACCTGGAACGGGGCTTCCTGCTAGTACTTGGGAATGAGTGCTCATTTATGAAATAGGTGAGTTGCTCCATGTCAGCCTTCAAGCCACCAGAGTATTTATTTAAACAGAAACAACATTTCTGAAATTCATGGGCTTACTTTCCATTCTAACATCGGTAAGATCCTTTCTAGACTACATGTTGAAAGGTGTATACTTAGCAAGGCAACAGACTGGGAAATGCTTCAGTGAATGCTGGTTCAGGTCAAGGGCTGGACCAGCTGATACTGTCTCTGGTAGGAAGCCTTTTCACTCACGGCTCCAAGTTCGGTGGTGCTCCAGTCAGGACGGATGGTCTTTTCCCGGCTGCATGGGGCATTTATTTGTTACCAGAATACCTTTAGGCCACTCTTCACCTTGTCCCCAGGAATTGTGCCCCACCCCAGCCTTCTAAGACTTTCTCTTGTTAATTCTTTGATGATAGGGATGTATTTTAAGATTGTCAAGGAATCATGCACCTTTTGTTGCTAAATCTCGCTTTCAACACAGAGCATTCACTATCTGTTCTGGATCATTAAATTATACTTAAATAGTTGTTTATTGAAATGAGAGAAGGCTATAAAATTGATAGAAAAGCAGATGCTCCTTAGAATAACAAGTGTGAAACTCTGCTCTGGTCATTTGGAAGTGTGTTTGATGCGTTGCTTCTGATACAAGCTGGGTGCTTCTGTAGTCACATGATACCCGACTCTAGTGACTTCTCTGTGTCTCCCAGGACAATTGGTTGCAAGAAGTCCTTGTCCTGCACTTGGTTATAAGATCTGCAGAAATGGGAGCCATATCTTTGTCGGGAGGTGCTATGCTGGTGTGGGAGGCTTTCAGACAGACCTAGGTTTGGATTCTGTCATTCTGGCTGGAATGCCAAGCATAATATCAGATAGGAATATTTTCAGATAGGAATGATAGTATTTATCAGATGGGAATAAGAGTTTTTATTGTATTGGAACTCAGGGAAAATATATAAAGGGACTAGTGCAGTGCTCAACGTGTACTATACACTTGACCCTTGAACAATGCAGGGGTCAGGGGCACCGACCCCCTGCACAGTTGAAAATCTGTGAATAACTTGATTTCCCCAAAACTTAACTACTAATAGCCTGCTGTTGACCAGAAGACTTCCTGATAACATAAACAGTGGATTAACATATATTTTGTATATTATATGTATTCTGTATAGTCTGTGTTATTATAAAAAGTAAGCTAAAGAATAATTGTCTTTCATATTATTGCAAATCTCCAAAAATTTTTGCAATATACTGACTGAAAAAAATCTGCATATAAGTGGGCCCACACAGTTAAAGCCTGTGTTGTTCAAGGGTCACCCATGGTTTGTAGATTCAGAGGCCCACTCTTGTTTGTATATTTAGTATCTGAAATCAGTATTTTTCTTATGACTAAAGGCATGTCAGAGTGGAACTGATATACTAAATAAAGGTGTGTCTTAAAGTTGTGTCACGATTTGGTGAAATATGGTAAGAAGCATTTAATAACTGGGTGTTGATGGAACTAAAAGGCATTACAGAAGACATGCTGCTATTAAGTTAATATTTCTCCAAGTTTCTTTTTTGGTGAGGGGCCACTCTGAGAAGCTGATGAAAAGTATGGATCTTTTTCTGGAAATACACCTATTCCCATGAGATTCTGCATATGATTTCAGGGTTTCGTAGAATGCCCTGGGGCTCTTCCCTAGAGTGCTGTCCTGGGGGATGCTGGGGGCAGGGACATCGTGGCTCCTTAGTATGGTTTGTTGTCACTGCTTTTCTTCTTTCTTTCCCTCTTCTCCACACCTGCTTGCTCACTGAGTCATATTTCTGTTGTAGCTGTTTTCAGTTTTTAGGGAATGTAATAGTCTTCCTATGACACGTGTGCACCCCACTAGTCTCCCTTACCTGTCCTTGACCTCGCTCTTGTCGGACTGGGCATCACCAGTTAATCCCCATCAAGGAAGAGCCCTAGCCTTCAGTGGCCAGCTGCCCAAATCGTGCCCCGCCGAGTCCAGCATTTGTAACAAGTTTCCAGAAAGCACAGCTCTCTCAAGTACAGTTCTGTCAGTCAGGTAGGGACAGCGAGTGGGGAGTTCCAGTTACATTCTTACGTTTTCTTCCATTTCAGGCAGTTCACAAAGTCTTATTGTACCTTCTGGATGTTCAGGGCCCACTGGACAATAAGGTAGTAACCAGAACAAAAGAATGAACCCCACAGTCAAAACAGAAAGCGGACAGTCTAGTGGAGGAAACAGGTAATGAGTTCCCAGGAAGTGAAATACATTTTATGTTGGATGGTGTGGACCGCTAAGAAACAAAGCAGGCAAGGGGGTTGTGTGTGTGTGTGTGTGTGATGGAGGTGTTACAAACGTAGGTGACAGGGTTAGGCAACATCTGAGAAGTGACGTTTTAAATAAAAACCTGAAGGAGGCAAGGGATCAAACCACAGCAGTGTCTGGGGAGGAGCTTTCCAGGTGAAGGGATGGCACATGCAATTGCCTTGAGGCAGGGACACCCCTGGCATATTGAAGCAAGAGCCAAGAGGGAGCCATGGCCCGAGCAGAGAGTAGTGGGGGCTGAAGGCGGGGCACGAAGCGTGGGGCTCCTAAGTCACAGTGAGATGGTGGCTTTCATGCTGAGGCTCCAACAAGCCACTGGTGGTTTAAGCTGGGTCCGAGTTGAGTTTTAGAAGGCTCACCCTGCCTGTCTGTTTCTCCTCCACATCCTGCCCCCCAAGCCCCGCCGTGTTTTTCCACCTACCTAAGTCTAAAGTGGTTCTGGCATTGGCTGGTGGGCAGAGAAATCATAAGCTTATAAAATGTTTAGTGACAACTCTTAAAAATTGCCACGCAGGCCACATTTATTATTGCAGCTGTCTCTACCAAACAGGAAAATAGCCCCGGCGCTAGCCCGCTGCCCTCCCTCTCGCCGACCTCACTCAGTGCAGGGAACATCCACGGCCATACAGGCGTGTGAAGAGGTCCTTGAAATTCACAGTGGCCGGATGTGTTCTTGTCAACTGAGCTCGCAGAAAGTGAGTTGTAGCCAGACCTTGCATTCCCAGCGGGGCATGAGGGTCACCCGAGTGTCGCAGGCGAGTGCTGGCGGCCGATCAGCCTCCAGCATGGTCTCCCCCCAGTGGGGTGGGTCCTCGCCCTCAGAGGGCTTTGAACTTCTCTTCTTTGTGGGGTCAGCGGTTGACCTCCTCCTCATGTCCCGAAGGAAGATCGTCCTGTGGGCTCCGTGCATGTCGCAAAAGGCTTCTCTGCCCTGCCCGTCATTGCTGCTGCGGCCTGCAAACTTCTGTCCCCTTCCTTCCTCTCTCTCTGTCCCTCTTTCTTCAACTTTATGATTGTGGTAAGGTGCTTTGTGTTTTGTTTCTGTTTTCCCCAAACAGTTGACTACGCATTTCCTACCATTTCTTATTCTACACCTTTTTTAAAGAATAGGCAGAGGCTTTCTTACAACACATTCTTCTCATTCTTCTCTTCTGCCTTTCTAGAGTGTCCCGTGGCAAACTGAGAAATCTGTAAATGGCCCGGGACGAATAACGTGGGAGACATATTCTATGAAACTAGATCTGGAGGCATGAATTGGGGTCGAGCATGCTTTGAAGGATGGCCAGAGGCACTTTCCTCTGGCCTTGAGGGACTCTGCAGGCCGACTGTCGCTGGATTGTAAGCATGTCGTCAGTGTGGGAGTTACTTGCCACTGTGCAGTGCACACCGCGGGCTGAACGTGGAAAGTTGAGGTCGGTTGAGGGGGCCGTTTCTTGCTTCTCTTTATCCTTCTTTGATGCCAGCTGTAACTGACTCCCTGAATTTCTTCCCATACGTGTTTCCTGGGAGCACCATCCACCACCAGCGCTCTGGCTGAGGCTGGGTGGGTGCCTTGTGTGGTCCGCATGACCAACTTGTGAGCAAGGGTAAAGGAGCATGAGAACAGTGGCCTTTAGTGGCAGACACACCGTGGCTCCTGTTTTGGCCTCACCTACCCAGTGCTGTGTGGCTTTGGTGAGATAGATAGTGTCTCTGGTCCTTAGTCTTCTCATCTGTAAAATGGAGATAATAATACCCCCTCTTGTGTTTGTTAAGGATTAAGTGATACAGTACTGAGGGCCGCCCAGTGTTCACCCTCTGCCGCTGCCCCACAGGTGGGGTGAGGAAGGGAGAAAGCCCTCTGCCCCACAGCAGAGCCCGTGTGGGTTTGCCAGTGGGTTTAGCTTTTTGTTGCTTTTCTCCTGAATTGTCCAAGTCCATGTTTGATGGGTCGGTGAGCCTCAGGGCTGAGGCTAGGGTGGGGCCGGTGAGGTGCTCTCCTGGGTGTACAATTTAAGTGCACACCAAAACCCTCAGTGATAAAGATAATAAATATTTTAATGCAATATTTTAAAAACTACAGGTGAATGCATAAAGTCTACTGTGAGCAGAATGTCAAAATTTTAAGTACAGATAGGATTTAGTAGTGCTAGGGTTAGGGGGAGGTGGAGGGTTGGATCTGGCTTTTATTTAAAATTTTGATATTTTCATCATGGATTAAAAAATTTTTTTTGTTAATTTTATTAATTTTAATTAATTTTACTGTGGGGGAAAAAATAACAGGTGTTGTAGTTTCTGGTCCGGAAGCTTGGAAGTCCCCACTCCATCCTGTTAAGAAAAAAGTTGAACAAACTGCCCAAGGCAGCAGGTCTCCTGAGACCCATAACAGAAATGAGGTCACGGCAAACCACTGCACCCAAACCGGAGAGACCCGGTGGGTGAATCCAAAGAATCACAACTTACTGGAGGAGGAACCCAAGAGCTGACATCCTGCAGGAGCTTTGCCTGCATTTTTTTAGTAGGTTCTCCCTGAAATCAGAAGCTAGAACATTCTGGGTCTGACAGGCATGAAGGAAGATGTTGAGTGTGATCACAGTACAGATGGCAGATCTTTCGTTTTAACTTAAAAGGGTGTATTGGCTACCAAATCAGGAACATTTGGAGTTTAAAGTGGGCCTTTGAAAGTCTCACCTGGATTAATGCTTGCATGGGTAGACGAGGACACCGAGTCCCTCTTGGAGAAGTGACGTGCCCCAAATGGCCCGGGAAGTCTTGTGGGTGCAGCCCCCTCAGTTGCACTTGGTTCTTTGTATTCTACAGCTGGCCAGGTGATGGTGTGGCAAGGCCCGGATCTCTTTGTCCCATCCTTGGTTCCCTACAGCACCTGACTCCCATCCTGGTCAGAGACCTTCCAGTGTATGCGGTGCTGGTCACAGGTGAGACACAGGAGGAGCGGCTGGCTGAAGCACATCGACTGGAGAACACAAACCAGATCTCCCACTTGCTAATCCTGATCTCCCAAACATAGTTCAGTAGGGCCCTTGGCGTCAGAGATCCACATCTTAGTGATTCATTTTATGACACTTTTATTCTGTATCCAGCCCAGTAAAGAGCAGCGAGTGGATTTCAGGGATGCCCACATGCCACCAGGGCTCTGGCAAAATTACAAGGCAAATTAAATCTTATTTTGGAATGCTTCACTTCCTCCTTTCTAATCACCTCTCCCTTTTCCCAAGTTTTTTAGCGTCCTCATTCTGCCCTCAGGCTGCACACACCTCTCTGTAGAGAGATGCTCCATTGAAAAGTGGTGAAAGACTTTGGGGGCTTAACCCAGGAAGTGGGTAAGAGAGCTTTGTGCATCTTTAGCTGATGGATTTGGGTGTGTCAGAAATCACCTGGCTCCACCTGGCAGCTTATGTGTCGTGCAGGTGCTGAGACATCACAGTGGAGACATAGAACCGCTCTCCCCTTTGGGTGTCATTTTACCAAGGCAGGAACCCCTTCCTCTCTGGTCACTGAGTCAGAGGCAGCCCTAAGCAAGCAAGTATGGTTTTCATACTCATCCCCTTCCTTTTTCTTTGCACAGCTTCCTCATACCCCTCTTTAATTTGCCGAAGTTCCAAGAAGTATAATTCCAGCACAGTGTTAATTAAAGTCTCCCTGTGTGTGTGGAGTGTGTGTGTATTCCTAGCATGAGCTTAAGCTGTGTTCGCTAGTGGGATGCAGCCTGTCTGGGTGCGTCTGATAAATTGATCAGCTGGGCTTGATGGGAATTGAGATGCAGAGGGGTGGGGAGCCTCCTGGTAGAGTCAGTGCTTGTGGGAGAGAAGCCAGGCACGTGTGGACCCAGGAGGACGGCCTCAGGGACCAGAGGACTGTGGAAGTCCTGCCCTCAAGTGCTAAGGAGAGTGAGGGGAAGGAAGGAGGATGCATGAAATAGGAGCCATGACAGTGGAGAAGTGGCAGCAGGGCTCAGCTAAGCTGCTGCGGTGTGACAACTGGACGTGGCTGCCTTCACTTTAGGAGGCCCAGAGGAGAGGAGGAGAAAAGAAAAGGGAGGTGCACACTTGCTGACTGCATGGCATGGGACCTCAGTGGAGCTCCTGGGACTGGCCTGGGGCCTCCCAGAAATCCTGTAGAGGCCTGGAAGCCTGCTTTAGCCAGTATGGCAAGACTGACATGTGGTTATATTAAGTTTAAGGGGGCCAGATGGTGTCTTAAGTTCTTTTATTTCTCTCCTGTTATAAGGTTTCAAGTTTATGTGTGTGTGTATGTGTGCATTTTGTTATTGTGAGTGCAATTTACAACATGCCATGTCTTAGAGATTCAATGTAGTATTGCAATTAATGAAGCACTCAGATGCAATTAATTCCAGTGCTTGCTAATTGAATGAGCAGAGATTCCCATTGTTCCATAGATGGAGGGCTCCCACACACAATCCCCTTCTGAAAAACCAAAGGCCAGATCTCCTTTGTGTGTGCTCAGATATTTCTGGGGAAGGCACGCATGTCAGTCGACAGCACTAGACTTCGGCATGTGGCCGTGTGGGTGTAGGTGGCTGGTTATGTTTGCACAAAGAGGAAGTGGAGGTTTCTTAAAAATGTCTGCTTAGGAGACTTTAAAAAATAATGAATTCAGAATTCAGGGACATTTTAGTTAAAAGTCACAAACGTGTGAATACAGGCGCCGCTGAGGTGTGAGCTGCTCTAGGCTGGTGCTTCTTGGGACCATTTGGACCCCTGGGATGTACCTTCCTGTTAGACTGGCTCCCCTTTTGTCAGTGGCCAGGACTGACAGTGTGCTAGCATGTGAGTTAGTGGTGTGTGACACGGAGCAGGGGATGGCTGGAGAAAGGCTAATTTGGGGCAGCACAGGAAGTGGGGTGTCTCATATGTACCTGTGGGATTTTAATTTATGGAGGTGCCCGGGTGATGACCCAGAGAGGTCAATGCCATTAAGAGAAGAATTCATGACTTCCATTTCCTGAGAGGAAGGGGGCATGCCAGGCACCCTGAGCCATAGGGGAAGCATCAGGGCGATCTGAAGGCAGGAGCCAGGGGACAGCCCAGGTCAGGGCCTTTATTGCAGTTTCCATGGGGAAGGTGAGGCCAGCAAGGGAAGCATTACTTAGGGTTGGTGAGTTTGAATTCCAGTGAGCGCTGGGCTCTAGGAGCTGTCCCTAGTTGGCCGGTACCTGGCCCTGGGATGACAGAGGGCAGGGGAAGTGCTGCCTTGGTGTGTGACTTTGAAAAGGCGATGGTTGGTCATATGAGAGGCCTCCTCTTAGGTAACTTGTTTACTCTGAGGAATTAGCTGGTCCTGGGAGAGACTGTCTCCCCAGGTCTGTAAGGTCCCCAAATGTCAAAACATGATAAGATGCCGGAAATTAAAAAAACAACAACACATGATTGTTACATGGGGTGGGGGTGACAGCAAACTTTCAAGGTTGGGTGCAACCAGGACAACCTGGGAGATCAGGACAGCAGAATGTCCACAAATAACAAGAAAATCCCTTTTCCCACTTAAAAAGAAACTAACCTAACTGTGCCACGTAAATGCTGGCCAACCAGACCATGGGTTTTTTCCCATAGCCAGTAACAAAACAAAACCTCACTGTGAACTAAAGGTTCAGATATTCGGACTTTTATGTAAGGATTTCTTTTTCTTTTGCAACTGCATGTTTTAACTTTCCAAGGCTGATAATCACACTTGACATTTAAAACTTTCCCTTGTGTACTGGACCCGGAGACATTTGAAGAACGTGTCATTGAAGATTATTCTGATGTGTGCAGACTGAGTTTTTTCTCTGGTTCTCCAACCAGAGACGCGTCCTGGTTGCTGGAGAGCTGGCACATAACCCCACAGCACTGCAGATGGTCTTACGTCATGGCCATGGTCTCCAACCTCCCATGAGTCTTGGGGGAAGTCCTCGAGCCTTTAACACACACCAGATGTGCTACCTCACTTGTTCCCCATGGTCTTTACCTTTCTCCCCACATCCCCTGCCTCCTCCTGCCCTTTAGAGTTTTCATTCTCAACAGATGAGGTCACCTCCTATTTCACTGAGCAAGTAGAGCCTCCTGGGAGGGACTCCATCCACTTGCATCCCCTTTGCCAAAAAATGCATCTTGACTTTGCCTTCCTCCTGACTTACTGGCTTTCAGAGGAACTCAGCACCCCCATCCCACCCCTGCCCTGCCTCTTTCCCAGGATTAATTCCTCCAGCTGCACCCTTGATCCCCCTCCTCATCTCCTTGGCGAGCTTGCCCCCACTCTTGGGTTTTTCTGTGCATTCGCTACAGTGTCCCCTGCATTGATTTCTTTCATGCAGCTTATAAAGGTGCTCAAGGTTTTCCATTGAAAACTCTTCTTGACGCCACATTTTCTTTCCTGCTGCTTCGCTCTTACTTCATAGCTAACTTTCTCTGGTCCGTGTACCAACCACATAATGTGTGCTGAGGACATTTTGGCATTCAGGATATAAATCAGGAGTTTTTGGAAACAGCTGAAAATATCAGAGTGTTTTCACTCCTACTTTTTTATCCAAGACTCTGCCCTCTGCTTACAAATGTCTGTACATCTGCCTTTTTGGAGGGCTGGCTCCCTCCTTCCTTCACACAGTGCATGTGTCACACACTCCATTTCCGAACCACGTTAACGTGTTTCTTTCTCGGGACTTCTTCCTTGAAATGATCTTGTTTGTTAATTTACTAACATTTTGTCCACCTCCCCCAGTGGAATGTAACTCCCCTGTGGGCGAGGGCCTTTTCTGTAGACCTTTTATTTTTTATGTCATATTCCTAGTGCCTGGAACAGTGCTTGATGCATAGGAGGTGTGCAGGGAATATTTGTTCACCGAGTGAGTCTGGGACCCAGACACCACTCTGGTTTATTCAGTTGTCTGTGCAGTATCTAATATGAAATCCATTCTTCCTAGGACACGGGGTGTCAAGGGGTACAAGGTGAGGGGGACATGGGGTGTCAAGGGGTGCAAGGTGAGGGGGACACGGGGTGTCAAGGGGTGCCAGGTGAGGGGGACATGGGGTTCAAGGGGTGCCAGGTGAGGGGGACACGGGGTGTCAAGGGGTGCCAGGTGGGGACACGGGGTATCCAAGGGGTGCCAGGTGAGGGGGACATGGGGTGTCAAGGGGTGCCAGGTGAGGGGGACATGGGGTGTCAAGGGGTGCCAGGTGAGGGGGACATGGGGTGTCAAGGGGTGCAAGGTGAGGGGGTATAGGTGTCAAGGGGTGCAAGGTGAGGGGGCATAGGGGTCAAGGGGTGCAAGGTGAGGGGGACATGGGGTGTCAAGGGGTGCAAGGTGAGGGGCCTGTGGATGTTTACAAACAGTGTTTCAGTGGTGAAGTTTTAGAAACTGGTTAATTTCCAACTCTGTATGGTGGGGCCCGTGATATTATTTTATTTTGTGCATGAGGAAGATCTATTTATAAAGGCATGAGGGCTCTGCCACCTATTTTACAAGTGGGTTTTAATATGTATGAAGCAAGGGAGAAGAATTTGGATTGAGCTGTGGTCCCACAGAGACCCCGGGGGGGTCCTGGGGCTGCTATGATGTGATGCGAGGCAGAGTGTTCCAGAAGTGAGGCACTGGGGTTCTAGTGTGACCTCCTGCAGTCAGTGCTAGAGGAACTTGGGCAGACTGGCTGCGCGGGCCCCAGTGTCTTGATTTGCAATGGAGGAATTTGGCCTAGATGAGCGGCTCTTCACTGTTGCATGGAGGCCCTGTTGGGACTCTACGGAAGCAGAGAATCCTCTCTGCTAGAAAATACCCAAATATACAGTTTTTTTCCCATAGGCTTTTGGACAGTTTCCTGGACCTCTGAAGCCCCACTTATTAAACCCTGGACCAGTGCTTTAAAAAATTTTCCAAGTCAGTCTCCCCAGAGTGCATTCCACAGAGGGCCTTCTGCTGGATGCTGGCAGACCATGAGGAGAAGAGCATCTTCTGGTCCCATGAGCTCGGGAAATGTGATCCAAGTTACATGGGGCCTCTCCCAGGTCAGCGCTCCAGCTAGCCCTGTGGCCCCACTCAGCAGAAGCGTTCCCCGTGCCTTCGGGACTGCAGAAGCCCCTTCTGCTGGACCAGTGTGCATGACTAGTGAGCCAGTGCTCCACACCTGTTGTAGGGAAAGTGTTCCCTGATATTATAGTTTTGAGTCCACTCGGTTCTGCTTTGGGGTTCCTTCCAGGGGGCTGCTTTCTGGTTAATCTTCATATACTGTAAGATGGCCTGACTGGTCTCTCGTGGCTTAAAGTTGGAAACCTCTCTGCTCCTTTCTTACCTGAGATGCTGTGGTCATGGGTCAGCATGGGGGGCAGCGAACAGTCTCTGCTACCCATCAAAATGGAATTTGCCACTGCTGTGGACCACGTGTTTGTGTCCCCACAAAACTCATCTGGTGAAACCCGTCTCCAATGTGACGGTGTTAGGAGGTGGGCTCTTTGGGGGTAACTAGGTCATGAGGGTGGAGCCCTCCTGTGGGATTCGTGCCCTTGTAAGAAGAGACAGGAGAGAGCTTGGTTTTTTCTCTGCCATGCGAGGTACAACGAGAAGACCTGCAGACTGGGAAGAGGGTCCTCACCAAGAACCAACCTTGCCAGCACCTTAATCTTAGACTTCCAGCCTCCAGAAGTGTGAGAAATAAATACTGTTGTGTAAGCCGCTTAACCAGTGGTAATTTGTTACATTAGCCAGAGCTAAGACAGCCATCCTGCAGCTCAGGGTACACATCTCCCCCACATGTTGGGTGCCCCTGTCCTGGGGGCAGGAGCCGGCCTGGGGCCACTGCTGGTGGGATTTGTCTCTCGCAGGGTAGTCTGCACTTCCTGTCATGTTTGCATGGTAGGTTCCCAATGAAACATGAGCAGGTGCAGAACAGAGCGACTGTAGTGATGGGTAAAGTTTACTGCAGACGGGAAGGATTATCTGAGACATAACTGGATTTTGATTTTAGGCCTCTAAGGAGATGTATTTAAGGAAGCTCTGCTAGTGGGTATTATTCTGAGTTGTCCATTAAAGCCGTGTTTCCTAAACAAGGCCTGTTTCCGATGAGCTGCCTTCTGTCATCAGTTGGAGCCAGCAGGATTCAGTGTGTATGTCTTGCAGCATGACAGGCCAACTGAAATACCCTTGGCATGGGCGTCCTTCCGGGCAGCGGGTCAGGAATTGCCTGGCATCTTCCTCCCCAGCCCTCTGCTCTGGCAGTTGCTCCCACTTTCCTCCCATAGGCTTAGATTCAGCCGAACCTGAGCCCTGTTCTGGGGTGGGGGGGGAAGGAAGTCTGGAAGGTGACACAGCCCCCATAAGCAGGTGTGCTGTCCTCACATGCCCACATCTCTGTCCTGACTTTGTAGGACTCCTTGGCCCGGCTCCCGGGCCACCTGTGGCTCAGACCTCTGGCTGACTCCCTTGCTTGCTTCTCTGGACTCCTGGACAGGGCTCTGGGCACAGGCTAGCGCTTTTCCCATCTGCTTTCCTTTGTTACCACTGACCTCTTTGGATCTGAAAATGCTTTCCTTCTTTCTCATGAGACTTACGGGAACCCTTAGGTGTCCTGCAGCCAAACTCCTCATTCTGGCTCTTCTGTCTGCTTGAGTTGTGAGCTTAAAATAAGCGTTCAGTACTGTCACTCTCAATGCTAAGGCTTGTAGTCACAGGGGTTGGAAGTGAGACTAGATGTTCGTGCAGCATGGAAATGCTGTGTTCGCCAGGACAGGTGATGGCAGGAGGCACAGATGCACCAGTCTTGGAAATTTGAGTGCCGATCAGATCAGCATCTGCTGGAGGCAGGTTAGGAAAAGCCCATCCAGGAACAAGAACTGAGATATCCTGGACTTGGGGGCTGGCCTGAGACAACATGTCCACAAAGGTGTGCTCTGCATTTATGCTGTCGACTCCAAGAAGCATTTTCTGAGGACATGCTCCACGCTCTGTGTGCCCTGACTCCTATATGGATAGTAGGGAGGACACCTGAAATACTTGCAGGCCTCTTATAAAGAGCTTTATGTGGACCAGAACCTACTGATGAAGTAATTTTTTCTGAAGACCTATAAGGGGATTTAACAAGCATAGATTGTCTTGATTTAACAAATGCTGGCAGAGCTGGAAGTGGGACCCAGGGCTCTGAACCTCAGCACATGTGAGGGCCAGCTGGGAGCTGCCCATCTCTGTTTATCCTCCCCTCCACAGAGTTCCTTCTCAGCAGTCCCAGGGAGTCTTCCTCGCAGTGAAGAGAGGTGGGCAGGGGCTGGGAAGGAGAGCTTGCTAGCACGTCCAGCTGTGGTTTTGACCCCTCCTATGGGCAGTCCCGTCCAGTGCTCGTCCAGGAGCCTGTTGCTCCTAACTTTGGTGTCCTCAGGAGTGACAGATGGGAACAGGGAGCAGAATTCTGGGGAAGATCCTCCCCTAGCAACCCCACTCCCGACTGCCAAGTCGTCTCTGTAGTGAGCTGGCTGTGACTTTCTGCACAAGGACGGCAGACTAGTCAGAGCTTGAGAACAGGGGGGTGAGAAGCCAGGAGCATGTGGTCGGCAGCAGCTCTAGATCTCCGGAAAGAAACGAGCCGCTGTGACCCCAAGGGGCACTAGTTACTGTGCCTTTCTCTGCAGTTAGTGGCCATTCTTCCCAGTTTTACCCACGTCATCCAGAGTATGAAGGACTGAAGACCAGCAACAGACTCCTTTCTTGAGTTCATTGTAATGGAGAGCATGTGGCCTGCTGAACCTAGAAACAATCCTGTAAAATGGATTTATGCAGAACTCCCACCCGTGATCTCTCATCACTTTGACCTGCCTTTGGCAAAATCATTCCTCCCTTGATATCTAATCCTGTTCCTGCATCCACTGACTTTTCCCTTTTCTGGGCACCGTACGGGGAAAGTCCAGTAGACACAGTAGATGTCACGGTCCCCTGCCCAAAGCACCCTTCTCCCTCCCTCAGTTCAGGCTGCTATAACACTACCATAGACTCGGGGGCTTGTTAAAAACAGAAATTTGTTTCTCACAGTTCTGGAGGCTGAAAGTCCAAGGTCAAGGTGTCTTGTGGTAGCCCACTACCTAGTTTGTAGATGGCCATCTTCTTGTTGTGTCCTCTAGGGCAGAAGAGGAAAGGAGGCTGTTTCATAGGACAGAACTTCCTTTCGTAAGGGTGGAGCCTCGTTGCCCCCCAAAGGCCCTGCCTCCTAGCATCATCACACCGGAGATTGCATTTCAACATAGGAGTTTTGTGAGGACACAACATTCATTCTAGGGCACCCTTCCTCCTGGACAGCCCTCCCGTCACTGGGATCACTCATCAGTCCTTTTAATGGCGCCTCCCCAACTGCAGTAATTACTGTTGATAATTATTGGTCTATGAAGTCCCTCTCCCCAGGGAGGCCTGAGTTGTGTCTTCTTCATCTCAGAGTCCCACGTGCCCCAGGATTGCGGCAGGCAGAGTGGTTGCCTGCCCGGGAGTTCATGGGCTCCCATCTTGCGTATGGCAGGAGCGGGGAGGGAGGCAGGGCAGCGGTTGCAGGCGGAGGACAGCTGAATGTACAGGTTATGGGAGGAGGCTGGCTGTGGAGACCTTGGGATCTTTGGTCCCCTATTCCTCCAGGCAGACTAATCCTTCCAGACAAATAAAAAGAAGAGACCAATCAAGCCCAATTACTTAAAGGTATTCTAGTTGTTTCCCTCCATTATCTACTCTCCCCATTTCTGCCTTCAAATTTAATGGGAGAAAAACATGAGGATAGACGATGTGGTGCCCCTAGGCTCTGGAAGATTCCGTGCCTGCTAATTACTCTGCGGCTGGGATACCCCTGTGTGCGGAGCCCCTCTAGCTCAGGCCTCCCACTGCGATGATCCAGCAAATAGAGCATCTTGAGGGATTCAAGTTGCTGCAGTCGTTACAAGTGGTCGTTGCAGAGAATGAGCCAACTTTCCTTATTTTTCTCATGCCTGATGAGGGGTATCTTAGAAGCTAGGAAATATTACCTTTTGGGATGTAGCTAACAGACTCCCTGCATCCGGGGCTGAAGCAGGCTTTTGCTGTGGAACATCCATCTGAGAAGGCAGACCTGCCCTTGTATGTGGGTTCTGTCCGTGGCCCCTTCTCGTATACATTGACGGAGGTTCTTTTTTTATTTTATTTTATGTTGGTATCATTAATATACACTTACATGAACAACATTGTGGTTACTAGATTCCCCCCATTATCAAGTTCCCACCACATACCCCATTACAGTCACTGTCGATCAGCATAGTAAGATGCTGTAGAGTCACTACTTGTCTTTTCTGTGTTATACTGCCTTCCCTGTGCCCCCCTGCCCCCCCCCCCCACCACATTATGTGTGCTAATCATAATGCTCCTTTTTCCCCTTATCCCTCCCTTCCCACCCATCCTCCTCAGTCCCTTTCCCTTTGGTAACTGTTAGTCCATTCTTGGGTTCTGTGAGTCTGCTGCTGTTTTGTTCCTTCAGTTTTTTCTTTGTTCTTATACTCCACAGATGAGTGAAATCATTTGGTACTTGTCTTTCTCCTCCTGTCTTATTTCACTGAGCATAATACCCTCAGGCTTCATCCATGTTGTTGCAAATGGTAGGATTTGTTTTCTTCTTATGGCTGAATAATCTTCCATTGTGTATATGTACCACATCTTCTTTATCCATTCATCTACTGATGGGCACTTAGGTTGCTTCCATTTCTTGGCTATTGTAAATAGTGCTGCGATAAACATAGGGGTGCATATGTCTTTTTGAACCTGGGCTCCTGCATTCTTAGGGTAAATTCCTAGGAATGGAATTCCTGGGTCAAATGGTATTTCTATTTTGAGTTTTTTGAGGAACCTCCATACTGCTTTCCACAAAGGTTGAACTAATTTACATTCCCACCAGCAGTGTGGTAGGGTTCCCCTTTCTCCACATCCTCACCAGCATTTGTTCTTGTTTGTGTTTTGGATGTTGGCCATCCTAACTGGTGTGTGGTGATATCTCATTGTGGTTTTAATTTGCATTTCTCTGATGATTAGCAATGTGGAGCATCTTTTCATGTGCCTGTTGGCCATCTGAATTTCTTCTTTGGAGAAGTGTCTATTCAGATCCTCTGCCCATTTTTTAATTGGGTTATTTGCTTTTTGTTTGTTGAGGTGCATTAGCTCTTTGTATATTTTGGATGTCAACCCCTAATCGGATATGTCATTTATGAATATATCTCCCACACTGCAGGATGCCTTTTTGTTCTGCTGATGGTATCCCTTGCTGTCTGTACAGAAGCTTTTTAGTTTGATACAGTCCCACTTGTTCATTTTTGCGTTTGTTTCCCTTGCCCGGGGAGATATGTTCATGAAGAAGTTGCTCATGTTTAAGTTCAAGAGAGTTTTGCCTATATTTTCTTCTAAGAGTTTTATGGTTTCATGACTTACATTCAGGTCTTTGATCCATTTCGAGTTTACTTTTGTGTATGGGCTTAGACAGTAAGTAATCCAGTTTCATTCTTTTACATGTAGCTGTCCAGTTTTGCCAACACCAGCTGTTGAAGAGGCTATCATTTCCCCATTGTATATCCATGGCTCCTTTATTGTATATTAATTGACCATATATGCTTGGGTTAATATCTGGACTCTATTCTGTTCCACTGGTCTATGGGTCTGTTCTTGTGCCAGTACCATACTGTCTTGATTACTGTGGCTTTGTAGTAGAGCTTGAAGTTGGGAAGCGAGATCCCCCCTGCTTTATTCTTTCTTCTCAGGATTGCTTTGGCTCTTCGGGGTCTTTTGTGGTTCCATATGAATTTTAGAACTGTTTGTTCCAGTTCGTTGAAGAATGCTGTCGGTATTTTGACAGGGATTGCATTGAATCTGTAGATTGCTTTAGGCCGGATGGCCATTTTAACAATATTATTCTTTGATGGAGTTTCTTAATGACCCTCTTATTCCTAAGCCCATTCCCAACTACGATTTATCATTTTTGGTGAAGAGGGAAAAAAAACAAAATAACTCTTGGTTCTACTACCTATTTGTAAGGCCAGATCCATTCTGTAATGGCCACAAGGAGAGAGAGGAATGCCCAGGAAAGGCATGGATCTTCTGAGTGTCCATCCTGGGGAGATGGGTACCTGCCAGGAGGAAGCAATTCCAGGCAATACCACGCCTTCTGGTTTACTTTCCCCAGCTGTGTGTTAAATATGCCTTCTTTTACTGGTTTTCAAAGTCTGTCCATTTACTATATCTATATACATTTGTTAGTGTATATAGTCTATATAAGGTCTACTCCAGTGTGATCTTATCTTTAGTACATCTGCAAAAACCCCATTTTCAAATAATGTCACATTCTGAGGTTCCAGACATGAATTTTGGAGGGATGCCTTTCAACCCACTACAGGTGGTATTCATCAAAAAGCTTAACATGTACCAGGCACTGTGCCATGTTCTTGGAATCTGTTAGTGTGCAAAAACATGGCCCTGCCCTCCCAGAACTTGCAGTCTGGAGGGGAAGACAAAGACTAAGTCATCATGGAGACGTCCAGTGATGAACCGGAGCCTGTCTCCTCTGGTCCGCTTCTCTAGCCGTCCCACCCAGGTAGTCATTTTCATCTGTGCCACAGCCAGGTCTCTGCTTCTTCCACACCAAGTCGGTGCATACCTGACCCGGAGGGCAAGGCTCTTGTTGCCAGCCCCACCTTCCCCCACAGCCTCCCGTCTCTGGTTGTCTTGGGATCGGATGCAGGATCAGAGCCACACCCTGATCACCTTCAGGAGGCGGTGGGCCTCCACCCGGGCGCAGGGAGAGGGCCACACTTCTGGCCCAGGTTGAATTCCAGCCACTAAGTCCGCCTCATTGGCTTTCAGCCTTCATTCTCTTAACTCTGCAAGGAGAAATCTTGCTCTCCAACTTTGCTTGAATCCTATTTTTCAAATTTTACCAGTATTGTTGACATTCTGATGGATTCCTTTGGCGTTATGACCTCCTGCGACGTAATCCTTCTGGAGGGCAGCGCGCTTGCTTTCTCTAATAGGCACAGATGCGTAGGTGGTATTTTGAAGCTTGGTTTCTGCTTATGAAAAGGAAAATGCTAAAAACAAGGGCTCCTTCTGCATTGTCGTGGACCCTCTAATTGCTGCTATTCCTTAATTAGTGTCCACTTTCCAGTGACTCAGAAACGCCTGCAAGCATGGATTCTGTTGTTTGTTGTTGCATTAGTAATTACTGAACCTGATAAGGCTGTCCGCAAATAATTGTTTCCAGTTGCTTGCCACAGACTTCTCTGCCTGGAGGACCGTGCCTGCCCCCTCACTGATCCCTTCGTCCCCACCATCTCTGCTGCAGTCAGTTCTCTGTCTGGCTGTCAGAGTGACCCTATAAAATGCAAATCAGATGGTGTCAGAACCAAGTCCATGGACCTGACCATAGGCTCCCAGGCCCTTAGGGTCAGGCTCCTGGTTGCCGCTCTGGCCTCATTTGCTGTCACCCTCCTGTCTGTCCTTCTTCTCACCCTTGCTAGACTGTGCAGGTCCTTAAACACACCCAGCACCTTCCCTCTGAGAGCCTTTGAGCGTGCTTGTCCCTCTGGCTATCCACGTTGCTTGTTCCAACCTATTGACCTCTCTGCTCCAATGACACCCCATGGAGAGGTGAACACCTCTCAGAGCACATCAGTGGCCACTCTCCCTCCCCGTCTCCTTGACCTGCAGAGACATGCTCTCAGCACGTGGACATTCTGTCATACGTGCATTTTTGGGTTGCCATTTCTCCTCCCAAATGTAAGTTCCACACCAGCTTGGGATTTCTCTGTTTTGCCAATAATAATAGCCAGTGACAAGAAGAGTAGTTTACAGATGGGGGCTGTCCACACAGGGGGGTTGAAGTGTTAAAGTAATGACGGGGAAAGAAGGAGACCATCAAATCTATCAGACCCTGGCCTTCCTGTAAGATTCCCTCCTTCCCTCCTCAACACAAAGAACGGCTGGTCGTGATGGTTGGGTTGGAAGAGGAGAAAGCCAAAGCAGGAGTCAGGACCCAGCTCAGCTCTAGGAGGCATGTTCCGTGGTACCATTTCCTTACTCTGCGTCCACATTCCCCGGAGCTGTGGCAGGGAGGGGAGGAGCAGGGAGCCAGGGCTGGGTGGGCACTGCCAAGGCTGGGCCTTCCCATTTACTGAGTGGACCTGGGCATAGCTATTTCAGCCTAGGCACTGTTGAGTTCATGTCCACCTCAGCTAACGTCCACCTCGGGCAGTCACTGTGTTTCCTTTGTTTGTGTTTTGGTCAATAAGGAGCCACTAGAGTTCCTAGATGAAGCCAGAGAGAGTAAAGCTCAATTACTTGGGCTGCTGGGGTTCCACAAAGTGGCTTTTACTTAAATAGTTCTGGACGTTTAGCTTACCACTTCAGCCTGGGTCCTGCCTGATCCATGCGATGTCACCTCCTGCCCTTGCAAGTAACCTCTGCTGTCTCTTGCCAGTAGCTTCCCTGAGTGTTGAGCAGCTGGTATGGAGTGCTGGGTCTGGAGTTGAGAGATCTGGGTTCTTTTTTTTTTCCCCTTTTCCTTTAGGTCTTTTCATTTTTTTTTTGGTATCATTAATCTACAATTACATGTGCAACATTATGCTTACTAATCTCCCCACTTCATCAAGTCCCCCCCACATACCCCATTACAGTGACTGTTCATCAGCATAGTGAGATGTAATAGAATCATTACTTGTCTTCTCTGAGTTGTACAGCCCTCCGTGTGCCCCCCCAACATTACATCTGCTAATTGTAATGCCCCTTTTTCCCCCTTGTCCCTCCCTTCCCACCCATCCTCCCCAGTCCCTTTCCCTTTGGTAACTATTAGTCCGTTCTTGGGTTCTGTGAGTCTGCTGCTGTTTTTTTCCTTCAGTTTTTTTCTTTGTTCTTATACTCCACATATGAGTGAAATCATTTGATACTTGTCTTTTTCCCCCTGGCTTATTTCACTGACCATAATACCCTCTAGCTCCATCCATGTTGTTGCAAAGGGTAGGATTTGTTTTCTTCTTATGGCTGAATAATATTCCATTGTGTATATGTACCACATCTTTACCCATTCATCTACTGATGGACACTTAGGTTGCTTCCATTTCTTGGCTATTGTAAATAGTGCTGCAATAAACATAGGGGTGCATATGTCTTTTTCAAACTGGGCTGCTGCATTCTTAGGGTAAATTCCTAGGAGTGGAATTCCTGGGTCAAATGGTATTTCTATTTTGAGTTTTTTGAGGAACCTCCATACTGCTTTCCACAATGGTTGAACTAATTTGCATTCCCACCAGCAGTGTAGGAGGGTTCCCTTTTCTCCACATCCTCTCCAACATTTGTTGTTGTTTGTGTTTTGGATGTTGGCCATCCTCACTGGTGTGAGGTGATATCTCATTGTGGTTTCAATCTGCATTTCTCTGATGATTAGCGATGTGGAGCATCTTTTCATGTGCCTGTTGGCCATCTGAATTTCTTCTTTGGAGAAGTGTCTGTTCAGATCCTCTGCCCATTTTTTAATTAGATTATTTGCTTTTCATTTGTTGAGGTGCATGAGTTCTTTATATATTTTGGATGTCAACCCCTTATTGGATATGTCATTTATGAATATATTCTCCCATACTGTAGGATGTCTTTTTGTTCTCCTGATGGTGTCTTTTGCTGTACAGAAGCTTTTCAGCTTGATATAGTCCCACTTGTTCATTTTTGCTTTTGTTTCCCTTGCCCGGGGAGATATGTTCATGAAGAAGTTGCTCATGTTTATGTCCAAGAGATTTTTGCCTATGTTTTTTTCTAAGAGTTTTATGGTTTCATGACTTACATTCATGTCTTTGATCCATTTTGAGTTTACTTTTGTGTATGGGCTTAGACAGTAATCCAGTTTCATTCTCTTACATGTAGCTGTCCAGTTTTGCCAACATCAGCTGTTGAAGAGGCTGTCATTTCCCCACTGTATATCCATGGCTCCTTTATCATATATTAATTGACCATATATGGTTGGGTTAATGTCTGGACTTTCTATTCTGTTCCACTGGTCTGTGGGTCTGTTTTTGTGCCAATACCAAATTGTCTTGATTACCGTAGCTTTGTAGTAGAGTTTGAAATCTGGGAGCGTTATTCCCCGTTTTATTCTTCCTTCTCAGGATTGCTTTGGCTATTCAGGGTCTTTTGTGGTTCCATATGAATTTTAGAACTGTTTGTTCGAGATCTGGGTTCTTGACCTGGCTCTGCCACTGCAGAAGAGAAAAGTGAACAGGTGTGCTGTGTACGTGTGAACATATGTGCATTGTGTGCATGCATGTATGTGGGTTTGTATTAACACATCGCATGTATGTATTCATGTGCACACGTCTTGAGTGTGAATTTGTGTTTTAGCATGTATGTGTGCACAGTAATCCAGTTTCATTCTCTTACATGTAGCTGTCCAGTTTTGCCAACACCAGCTGTTGAAGAGGCTGTCATTTCCCCATTGTATATCCATGGCTTCTTTATTGTATATTAATTGACCATATATGCTTGGGTTAATATCTGGACTCTATTTTGTTCCACTGGTCTATGGGTCTGTTCTTGTGCCAGTACCAAATTGTCTTGATTACTGTGGCTTTGAAGTTGGGAAGCGAGATCCCCCCTGCTTTATTCTTCCTTCTCAGGATTGCTTTGGCTCTTCGGGGTCTTTTGTGGTTCTATATGAATTTTAGAACTGTTTGTTGCAGTTCGTAGCACACATACATACATGCACATTTGTGGGTGCCAGCATGTACACATACCCATGTGCACACAGGTGCGTCTGCGTGTATGGGTGTGTGTGAATGCATTAATTGGCATGTATGCCTGTGTATATATATGTTCTGTCTCAGGAGCTTTTCAGTGAAAGATCAGAACCACTGCTGTGGGCTATGGCGGAAGCTTCTTGCTCTCCTTTCCACTGGGATTCCTGGGTTTGGTTCCCATCAGGGCTGGAGCCCCAAAAGCCATTCCCTCCTCCCCTCGGGGACCACCCCTCCTAAAGTGGTATCACGGACAACAAAACATTTCCTCCCTAGCAGCAGTGCTTTAACTGGGAGTGTATCTCCCAGGACCTGAACTGTGCTGATAAGTTGTTTCCGAGCTCATGAGATCGGATGCTTCAGGCCCTCAGAAACGCTAGTGTACCCCCACTTCTTTGGGGGCTGCCAGGAGCAAGGATTTCCTTTGTGGTTGTGTGCTTCATCATCTCTCCACCAACCATGCCCTGGCACTGCACTTACTGAGGGGACTTTTGGTGGCTAAATGCAGTGAGTATTTTCAGTGCTTTGTTAGACTTCCTGTTTTACTGGATTCGCTTGTCTGTTTGCTCCCTTTTTTCATAAAATACCTTCTGTCCAGGCTGTACTAGTACCACTTTGTCCTGCTTCGCCCCCTGCTCTGTTCTCTAAAATGTCCTGTGCGTCCATGGGGCCTGTTCCCTCATCCAGGCCTTGAATGGTGCCTGATAACTTGTAAAATTCCCACCTATTGAAAAATCATATAACCTGAAAACTGAGTTTTCATAGTACCACAAAATAAGTTAGATTCATTGAAAACTGTTGACTTTAAGATATTGAATCATACATAAACATCAAAAAAAAATCTTTAATAGGGCTTTGGGATTTTGTGCATTTTATTAAGCACCAATTCTTTCAAAAGTGGCGATTTGTGTATGATCTATATTAGCAATTTTCATTTAACTAGAGGGTTTGGTTAAATAAAATGCCCTTTGCCAACCATTCTTCACAGAGAAAGAGTTTGCTGAACATTCTCAACTGGGTTTTGCTGAATGTAATGTTACAATGGAATTTTCTTTCCTTGAACTCAAAGCAGATTATGATGGGGAACACTGACTCGAAGAGCAGAAGATAGGGAAGGCAGGAGGACAGGAGAAATGGACCATTTGTTGTGGATAACGGGGAGTTGGCAGTCAAAGGGCTTTGCTTCTCTTTAGAGGAAGGTGGAGAAAGGCTCCTCTTGATAGAAACAGCATGTTTAGAGAAGTATTTAGGCCATTTTGGCAGTTTTCAGACCAGGACGGGAGATTCTCTCCCCTCTGTGCACTAGCATCTCAGAGATGTGTTTTCACACTGGCTTCTCCCCCTCCCGCGGCTGCCTCTAGCTCTCCCTGCTGCCCGCCCCGCCTTTGCTGTCCCACCACATTGCCAGAGTGCTTCCGAGGTGCTCTCCTTGAAGAGCCAAGGCAGCGTGCTTCTGTGTTTGGTTAATGAGCTAAGCGGAGAGATGACTATCTGCTGACTCACTGGGCTTGGGTCTGAGGAAATAGTGGCAGGTAGGATGGACATAGCACCCCCGCCCTGCCCCCTTTACAGCGCTCCTTAGATCATTCCTGCTGCTTGGAGGGTGAAGGCCAAACTCCAACTTTGTGCAGGAGGGCTACCCAGGCCGCCTCCAGCCCCCCACTCCAGATGCATCTTCTGCAGCCCCACCCCTCCATGCCCCGCTGAACTTGTCCTCTGCTGCACCTGTTTCCCCACTGCCTGTCAACTGCAGTCATTCTTCAAGAGTCAGCTTAGGTATTCCCCTCTCTGAAACATTTCTGACTCCTTCAGGCTGAGGCATCCACTCCTTCTACATTCGCCCTACAGTGTTTTCTCCTGTCTTTATTATTAGCATTATTATGGTTATTTGGTGTTGTGCTTTATGTAGTTACATGTTGATCTCACTGCTGTTCTCCCAGTTGAGATGCTGTGTCATACCCGTGTTCCTGTCCATGGCAGGTTTGAGGAAGTATTTCAGAGGAGGATAGTGTTTTTATTGGGGTAGTGAGTGTCTCGGTAGCCTAAGAGAACTCACTCAACTTCCTACCCACAATGACATCTCCTGTCCCATTTTTGTGCTTCCTACTACCCCATTAGAATAGTGGCCTCAAGGTCTAGAACCAGGTCTTGTTTTAACTAATCTCTTTCTAACCATGGTTTTTCTCACTCTTTTTATAACCGTTATTTTTCCAGTGTAAGATTCTCTGGCAATCAAGCCGGATGAAATTTAAAGAACAAACTAGGATAGTAAGGAGCTTACTGTTATGCAGAGTGCCTGTGGCCCACATGCTTTCATTGAATAGGATTGAGTTTCTTTTTCCTGCCTTTTTTTGGGTGTGTGTGTGTGATATTGTTGTCTTAGAACTCTGTATAAATGGTAAGTTTGACAAAGGAACAAAAGCCCTCATTCTGATTGGCATCATATTTGAAATCAAAGTCACAGCTGTCATTATGAAGACCTCATTTCCTGGTGATTGATTTATCGTAATTGCCTCTTGGAGAACTTACCCTGGAAAATAGTTCGATGCTGGCAATAAGTGACAAGCTACACTCTCCCCCTCTCTCCGTCTCTCCAGCTTGTTCTTGGATCCTATGAGTCAGTCAGTTGGAGGAAGGAATTTGGTGGGCTGTGGCCAAGAAACCTCCCTGAACAGTGTCACTCTGAGTCTGTCTGCTTCCAAAAATTGTGGGTGAACCAGCCTCATGTATAGTTTGTGGACCAATTGCTTCTGCATTTTGTCATCTCACCTAGACGCTGCAGAAATTTGTACTGAGAACAGAGAGATTCAGTTCCATCTGCTGCTCACTTAGAAAAGATAGAGGAAAAAAAATCAACCCAAATCAATGGGGAAATTGATTCCTCAATCTGGAAGGAACTGTACAGTATTATTAAACTATTTCTCTTTATCCTTCTTTACCCCAGAAAGATAAGTATCTCATTTTTTTCCCTTAAGACTCTCAAGAGAAGCAGAGTCTATGTTTTTCTTTGTCATCTAATTCTGGTCTCCCAATAACTTTAATAATTAGAAGAGAAAATTACAGGTGCCTTCCCTTATGTTGCCATGGAAGCTCGTTTCATCCTGTGCGGTCTTAGGTAAAAGTGAAGATTCTTATCTCTACGTTAGTCTTTCATAGCAGTCACTCAACACATCTTTATTGAGCACCTATTGTGTGTTTTCCTGTCCAAGTTGAGCCCTTCTTGCCATGGAGCTAAGTGGCAGGGTTTACATCACTCTCATTTTAACCCTTAATTAAAGTCCTTCCTCTCTGAGGCATGTGCTGTCTGCCTTTAGCATTCCTGTTCTGGTCAGTGCACACTAACTGTGCTAACACACAGCCCCCAAAGCCCCAGTGAAGGAGTATTTCCTGCTCAGTCCCATTTGGGCAGGCTGGGAAGGGGTGTGTTGCTCCAGGCTCTGTCCCCTGCTCCTGACTGTGTTCTGGCCCTCAGACTCCATCATCTGGTGGCCCCCAGGGTCTTGGAGTTCTTCACCAGGTCCTGTGCATTTAGCCAGCAGACAAGAACCGAGTATAAGCCCAGAGGGATTTGTCAGAAATGTTTTAGTGCCAAGACTAGAAATATTACCTGTCTATTCTGCCCACATTCCACTGGCCAGAACCTAGTCCCATGACCCACCTACCTGCCAGGCATGTCAGAAAGTCAGTCTACCTGGACGCCCAGGAAGAAGAGCAAGTGGGATTTGGTGAACACACAGGAGCCCCCCCTGCCCATCAGCTTCCACATGGACAGGTCTTGGTGGGCTCTTCACTGGTCCTCCCTTGGGGTCACTCCCTGAGCCTTGTTCTCAGTTCAGGCGTGCATGGCAGCATTCTGTCCCATTGCAGCAGCCTGTCCTTCCTTCCCCTTGTCATCTCACTTCCTCCAGAGACCTCTGTCTGTGCCCTGATTTAATTGTCATTGCCACCGCCTTCCCTGGTTCCTTTCCTGCCTTTCCATCTCTGCCCAGGAGGCCGGGAATGCTCAGCACACAACCACTGGGGTCCTTGCCACCCCAGATTCTAGATCCACTCCGGCCCGGCCCCGAAGGCTTGGGCAACTCTTCTGTCTTGCGTTCGATGAGTTTTCAGGGGGTTACCAGATGCCTTAGGCCCCCTGCCCAGCCTTTATCCTCCCAGCTCTCAGCCAACGCCTTCATGATGGATGGTGAGGCAAGGATGCCCTGTACTTCCTGCTCTGCTCACTCCAAACCCATCCATTTCTTAGCTATCCCCTCTCCTGCAGCCCCTGGAGATGAGCTGCCCCAGCTCAAGGCCAAGCCTTCCTTTCTCCTCTTGCTGTCAGCTCCCCCTTCTCCTCTGCACCCCGTCCTCTCCCTGCTCTTTTAGACAGTCCACACCTGCGCCTGTCTTTTATCTGGATAAGAAGATCTTCCCTCACCCTGCCACCTCCTCGAGCTGCCGCCCACTTTCTTTTCTCATCATTTCAACAAAACTTCTGAAAATAGAGGTCCACACTAGCTGGTTTCATCTCTCCACCTCCCATCACCTCCTGTCCAGTGAATCCTAAACCTAGATCCTGTGGGAAATCATGTCATTTTACTGAAATTCCCAGTGCATTTGCAGGGGTTAGCCACCGTCTCTTCTTGAAAATATATTCCTCTCGCTTCTGTGACTCTTGCCCTTCCTAGTTCTTATCCTGCCTATCTGCCAGTATCTTACCAGTCTTCTCTTTCTTTGTCCATCAAATTGATTCCCCGCCCCCCCACCCCCCCAGCATTTCATCAGCATGCTTTTCTTTTTACTCATATTTTGTCCTGGGGATCTCACCCATGCTCACAGTTCTCCTTAGAAGTTAGGGGCTGAGGCACCCAAATCAATTACCCATCAAGCTTTCTTTCATGGATATCAGAATCAAATATCCCCACTCTTGTCGGATATCTTTACTTGTTTGTCCAACAGCCACTGACACTCAGTGGGTCTAGAACAGAACACCTGAGCTCCCTTTTCTCTGACCTCAAGCTTTCTCTGAGGTCTCCTTTACTCCTGATATCAGGAAGAATGTACCAGAACCAAATCTCCTCAGCCTCTCAAGCCAGAAACCTCAGCATCATTTCTTTTTCCTCCTTTCTTCAACTCCCCCTAATCCACGTAGTTACCCAGTCCTGCAGATTTTGCTTCACAGATATTTCTTGATTCCTTTGCTACTGTGTCTGGTCCAGTAGAATCCCTTGTTATAACTTGCCTAGACCGTTCCAGTAGCCTCCTTAATGCATTTGCCTGCCTGTGGTCACGTGCCACCTCACCATCTCTCACTCTACGCTTTTACTTGCTTTCAACCCTCCCCTGGGTCCTACAACACCCCAGCAATACAACACAGACTGACCTCGTTACCGAGACCAAATCAAATATGTTCCTGTAGGATAAAGCAAACCAAAACAGCACAGCTCTCCCGGTCTGTGCTGTGCAAGGGGGTCCTGTGGCTCAGGATAAAATTACCAGCAATAGTATCACCTGTGGCTTATCAAAGAGCTGAATTTTTATAACTTAGATGGAAGTAAAAATTACGTCTGTCTTGTGAATGCCTAACACTGGTGTCAACACACAGGGAGGGGAAAAAACTGTTTTGTGAAATGTGAGAAGTTAATATATTACATTATATTATATTTATCTAAAATATGCATATATAACTAAATTAATGAGTTACGTAGTACAAACTGATATTTGACTATTCCATCCACAGTGGTATCTCCAAAAGTTTATATATTCAAGTTGGCCAATTCCTTCCTTTCTAATGGGAAAATGGAGATTTGCCCTATGTTCAGAGTCAGCATATATGTGGGCAATATAAGAGTTTATTAGAATTTTGTTTACCTATTGGGCCCCCTCCCGACTGTGTTTGAGCCCAATAGCACCACACCTCTTTGACTATACCTAGTTACTCCCCAAACTGAACTTGAATGAAACAAGCTTAGAACTGATCAAGCAGACAAAGTGATATTGCAGGATGAGACTCTGAAAAGATCATGCCTTATAAGATGCTAGAAGTGTCTCAGTTTAGGCTAGTGAAGGTTCCAGAAGGCCTTTTGAAAGACTTCTTGTTCCTAAACCCAAGTCAACAACCGACCACCAACCACATGTTGGTAATGGGTAGAACTGATGTATTTGGGTTCTGTTGAGTGGCTTTGTTTCTATCTATGAAAGTATCTGGATTGAAAGTTGGTATGGTCAAAGTTCTCTGCAGTCCTTTTCTTAGCACTGTGGTGAGGTACAGAAGATAATAGAAGGCAATTTTAGACCTCTGAGGACCTTTAATTTAATGGAGTTCAAAATGTAGGAAACAATAAATTTAGTCTCAGACTCTTGAGATGAGTATAAAAGTCCTTCATCTCATGCACAATGTCTTCATCTCAATGTCCATGGAATAATTATTCAGTCCTGACTAGCGTGACTCTGGGAAGAATTTTCCAATTCTTGAGATGAGCTCAGTTAACAAAAACAGGGAAAAAAATGCATGCTTTTAGAAACAATGATTTGAGTGCAAGTGAAATAGAGTTTTTAAGGCAGGGCAGGAGCCACTAGGGAAAGTTTCATTTCTAAACTTCCACTGAAAACAATTAAGAATGGGGACAAATAATTTTTTTTAACAAGCACATTCATATTTAGGGTTTTGCTTTGTATTTAGTTAGAACTGAAAGAACAAATGGAAGCAGAGATCTGCTGAGGAGAGCTGGTGATTTTAATGAGCATTTTTTTTCTTTCTATATTTGCTGTACTCCAGGCAAGCATGTACACAAATAGCCACAATTTGTAAATTGTTCCTGACATATTTTCTGCTCTTTGAATTCCTTGCGTGCCTGCAGCGTAATTAGAAAGAAGCAATCTTTTACATCAGTAAGAGGAAAAAGAACATGGTTTCAGCATGCAAATAAGATGTTACCTAAACAGAGAACTATAGCTGCAGCAGTGACTGTTCTCATCACGGACATGGGAAGGCAGCTACTGAAGGCGATGGAAATGTTCCAAGCTCTGCACACTGACATTTCTCTCTGCTGCTCAGAGCCACCTACCACGTATACAGACCCCAGGAAGATGATGCAGATGCAAGGGTAGGAATGCAAAACCCTCAGGAGAAGTGCACGGAGTCTCTGTGGATGTTTCCTTTATGGGTTTGAGTTTAGACTTAAGAACAGAGTTTCTGATGTGCTTCTTCTGCCCTGTTGCCTAGCCACTCTTCTGATACAGACTACAAGGGCTAGACAAACTTTACAAGGGATGCCACTCCTAACTCCAGTTGATTGCCGATTGTTGATTGATTGATTCATTCATTCATTCATTTATCCACTCAGTTAATGAGCGTCTATTTGGTGTCCTAAACTCTGGGATTACATCAGTAAACTAAGAAAGTCAAAGTGCCTGCCTGCCCTCACAGGACTTACCTCCAATGGGGGACATAGATGTTAGATGGAAATACATAATACATGGTTCTTTGGTTCCGTGGGGGAAATAAAGCAGAGAACTTGAATGGAAGTGTACTGGGCTGCTGTTTTAGATAAAGTGGGTAGGGAAGGCCTAAGAAGGTGGCTTTTGAGAAGAAGCTGTTAGGGTACCACTAGAGTGTCTGTGGAGAGGGTATCCTGGGCAGAGGGCGCATCCTGGTCAAAGGGAGGTAGTTTCTTTATTAGTAATCCCCTCGGGATTAGTTGACTGAAATAGGGTGTAGGACAAGTTCCCTGAAGGTGAGACAGGTAAGGAGCCGAATAGGGGACTGAAAGCAAGGTCTTGGATGGTTTATCTACATGAATACTGCCGTCATCTATTACGGTGCTTAAATCCTCCGCGAAAGGGGGAAGGGTCTAGGTGAGAACTGGCTGACTGCAAGAGAGGACCTCAGAGCTGGCATTGTTAAAAGGGTGTCGGAAAGGTACTGTAGAATTAACCCCGACTTTGGAAGAAATTCGCAGCTGTGCAGGCCCAGTGCTTCTGAGTAAATGTGAAACTTGAGTAGGAAGCACTGGTGCTCCAGGCGCCACAGCGAGCTTCTGGATCCGAGTGTAGTGAGAGAAGCTAAAGTACAGCTGGTGCAAAAATGTAGGCAGACCTGGAAGTTGATTTTAGGGTCCCAATCCAGCCCACTGCAAATCTCTTCTGTTTTGATAATGTACAAATATCTTCAGAAGTCCTTGAGACAGCCAGAGAAGAATTGCTGTGTTTTGATGCTATTCTAGAAACTTGCACGTAAAATCATACAAGTGCTATATTGTCATTGTCTAATAGGCTTTTTCAGGTGGTGATAAATCTGAAGAAAGAGAAGTATTCCTCTACAGTGCAGAAGGCGTTTTAATTATTACTCTTTTATCATATATTTACTGGTGAGTCCCACTCTTACACATTTTTCTTTTTCTAGATGACCTTTAGAATCTCGTCCAGTTTCAAATTTTACGGTCATTTTGAATGGAATGATGTTAAAGCTGTTCATTTGGGAAGAGTTAGTAGCTTAATGGTTTGCAACCTTTCTATTCGAGAACACGGAATGCCTCTTCATCTCTCATTTACTCTATTTCATTTTGTGTCACATTTTCCTATTTTTCAAAATCTACTGTTAAAGACTGACCCCAGAACTTTCCTGCTCACCTATCCCACTGAAACAACAAAGGCTGGTCCTTCAAATGGTGAATATGACAGTTTAGACCAGAAGATTACCTGACAGACCTAGAGCAAGATACAGCACAGGTATACTGCTGAGGGTCTGTTTCTTCATGTTGAACACGAAATGAAGTTGAGAGCCAATGACCCACTTCCAGGTGGTGTGTTTGCTGCAGCGTTGTTCGTGTAGCTAGATATCTTCCTCCCAAAATTAAAACTAACAGCTTCTCCTTGTACTGCACTAAGTGACGAAGCATGGGTGGAAAATAATTTCCCGAGGTTTCATTGTCTGAGGTACAATTTAATATAATTCACCTTTGCTGCCAATAGCTGGGCAACAGTCCAGTAGTACAGAGACTCATGCTGTGTGGGGCCAGCAGCAGTGATGTACTGCTTTGTGGAGCCAAACCACAGGGCAGCTAGCAGGCTTGGGACACTGGTCAGTCACAGCAGATTCCCCTGGCCATGGGTAGAGTCAGACTAAAGGCCCATCTGTCTACTGGGTACAGCAGGACAGGGTCACGCTGCAGTCTTCAAACCATGATATATAAGGTTGCCATTTCCTTCCCTCCAAAACAAGGAGGGATCGGGGTGTGCATGAGAGCCATGGCTTTCTCCTGGACCAGGTCTTTCTGATGAGGCCAGAATGCATTTTTATTGGCTGTTTCTCCCCTACAACGTGCTAACAGTGGTCGCTTCTCAGTCCAGCCTCAGGAAATGCAGGGCCCCCACCCCTTGCTTGGATCAGACATACACAGACTCCAACCTGGAATATCTTCCTTGTAGCTAACGGGTAGCTCCTACCACTAGGAAACCTTCAAAAGCTTTGGTATTCATGATGCCTGAGCATCGTACTGCCCAGGAATATGCCTCCACTGGCTCATTCACGAAGGAGGGTCCACTCTAGGTCGTCTCTGTGATTGTCATCCACAGTTTTGGCAACAGCCCTTTGTGGCTTTATAGAGGATTTAAAGAAGAAGCAGTAATGAGAAAACAACTGGTGCAGACAACTGTGATAACATCCGGGCCTGCACGCAGAGATAGACTTGGGTATGCATGTGTTAATAGCAGATAGAGGAGCTATTAGCTAACAGAGGAGCAGAATATGGTAGTACCTAGCCTATGGCCTTTGACCATGTTCTATGCAGTTTTCATCCACATATGCCTGAGCTTCCATGGAGCCAATCCACCCGGGTGACACAGGGCTCATTCGTGACCCCGTCGATGATAAATCTGTCATCCTTCAGTGGGTAATTCCATTCACAAGCATCTTCTGCCTCGAGCAGGCTGAGATCTTTCATCAAGGAAAGCAGTTGAGCCAGGCCTGCTGAAGTCAGATATTATTCCCTGCATATGATTAGAGCTCCAGATGAAATGCAAGACTGCTAGAAAAAAATGACTGCCTTAAGTGACTTTAATGAGTAAAAGAGCAGAGGAGGCCAGCTTAATAATACAGTTTAAAGACATCCATGTAGAGGCTGTAGCTCTTGGGTCAGTAGTCAATGAAAACATGAACAGAGCAGTCAAATTGACAATATGTTAGGGTATTCTGAGAGTTGAGAGGCAACTTTCTAATCACCGCACTTGGATGTTCAGAGCTTGTCTCCTCTCCTTGTCTCTTGAATTTTGGGTCTATGCATAGTGTATTTCCTAAAGAATGAGTTGAAAAAGCAGCTGTTTTGATTGCTTCCTTAGAAGTCATACTCTGGAGTGCTCAAATTGTTCAGTATTATTATTGTTAACAACAACAACCACCTCTAGCAGATGCCTTGGGATGGAGGGATAAAACAGACCAATAAATCCTAGCCAACAACTTTCTTATTTAGTACAAACTGGAGGAAAACAAACAAGCATGATCTGTAGCTACAAGATTGAAGCTAAAGTAATTCTGCAGCCTGGGAGGCAAAGTACACACATATATTTAGGCAGCTGGGATGTTCTCACATATCCTAGAGCAGATTTTATGAAACTGGGACCTCTTTATTTTGAAGACAATAGAGAAGGTGTCTTCTTGTCATTTGCCACTGAGAAATTTCTAAATCAACAGCAGATTCTGTCGTATTTCCCAAAGTGATCCATGGAGTGCTAGCTGCATGAGATACTCATTAAAAGAAAAAAAGCAGTGGGGGGGGGGTGCGCTGGGGAGAACTCTGGCAGAATAAGTTTTGGAAATGACATATATCACGTTCTCTTTTGGCAGAGTAATGATACCCACTTAGCCTGTAGAGGATCTGAGAATCCTACAGAAAAGAAACTTACCTAACGTTACTTAACCCAGAATTTTCTAAACACACTTAATAGCTTTATTGAAGTAATTTGACCCACAGTACACCTCATACACTTAAACGGCACAATTTAATAAATTTTGGTGTATGTGTGCACCTGGGAAACCATCACCACAATCAGGATAAATCCTCTTTATTGCTGAGTTGTATTTCATTGTGTGGCTATATCAAATGTGTTTGTCCACTCACTTTTTGACAGATGTTTAGATTGTTTTCCAGTTTGAGGCTATTACAAATAGAGCTGCAGTGAATCTTCATGTACAAATCTTTATATAGACACATGCTTTCATTTCTTTTGAATAAATACCTAGGAGTGGAATGGCTGATCACAGGGTAGGTATATGTTTAATTTTCTAAGAAACTGACAAACTGTCTTCTACAGTTCTGCCAAGTTATATTGTAGTCAGCTGCATATGAGAATTCCAGTACCTCCACATCGTCACCAACACTTAGTATGTTCTGTCTGTATCATTTCAGCTTACTAGGTGTGTAGCGGTGTTCCCTTGTGGTTTTAATTGTCTTCCCTGGTGAATAATGATGTTGTGCATCTTTGTGTGTGCTTCTGTGTTGTCAGCTCTGAGGTCCCTCTTCCTTGCCCTTCACCCTGGAAACTCTCCACCAGGTGGTAAGCTGGGAAAAGCATAGATCTCACGTCACTTGTTTCCCCTCTCAGAGATCACTGTCTTATTTCCTGTTGCCCACTTGAAAATAGTTGTTTCATGTATTTTGTTTCTTTTGTTTTGCTTTGATTGTTTCAGGTGGGAGGGTAAATGCAATTCTTGTTAGTTACTCCCTTTTCGCTGCAAACCAGAAGTTTCAAACCATCTTTTTTATATTTATCTGGCTATGAAAATCAGTTTTTCTTGCCTTATTTTAATCTCACAGGATTTTTGTTCTGTGGAGCACATTTTGGCAAAGATGAGACTATAGTGAAGATACTTGGTCAGGGAGACCTGTGATTTTAATATGGTGTACCAGATTTATTTGAATTACAGCCACAGTAATTCTTCCTTGCATTTTCATTATGTGAAATGTATGCGATATGTATGTTTCATCTTCACATACCAGATTTGTAGTTGAGGCAGATGTCATCTTTTCCATTTTAAAAATGAGGAAAGAATGTCATGCATGTTTTTAATGAGCATCGCTCACTTATACTGCTGCTTAGTGAATACAGGTCTTGAAATATCCCTTTGCCTTTACCCTGGTCCTGTTGAAACCGCCAAGGGGGTGGACCACTGGATTTCAGGACTTGTGTGAATTTTATCTATAATCCATTATCAGACTGCCGTGGATGCGAACTTTCTCAAATGCAGAATTGATGCAATGATTTTTCTATTTAGAGGCCTGAAATTCCCAGCAGTTGTGGGGTAAAGTCCAAAATCCTTAATCTGACATGAAAAGCTTTTACTCTCTGTCTTTGCCTGCCATTGTAGCGTCATCTCTTTGCTGTATACACACGCCCCTGCGTGCCCACCACTTGGGGCTACTTGCGGTTCGCAAAAGAGTGCTTCATTCTTTTTTATTTCCTTTCCTATAAGAAATGTTCCTTCTGTCGAGAGAACCATTTATCCTTCAAGATGGTTCAGGCATCTCTTCCGACCTTAGGACTTTGACCTTCCAGGCAGAGTCAAGCAGTACTTTCTCTTGCAGTTCTAGTGCCTCAGCAAACCTCCCATGGTTAGGTTGTCGTTTTGTGTTGAAGCTATCTGTAGTCTCCTCCACACTTCCACCAGATAGTGTTTTCAGGCAGCCCCTTGTTCTCTCTCCATCCCTCCATCTCCAACTTGCCTCAGACAGCTGCTGGAGTGTAGGGGCCCTTGCAGAGTGCACACTCTAAGACCATAGTTTCTTCCTAGTATGGACCTAGTTTGTCGGAGGATCAGCAAATGCAGGCAGTGCCTTCAAAGCGTGCCCAACACTGTTAGATGATTGGGTAAACACTAAAACTTCATCAAGATAAGTCTGTGAGTCGACCAAAGAGTTAGTTTAGTAGCCTGTGCTGAACACGGTGCTTTTCTGCACATCCGGACAGCACGTCCTCAGTCAGGCAGTAGTGCATTTGTTGTGCTCTGAACTAGAGCTTTGCCTGCACAGGGTCCAGTATGCCTCTGTGGCCTGCTTGAGATGGCTGGCCAGTGCCACCCCGGCTTCTCAGAGTTGTTCAGAGCAGCTGAGTCCTTCGGGCCACTTCTCTCTCCTTTGATCATCTCTCCCAGGGAGGATTCTGCCTCGTTGGATTTGATGTCAGTTTCTCAATGTCCTTCTTAAATTCTACAAAACAGGCTGCTGTTTTGGTTAAGATTTGCTTGCTTGTTGTTTTTAAGGAAGTTGTGTATTTTGGAATTGAAGTGGATCACTGTGATTGTCCAGCAGAGAATATCTTGCTCTGTGTTTAAATATGGTTTAAAAAACATTCGTATATGATGTCTTCCTGAGTAAGGGTGGTCATCTTCTCTCCCAAGTCTCCAGGGGCAGCAAAATTGCAATGAAATAGCATGTTTTTAAAGATGTTAGAACATGGGGATGTTTCTTTTTTATTGGCAGAGATTCAAAGTGACTACAGAATGATGCTACTGTGTCTCAAAATGTTTTTAAGTACTTCTGCTTTCAATGTACTGTTTTAACTTCCACATTGTTTATTGTGCTTACTTACTCTTTGAGACCTAAGTAATAGCTGATATTGAAAAGCTGAAGTGTCGAAATGAAAAACTGTAAATTTTCTGTGTATGGTGGAAGTTTTTCATTGGATTTAAATTTCAAGTCTAAGGAAAAATTTAAGTATAGTACGAAGTGAACTTGCCTTTGCTCAAAATTTGATGTTGATTTTCTAGTTATGCAATCAGAACCATTTGAGCGAACAGGAGTTAATAACTGAGGATTAATTCATGACTGTTTGGAGTGGCATGAAATTTTTGTGTTTGTGTGCGTTTTCCTAAGATGGCCAGCAGTTTTCATCAAATCCTCAAAGACATCTGTAATCACAGAGTAGTTAAGGATCACTTTTTTGGGTTAAGATGGGGCAGCCATCTGGGGAAATGTGAAAGCTAACATTTAGTGGCTACCCTGTTGATACAAGTGACATGCATTGACAAGTAATCCTTTTCTATTATCTGCCTTTGCTTGTTGAGACCATGACTTCTAGGAATCTAGGGCGAAGGTAATGTTGCGTGGGCAGACCTGAGACTATAAACACAGAAGTCATGAAGCCATACTGGATGGTTCTATTGGAGTTCCTATCTCTCAGGCATAGTCTTCCAAGCTCAAATTTCTTAGGTTGTTGTCTTGAAAAGCTAGTCCTGATCTTTTCAAGAATCTACTTTGGGGACAGGAACACAGTGAAACGTGGATCAGCTCCAGGCCTCCACAGATTCAGACTAAGCAAGTACCTCTGTCAGACCCCAAACCAAAGCAGCAACTCCTCAGATGGAATGAGATTTTTTTTCTTTTAAATTTCAGGACCACCATATTCTCTGTGATAGATGAACGAACCACTTAGATGCTGACATTTAGCATTCTCAATTTATCTTTCTAATTGAAATTTAAGAAGCAACAGTACAGACTCTTAAGATTCTAAAGAATCTTTAGAAGAAATTCATTATTAAAGAAGAATAGAAAGTGAATTCAGCAAAGTTTCAGGATACAAAATTAATACACAGAAATCTGTTGCATTCCTATATACTAACAATGAACTAGCAGAAAGAGAAATCAGGAAAACAACTCCATTTACAATTGCATAAAAAAGAAGATATCTAGGAATAAACCTAATGAAGGAAGTATAAGACCTGTACTCTGAGAAGTATAAGACACTCATTAGAGAAATTAAAGACACAAATAAATGGAAATCTATCCTGTACTCATATTCAGGAAGAATTGATGTTGTCAAACTGGCCATCCTGCCCAAAGCAATTTATAGATTCAGTGCAATCCCTATTAAAATACCAATAGCATTCCTCAATGAACTAGAACAAATAGTTCTAAAATTCATATGGAACTGCAAAAGACCCTGAATAGCCAAAGCAATCCTGAGAAAGAGGAACAAAGCTGGGGGGATTACGCTCCCTGACTTCAAGCTTTACTACAAAGCTACAGTAATCAAAACAGTTTGGTACTGGCATAAGAACAGACCCATAGACCAATGGAACAGAATAGAGAGCCCAGATATAAACCTACACATCTATGGTCAATTAATATATAATAAAGGAGCCGTGGATATACAATGGGGAAAAGACAGCCTCTTCAACAACTGGTGTTGGGAAAACTGGACGGTTACATGTAAGAGAATGAAACTGGATTATTGTCTAACTCCATACACAAAAGTAAACTCAAAATAGATCAAATACTTGAATGTAAGTTAAGAAACCATAAAACTCTTAGGAGAAAAAATAGAAAAAAATCTCTTGAATATAAACACGAACAACTTTTTCCTGAACACATGTTCTCAGGCAAGGGAAATAATATGAAAAATGAACAAATGGGACTACATCAAACTAAAAAGCTGCTGTACAGCAAAGGACACCATCAGCAGAACAAAAAGGCATCCCACAATATGGGAGAATATATTTGTAAATGACTCATCTGATAAGGGGTTAACATCCAAAAAATTATAAAGAACTCGTATGCCTCAACACCCAAAAAACAAATAACCTGATTAAAAAATGGGCGGAAGACCTGAACAGACACTTCTCCAAAGAAGAAATACAAATGGTCAACAGGTACATGAAAAGGTGCTCCACATTGCTAATCATCAGGGAAATGCAAATTAAAACCACAATGAGATATCATGTCACACCAGTTAGAATTGCCACTATCCAAAAGACAAGAAACAACAAACGGTGGTGAGGATGCAGAGAAATGGGAACCCTCCTACACTGTTGATGGGAATGCAAAATGGTGCAAATGCTCTGGAAAGCAGTGTGGACTGGAGGTTACTCAAAAAACTAAAAATAGAAATACCATTTAACCCAGTAATTCCTCTCCTAGGAATTTACCCCAAGAAAACAAAATCCCTGATTTGAAAAGATATGTGCACCCCTATGTTTATTGCCACATTCTTTGCAATAGCCAAGATATGGAAGCAACCTAAGTGTCCATCAGTAGGTGAATGGATAAAGAAGATGGGGTACATATACAAAATGGAATATTATTCAGCCATAAAAAGAAAAGAAATCCTGCCACTTACAATAACATGGATGGATCTAGAGGGTATTATGCTCAGTGAAAAAAGCCAGGCAGAGAAAGACAAATACCATATAATTTCACTTACTTGTGGAATATAAAAACAAACCAAAACAGAAGGAACAAAACAGCATAGACACTGAAAAGTGATTAGTGGTTACCAAGGGAGAGGATTTGGGGCAGGTGGTGGGGGAAGGGTATAAAAGGGCCCAATAATTCGCAATCACAATATAAGTTGATCATGGGGACTGTTGAACCATTGTGATGTACATTTGAAACCAACATAAGATTGTATATTAATGATTAATATACTTTAATAAAAAAGTATTAAAAGGAATAGAAATTGCTCTAGCCCTGTGTCCAAAGGAGGAATGCAGAATTAACTATTGCAGAAAGGTTGAGAAGCTAGAAAGAGTCAAGAAAAATGGAGAACAAGAGAGGCCCATACCCTTGTATTGCCTTGAAATACCACTGCTGCTCTCTGTCTGGGTCTGCAGCTCGCAAATGGGCATGATCTCTGTGGACTTTGAGGAGCATTTTTGTGGTCAAGCGATGGCAGCAGCATGGTAGCACCCTGCCCCCAGCTATTTAGGCACCAGTTTTAGGGGAAAAAAAATCAAGATCTACAAGTCATTCTCTCATTTATCTACATGAAACTGTTGGAAGCAGCAGCTCATGAAGCTGAAATTTGTCTCATCCCTCCAGGAGCATGAAAGCATTAGGTGTGTGACAGCTCTGTTGCCTTCAAGTTCTCCTGAACAAATGAAGCCCTGCAGGTTTCTAAAAGTTCAGTCTCTAAATTCAATGAATATTCTGTCCTTTTAGATATATCTAAAAAATGAGACAGGGTCAATCTTGATGACTTTTAACTCTAGAAAATATGTAAGCCGAGCAGCCAGTTAACTTGCTTCCCCTTGTGCCATCTATTCAGAGGCTGTGAGTCAAGTGTGTCCACCATGAACTGATCCTCGTTCTTGGCCCTGCCCTCAGGTCCTGCTGCCCAGTGGTGGAAACAGATAGGAAGTAATCACATGAAGATATATCCATGGCTGTCATTTTTGAGGCACATCATGAAAGAAATGAACAAGGTACTGAGATTAGGACTAGAGGAAATCTACTTTATTTTTTTTCATCATAATTATTTTCAGAGAAAATAATGATGCATGCTCTTTGCAAACATTTAAGCAATATTAAAAGTCCAGAGAAAAAGTCATGAAATCTCCCATGCCCCACTTCCCAGAAATAGTCAATATAAACATTTTGTAAACACAATTCTAGATATCTGTCTCTGCATATTTACAGAAAGAAGGATGGGTGGATGGAAAAAATTTAATTAATACAGGAAGGGGATTACATACTCCTTTAAAAATAAGTATTAAATTTGATTAGATTTAAATTGAGCTGAAGTAAAAGAAGGATAGCTAAAGGAATTACCAAACTTTAGATAAATATTGTTTTTCTTAAATAATCATTTGTAAGAGACCTATAAAGACAAGAAAATACAGTATGAGAGTCCTTTAGAAGATGGAGTTGTTGTGTTTTAATTTTTTCATTTAAAATGTATATAAATATTTTATACATTATGGAATAATGATTCCCTGATACGAAAGGACACTTTCTTCTGCCACCTTTCTACCTATGTATTCATGTTAGTTTTCCTTGATCATAATGAATAATATTTACAGTACCTTCTGGACATTTTGTCCTATATAGAGGCATTTGGGGATCACAGCTCCGTTATGATGGTTTCTCTGTTCCTGAGTCTCTTTTGAATCAATCCATGAATGAGGGACCATCATGGAACCTTTTTTTGAAGAACTTCTGGTGCCGTTGTTCCCTCCTGAGTTCTTACCTGTTTAGTGTAGGACTATTTATGAATAAAGCTGATATAAAATTTTTGTATTTTTATAGGACACATGTATATTATACCTTATAAGAAACTGCCACTTTCTCCAAGTGGTTATCCCATTTGACCCTTGTCCCAGCAGTGTGTGAGCGTTTCAGTGGTTTCACACCTTTGCCAACATTTGGTGGTGTCAGTTTTGTTCGTTCTAGCCATTCTGTATTCTAGTGTGTATGAAAGGACATCTTGTAGTCTCAGGTCCTATTCCCTGATGACTGAGACGTTGAGCACCTTGTTATGGTCTTCCTGGCTTTTGAGAAGTGTCTGTTCAAGTCTTTTCCTACGTTTTTAATTGGGTCCTTTATTTTTTGATTATTGATTTGCAGACTTTCTTGATATATTGTGGATACAGGTTAGATACATGTGTTGTGAATATATTTTTTAACCTGTGACTTGCCATTTTAGTTTTTTAATGGCATCTTTTGATGAGGAAAAGGTTTTGCGTATGATAAAGTTCATGCAATTTTTATTCTGTGACTTGTGCCTTTTGTGTGTTCTCTAGGAAATCTTTGCCTACCCTCAGGCTGTGAAGAGATCGTCCCATATTGCCTTCTAGATGCTTCATAGTTTTAGCCTCATATTTAAGTCTGTAAAGCATCTTTAATTTTTGTTTGCGGTGTTAGGTGGGGTCAAGATTTAAGATACCTTGCTCTTGTTCTCTTTCTGTCTTTTCTTTCTTTTTCTTGTTCTCTCTTTTGTTCTCTCATTCTCTCTCTCTTTCTTTCCCTTTTCTTTCATTCTTTCTTTTTTGAAATCCAGCACCATTTTTGGAAAAGACTTTCCCCATTGAATTACTTTGGCACCTTTGTCAAAATTCTACTGGCCAACTATCTAAGCATGAGGTAGATGAGAGTTCTAGCAGGGCTCTCCTCCTCAGGCAGCATGTCTGGAGCTTAGCAGGGACTCTTCAACTTCGGCGAGCTGCCTCTGAGCCCAAATGCCTGGATGCTTGGGGATGGCAGGGGATGGTGCACATGCCGGCGACAAAATCCCAGGGCAGCTCTGACAGCTCACCAGGTTCCATACTTACGAAGAGTTGTTTTCAGGATTCTCAAGAGCAGTCAAGATGCCTCCAACCTGAATTTTGGATGCTCCTTTTCCGAGAGCTGTGAGGGAGTTCCCTCTTCCCTCCCCTTCCCTCCTCTTTACTCATCTCCTTGTGACATCAGATTCCTTCCGCATTTGCAAACTCCTTGAAGACTGGGACTCCACCTGGCTGTTTATGTCCACGAGGCTCCCAGCAGTTGAGCATTCTGATAACAGAGTGTTACTTGACCACATAGGAAAAGGGCCTTGGTGGCAAAGAGGTATCATTTCAGAATCTTGCATTCCTACCTGCCTTTGGCTGTCTTGTTCCTGCATTCAGATTTTGCTTCTCAGTCAAGTCAGATCTGCCCTTGTGGCTTTCTGTCTCATTCAGAGCAGCCATGAGCTGGGGGATTTGGGAGGCGTTCAGACAAAGGGGCAGGCTTATTAGAAATGAGGTACTATAATTACTGACATTTGCAGCTTTTCTTCAGAGTCTCTGCCCAGCAGCTGCTAGGTTAATGTTGCCAACAATTAATAATTGAACTTTCACATTGGGGCAGACCCTGTCTAAGAGCCACTAACAAGTCATTTATTTGGTTGGTAATTATTCTCTTTTCCTCTTGTTTTATTTGTTTGCTCTGTTCCCTGCCTGATAACATTTGCTTGTTTATTTATGTATATTAGCTTTTAGAAGGAGTCCCTTCCTCATGAACTCTGTGTCCACTCCAGGGCACAATGTGGGGAAGATGCTATGCAAAGAATGTGAACTCCTATTAGAAAGAGAACTAAAAAAAAAAAAAAAACCCAAACCATCCTAACTAAGCCCTTAGGTGGTAGTTTGCAGTGTTATTATGTTCCAACTTCACTTGTTCACTCATTTAACAAATACTTACTGGGTGTCTCTATTCCAGGCACTGTTTTGGATGCCGAGAGTAACTTAGCTAAAAAACAGAATAACAAATAAACACAGTCGGGCCAAGTGTCTGCCCTCCTTGAGCTTAGAAAAGTTGTTGCTGTCAAACAGAGTGAAGTGTATTGCTTTTGAAATGCCAGCAGTGGAGTAGTGGCCCTGTAGAGAGCCTTACTGAAGTGTGTAGGAGGAACCTATCTCCTTCCCTATCTAAAATATACATTATATAAAGTAATATATAGACAGACAGAGAGATAGATAGAGTGGCCAATGATGAACTTGGGTGTTAATTCGTTTATAGATTTTAGGGGCCTTGTATAATGCCCTTCTTTCCTCCCAGTGACATGACGCTTACTCTGGCCCCGTGGGCAGAGATGAGGAGCAGGAGCCGATGAAGCAGCAACTGGTCTGTCTTGGTGATAGACATTAATTCTGGCCAATGACACCAGGGGAGGGATTTGAAATAAATGGCTCAATTCACATGTGATCTTCCATGTCCCCTCTTCTGTTCCCCATTTCATGACGGATGGTGGAGCCCTGCTATGCACAGGGAGTGTAAGGAAAATGAGGGAAACATAACCTCTGCCTTAGCCATTGTTGTAAGTGAATCCTGCCTCCAATGTTTTCATGTTGTCCGGGAGGAGCAGTTCCTGGTATTCTGTTATTCTAGTTGGATTCTCCCACAGAGAACTCCTGCAGACAGCCTCCCACCCACAGCTCCTCTGCCTGCATGCCTTGGCTGGAGCCCCAGCTACTTCTCCCTTGCTTGAATGTTACATATTCCTGGCTGTGGTCCCAGCTCAGACATTCTGCAGAAAGCCATCATTTCACCCTGTCAATTGTCTTGAAAACCTAGCAGCAGAAAAAAGCAATTTTGTGTGAAGAGGGGAAATTTTCATTATATAATTGAAGGCTCTTCCTGGTGTGGAGGACTTATTTTCATTTCTTAATTACAGATTCCCCACTCTGGATGGGATATTAAAATGGAATTGAAAAGGTGCCAACTGGAAAGAGCCCCTCCATTAAACAACAAATTTAACAACAATCCAAACAACAAAACCAACAATGTACTACTGGGTCATAACCCAAAGTTTAACATTAATAACCATGAGTCCATACTGACATAAGTAAATGACTGAATAAATAGTAAATGGGGGAAAAGAGCAAATCTCCTGTACAGAAAAATTCCAAAAATGTATGAAGATACTCTGTCCCTCAAGGAGGGGAACTCCTCTTTCTCCCTTGAGTGTGGCCTATGCCTAATGATTCGCTTCCAAAGAGTAGAGTGTGGAAAGGGCGAAAAAGTAACTTTTTCCTGGCAGACTTAACAACCTTCGCCAGGTAATCAAGGTTAGCCCATCAGAGGGGAGTCATGCGGAGAGCTCGTGCCCTTGAGATGTGAGGAGGAGCACATCTTCCCTCCATGGTCATCTCCCCCAAGCCCCTAGCCCAGTCTAATCATGAGAGAAACATGAGGCAAGGCCCCACCAAATGCATGACCAGTACCCCTTGAAATTGTCCAGGTCATAAAAAAAAAAAAAAGCCTGAGAAAGTGTCATAGCCCAGGGAGCTCGAGAGGTTGACCAAATGTAATGTGGGACCCTGGATGGGTTCCAGGGCCAGAAAAAGGATGTTAGGGAAAAACTAGTAAAGCCCAAATAAAATGTGGAGTTTAGTTAATAGTAACATACCAATACTGGTTCTCTAGTCATGACAAATGTTATGTAGTAACACAGGATGTTAACACAAGGGTAACCCGGATGAGAGGTGTAAGGGGCTCTCTGTACTATCTTTGTAAGTCTAAAACTGTTCTGAACTAAAAAGTTAACTTCAAGCAGAACAAGGCAAAATGTGACTGATGAGGAGTGACCCCATTCAAACCCTCTGAGGTGTGATTACTAACATAGATTTCAATGCATCATCTGTTTGGTGACCTAGGACCCATCCGAGCCTCTAGTCAGGCAGTCCTTTCCGGTGGGAATACCAAACTGCCCATGCTTTTGTTCCTGTTTGATTAGTATGGAGAACGAACTCTTGCCCACCGTACACGGTATGCCAGCTATTCATGACTGTCAAGTTCCTATTAAATTGCCTCTCAATCCTCTCTCTCCCCCTTTTCTAACAGAAGACACCGGGAGAAGAGACTCAGCTAAATGGTTTTTCACTGCTCTTCTTTGCCCCTGGTCGATGTTCAGCAGAAACACGTTTAACAACATACGTGTTAGATATCGTATGTCAGGAAACATTCGTGTAGGCAGTTCTCCACTGAGACCCCAGGCATGTGTACAAACCTGGGCAAGAGAGCTGGCCCATCATCAGACCTTTAGTTGGCAGGCAGATGGTCGCTCTTTGGAGTTTAATTTCGCTTTCTTTTAATTACCTGAAGAAAGCTTAATTTTTTACCATTATTGTTACGTTGAAGATTCCTCCCTTGTATGAGTGTGCTGAAACGAAGCCCAGATGCCAAGAGACATTCATCACCAATACTCAGAAGCAATGAGGCAGTTAAGAAAAGAGGTAAAGACACAAAGTGAGCATGAGTCACCATTTCTGATGCCGCCCGTTCTCTGCACGGGCTGCTCTAGTGGCTTCTTACTGAGTCTTGAACTGCTGGGAGGACAAATCCTTAGTTCTCAGGATTACTAAGCTGGATTTCACCTCAGAAGCGTGCCTTTCTGATGGTACAGAGCTCCAGCCTCATAGCCTCAGGCTGGGGCCCCAGTGCCTTCTCCACCCATTGAGTGTCAGGCATGGCGCTGTTGGGTAGGAGGGCGCTGCAGCCGGCCAGTCAGACCACGGCCAGAGGCAAGACCTGGGTTCCTGGGGAGCTCTGGGCAGCAAGGCAGACTCAAGCAGGACTTGATCAGGGGACCGTGGCTTTTGTTCCTTTGCTGGATGTCACAGTGAAAAAAGGAGGTTGTGGGTGTTTTTTTTTTGTTGTTCTTTAATTGAAAATAAGAGCTATACGAAATACAGCCCAATTACACCATCCTCCCTGGCCCTGCCCTTTCCCTGTGTTAGTTCTGGCTCCTAGTTTTCTGACGGACAACATAGGGCATCAGTCACCACCGACGTGTGAGGTTTTGTGACTTGACCTCCCGCCTCGGCCTGATCTTTTCCCTATCTTCTGGTGCTTACTTTGGCTCCTACATGGTACGTCAGATTTGTTTCATAACCTACTTGTTAACCAAGACGGGTGGAATTGGAGATCCTCATCTTATAACTTTTTCCTTACCTACCACATGTTATTATTGAAGGGAACAAGGTACCCTCATGACCATGTCACCCTTCCGGAGGGCCCGCTGCGGTGGGGCCAGCCAAGGAGATAAAGTTAGATCTCAGTGGGATGTCATGTGAGGACCTCCTGTGTGGGAAGACGTCTTTGGGTTCTGATTAGTTCAAGGGAGGGTTGCATCCACCTGTGAATTGGAATGCTTTCTGAAGTCAGTTGTGAGTCATGAGTACCAATTTTTAGACATGTTTTGCCTCTTTTTTTCAAATCCATTCCAAGAGACTTTTTCCAGTCCTGGCATTTGGGCAACATGTGCTACCTGCTGCTCGACCAGCTTCCTGAGGTTGTGCTACCCCTTTTTCCTCTGCACTGGGACTTAACATTTTTCTCTTGGGAGAGTTCATGGACAAAACTCTTCCTTCATTTTTCGATGCTGCTGGTGCCTGCAGGCAGCGTTCAGTTCCTCAGGGATGTGGAAATACCTCATACTGGTTCAGTTATACAAGTTTATCTGTTCATCCTTGCATTGATTTATTCACTAAACAGATCGACGAGACTCCCTGCCCTCCTGGAGCTCATGTTCGTAATGCGGAGCATAGTGGCATAGCGATAATGTAGAAAGAATGGGTAGGAACCAGACGCTGTGCTGTGCGGAAACATAGAGCGGAAGGGGATGTTGGGGGTGCTGGCATTTTAAATGGGTCATCAAAACTTCACCAAGAGGACGGCCCATGGATGAGGGCATGAGGGAGGCAAGGGGACAGGCTGTAGGCCTGTCTGGAGGCACAGAATACCAGATGGACCGGGAAAGGCAGGAGGAGAGGCCTTGAGGTAGGAGGAAGCTTAGTGTGTTCAAATAGGAAGAAGGCCCTGGCAGCTGGGAAGCTTGTGTGTTTTCCTGAAATATGCAAGGAATGGGCTGTCTTTTTCTCTGAAATCTCTGAGAGTGAACTCAAGAAGGCAGTAACGAAAGCAAATCGTGTTGGTGTGATCGAGCTCAGGTGTCTCCAAGGGCTTCATTTATTGCCGGGGAGCAGCCCTGGTTCTGGAGAGGAGGGATCCTCTTGTGCCATTTTCAAAATGAAGACCAGGTCCCGTCCTATCAGTTGCCCTTGGTGTGAAAACATGAGCCCACCACAGAGCCAGGTAAAGCCCACCTGTCTCAAGGCTGCCTCCAAATCCATCAGGAGTCTGAGGAGTGCATCTGATTCGTATCTGATGGGCTCCTATTAGGAACATCTGAGTCCAGTGGCTAGAAAAATCGCTTTCATTGAAAATTACCTGCATTTTTTTTCCACTTGCCCAGCTACAGATTTTTTCTTCCACCCCAATTATCTCATGAATAACTGGAGAAAAAGGGGACAAGTTGCAAAGGAAAGGTTTGGATCTCTTCTCCCCCATAACGTGACATTGACCAGAGTGAAAATAATTGTATTTGAGGGTCTAACTGCTCACCTTTCCAAGAAGTCAGGGAAATGGGCTGGATTATAAAGCCACTAATAACTGTGCTTTGTGAGATTCTGTTCACAGACCCAGTGTGATAGGTGGTCTTTGAAAAGCAATGGCTTAGGAGGAGGGAAGGAGGACACAACCTAGATGAGAGAGAGAGAGACAGAGAGGCATTTAGATTAGAAAGACAAGAATGATCTTGAAGCTGTTTCTAGCATCTTCTCTCAAAAGCACACCCCTAACACACACCAGCTCTCCTCAGTATAACTAAAGACTCACATATCTTTCTCAGATACATACAGTGACCTTTAAAAGTATGCATGTTGGTGCCCTTTATCTTCTTGATGGTGATGCTTTTGAATCTTTTGGTCAGGTGGTACTTAATTAGGCTTTATGTAAACCAAGTCGAACATTAAATCACATTATGCATTTCTTCTTAGCTCAAGTCATCACCTGCATGCGCTGGGTGCCTGGCTGAGCGCTGGGAGCTCATTTCATGGGTGTGGGCACAGCGAAATTGAAAAGGTCCCTGTAAGTTCTAAGTTTCTGTTATTGTGGCCCTGCTAGCACTATATTCTAACAAAAATAGTCAAATGGTCAGAATTTAATAACAAGCTCCCTTGGCTCTTCTGTACTGGACTTTGGTTTTGGGGTCAGGGGAAGTCAGACCCTGATACAAAGGATTTGGCTGCTACCCACTTCTGCGCAGAAACATTCCACAGTACTTAACTTACTCTTTTTACAACCATCATAACCCAGCTCTTATTTCCACACAGTGATCTGGACATTTTTGGACTTGGGGGAGCATAATGATATCTCAAGAAAACAAAGGAAACATTCCAAGTTTACCTTTGACTCCCACAGGAGGAGGTGCTCATACAGAAAGTACACAAAGGAAAGGGGAAGAAAATGAGTGTGGGAAGAAACCCTAACTTCGGGAGGGATAATCATTAATAAACGAACACACACAAACTGGGTAATCAGTAAGAGCCGCATGAATGTCGCATGACAGGTACACGCACGGCAGTGTATGCATGTGTGCATGCGTGTGTGTGTGCTCGTGCACACTGTGGGGAGATGGGGAAAGGAAGGGTGGGTGGCCTCGCTTGTCCATGGCGCTCTCTCCCTGGCACAGCTATCCTGGTGCTTTTAGAAGCAAGTCTTCGAGGTGAAAGTAGGAGACAGACACTAGATTGTAGAGTCCTTAAGAGGGTGGTGGCTCTGTTCAGCAACGTGCCTGTCGCCCTGACCATCACGAAAGCTGCATTTTTCTCCTTTGGCAGCAGTCAGGGAAATGAAAAATGCTCCACTCTGCCTGGATGTAATTAAACTCTGGGCTGAAGTTTTACCCTGCAGCTTTGCCGGCAAATTCAATAATGATGAATTAAGTGGAATATTTATAGCGTTACTGTGAACAGGATTTAAAATAATGTATACAGTTCACTTAATTACACTCCTTTCAACTCCACACCCCCAACACCTTCAAAATGTTATTCCAGCATCCAGTCTAATTGCACCAGGTTTTCCTTCTCAGAATAACACTGTCACTCCTCTCCTCTCTGCTGCGATTTGCTCTGTGTTTCTCTCCTACTGTATTTGAAATATATTTACCTGCCTGGGTGTTCTGGTTGTGAGGATCCCTCTGTTCCCCGACTTTACTCCATCTGCAGCCACTATAAGATTCCTTAGCTTTAATGGGGCCATGTTTTCAGAGGAAAGAACTAGAAATGACTGGGTCTCGAACTCTACAGTCTGTCGTATTGCCTTGTCGACAGTCGGCCGGAAGGCGCTGGCTGTCCTCTCTCTCCTCAGGGCCCTTGCTAGGAGTGGCCAGTACAGTCAGCACCCCATCACGAGCACCTGCTCACTTGTCCATGGCACACTCTCCCTTGCACAGCTGTCCCTGCTGGTTTTGGAAGCCAGTTTTGGAGGGGAAAGTAGGGGACAGACACTTAAATTCTCTCTCTGGACGGGTAACTTCCAGCTCCTGTATCAGCCCCTTCACCAGCAAAATGGGAGTGATTCAGAGGACCTTGAATTACCTGCAGAGCAGGAGTGATTTAGAGGACCTCGAATCACCAGGCTGCCGGCGTTTCTCCTTTCTTCTCACACCCGAGCTGTGCTCAAAATCCCTACAACAGCCTTGCAAGTAGATGCCCAGCTCGCTATCTGCTGAGCATCCAGCCTTGCTAAAGGGGGAGCTTTCCCACCATTTAGGCACCACATTTTGAGGGGTGTAACTGCTTGGGTCTGGGGTGGAGAAAGACAGGACAGGTGGCCCTGCATCCAGCAGGGAATACAGAGTGGACTCTCGACTTGGATCTTTGCTTTGGAGCAAAAATCATCCACACTCCCCTGTCTCCTAGGCTTGCTTTCCCTGGGCAAACATTTAAGTGGTTATTTCCAACCTGCTAGCTCTAGTTCGCCCATCAGCTAGCAAGACTTTATCATAACTGCAGGTCTTGATCAAGGAAACTACTTATGGGTGAAAGGGAGGGAAACCCCCTCCAGACTAGTTGGAGGAAGAAGAGAATATATTTTAAGGACACAGAGTCCAAGGGTGCTGAAATCAGTTGGAGTGCATCTCGGGACTGGGATTAGGAAGTGTGATGTTCTCGGCACATGCTTATGTATTCTACCCTGCTGCCCCAGGAAGGCCTTGCATTTCTGCTTTCCATCTGCTTTCTTCACTCTGCAAAGCAGCTTTCTCACCTGTACCATAGCCAGTTAAGGTGCACCCCCCACCCCGAGGTTGCTGCATCCTCAGTGCAGGAGAACAGGCGAGTCTGAGAATCTGGTTGAGTTGGTGAGTTGTGCCTGCCTAGTTCCTAGAGCATCCCTGGGGCTCCAGGAGAGCACACCTGTATCCCAGACTCTCCCATGTAGGGGAAGGCACCCCCAGAGCATGGGGGTGGGATGTGAGTGGAGAGCTGGGGACACACTTCACCTTCAAGACTCTGTCTGCAGGTGGGATCACCTGCCTTCCTCCAGCTCCAGGGCAGGCAGGGGTAAAAACACTAACACCGGAATCTTTCCTTTCCCTCTCCCCCTGCAGATGGCCCAGTGACACGCATCACTGCTGCAGCCAGGGAGGGGGGACTGCTGAGGATTTTGTGGAGGTAATTAGGTGAAGGATATCATAGGTTCATTAGCAGGCAAAACTTTTCTGATTAAAAGGTAAGTGAGGCTGCAAAATGAGGCTTAGGCCAATCAGTAGCAACGCAACAATTATCTCGGGAGGCACTTAACAGTCAGCTAGAAATCTGCAGGAGAGTGTGGCCAGTGGAGGAGGGGGAGAGCATCTGGAGCTGTGCAGGACCAGTCTCTTGACTGCTCCCTTGGCTTTGGCATTGAACCAAGATTGAAAATGGATGAGTGGTGATTTGGGGGTCTACCCGTGATGCTTTGCAGATGTGTGGATTGCCTCTGGGCTTGCCATTTTCAGAGTAAAGCTGAGAACAATTTCCTGGCTTATGCTGCTTGACCTCCTGGCAGTTATCCTGAGACCCTTGCAGGTGGATGAGCAGAGTCTGGACAGGAATATTTATCCATTTGTCCTTTGACAGGATGCTCAGAGGTATTGTGGAAATGCAGGATGCTCAGAGGTATTCCAGGGCTCTGCTTATTAGGGAGATGTGTAGGGCATTTCTAAAGCCTCTACAGAGGCAGTCACTACAACCAGAGTTCCCAGTTTCTCAGTGTGGTGTGTTGACCCCCCACATTAGAGTCACCTTAAGCCCCAATTGAAAATGCTATCCCTTCCCTACTTTAAACCTATTTAATGAACAAGGTAGGTTTTAAAATGCAGATGTAGAAAAACCTACACATTATATTAAGAAAAAAAAAAGCAAACTACAAAACTGAAAACAATATCACTCCTTTTGGATTAAAAAAAAAAACCCTTGAAAAGGGCATATGCCCTGGAATGAATGTAATATTTCTTTCTGGAAGAGGACATTAGAATCTGTCCTCACTGGTTACCTTGGGAAGAGAGATGTGAATGGGCGAGGGGCACTCCTAGTATTCATTTCAACCCTCGCTCTTCTATTTGCATTTCTAACCACGTATCTGTGTTACCTCTTTGTGTTTGAACGTCAGCAAGGATTATCTGAGCTGGGGGATTATATACCATTTTCTTTTCTTCTCTATGCTCTTTTTGTATTAAGAAAATCCATTTTTTGAAATGCAATTAAAAAAAATGAATCTGCCCCTGGCTCACAGTATCAGATTCTCTGGAGGAGCAGCCCAGAATTCTGTATTTAATAAGCACACTGATTTATGATAATGTGGGGGATCAGAGCATGCCACCCTATAATATGCCAGTTTGGCAAATTGATTATTTGGAGCTAAAGACTTGAGGGCTCTCTGATCTACCCCTTCTTAGCAAAAACCAGGACATAAAATTTCCCTTGGGAAAGGGCCCTCCTTATACCAGCAAAGGCAGAAGGACTCTTCATTGCCAGAGACTCTTACCAGCCCAGAAAAGGCACCAAGAGGAATCTATGTAACAGAGTTTACTAAAACAACCCTTACCTGCGATTAGTTCCTCCACATATTTACCTCCCCACAGTTTATCATCCCTAAAAGCCTAATCCCTTCTCTTTTGTCTTGTTACTTCTCTTCAAATCTGTTGCTCTTTATGAACATGCTACATAAGCCCTAAGTTCTAACCACCCCTTTGAGTTAGTCATCACTGAGTTTCTCCTGTGTGTATGCATGCTGCACATGTTAATAAACTCTGTTCTTCTCTTGTTTATCTGTCTTTTATCATCTTAATTTCCAGGGCCCCAGCTGCAGAACCTGAAGCAGTAGAGGAAAAGTTTGTTTTTCTCCCCTTTAAGCACCAGCTCCTAATCCAAGATGCTTCCCGATGGACATGTTGATAAATGCCCAGACCTCCCCAGTCAGCAGATGCCACCTGGTGCTTTTTTGTTATGTCCACTGTTACCATTCAGGGATGACAGCATTGGGGCTCATTTATTTGGGGGTGCCCCCTGCAAATGCACATTCCTGAGCCTATTCCCAGAGAAACTGCTGACTTCTTCTTTGGGGACCAGCTGGAGGAAACTCTTCCCTTTAAAGAACTTGTGTGATTAGGTCAGGCCCACCCAGCTGATCTCCCTTTCTTAGTTTTGCCTAATCATGGAGTGAAATCCATTGTAGTCCCATGGATTATGCAAGATATGTCCACAAGGGGGAGAGGAGCATCTTAGGTGCTGTCTTTAGAATTCTGCCTATCACATGAGTGTTAAAGAGAACATTTGTTTTACCATGATCTTCACTATAGATTTTTGATAGATATCTTTGATAGATACTAAAGATAGTTCCCTTTTTTAGGTATCATTGACATATAATCTTATGAAGGTTTCACATGAGCAATATTGTGGTTTCAACATTCACCCTTCTTATCAAGTCCCCCCAACACTGTTGCAGTCAACTGTCCATCAGCATAGTAAGATGCTATAGAATCACCACTTGTCTGCTCTGTGCTATACTGCCTTCCCTATATTATGTGGGCTAATCGTAATGCCCCTTAATCCCCTTCTCCCTCCCTCTCTACCCACCCACCCCATCCCCTTTCCTTTGGTAACTGCTAGTGCCTTCTTAGAATCTGTGAGTCTGCTGCTATTTTGTTCCTTCAGTTTTGCTTTGTTGTTACACTCCACAAATGAGTGAAATCATTTGGGACTTGTCTTTCTCCACCTGGTTTATTTCACTGAGCATAATACCCTCTAGCTCCATCCATGTTGTTGCAAATGGTAGGATTTGTTTTCTTCTTATGGCTGAATAGTATTCCATTGTGTATATGTACTACATCTTCTTTATCCTTTCATCTACTGATGGACACTTAGGTTGCTTCCTTATCTTGACTACTGTAAATAGTGCTGAGATAAACATAGGGGTGCATATGTCTTTTTAAATCTGGGATCTTGTTTTCTTCAGGTAAATTCCTAGGAGTGGAATGAAGATAGTTCCTTTTTATCCATAGTAGGTTACATCTATGTTCTTAAATGAGTATGGCCTAAAATATTCATTTATTATGTTGTATTTCTATGGTTTAAATATTAAGGTAATACCAGCCTCATCCAGAGTTGGGGGATTTTCCTTCTGTTTTTCCCCCACTAATTCTGTGGAATAGTTAGCATGGGATTGGGATTATTTGTTCCTTTATAATTTGATAATGTAGAGGAGGGAGGAAAAAAAACTTTACTCTCTTATTTATGTTCTGTAACTAGGGACTGTGAATTAGACTGAAAAAAAAACAGATTAATAGGAGAAAGCATAAAGGTTTTATTTTTAATTTTATATGCAGGAGGGCTCCACAGAAAAGACATAAAAACCCAAAGAAGTGGTTAAGATTGAGAGTTCACATACCATTTTAACAAAGAGTAGTGAATTGTGGAGAAATGACTAGGTAAAGAAAAAAGATTTGGGCTTCTTGGGACCATAAATTGTGGGAAGAAGATATATAAGGGAAACAAGTGGTAGATTTGAGTTATTTAGTAAGGTGTCTTATGAAGACTTGAGTCATTTCTGGGTATTTCCCTTTTTCTGGTAGAGGGAGGGGAAGCACCTTTACAAATGAAAGTTTATGTCACGTTTACAAAGGAACATTTATGCCCTGCTTTTAGGCAGAAAGGGAGAGAATAGAGAGTTCTTCAGTTGCCATAAGCTCAAAAAATATGCCAAATGGTGTATTTGGGGGTAGCATATTCTAATCCCCTTCCATACTCTTTACCAGTAATACCATCTTGTATCTAATGTGTATGTGTGTGTACATGTGTGCTTCATCCACACACCAGAGGCTGTTCACCTTGAAGACGTGTGGATGTTGGTGTGGCCCTGCCCAAGATCTATACTGCTTCTCCGTATTTCATATTATTCTTTCTATTTACCATGCATTTTCTTCCCCCTTTTTTGGTAATTGATTGGTTTTACCAGTTTTCTATATCTTCCCCTTTTTTTCTTTTCCCTTTCTTAGTTTGGAAGTTTTTAATTCAATTCCTTTTTTGTGTCTACTTTTACTTTTTAACATGTATATTTGACTTAATAATATTTGGAATTAGTCAGTATCTCTATCTTCCTCCAAAATAATCTTTTAGGACCTTAGAATGCTTTAACTTGATTTATCCTTTCATCTTCCATGTTGTTATTTTTCTACTAGTTTAGTTCCATCTTTTTTTTTAATACCTCCAAGTTTGTCACTAATATTGTTACTTTTTTTTCAACTTTAGGCTTTATTTTTTTAGTTTACTTTTAGCTTCACAGCAAAATTAAACTGAAAGGACAGAGATTCCCTGCCTCCCTCATTCATAGCCTCAACATCCCCCACCAGAGTGGTTTGTTTGTTACAACTGATGAATCTACATTGATACTTTATTATCACCCAAAGTCTATACTTTACATTAGGGTCCACACTTGGTGGTGTACTTTCTGTGGGTTTAGACAAATGTGTTATGACATGCGTCCATCATTATGGTATCATATAGGGTGTTTTCACTGCCCACACAATCCTCTGTGCTTTACCTGTTCACCCCTCCCCACTGGCAGCCAGGGATCTCTTTACTGTCTCCATAGTTTTGTCTTTTCCAGAATATCATATGGTTGAAGACATACAGTATGTAGCCTTTTCAGAGTGGCTTATTTCACTTTATTATATTCACTTACGTTTCCTCCACATCTTTTCATGGCTTTATAACTCATTTCTTTCTGGTGATGAATAATATTCCATTGTCTGGGTGTACAACAGTATATTTATATATTCACCTACTGAAGGAGCATACTTGTTTGGCTGTATGGAAGAGTATGTTTAGTAAGAAACCACTGAAATGTATTCCAAAGTGTCTGTGCCATTTTGCATTCCCACCAGCAAAGAATGAGAGTTCCTGTTGCTCCACATTCTCATCAGCATTTGGTGGTGTCAGTGTTCTGGATTTTGACCATTCTGATAGGTGTGCGGTAGTATCTTGTTGTTTTAATTTCCCTGTTGTTTGCATTTCTCTGATGACAGATCTTGTGAATATCTTTTCATATACTTATTTGCCATCTGTATATATTCTTTTGTGAGGTGTCCTTTAAAGTCTTCAGACCATGTTTTGGTTGGGTTGTTTGTTTTCTTATCATTGAGCTTTAAGAGTTCCCAGTATATTTTAGACAACAATCCTTTTCATATGTGTCTTTTGCAAATATATTCTCCCTATCTGTGGCTTATCTTCTCATTATTGATACTGTTTTTTGCAGAACAGAAGTTTTCAGTTTTAATAAGGTCTAGCTTATTGTTATTGTTTTATATAATCAGTGGTTACCTTTATTTTCCAACATTTCTGTTTATTTCTTTGCTCACTATTGCTCCTTGCATTGCACTCCTTTCTGGATTCTCTTTCATTTTTCCTTTAATGTTTCTTCACTTAGGATCCCTGGGGGTAAAATCTCTTAGAGTCATCTAAAAATATGTTCATTTTTCTCTGGCTCTTGAAAAAAAATTGAGTTGCATTTAAATGTCTAGGTTGATGGAAATTTTTATTTCCTTTGGCACATTGCCAACATTATTCCATATTGTCCTATCGCACTGCTTCCATCAGACTAAAGAATTGTTTTATATGCCATAGTCTCTGTAAGCATTATAGAAAAGTATGTGACAGTAACCTCATTTCAGTTTTCCATCTTTCTGGCTGTTGTGCATTTTTCTTATTTGTCTTTGGTGTTTTTTCAGTTTCAGTATGATGTGGTTTTGTGTGTGTGTGTGTGTGTGTGTGTGTGTATTTATTGTTCTGCCTCAGACTTGGAGTACTCTTTTAAAATGAATTACTATTATTATTACTGGAAGGTTTTAAAAAACTATCACTTCAGATTCTATAGCATCTCACTACGCTGATGGACAGTGACTGTAATGGGGTTGGTGGGGGGACCTGATGAAGGGGGTAGTTTAGTAACCATAATATTGCACATGTAATTGTAGATTAATGATACCAAAATAAATTATATTAAAAAACTGTAAAAAAAAAAGAAATAAGCCAAGCCGAAAAAGACAAGTATCAAATGATTTCACTCATATGTGGAGTATAAGAACAAAGAAAAAATACTGAAGGAACAAAACAGCAGCAGACTCACAGAACCCAAGAATGGACTAACAGTTACCAAAGGGAAAGGGACTGGGGAAGATGGGTGGGAAGGGAGGGATAAGGGGGAAGGGGCATTACGATTAGCAGACGTAATGTTGGGGGGGCACGGGGAGGGCTGTACAACTCAGAGAAGACAAGTAGTGATTCTATAGCATCTCACTACGCTGATGGACAGTGACTGTAATGGGGTTGGTGGGGGGGACCTAATGAAGGGGTAGTTTAATAACCATAATATTGCACATGTAATTGTAGATTAATGATACCAAAATAAATTATATTAAAAAAAATCACAAAAACAAACACAAAAACTATCACTTCAACTTCCTCTCCCTCCTATTCTTTATGTTCTTCTGCAACACTTATTAGATGTATAGTCTGTGTTCTAATTTATCTTTCATGTGTCTTAAAATCTTCTTGTGCATCCTTTTGTCTGTCTGTGGTCTGTTCTCTAGTTCACTGACGTCAGTGAACTGAGTCTAACCTACTATTTAACGTGTGTGCTGAGTTTTTCATTGAAGTGACTATATATATGTATATTCTTTCGTTGTCCTTGTAGGTTCTTTTTACTATGTCTGCTTTTTCTTTGTTACCCATGGTTCTTTTCTTACGGCTTGAATTTCTTCATGTATGTCTTTAATCAGGTTACACATATTTTATATTATATTTTAAATTGTAAGCCTATTATATAAAGTTCGTGTCCCCCCCTCATGTGTGCACTGGCTCCCCCCCATGCTGTGTGGTTTGTGGTTTTCTCCTGGGCTGTGTAACTTTTTGGCATCAGTTCTTCTCTGGTACTTTTCCTTAAGGATTCCCAGTGTCATAGTGCATGGGAGACCCCTTCAGCGGGGGGTTTTGCATTTGTTTCTGTAAGACCTCTTTATAGTAACGTTAGCCTGGAGCAGTTTTTACAGTGATGTCTTGGTTGGGATTTTCCTAGCCCACAAAGAAAGTAGAAACTCAGAACTCCAGACTGTTCAAGGCAAAAGCCCACACTTTGTTATTCTTCAAGCTTTTTCGTTTCCCTCCCGAAACCAGGCAGAAACACGGGAGCCTCCTTTTCGTCTGTCTGTGCAGCTGGGTGCATTTTCCCCAAGGCCACCTTCTGCACAGCGACAGAATTGCATGACTCTCACATTCATAGGATTCCCCTCTTGCCTTGTGTGGCCCAGTAGGGCTCACCTCTGCCCACTGTGGGCAGTAATATCCAGAACCTATTCTTGGGACCCTTGTTAATCCCTATTCTGCCTCTGGGTTTGGCGTTTATTTTAGGCTGTGGTGTATAACTTCCTTATCATTATGATTCCCTTCCCTGTTGCAAGCTGAGATGTGCATTGAAACCATTCTTGTTTGTCTTCTTCCTCTATCATTTTCTAGTTGTTGTGGAGGGCAGTTTGGTTTTATCTTAATCTTTAATCTTGCTGGAAAGAGACATAGATCTAGTAGAAACTTAAACTTGGAAAACAATTTTGCTTACGTCTTATCTTCAGTCCTTCCCCAAATCCTATGTGTCCCACATTCTGCCAGGCAGGAAGCTGCTTTTCAGTATCACTTCCTTGTATGTCACGAACTTGTATCTTTTTAAGACTTGGGACTTGATGTTTCCATAAATTGGACAGTAAAACAAAAATACAGACAAATGTTCATGATCAGCAAGACTGATGTAAAAGGCTGGTTAGGACTTCCATTAAGGCATTAGGCAGGGAGGGAATTTTTGAGTGGGGACTTAATTTTATAAGGGGTGAGTTCATTTGTGAATATTTCTGGGTTATGCACATATTTGCTTTCCTGTTCCACCTTGCAACTTGGAGAAGGCATGCCTTGATAACGGGGATGCTAGGAGGTGTCTTCCATGTGCGTCCATCACATTCAGAAGCATGTGCTAGGGAACTCACCCTTGGTGAGCAGTGGGACGGGTCACCTGTTAACCCCTTCAGTCCATGGCTTATTTGGTGAGCAACAGGCCATTGGCCGTCCAGGCTTAGCTGAGCTCAGCCTGCCTTGTAAAGGACAAATCTGTGGGAAAAGCCTGAATCTGTTGGCCCACATTTCTCACAGGGTGGAGCTTGATCTCTTTACATCAGGATTCCCTGGGGCGCTACAAAAAAAATACAAATGCTTATGCTCTGCCCCTGATTTGCTGGAATCAGTTCTGTTGAGATGGGGTCAGGGAATCTGCTTTTAAAAACCCTCCCAGTCATTCTCAGTTATATCATAGTGCAAGAATTTTTGTCCTGGGTGTCTGCAGGGAAGTGGCGATTGTGAAGCCAGTGCATTCCTAAGAGTCTCTTGGACAAACACAATTGTCTTTGAGAAGGTTCGTTACTACCCATAAGACAGATACTAACAGCGGGAACCTGATCGTAGGTTGCTTTGTGCTTGAGTGTGGTGCGGGGGAGGGAGATTCAGCTCTGTGGTTTATCAAAAACCTCATCTTTGGTGGTAATTTTTTTTGGAGGGGAAAGGCGGTGGTTTAAAGCCACTTGGTAACATATAAGAAAGGGGTGGAAAGAGGACAGGAGAAAATCTAACTAAGCATTAACCTCCTTGGTGTTTGTGTTAAAACGTTGCCTGAGTTTCCATTAGGCAGCGCACCTTCTTTGCCATCCCTGGTTGATCATGGGTTGCCATGGCAGCAGGCACACGGCTCTCTGCAGCCCACGCCTGCTACCTGCCTCTGGCACGGCCCTCCTACAAGCTCTGCTGAGCCCAGACCTGACTTCTCTGCAGGCTCGGGGCTACAGGGGCATAATGTGTGACAGATTTTGGTGGGGTGGTTAAGATGGTTTTATGCTGGGTAAACACTGCTCTAATAACTCAAGAAGTGCCAGGTAGCTCTGTCTGCGTTGTATGTTCTGTTCTTGCTCCTGTTCTTTGGACTGGATTCAGGAACCGTGTGAGCAAGGTCATCCCCCGGGCAGAGCACACCTCCATGCCGCCTCTCTGCAGCACTCACTTACTCAGGTTTCCCCGTGGGTCTCCCTGGAACAGGGTTTCTCAGAGTGGGCTCCATGGGCTTTCTGCCCGGACTTGTTCCCATGTTCCTGGTTTGGTAAATGGGGGAGATTACAGGATCTGTCATCCTAAGAGAAATTACAAGAGGAAGAACATGCTTTGGACATTAGGTGATACGTTCCACTCAGTCATGGTGATCAGAATGCTGAGAGCCCAGAGGGAAGATCCCTGGTAAACAGTTGGCAGGAGGTCTAGGCGGGACCCAACAAGATGGGGAGTCCATTCTTCATGGGTTTCCATTGTATTTTCCTGGGTCCTTCTTTCTCCTCTAAACTATGTTACCTTAAGTATCTTTCACACCTGCAGACTCTGAGTCCTGCCCAGGTCTACAAGGAATTTCAAGAATCTGCACTTTAAAATTTCTTTTTAAGTGAAATTTTTAAATCAAAGTTATTTAGGTTTAATTTCTTTAAAAAATTTTTATTACGGTAAGAATGCTTAACATGAGATCTACCCTACTGTTGACTATTGGTACGCTGTTGAACAGCAGATCTCTACAGCTTGTTCATCCTGCTTAACTGAACTCTTATGTCAGTTGATTAGTAACTTCGTATTCCAGAAATATGGACTGGCTCACCAGTTTGGGTGTCATCCTTGCCCAGGGGCCATGCTAACCTTCTCTGTATCTTTCCAATTTTAGTAGATGTGCTGTCAAAATGAAAACAAGAATCTGCACTTTGCTCAAGCTCCCCGAGTGGGGATTTTTGCTGTAATGTATTTATTTATGTATGTTTATTTACTTTTGCATGCTCAAGTTTGAGAACCACTGTGAAAGACCCTAAACTTGGCCTGGGTTCAGGTAGGGTCCCCTACCATCCATGTGTTCACAGACAGCTCCCCGTGCACACAGAGTCTCAGCCCCCCACCTGCCTTTGTGAAATGGGGGCTGCAGTGAGGGTGAGGGTAACTGATGTCTGTCCTTCAGCCCTTGGTCCTTTTTCACACTCATGGTTAGTAGTAATCTGAGCGTCCCTTGGAGAGTCTGTCATTTGGAAGCCCTCGTTTTTAGCAAGGCATACAGTTTTAGCTGAAACTGGAGGAATACAGAGCCCTCACCAACCATGTTCCCACTCCCACCCCTAATCTAAGCCTCTGCTGGATTTGCTTTCCTGCTAGGAACCAAGCCATTCTTCATGTGTCCCCTGTGGTCTCTGTTGGAGCAGGAACAGTATGAAGGAGTCTGTTCCCAGCCTGGCAAATACTTTTGCTCTGCCCTATTAAATCTTATTGTGGCACCTGTCAAGGCCCACCTTGAATGTGAGGGCAGCCTCTGTCCCCACACCACTCTCACTGTTAAGTCCCACTGTGCTGGATCTCTAATTTCATTTCTTCTTGCCATCCCAGAACCAGATTTGCCCCTCCTTCTGCTCGCTGCCAGCAACCTCAGGCCAGCAGATTACCTTTGTCTCACTCTCCCCTCTGACCCAGCACGTCTGCCTCGGAAAGCTGAAAATGCAGCTTCCCCACCCTGGGATCCACGGGGAGCCCTGCCAGGCGGGTGGGCCTCTTGGCCTATTGCCCCACTGGATGCATTACACAAAGACAGCCTCACCTTGAAGACACAGTGGCCCCCGAATCTTAATCAAAAATGGTAGAGAAAGAGATGTGTTTTCCTCCTGGCCATTTCCCTTCATACCTGTGATTATGGTCAAATCTAGGGACTAAAGAGTGGTCGCTTATCTGGTGTTGGCAAAACTGGACAGCTACATGCAAGAGAACGAAACTGGATTATTGTCTAACCCCATACACAAAAGTAAACTCAAAATGGATCAAAGACCTAAATGTAGGTCATGAAACCATAAAACTCTTAGAAGAAAACATAGACAAAAATCTCTTAAATATAAACATGAGCAACTTTTTCCTGAATGCATCTCCTCGGGCAAGGGAAACAAAATAAAAATGTACAAATGGGACTACATAATGCTAAAAAGCTTCTGTACAGCAAAGGACACCATCAGCAGAACAAAAAGGCATCCTACAGTATGGGAGAATATATTCATAAATGACATATCCAATAAGGGGTTGACATCTAAAATATATAAAGAGCTCACATGCCTCAACACCCAAAAAGCAAATAATCCATTTAAAAAATGGGCAGAGGATCTGAACCGACACCTCTTCAAAGAAGAAATTCAAATGGTCAACAGGCACATGAAAATATGCTCCACATCCCTAATCATCAGAGAAATGCAAATTAAAACCACAATGAGATATCACCTCACACCAGTTTAGATGGCCACCATCCTAAAGACAAACAACAACAAATGTTGGTGAGGATGTAGAGAAAGGGGAACCCTCCTACACTGCTGGTGGGAATGTAAAATAGTTCAACCATTGTGGAAAGCAATATGGAGGGTCCTCAAAAAACTAAAAATAGAAATACTATTTGACTCAGGAATTCCACCTCTAGGAATTTACCCTAAGAATGCAGGATCCCAGTTTCAAAAAGACATATGCACTATTTACAATAGCCAAGAAATGGAAACAACCTAAGTGTCCATCAGTAGATGAATGGATAAAGAAGATGTGGTACATATACACAATGGAATACTATTCAGCCGTAAGAAGAAAACAAATCCTACCATTTGCAACAACATGGATGGAGCTAGAGGGTATTATGCTCAGTGAAATAAGCCAGGCGGAGAAAGACAAGTACCAAATGATTTCACTCATCTGTGGAGCATAAGAACAAAGAAAAAACTGAAGGAACAAAACAGCAGCAGACTCACAGAACCCAAAAATGGACAACAATTGCCAAAGGGCAAGGGACTGGGGAGGATGGGTGCGAAGGGAGGGAGAAGGGGAATAAGAGGCATTATGATTAGCACACATAACATGGGCGGAGCATGGGGAAGGCAGTATAGCACAGAGAAGACAAGTAGTGACTCTATAGCATCTTACTGTGCTGATGGACAGTGACTGTAATGGGGTTGGTGGGGGGGACTTGATAATGGGGGGAGTCTAGTAACCACAATGTTGCTTATGTGATTGTATATTAAGGATACCAAAAAATATATGTATATATAACGAGTGGTGCTTATTCTTCCTCGCAATTAGTTGTTCCATGCTATTTCATCAAGCCATAAGTATCAGTTTGAAGGTGAGTTTCCAAAAATCATTTTTATATATGTCCAATTTAAAAAATATTAAACCTGAAGATGGAATTATAATGGCTTGATGAAATAGTATAAATATATATGTAGTATATAGATTGTGCATATATTTATGTATGTTTATGTTTGTCCATATGCCATTTCTCTCTCTTTCTTTCTATATCTCTTTCTCTAGATCCATCCTAGTTTTCCATGGATAATAAGCAACCAAGAAGCACACTTCAGGGATGCCCGTGACCTACTTTATCCCCATTTCTCTGGTTGTAAGATTTTTTAGGAAGTTTCTAAACTGGAATTAATGTTACCCTAAGTAAACTACATTAGATGAATAAGTCTGTTTTTTAAAAAAAGAAAGAGGAGGAAAGGAAAAAAAATTACTTTGCATTCCAAAGCAAGGCAGGCAGTCCTGAAGGGCACAGCCCTCTCCTTTTATTGATGGAAAGTCTCTATTATCTTTAGCAGCAGGTGATCCTTTCTGAAAGTTGAAAATGTCAGTGTGCGCGTGGGCCTTAAAAAGTGCGCACATATATCCAAGGCATGGCTCTTCTCTGCCCACATGAGGAATCGGGATTTGACATTTCTTGAAACTGTGCATCAAATCCTATCATGATGTAATTTTTTCTCCTCCACCACGGACCTCCTGCCCATTTAGATTTCAGTTAAGAATGGGTTAGGTGTGCTAGGCATGCCATTAGCCTTTCTTTTATATTTTCACAAATGTAAGTTCACTGGGGGACATACCAAAACGTGGTTGGTTTTGCATCTCTATGAGCCAGCCAGGGAGTCCCACACCCACTCATCAGCTCCCTGAAAACTGGATCATCTATTTGGCAAACGTGGAAACTGAGGCACAGGGAGCATCAAATGGCATCTCCAAAGGTGCATAACCAGGAATGGTAAGGCTGGGGTATGAACTCAAGTGGGTGGAGAAGCTTTGAATGAACCCAGGTTCTCATCCCTCAGAATCGCTCTTTCCTGCCCCTCCCTTTCCAGGCAGTCAGGTAGAGCATCCCCTTTATTTTCCTCAGAGAAAAAGGGAAAGAGAGAAGCCTGAAGAGGTAGAAGAGGAATGCTCCAGAGAGCCTGGTGCGTGCTCTCCCCGTGTCTCCCTGGTTCGTGGCTGCTGGGGGACCGTGTGACCTCAGCCAGCCTGCCAGCAGCTTAGGCTGCCTCTGCCTGCCCACCCACCATCCATCCTTTGCTTTGATTGACAACCCCCAGAGGAGGATTGGGAGAAACTGCCAGACCACCTCAAATCAAATAACTTGACCATAAGCTGCATGTGGGCCCACGTGTTTGTAGTCTCTCCTTCCCTCCCTCTCTCTCTCTCTCACACACACACACACACACACACACACACACACACACACACACACGCACACGCACACGCACACGCACACAATGCGAACGCCCAGCCGCTACGGAACCAGGTAGCTCCTGTGTCCAAATCACTTTTGCTGACCTGGTGAAAGGGGACGTGGTGGCAGTTTGCAGGATGGGCCGGACCCTTCCACCACATGCCCTCCAGCAGGGCCGGCAGAGTCTTCTTCCCACAATCCACTCCCTAATACGTCCCTTAGTGTTCCTTTTCATGGAGACTGCTCAAGGTGGGACAGAGTGATTTCACTTTGTCAGTGGGGACCCTGTTCTTATAGTGGTGGTTTTTCTCCACAGTGTGGGTGGCAGTTTACCTTTGCACTCTGAGATGTTTCTGGAACAGATGATTAGCATGGAAATACCGCTGGGGCAATATTTAGCTAATTAAGTCAACACACTTTTCAAGACCAACATTTAGTTGCATTTACTGGAGTGTAGGTTATTAGCATCTCAAAAGATATGCTAATTACTCCTTCTCCAAAAGCTCAGGATGATTCTAAGTGAGCCCGCCTCACCATGAATGCCCATTAGGGCCTGACTGTGGCTTCACCTTTCTGTAAGTTATGCTAACACAGGGATGGTTCTTACTTAAAATGGCCCTTCTGCCCATTGCAGGTTCTCTTGGCAGAATATACTTTGTCACGACCTCTGTCCTCTCCCTTAGAAAGGGGCCTTTCTCAGCTGAACCTTGTGGAACAGTGTGCCATTTGCTCCCGCACTTTACCTCCTGGAATGTCTTCCTGCTCAGACTCATCTGGTGAGATGCAACATACCCCCCTGTCCTAACCCCAGATAATCTCTTGGTCCTCCTCTATGTCATTTTCTTGAATCTGGTCAGTATTTGGGAGCCTTCGGTCTTGGTGAGGCAGGCCTGCCTTGTGGGAAAGGTGAGGAAGACGCAGAAGGAGACCTGCTCCCACTTGCACACACTGCCTTTCTCTTCTCCTCCTCTGGGCTCCTCTCTTCCTGAACCCACTCCTCTCTTTCGGATGAGGTCTTGGGCAGGGTTGAAATGGGGCCGATCAAGGACCAGGACTGACCAGGTCAAGCAGATCAGCTCCTCTCTTGGGCCGAGTGGTTAATGTGGCCAGACCTATGGCCAGGTACCATTGAAGGGGCCTGGGGTTTTGCTGGACATGGGCAGAGAGCATTTCAGGAGACGGTGGACCCAGGGCAGTGCCCATGGGTGCTATCCATGGACCAAGGACTCCTACTGGCTGCCTTGAGTCCCATGTTTCCCTCCAAACTGACCATTGTGCTCTGGAGACTCTATCAGGTTTGGGGCCTGGTGCTGGGTTTGAAGAGGCCTAAAGCTGAGCGCCTCAGTCTTTCCCATCTGAGTTCTGAATCAGCTACAAGCAGCAAAGGAGGCCGATGAAAATAAAAATTTCACCTTCATCACCAGTGGAAGTTATGTTAGAGGTAATGGCTCTGCTATGTGTCAATCATGGGACTCATAAGGGAGAACTGCAAAATTAGGCCAGCTTCCCACCCGACTCACAGACACATCCGTGGGGCTTTGTGGGCCTGTAAACCTGCAGTGGGGATGACTAGACCGGAAGTCCTGGTACCCGAGGGCCCCTGGCGTTCATGGCAAGAGGGACGAGGCTGGACCATGCACATCCTGCTCCTCTCTCAGGGAGCCCACTCTGTCTCTTTAGGGGGGTGTGAAGAGCAGCACAAAAGGCCAACAGTGTTTGGGGGAAAATCCCTCCTCAGGGAAACAAGAGGAGTGGGGAAGGAGCATTCCACACCCCGCCTAGCAAGAGGGTAGCTGCTTACTTACAGGGAAAAGGCAGAGCCAGGAAGATGGCTATGCAGCTCGTTGCCAGCAAGAATGTGGGGGCAGGGCCCTAAGCTGTCCCAATCCTTCTCTGCAAAATAGTCTTGAAAGAACTTCCCTCACAAAGCTGCTTCTAGGATTAAGAAAATAAAAAGTTCTCCAGGTGGCTAGACATTTGGGGTCTTGCATTGTACATAGTAGGCACTCCCTCAGTGATAGCTGGCCCTGAAGTGGGGAGGGAGAGCTGGTCATGAGGCCGGGTCCGCTTTGTCTTGGGCTTCCATGTGTCACAGGGGGCTGATGGTTGTATAAGCCCTTGGGACTTAGGCTCTCATTGTCTGAGGGTCTCATTCACTAACATGGGACTTCTCAGCTCTTTTTTTTTTATTAAGGTATTATTGATATACACTCTTATGAAGGTTTCACATGAAAAAACAATGTGGTTACCACATTTACCCATATTATCAAGTCCCACCCATACCCAATGCAGTCACTGCCCATCAGTGTAGTAAGATGCCACAGATTCACTATTTGCCTTCTCTGTGCTACACTGTTTTCCCCGTGATCCCCCACACCATGTGTACTAAACATAATACCCCACAATCCCCTTCTCCTACCCTCCCCACCCACACTCCCACACCCCTCCCCTTTGGTAACCAGTAGTTTCTTCTTGGAGTCTCTGAGTCTGCTGTTATTTTGTTCCTTCAGTTTTGCTTCATTGTTATACTCCACAAATCAGGGAAATCATTTGGCACTTGTCTTTCTCCGCCTGGTTTATTTCACTGAGCATAATATCCTCCAGCTCCATCCATGTTGTTGCAAATGGCAGGATTTGTTTCTTTCTTATGGCTGAATAGTATTCCATTGTGTATATGTACCACATCTTCTTTATCCATTCATCTACTGATGGACACTTAGGTTGCTTCCATATCTTGCCTATTGTAAAAAGTGCTGCAATAAACATAGGGATGCATATGTCTTTTTGAATCTGAGAAGTTATATTCTTTGACTAAATTCCAAGGAGTGGGATTCCTGGGTCAAATGGTATTTCTACTTTTAGTTTTTTGAAGAACCTCCCTACTGCTTTCCACAATGGTTGAACTAGCTTACATTCCCACCAACAGTGTAGGAGGGTTCCCCTTTCTCCGCATCCTCGCCAGCATTTGTTTTTCTTAGTCTTTTGGATGCTGGACATCCATACAGGTGTGAGGTGATATCTCATTGTGGTTTTAATTTGCATTTCCCTGATGATTAGTGATGTGGAGCATCTTTTCATGTGTCTGTTGGCCATCTGAATTTCTTCTTTGGAGAATTGTCTCTTCATATCCTCTGTCCATTTTTTAATCGAGTTATTTGCTTTTTGGGTGTTGAGGCATGTAAGTTGTTTATATATTTTGGATGTTAACCCCTTGTCGGATATGTCATTTACAAATATATTCTCCCATACTGTAGGATGCCTTTTTGTTCTGTTGATGGTGTCCTTTGCTGTATAGAAACTTTTTAGTTTGATGTAGTCCCATGAGTTCATTTTTGCTTTTGTTTTCCTTGCTCAAGGAGATGCTTTCAGGAAGAAGTTGCTCATGCTAATATTCAGGAGATTTTTGCCTATGTTGTCTTCTAAGAGTTTTATGGTTTCATGACTTACATTCAGGTCCTTGATCCATTTCGAGTTTACTTTTGTGTATGGGGTTAAACAATAATCCAGTTTCATTCTCTTGCATGTAGCTGTCCAGTTTTGCCAACACCAGCTGTTGAAGAGGCTGTCATTTCCCCATTGTATGTCCATGGTTCCTTTATCATATATTAATTGAACATATATGGTTGGGATTATATCAGGGCTCTCTAGTCTGTTCCATTGGTCTATGGGTCTGTTGTGCCAGTACCAAATTGTCTTCATTACTGTGGCTTTGTAGTAGAGCTTGAAGTTGGGGAACATAATCTCCCCAGCTTTATTCTTCCTTCTCAGGATTGCTTTGGATATTTGGGGTCTTTTGTGGTTCCATATGAATTTTGGAACAATTTTCTCTAGTTCATTGAAGAATGCTATTGGTATTTTGACAGAAATTGCATTGAATCTGTAGATTGCTTTAGGCAGGATAGCCATTTTGACAATATTAATTCTTTCTATCCATGAGCACGGGATGTGTTTCCATTTATTGGTATCTTCTTTAATTTCTCTCATTAGTGTCTTGTAGTTTTCAGGGTATAGGTCTTTCATTTCTTTGGTTAGGTTTATTCCTAGGTATTTTATTCTTTTTGATGCAACTGTGAATGGAATTGTTTTCCTGATTTCTCTCTCTGCTAGGTCATTGTTAATGTATAGGAATGCCACAGATTTCTGTGTATTAATTTTGTATCCTGCAACTTTGCTGAATTCAGATATTCGATCTAGTAGTTTTGGAGTGGATTCTTTAGGTTTTTTTATGTACAATATCATGTCATCTGCAAACAGGGACAGTTTGAGTTCTTCCTTTCCAATCTGGATGCCATTTTATTTCTTTGTGCTGTCTGATTGCTCTGGCTAGGACCTCCAGTACTATGTTGAATAGAAGTGGGGAGAGTGGGCATTCTTGTCTTGTTCCCGATCTTAAAGGAAAAGCTTTCAGTTTCTCGCTGTTAAGTATAATGTTGGCTGTGGGTTTGTCATATATGGCCTTTATTATGTTGAGGTACTTGCTGTCTATACCCATTTTGTTCAGAGTTTTTATCCTGAATGGATGTTGAATTTTGTCTAATGCTTTTTCAGCATCTATGGAGATGATCATGTGGTTTTTGTCCTTTTTGTTGATGTGGTGGATGATGTTGATGGATTTTCGAATGTTGAACCATCCTTGCATCCCTGGAGTAAATCCTACTTGATCATGATGGATGATCCTTTTGATGTATTTTTGAATTTGGTTTGCTAATATTTTGTTGAGTACTTTTGCATCTGTGTTCATCAGGGATATTGGTCTGTAGTTTTCTTTTTTGGTGGTGTCTTTGCCTGGTTTTGGTATTAGAGTGATGCTGGCCTCATAGAATGAGTTTGGAAGTACTTCCTCTTCTTCTACTCTGTGGAAAACTTTAAGGAGGATGGGTATTAGGTCTTCAATAAATGTTTGATAAAATTCAGCGGTGAAGCCATCTGGACAAGGTGTTTTGTTCTTAGGTAGGTTTTTGATTACCAGTTCAATTTCATTGCTGCTTATTGGTCTGGTCATATTTTCTGTTTGTTTCTGGGACAGCCTTGGAAGGTTGTATTTTTCTAGAAATTTGTCCATTTCTTCTAGGTTATCCAGTTTGTTAGCATATAATTTTTCATAGTATTCTCTAATAATTCTTTGTATTTCTGTGGTGTCCACAGTGATTTTTCCTTTCTCATTTCTGATTCTGTTTATGTGAGTAGACTCTCTTTTTTTCTTGATAAGTCTGGCTAGGGGTTTATCTATTTTGTTTATTTTCTCAAAGAACCAGCTATTGCTTTCATTGATTCTTTCTATTGTTTTATTCTTCTTAATTTTATTTATTTCTTCTCTGATCTTTGTTATGTCACTCCTTCTACTGACTTTAGGCCTCATTTGTTCTTCTTTTTCTAGTTGCGTTTATTGTGAGTTTAGACTGTTCATATGGGAATGTTCTTCTTTCCTGAGGTCAGGCTGTATTGCAATATACTTTCCTCTTAGCACGGCCTTTGCTGCGTCCCACAGATTTTGCGGTGTTGAATTATTGTTGTCATTTGTCTCCATATATTGCTTGATCTCTGTTTTTATTTGATCATTGATCCATTGGTTATTTGGGAGCATGTTGTGAAGCCTCCATGTGTTTGTGGGATTTTTCATTTTCTTTGCATAATTTATTTCTAGTTTCATACCTTGTGGTCTGAGAAACTGGTTGGTAGAATTTCAATCTTTTTGAATTTACTGAGGCTCTTTTTGTGGCCTAGTATATGATCTATTCTTGAAAATGTTCCATGTGCACTTGAGAAGAATGTGTATTCTGGTGCTTTTGGGTGTAGAGTTCTGTAGATGTCTATTAGGTCCATCTGTTCTATTGGGTTGTTCAGTGCCTCTGTCTCCTTACTTATTTTCTGTCTGGTTGATTTGTCCTTTGGAGTGAGTGGAGTGTTGAAGTCTCCTCGAATGAATGCATTGCCTTCTATTTCTCCTTTTAATTCTATTAGTATTTGTTTCACATATGTAGGAGCTCCTGTGTTGGGTGCATAGATATTTATATTGGTTATATCTTCTTGTTGGATTGACCCTTTTATCATTGTGTAATGTCCTTCTTTGTCTCTTGTGACTTTCTTTGTTTTGAAGTCTATTTTGTCTGATACAAGTACTGCAACTCCTGCTTTTTTCTCCCCATTAGTTGCATGAAATATCTTTTTCCATTCCTTTACTTTTAGTCTATGTATGTCTTTCGGTTTAAAGTGAGTCTCTTGAAGGCAGCATATAGATGGGTCTTGTTTTTTTATCCGTTCAGTGACTCTGTGTCTTTTGATTGGTGCATTCAGTCCATTTACATTTAGGGTGATTATCGATAGATATGTACTTATTGGCATTGCAGGCTTTAGATTCGTAGTTACCAAAGGTTCAAGGTTAACTTCCTTACTATCTAAGAGTCTAACTTAACTCACTTAATATGCTATTACAAACACAATCTAAAGGTTCTTTTTTTTTCTTCCTCCTTTTTCTTCCTCCTCCATTCTTTATATATTAGGTATCCTATTATGTACTCTTCGTTTGTCCCTTGATTGACTTTGGGGATACTGACTCTCGTGCAGTAAGTTAATTTTGCATTTACTTAGTAATTAGCTGTTCTACTTTCTTTACGGTGGTTTTATTACCTCTGGTAACAGCTATTTAACATTAGGAACACTTCCATCTATAGCAGACCCTCCAAAATACACTGTAGAGGTGGTTTGTGAGAGGTAAATTCTCTTAGCTTTTGCTTATCTGGAAATTGTTTAATCCCCCTTTCAAATTTAAATGATAATCTTGCCAGATAAAGTATTCTTGGTTCAAGGTCCTTCTGCTTCATTGCATTAAATACATCATGCCACTCCGTTCTGGCCTGTAAGGTTTCTGCTGAGAAGTCTGATGATAGCCTGATGGGCTTTCCTTTGTATGTGATCTTATTTCTTTGTCTGAATGCTTTTAATAGTCTGTCCTTATCCTTGATCTTTGCCTTTTTAATTACTATATGTCTTGGTGTTGTCTTTCTTACGTGCCTTGTGTTGGGAGATCTGTGCATCTCCATGGCCTGAGAGACTATCTCCTTCCCCAGATTGGGGAAGGTTTCAGCAATCACCTCCTCAAAGGCACTTTCTATCCCTTTTTCTCTCTCTTCTTCTTCTGGTACCCTTATAATGTGAATATTGTTCCGTTTGGTTTGATCACACAGTTCTCTCAATATTCTTTCATTCTTAGAGATCATTTTTTCTCTCTATGCCTTAGCTTCTTTGTTTTCATCTTCTCTAGTTTCTATTTCATTTATCGTCTCCTCCACCATATCCAGTCTGCTTTTTTTATATATATATATATTTTTTAAGTTTATTTTGATATCATTAATCTACAATTAAATGAGCAATATTATGGTGATTACACTACACCCTTCATCAGGTCCCCCCACCAACCCCATTACAGTCACTGTCCATCAGCATAGTGACACGCTATAGAGTCACTACTTGTCTTCCCTGAGTTGTACAGCTCCCCGTGCCCACCTAACATTACATCTGCTAATCATAACGCCCCTTTTTCCCCCTTGTCCCTCCCTTCCCACCCATCCTCCGCAGTCCCTTTTCCTTTGGTAACTATTAGTCCATTCTTGGGTTCTGTGAGTCTGCTGCTGTTTTGTTCCTTCAGTTTTTTTTTCTTAGTTCTTATACTCCACATATGAGTGAAATCATTTGGTACTAGTCTTTTTCGGCTTGGCTTATTTCACTGAGCATAATACCCTCTAGCTCCATCCATATTGTTGCAAATGGTAGGATTTGTTTTCTTCTTATGGCTGAATAATATTCCATTGTGTATATGTACCACATCTTCTTTATCCATTCATCTACTGATGGACACTTAGGTTGCTTCCATTTCTTGGCTATTGTAAATAGTGCTGCGATAAACATAGGGGGGCATCTGTCTTGTTCAAACTCGGCTGCTGCATTCTTAGGGTAAAATCCTAGGAGTGTAATTCCTGGGTCAAAAGGTATTTCTATTTTGACTTTTTTGAGGAACCTCCATACTGCTTTCCACAATGGTTGAACTAATTTGCATTCCCACCAGCAGTGTAGGAGGGTTCCCTTTTCTCCACATCAGATTTCTGTGTGTTAATTTCGTATCCTGCAACTTGGCTGAATTCAGATATTAGTTCTAGTAGTTTTGGAGTGGAGTCTTTAGGGTTTTTTATGTACAGTATCATGTCATCTGAAAATAGTGACAATTTGACTTCTTCTTTACCAGTCTGGATGCCTTGTATGTCTTTGTTTTGTCTGATTTCTGTGGCTAGGACCTCCAGTACTATGTTGAATAACAGTGGAGAGAGTGGGCATCCCTGTCTTGTTCCCTATCTTAGATGAAAAGCTTTCAGCTTCTCGCCGTTAAGTATGATGTTAGCTGTGGGTTTGTCATATATGACCATTATGATATTGAGGTACTTGCTGTCTATACCCATTTTGTTGAGAGTTCTAGTCATGAGTGGATGCTGAATTTTGTCAAATGCTTTTTCAGCATCTGTGGAGATGATCATGTGGTTTTTGTTCTTCTTTTTATTGATGTGGTGGATGATGTTGATGGATTTTCGAATGTTGTACCATCCATGCATCCCTGGGATGAATCCCACTTGATCATGGTGTATGATCCTCTTGATGTATTTTTGAATTCTGTTTGCTAATATCTTGTTGAGTATTTTTGCATCTACGTTCATCAGGGATATTGGTCTGTAATTTTCTTTTTTGGTGAGGTCTTTGTCCGGTTTTGGTATTAGAGTGATGCTGGCTTCATAGAATGAGTTTGGAAGTATTCCCTCCTCTTCTATTATTTGGGAAACTTTAAGGAGAATGGGTGTTATTTCTTCTCTATATGTCTGGTAGAATTCAGAGGTGAATCCATCAGGTCCGGGGGTTTTGTTCTTGGGTGGTTTTTTGATTACTGCTTCAATTTCGTTGCTGGTGTTTGGTCTGTTTATTTTTTCTGTTTCTTGTTTGGTCAGTTTTGGAAGGTTGTATTTTTCTAAGATGTTGTCCATTTCTTCTAGGTTTTCCAGCTTGTTAGCATATAGATTCTCATAGTATTCTCTTATAATTCTTTGTATTTCTGTGGAATCCGTCGTGATTTTTCCATTCTCATTTCTGATTCTGTTTATGTGTGTAGATTCTCTTTTTCTCTTAATGAGTCTGACTAGGGGTTTATCTATTTTGGTTATTTTTTCAAAGAACCAGCTCTTGGTTTTATTGATTTTTTCTATTGTTTTATTCTTCTCAATTTTATTTATTTCTTCTCTAATCTTTATTATGTCCCTCCTTCTGGTGACTTTGGGCTTCATTTGTTCTTCTTTTTCCAATTTCTGTAATTGTGTCTTTAGACTATTCATTTGGGAATGTTCTTCCTTCTTTAAATCGGCCTGGATTGCAATATACTTTCCTCTTAGAACTGCCTTTGCTGCGTCCCACAGAAGTTGTGGCTTTGTGTTGTTGTTGTCATTTGTATCCATATACTCTTTGATTTCTGTTTTGATTTGGTCATTGACCCATTGATTAATTAGGAGAATGTTGTTAAGTCTCCATGTATTTTGAGCCTTTTTGTTTTCTTTCTAAAATTTAATTCTTGTTTAATACCTTTATGATATGAGAAGTTGGTTGGTAGAATTTCAATATTTTCAACTTTACTGAGGTTCTTTTTGTGGCCTAGTATGTGGTCTATTCTGAAAAATATTCCATGTGCACTTGAGAAGAATGTGTATCCTGCTGCTTTTGGGTGTAGAGTTCTGTAGATGTCTGTTAGGTCCATCTGTTCTAGTGTGTTGTTCAGTGCCTCTGTGTCTTTACTTATTTTCTGTCTGGTTGATCTGTCCTCTGGAGTGAGTGGTGTGTTGAAGTCTCCTAAGATGAATGCATTGCTGTCTATTTCCTCCTTTAATTCTGTTAGTATTTGTCTCACATATGCTGGCGCTCCTGTGTTGGGTGCATATATATTTATAATGGTTTTATCTTCTTGTGGGACTGACCCCTTTATCATTATGTAATGTCCTTCTTTATCTCTTGTTACTTTCTTTGTTTTGAAGTCTATTTTTTCTGATACAAGGACTGCTACACCTGCTTTTTTCTCTTTGTTGTTTGCATGAAATATCTTTTTCCATCCCTTCACTTTTAGTCTGTGTATATCTTTGGGTTTGATGTGAGTCTCTTGTAAGCAGCATATAGATGGGTCTTGCTTTTTTATCCATTCTGTTACTCTGTGTCTTTTGATTGGTGCATTCAGTCCATTTACATTTAGAGTGATTATCGATAGATATGTACTTATTGCCATTGCTGACTTTAGATTCGTGGTTACCAAAGGTTCAGGGGTTGCTTCTTAACTATCTAACAATCTAACTTAACTTTCTTGTTAAGTTATTGTAAACACCGTCTGATGTTTCTTTATTTCTCTCCCTTCTTATTCTTCCTCCTCCATTCTTTCTGTACTAGGTGTTTTATTCTTTGCCTTTAGTTAGTGTTTGGATGGTCTGCTTTCTTTGCTATGATTTTATTTTCTCTGGTGACAGCTTTTTAGCCTTACGAGTGCTTCCCTCCAGAGCAGTTCCTTTAGGATGTCCTGTAGAGGTGGTTTATGGGAGGCAAATTCTCTCAGCTTTTGCTTGTCTGGAAATTGTTTAATCCCTCCGTCATATTTAAATGATAATTGTGCTGGATACAGTATTCTTGGTTCAAAGCCCTTCTGTTTCATTGCATTAAATATATCATGCCATTCTCTTATAGCCTGTAAGGTTTCTGTTGTGTAGTCTGATGTTAGTGTGATGGGTTTTCCTTTGAAGGTGATCTTTTTTCTTTCTCTACCTGCCTTTAATACTCTGTCCTTATCTTTGATCTTTGCCATTTTAATTGTTATGTGTCTTGGTGTTGTCTTCCTGGGGTCCCTTGTGTTAGGAGATCTGTGGGCTTCCAAGGACTGTGAGACTATTTATTACCTTCCCCAGCATGGGGAAGTTTTCAGCAATTATGTCTTCAAAGACACTTTGTATCCCTTTTTCTCTCTCTTCTTCCTCTGGTACTCCTATATCGCGAATATTGTTCCGTTTGGATTGGTCACACAGTTCTCTTAATATTCTTTCATTCCTAGCGATCCTTTTATCTCTCTTCCTCACCTGTTCTGTGTTCCTGTTCTCTGATTTCTATTGCATTAACAGTCTCTTGCATCTCGTCCAGTCTGCTTCTGAGCCCGTCGATGGCTTTGTTTCATTTCTGCATTGTCTTTCCTGACTTCCCTCACTTCCTCCCTTAGCTTTTGCATATATCTCTGTAGATCCAGCAGCATGGTTATGATTTTTATTCTGAATTCTTTTTCAGGAAGATTCTGCATTTCCATCCCTTCAGGTTCCTTCTCAGGGGTTGTCTGGGTCTGGGTGATTTTTGTCTGTATCATATTCCTCTGTCTTTTCGTGTTGATAGGAGTGGTCACCGGTAGGTGCCACGTATGTCAGCTGGGCTCTTTAAGACTTAAAAAAAACCGCAAAAAAAACAAACAAGGAGAAAAAGAAGAAAGAGAAAGAAAAGGGAGAAAGAAGAAAGAAAGAAAAAGGAAAGGGAAAAAGAAAAAAAAAACGCCCACCTGGAGTGGATTCTCTAAGCGTGCTGTAGGTGTCGCTGTTGCTCCACTAATGCTCAGCTGTGTCCCCGCCGCTCTTTGTAACTCTGGCCGGGGCGGGAATGAATGGGAGGCTGTTGTTCTCTGTATAAAGTTTTACTGTGGCTGCTACCTTTTCTCAGACACCAGCCAAGGGGTCCGAAGTTCCTCCGGACTTCCAGCCTGCTGGGCTGAGCCTGCCGGGGCGATGGTGTTCCCTCGCTGGGCCCCCCGCTTCTCCGAGACCGCTACAAACCGCTCGTGCTTTTCTCTTGTCCTGGGGCACTGGCTGCACGGTCCCGGTGCGTTCCCGGCTCAAAACCTGCACCTTCTGCCAGTCCAGTGTCTGATGCACCGCACGATGTGTGTCACCGCTCCTGGCGCAGACCACCGGGGCTGGTTATTTCGCGGACCCGCTCTTCCACTCCCTCCCGGCTCTGAATCCTCTCCTCCCACCGGCGTGCTGGGCTGGGTTAGTGCTCGGGTGCTGCCGGGTTGCGGCTCCGTGTCTTACCCGCCTCACGGGGTGCCGAGTCCTCTCAGGTGTGGCTGCACGCTGTGCACTTTCCTGTGTGTTCTGGTCTCTCTTTTAGGAATAGTTGTATTTGCTGTATTTTCGTAGATTTATATAGTTTTGGGAGGAGATTTCCACTGCCCTGCTCATGCTGCCATCTTCCCGGAACCCTCCAGTCTGCTTTTAATACCGTCCATTGTGCTCTTCAAAGATTGGATCTCCAACCGGAGTTCATTCCTGAGTTCTTAAATATCTTTCCGTACCTCCATGAGTATGTTAATGATTTTTATTTTGAACTCCCTTTTAGGAAGAGTCATGAGGTTGATGTCATGTAAATGTTTCTCAGGAGCTGTATTCATAATTTTACTCTGAACCAGGTTCCTTTGGCGTTTCATATTTGTATATGGTGCCCAGAAGCTCTACTCCCTGGAGCTGCTCAGCCCCTGAAGCAATGTCAGGGGTTGCAGGGGAGTGGTATTGGTGCCTGGGGGGAGGAAAGAGCTGTTTCCTGCTTTCCAGCTGCTATGCCTGTCTCCACTGCCTGAACCAGTGGGCCGAGCACACAGGTATAAGCCTCTATGCTTTGTGTTTGTAGTTGCTGTAGACAGGTCTTCCCTCTAGCTGGCCTAATGCCAGGGTATGGTTTGCCTGTTTGTGAGCCAGGTGGGGCTGGCCAGGATAAAGGTGAAGTATGCTGTGTATCACGGCGGGGTTCTTTTGAGCTGTGTAGCCAGCCAGGGAGCTGGAGCACCTGAAGATCATCTAAGGAGGAAGATTTCTTTTTCCTCCTTAAATATGAGAGTCTATATGGCAAAGCTCCCAACCTGTTGGGCAGAGTGCACCCAGCAATTTTGTCTACCTGTCCTCTCTCCTGAGCAGTAAGCCCTGTGCAATCCTTGCCCCTTTAGCAGCCCTCTTGCTAAAGGCTTCCTTGTTAGGAAGTCTTCTCAGACTGCCTGACTTTATTTTGTCCCAGAGCAGCCGGATATGGATCCCTGCTTTGCACAAGTGGCTGGAATCTTAGTCTCTCCAGGAATTCTGCCTGTCTTAACTTCCCAACCCTGTAATCACGAGAGTATCATGCAAGCACCATGAAATGTAGGTTTGTGCTCCCAGAGCAGATCTCTGGAGTTAGGTATTCAGCAGCCGCAGGCCTCCACTCCCTTACCCCACTCTGTTTCTCTTCCTCTCGCCCGTGAGCTGGGGTGCGGGAAGGGCTTGGGTCCCACCAGGCCACAGCTTTGGTACATTACCCTGTTCTGTGAGGTCTGCTCTTTTCTCCAGCTGTATGCAGTCTGGCACAGTCCGCTATCTTGTTGCTCTTTCAGGATTAGTTGTATTAATGATATTTTCATATTATATGCGGTTTTAGGAGGAAGCCTGTGTCTCACCTCTCACGCCGCCATCTTTAATCCCTGGAAGGAACTTTCTCTGCTCTTTTTAATTTCTCTTTGTTCCTTGGTGAAGATTAGATTGAAATACTGTCTTCTGTTAGTAGGCACCTCTAATATATGCACAAATGTCCACCATGTGATTTGTGTAATCCACTGACAGCATAGCATTTCCTTGAAATCCAGGCACACTGAATTCAAGTTCATCCATTGGTTCATCAAGTCCCAGCCTGTGTGAATGGGACATGCAGGGCTCAGGGAGCGTTGAGGCAAGGACACCACCCTTAGTGCAAATGTCAATGCACATCACTGCATGGACAGCACGAGGGCCCTTTCTCCAGGGGGCAGTGGTGGCCACCCTCTGGACTCTTCTCTCTAGTTGGTCATGCTGGCTGGTGACTTCTGTTATGATTCACCCATCACTGGGTTATATCCATATCAGCTGCTGTGTGGACCTAGGCAATTAAATTCCTTGGAGAGCAGAAAAGCTTTGGGATATTTCTCATGAGGGTCACGATGACCAAGAGATAGGAATCTTAAAGGAATCTTAAAAATCCTCCTTTTTCATAATATCAGGGGTCAGCAAAGTTTAACTTGCAGGCCAAATATGGCCTGCTGTTTTGGGAAAAGCTTTGTTGGAGCACAGACATGTCAACTTGTTGACTGTCGTGTCTGGCTCCCTTTGTGCTGCAATGGAAGAGGTGGGTAGTTGCAACCAAGTTGGAATGACCCAAGAATTCTAAAATATTTTTTATTGTCTGGACCTTTACAAAAGTAGTTTGTAGACCCTTGATCCTTATGTCCATAAAATAGGCATTTGGATAAATAAACGTTGGTCTGTCAATCGACAGGATATTTTAGAATCAGGTTCTTAACCTTAAGTGAAACCACAGACTTTGCAACAATATGCGCACAATGTCTTGGGTGGAGGTGTGCAGGCATTTCTCTGGAAAAGAGCATCCACTGGCTTTCATTCTCCATTCTGCAGATATTTAGGTCCCTCCTCTGTACCAGGCCCCGTGCATGGCCCTGTAGATAAATCCCGAGCAAGAGGAGCTCAGGCCTTTCCCTCGTAGTGCTTGCAGCCACAGGAGTTGGTGGACCTGCACACAGATGACAAAGAAACGGTGTACAGGGAAGCTCTCCAATGTTACGGAAAATCAGGCTTCAAAAAGAACCATCCTCCTACACGTATTCTTTCCAATATAACATTTAAATTGAGCCTGAAGAAGGAAGGGCTCAGAAACCACACAGGAAGGTAACATATAGATCACAGAACTCTCAGGACAACACATATTGGCCCTTTTAAGTTCAACCAAAATTGGGCCAATTTTTAAGTGGCAATTTTTAATTCCCATCCAGCTAGATTTTATTACTGTAAATATAGCAAAGCTCACTAGGAAGTCGGAAGGCAACTGGTTGTGCCTGACTTTGAAATGGTTTGGACAATAAACATATATTTTCTTCTAACAGGAAAAAAAAGTTTGAGAATGTATTCTTAGTTCTGTTTGGCTACTGGAAATTGCGCCTTGTGCCCATCTTGACTTCTAGAAATTAACAAGTTTGGGTGAGACCCACTGATTCAGGAGAAAAATTAGAATATGGAATATGTTCGCACTTTATTGCTACCTAAAGTCATGTTTCAGACCAGTATGGTCCAATTTAAAAATAGTGTGTGTGTGCATCTATATATATATACGGTATAAATATAAAAAAGATTGTGAGAATTTTTAAAAGGTGGTCACCTCTAGGCAGTAAATGATTTTTAGTTTTCCTTTATGCTTATCAGTGTTTTCTGTATTGCCTATAATATGTAGGAGTTTCTGTATTGTCAGAAAATATTTTACTACATTTTAAGGAAAAATAATGCCTTTCATTTTAGGGCACAAAGAAATAACGATTCCTCTGGGCAAATGAATTTCTCCTTATTTAGTGGACATTCTTATTTTATGATCACTTGTCCCTGATGCTCATCTTGGGAATTTCCTGGGCTAGAACACAGTTCTGTGAACACTGGAAAGAGCCACTCTGTCCTATTCCCTGGGATGAGTGATCATTTCGGCCAGCTGTGGCAGAGGCTGTTCTGGAAGCATGGAATGTTAGCTCTGGAAGGGGCCCTGAAGTCTACCCAGTTCGGCTCATTAACAGTTGAAAGAAGCTAAGACTTTTACAGGTTGAGACTTCCCTAAGATTACATGCAGAAAACTGGAGATAGGGTTGACCTCAATTCTACACCACTGATTCCATTCATTTTATTGTGTTTTCCTACAACGAGCGGAAAGTCTGGTGCAAATTTAATGTAGACCAGTATATTGAAGACATAGGTGCCTGCAGACATGAATGAAGCTTCCCAGCAGTAGCGCTGCCTATTCTTCCTTCCGTCTCTCCTTTGTTCTCTTGCTCCTAATCCCTTGACTATGTTTGGGACTCTCCCTTCCCCACACCTTGCAAGTCTTGGTGGAAGACAGAGCTGCCTTTCAGGATAGAATTTGGACCTCCAGCCTCTCTTGCAGCTAGAGGTGACCATAGCATAGCCAACTGATGGACTCAATAGCAAAGAGGACAGTGGTTCCAGCAGGAGAGGCCAGCATTCAGTGCCAGTGACCTAAACTGGGGCATTTGGTGTCCAACACTGGGGATAGAGGTTCCGCCCCAAGGTGACGGACGTGTTGGCATTTTGTTGGGGGAGCAGGAAGCCCTGGTCTCCCTCGGCCCTGTCAAGGTTCCAGAATGGGTTCTGTGCCTTCTTGGGTGGTTCCTCAGCCCCCCAGTATCCTTCCGATGATGGCATTGGCCTCTGTTGCCCTCCACTGAGGACTGTATCTGACATCCTCGCCGTACTGAAGCCAGACTTAGACTTAAATTCTCCTTTGCATCCAGGTCAAGTCTCAGCTTTCTTACCTTCTTGTAACAAAGACAGCAAATGCTAAATCTTCAGGCTTGGCCTTATCTTTTCCTTTTTTTGTTATCTCAAGCGATTATCCTATGTCCGAGTGTCAATTGTTAGTGTCCTGAAAAGCAAGAAAATCCATACACGGAGAAATGTTTATGGAATTCTGGTCTCGCTTAACCTTTGCAGCACTATATTTTCCTTGCAGTTATGTGGTCTTTGATAAAAGAAAGATTTTGTTTCTTTATTGTAGTTTGCAGAATAGAATGCTATTTGTGAATACTGGCACCATGCGCACTTGTGATGGTAGTCGCTGATGGTTTTCATATGGTGCTGCCATGTTTTGACTCTTGGTGCCCCAACTCCTAGGACAAGAGAAGAAATGGGATATATATATGTGGAGAGAGGGATTATGGAAACTTAGACCCTACACAGACCCTATATAGACTTAGGGAAGATGAGAGAGAGAATTCCTTGGTTTGGAAGAATTTATTTTTCTCTCAGTTTTTCTGCAGGTGGTTACCTTTCTTGCTGATGGCTTGTATCTTCAAAAAAAAAAAGAGCATTTTTGTTAGATATCAGGAAATGATGGTTTCTATCAAGACAGCACATTTACTTTTCACCTTCTAGTCTTAAATTCCTTTGCCTTCCCCACTGCCTGTTTAGAAAAGAGTCATATGTATCCTGAGGTGCTCAGATATAACTAAGGGTCAGGTATATCCCTGTGTATTACCTTGAGATGCCCAATTGGGCGGTAATATTTGGACTGAAGTAATTTTAGGCACAAAGGAAGTACCTGAACAAAGTGGTAGTTGGGCAGTCTAAAATACTAATTCTCAGAATTTAGTCTGTATCACAATTACCTTGGAGTGAGGGTTGCACAGGGAGTTTACAGTGCAGATTCCTGGGCCCCTCTCCCAGAGGTTCTAATTCAGTAGCTCCAGGTGGGCCCCCAGAATTGACATTGTACAAGCTCTCACCATGACACTGCAGTGCATGGTTTTCACTCCACACTTGGAGATGCACTCTCTAGCCTATTAATCTTTATCCTCAATTCAAGAAGGTGGCAGAACAGTGTTACCTCCAAGGGAAAAGTGAGCCACATGGCAGTTAAGTTAATATTAGCAGATGGACATGAGCCCTGACATAGGTGCTATTCTCTCAGTTGCTCCTCCTTTTCCTGGTGATTGACAAACCACATAAGTTAGGTGAGGGGCTCCATCTTTCTTGGGGGCAGCTGAGAGTCCTTTGCAAAACTCGCCCAAGGATTGGTGTTCTCCACAGTACCCTTTCTCTAATGAGTGTGCTGAGACTTTTTGGAAGCAAATATCTTTTGCTGATAGATGCCCAGCTGTGATGATCTCTTTCCCCACTGCGGCATTTGCGCTGAACACACAAACGCAATGTGGACAAAGGAGAACCCATCCGGAATTTCTTATTAGAACACAACTAACTCATCAGGAGTAAGTTCATGTTGATGAAATTGTTGTTTGTGCCCTTAAAGTGGAAGCACTGACCCGGTAGGTGGATGTTTTAACCTTACTGGAAATTTTGCCTCTGTTGACTGAGAGTAGAAATTATTACCTTACATAGATATTTGGAACAAGCAATGTTTAAGTGGGTGGTTTGCTTAATGGATGAGAAATCTTTATTGCTAATAGTGAACCCATCTCTTCTTCTGATGTGCATTTAATTTTTACCAGTTATGCAGATCCGTTTGTACCTGTATTGTTGCTAGGCAATTGGTTATTCATAAGCGTCACAGGTAAGGCATGGATTATGCTCTGTGCCTGCAGAATAGGCCCTGACTGAAAGACAGGGGAATTGAATCAGCTTCCATATAACCAGCAGCATTTGACCTTCTAGTAATTGTGTGGCTTGTGATTATTAGAATGATAAATGAAAATATCTATTACAGTTACAGAGATTGCACATGAGGTTTTCATCATGTTTCTTAAACTCCAGGTGCTTCTCTGCCCAAAGGTTAGTAATTAAGCATAATAAATGCTTCAGTTATCTTTCCATGAAGTTTCCTTTGTCTCCAGCGGAATCTTTTCCTGCCTTGGATCAAACATGACCCACGCAGGGCATCCTTGACTGGTTTCACACTGAACTGAGTTGCATGGCTGCCTTCAGAGTAGAGAGCAGTTAGTTTGCCAGCCTAGAACTCGTACCCTAAATTGAGCACAAGTAGGGCTGTCCGATAAAATACCGGCTATCCAGTAAATTCCAATGTCATATAAACAAATGAATCCTTTTCAGTATTAATATATCCCATGCAATATTTGGGACATACTTATACTAAAAATGTTTGTTTTATGTGAAATTCAAATACAGCTGAGCCCGTCTTTTTATTTGCTAAATCCAGAAACTCTAGCAAGGATCCTGTCCACACTAGATTCTTTTTGCTAAATGTAGAGTTTGCAAAACTGCTGTGTGGCTTACAAGAATCTCAGGGTTGTGGTGGGAATGCAGATAAGGAAAGCAAGAGACTTTCATATATCCTCTGTTTTTGAAAAGAGCGGTGTTTTGATATTGAGAAAGAAAAGTAGCTTTCGAGACCATACCGGATAGTGGCATTAATAAGGCAGACCACTGTTTTTTTTTTAAATGGTGCTATACTGTCTTGAGGAATTTTGAAAAGGAATTTGAAAACTGGAGGCTGAAACTCCAGCATGGCCAGGTGGGTGCATCTGTCTGATTTACAATAATACCTGCTGCTCCCAGCTAGGTTTCATTAGTCAGTGACAAAGCTAAGTGGATCACAGGAAAATTGCTTGTGTCTGTAGGGAATTAGCTGATCAAATTATCATTACTTAAAGAGGCCTCATTTGGCCAGAGGACCTTTCACAAAAGAGGAAAGAAATACGCCTGAAACTATGAAAAACGTTCAGCCTCACTTGTAGTCAGAGAAATACAAAGTAAGGGAAATGTCATTTCCTCCATAAATGAATACTATTGTTTTGAAAACAGAAATACCCAGGCTGACTAAGCAATGGCATGACAGGAACTTGGAAACTCTGTTCCTGGGAGTGTAAATGGCATGGCCTTTCTGGAAATTAATCAAACAAATGCATCAAAGCCCTTGATCAGCAGTTCAACTTCTGGGAACTTTGTTCAAACTTCTGATTGTTTACATAGGTGAAAGGTTTTGCAGCGATATTTATAGAACAAAAAATTAGAAATAGCCTGTATGCCCAGTGGTTTGAGAATGTAAATAATAATTTGTATTGCTTGAAATGGCTTGTTAAGGGTTTTGAGTCATATGGGGGAAATGCTTAGGTTATGTTTAGTGGGAACAAAAAGTGGTGTGCAGTTATGTAATATGATATCATAATCATGTAAAACCACATGAAACGGCATGGAAGAAAATACACCAAACTCAAATTGTTACTTTTTTTAGGTGATGTGATTCCGTGTGATTTAAATTTTCTTCCATCTGTTTTTAGAGTTTCCAAGGTTGCTTTACTATGATTTTTATCTTTACCATTAGAAATGAGGTTATTGGCAGGAGCATTTAGTTTGGGGCACTCTCCCAGTGGCAGGATGGATCAAATGGCAGATGGGCCTTGTGGTGACCGCTTAAGCCCATTAAACTTACTGAACTGATGAGATTGAAATGAACCCTGTGCTGTTGGTTTTCCTTTCTTCTTCCCAAATGATAGACTGCACTATGTTGGCACACTCCCACCATCCCATTTCCTGACAGTTGAGTCATGTCTCAAGTGCCCAGTGGGTTCTAAAGATAAACACTTAGGGCAAAAAATTCAGAGGAGTCAAAGTCACCCCCTTGAAAATCCTTTTTCTCCCTTAAACCACCAGGACTTGGCCCCCCCAGAGATCGAAAGCCAAGAATTAATTAGCTCTTCTCTCCATTTCAACGAATCTGTCTCCTTTTCTGGGAAGTTGAAGCCAAGACTATGAAAAGATAGTAGTGGAAGGTAGAAAGGGAGCAATGGGTGAATGGAAGGCACTTTTTCTTATTTATTTTCAAATGCATATTCCTGCATTTGCATTTATAACATGCACGAGTGATGTGGCTCCACTGTAGCTCAGTTATAGAAAGCCAGTTGTTGGCCAACAATTAGTTACAAGCAAGCAAGCACATGAAAGGTCTTAGGCTCTTTGCACAAAGATCCCCCCCATTTGCAATAGGAATTTTTCCTCAGGTGCTAAGCTCCATTTCCTTGATAGGTCAACCCCTTTTCTGAATCAGTAGTGTACATGAATCATGAAGCTGTGAAAAAAAGAATTAGTCTATGAAATCAAAGAGGTACTGGTTCCTGGGTGGATGCCCATTCTGGGCGGAAGGGAGCAGAAGAGTATGCCCCCATGTGGCAAGAGGAGGGACAGCATCTCTTAGCATCTAGAAAAGAGTAACCATTCAAATTTGAACAAAAAAGAAACGGCTCAAAAATGATAGTCTCAAAACTAAGCAAAATGCCCTCAAGTCATTAAAAACTAGAGTTAGAGAGGCTAAGAGCATTAGGAGATATTTCTGTAGTTTTAAGTGAAACAGTGGAATACAAACGTGTAGATTAAGATGTATGATTAATAGTGATAGCTAACATTCATTGTGCTTTTCATGTACCAGGCACTGTGCCCACTGTTTTATATATACATTTAGTTCTCATAACAACCTTACTAAGTAGATATGATTATTAAGCCCATTTTAGTAAAAAGGCATTGAGGTACAGAGACAGCACTTGCCTGAAGCCTTGTGTTTAATGATTGACAGAGCCACGATCCCATGGTTGACAGACCCGTGGTCCCACAGCCACCAGTGTGCTCCAGCATCTGCGGTCTTCCCCATTTGTGCTGACCGCCAATACTCACATCAACGTGCATGAACTGCATAAGGGGTGGGGACAAATGACAGTCATTGTGTTGGGGATATTAGGGACTTTTTCTCTTTGGGGAACGGTCTTTAATGTAGTTATGTTTACAGCTTGACAAAGAGGCTACATGAGAGCTGTGGCTAGGTTGGGAGGCAGTCTTAGGCCTTAGAGTTTTGGATGTCTCTCAGGTGAGGGGTCTTCCTGCCAGGACTGGGAGAACCACCTTGGCTTTTTCTTAAATTTCACGTGACTGTCACAAAGGGCCTCCATGGGCCTTGGTTTTCCTACGTGCCAAGGTTGATGTTATCATTTCATGTTCAAGCATTAATTATACAAAGGAAGTCACGCTAATCTCCAAATTGAGGAAACGGGACCAAATTCTGAGCAAGCATTGTCACATTCATGTTGATAATTGAATTTCTTGCCCCATATTATACTGATTCTCTGGGAGACAAGAAGGAAGGAAAAATATAAGTAAACAGAACCTCCTCTTTCCCTGCCTCTGATGGGGCCTTTGGATTTTGTTTGTGTATATATGATACATAGTGAATATCTATCACTGGCTACTCTTCTTCATTTTATGCTACGTAAGGAGTTTAGAAAGCAGGTATTTTTCCAGGGATTTGAAGTTTTCTGTGCTTAGCAGATGCGGATTTGCCTCTTGGTGGTAATTCTATCACTGCAACCAAATCATCTCCAGTAATATCTTGGGGATATTTTTAAAGCTTTTGTGGCTGGTGATCTGGTAATTAGTGCTGCTGTATTTACTGGAGGCCTGGGGTTCCATCATCAGGCCTATTAGATTTGGCTGGTTTCATCATCACAGAGACAGCCAACATCCTGGGTTCTGGTGGTGCTGGGCCCACGGGTTATGAAAACAAAGGTTAACATGACATTTATCTAGCAAGATGTTGTCAGTGTGAGGTCCTTGAAAATCCATAAGGGTTCAGAAATGATTTCAGAATTATCTCTCTGTGTATTTTTTTTTTTGCTGGAGAGAAGGTTGTAGCTTCTACCATACTTTCAGAAGTAGCTGCTGATCCAGGATGGTTTAGAGCCAACTGACCTAGAAAGGGGATCTTCACTGGGGAGGATGTCAAAGTCGAAGGGGAGGGGGCCTACCCGGGCAGCCCAGGTATGCTTGTGACCCCCCAACATGTGTCTGCTGGCCCAGGGACTGATGTTGCATTAAGATCTGATGTCTTGTGACAAGAACTACGTCCGTTGTTTGGGGGCGAGGAAGCCAGGAAGCAAAGGTGTCACATATGGTCACTTGATGATTCAGTGGCAAAAGTGACCTTTGGACCAGTCTGCCTGTCCCATTGTGACCCTCATTCTCAAATGCTGCCAGGCAGTGCCTGTCCAGAAGGGAGGAAGTGGGGGACAAAGGACAGCCTAGCCGTGGATCCCTTCTTTTTGTGGATTCTTAGATACTTGAGTTTAAATTTTAAAAAATGTTTTGTTGGTAATAAGCAACTTTGAAATCTTTCCTTTCCACCTTTGGAAAGGATTGTAACCCTGTGCTCTGTGCTTGTTGATCACAAATACTTTCTACTGCTTTACACTCAGAAGTCGAATTGGTTAAGAAACACCAATTTCATGAAATGTTTTCAGGTTTGTCTATGTGTGGGAATGATGATAGGTACGAGACTGCCCTCGAGCCTGTTCCTCCTCCACCCTCACCCAGTGCAAGCTCACCAGCCCCTCTGTGCAATTGAAACCTCTCTGAACTAAATATATGGGATTTTGAGCCCCTCAATGTCACTGGAGTGGCCACTCTCACTACTGTTCTTGTCCAGCAAAGGCACAGATCAACATCGCACCCCTCCACCCAGTCAGCCTGAGCCCTGAGTAAGAGGTGGCCTGTGGGGGGAAGGACCTGGCTTGACCCTGAATCCACCTTGGACAGGCTATGTGACCTGGGACCAGTTGCTCCACCTCTCTGCTCTTCAAGGTCCTCATGTTTTAAAAAGAAACAATCTCTACTTCGTGGAGCTTTGGTAAGGATTGAGGATTAATGGAGGATAATTTCTCAGTACCACCTTTTAGTTGGTGTCAGTGATGCCATTTCGCATTTCTGAACTTGACATCGGCTCCTTCCTCTTTGCCAAATCCTCCTTTGCAAATGCCCCAACCTTTCCTCTGTCAAGAGATCTCCCAGGGTCTTGCACACTCCTGCACCCCACACCAAGCCTGTCAATTGCCTCTGTTAAGTATTCATCCTCTGCCCATGGTGCTGGCATTTTCCTTGATGGCATGCAATGGCTTAACCAGCCTTACCAGGAGAGGCAAGAAGATTCATTGCTTGGGGATGCATCCATGCTCTCTGCAGTGATTTATTTGGGCTAATTTTCCTCATGGCAGACTCATTAGTGGCTGTTAGCAAGTGGTAACTTATTTAACTCTCGCAAGTAGGTCAGGCGCTCACACCCTCCCGCTTCCCACCAGAGAAGGCACCAGTTTTCACACTTTGGGACCCCACAGTGAGGCATGCGTCCCTACCTCGGTTGGTTATGCTTCTCTAGTGTTCTTTTTAAACCCAGGTATGCTGCTCTAACTTGCTCGTGTCGCCCATCCCCGTTGCCCTCTGTACATGATCTGCAGCAGAGTCAGAGTCTGATCCTTTTGTGACACTGCTGAAAACTCAGTGCTGGTTAGAGAGGGTGCATTTCTGCCTCTTTGACTTAAAGGAATTAGCTATGTCTTCCCTGTCTGTCCTCTCTTAAATTATAAAATCCCAAAAGGGAGGAGTTTGGGGTGTTTTTCCCAATCAACTCCCATTGGAGAGCATAATATGGGTCAGGTCTGTGCACTCAAAGGAAGCCCATGATTGGCGTCCTCTGGCTGGCCTAGGAGAACGCCAAGGACCCTGCACCACGTTACAGCTCAGTTCCTGGACAGCACCAGGGCCTGCTTTGTTCACATGTTCACGGTTTACGAACTTGCCATCCCAAATGGTCAGTTCAGTTTTCTAACCAGCCTCTGCAACCTGAGTCAGCAGATACTGTCAACTTAATGCATACAAAACCACTCCCCCAGCGGTGTACAGAGACACACGCACCCCATGCTGTATGGTATCTGAGGCAGGAAGATGGCAATCATATGCTTGTATGTACACACACACACACACACACACACACACACACACACACACACACACACACGGTGTGGATCCCACACAGTGAGTATTTAGCCTCACCTTGTGCAAATACTGTCTGGGAGGAGTTGCTGCCCAGGGAGACAGCTGTGTCCTCCAGAGGCCAGGTTTGTGAGTTGTGGCTACCGTGCATCGGAGGGCTGGTACCCCTGCATTTCAGAGGATCAGCAAAAGGCCCCTTCTGAACAGAGCCAAGAGTATAGCTGTTTGCAGGAGGGAATCTTTGGAACCTGGGGAAGGGTGGGTCTGCCTGCCCTTTGGAGCTTTCTTGCTTTTCAAGCTGTATTTGCTCGATTTGACTAAACAAACACAAAATGGTTTTCAAAAAAAGTGCTTTTTTTTTCTTTTCTTTTAAAATGCAAAACAGCATTCTACTTAGGTGGGTTCATCTGCAAAGGGAATCAATGATCAAGTTTATGCACCGAGACTCTGGGCTAAACGGGATAAGAGGAACAGCCCCCACTTTGCTTTTCAGTCAGGAGCGAGGGGAGGCCCAGCCAGCTGCCCACTGTTTCCTAATTTGACTTGGGGAGTATTTTCTGCAATTTTCAGCTTAGAGATGAGAGTTTTTTTGCTGGTGGAAAATGTGTAAATTGAGAAGGGAAGTAGCACTTCCACAGAGAGTCCCTCCCTGTTCTTCAGGTTGATGGCCATTAACTTTAGGGAAGGATATCCCCCAACAGAGCAGAGTGCCAGTCAAGCTTTTGTTCTTTCCCCCAGCCAGGGGATGATTTATCCTCCAAACCAGGACACTTTGTGGGTCAAAAGGGTGCAGACAACGCCCCTGGGATAGCGAACCAAAACGGATGTATGCTTGCCCTCCTCGGGATGGCCACCCTACAGGCACCCTCTGGTGTCCTGTCCATGATCTCTGGTTATGCTTTGCTGGTTCGTATACTCATGCATGATGGAGACACCTTTCTTTCCATTTGTGCCACCATGTGCTGCAGATTTGCTCAAGACTGTCCTCCTCCAGGAAGCCTCTCCCACAAATCTGTCCCACGCTGTGAACCACAGTCTGGGAGCTTTGCCTCCTGCTTGTTCTGTATTTCAGATCCAGGCAATTTGCCTCCATTAGGAATAAACAAATAACCCAGGAGACCAGGGGTGTTTGGGACAATCTGGCCCTGAGAAATGAAAGAGCCCTCTCTGTGTCTCTGTCTCTATTTCCCTCTCCCTGGCTGCCTGATTTCCCATCTCTACTTGTCTGTGTGCATCTGCTTCCTTCTGTCTGCCAGGCTGCTTCCTGGACCCAGTCTCATAATGGCTGCCCTTACATAATAGGGCCTTTCAAATTCAGAACCTCTGCTTGACTCCCTGGGTCCTTCCCATTCCTGTCACCCAGCCCTGGGGAGAGAATCTGATTGGCTGAGCCAGGCCCCTGTATTGGTTCCCATAAGTCTGCATGCCCAGGAGAGCAGGTCACATATGAGATAATCCTGCAGGGCTGTGAGAGAGAGGGGACACACAGCACAAATATAGTCCACACCTAACACTTAGAATAGTCCCAGCACTTTCCTGCCATCTCTCACTTAATCCTCACAAGGCCCCAGTGGAGTAGGCACTAGCGTTATCCCATTTTGTGAATCATGAAATAAGCACAAGGAAGTTGAACAGCCTGCTTAGCCCCACACACTCAGGAAGTGAGCCAGGAAGGCTGGTTCTGGAGTCTATGCTCCTAATCACTGTTCAATGTGGTTTTTCTTCAATAGGCACTGTTAGAATATCCCATTTTCATTTTTTTAACCCTTTATTTGTACCTGTACATTAGGCATTATTATCTCTCCAGTGAATGTTTGCTGAATGAATGAATGAAGGGAGGAAGGAAGGAAGGAAGGAAGAAATGGATGAATAAAGGAACCATCAGAAGGATACACAGTCTGTTAAGAAGTTAGGAAGTCGACCATGTCCTGTCTTGAAAGCTTCCTCCCGCTGCTTCTCATCCAAGTACAACATGCACATTTTCAAAGCCCTCCCTCTTCCCGCCCCTCTCTTTTTGCCCAGACAAGAGTGAGAATGGCGAGGCGTATCAGAGGAAGAAGTTGGCGGCCGCCAGCCTTCCGGAGGGCCCTGCTGCCCCTGTGCCTTCTCAGGAGAACCTGGCGCCGCCCAGCAGCGGCCGTTGGAGAAGGATCGCGCTGCTCATCCTGGCCATCACCATTCACAACGTGCCAGGTGAGGTCTTGTCCCCGCAGCATCCGGCCACCTGCCTGAAGGTAAAGGTACTCTGCTCAGTTGCCTGGCTGGAAAAGGGCCGCGGGCGATTATGATGTGGGTCCTTTTTTGAGAGGTGTTGCAGAGGGAGTACAGATCTTTCTAGACTGTATTTTTTAGGTTACCTCTTCTAGATTGATCAATGTATGTTAAACTTCCCCTTGCAGTTACTTGGAAGGATTTCACTCCAATTTCCACTTAGGAATATCCTCCCAAGTCATTAAGTCATTGGGCGCATAAATTCAGGGCTGTTACATGATTGCTATGGAAGGTGTCTTTTATAAACACGGATTGCCTCTGGTTCTGCTTAATATTCTTTTAAAATACTGAATTTAATACAGTGTAACATTGATATTTGTCTTACCTGCTTTCTTCATATGGGCATCTTTCTGAAATGTCCTTACCAGTCCTTTCCTTTTTAGCATTTTGGAGTAATTTGATTTGTATTTGTTGTTGGATTTAATTGAAAAAAATTTATTGGTGTTCTACTTTAAATTCATATATATTTAATTTAGAGTAATTAGAAAACACCGATAAGCATAAAAAGAATAAAAATATTGTATAAAAAAATTGAGGAAACCTGTGGAAAAGTCCTTGGGTTACATTTTAGAATTCAGCTCTACTACTTACTCCCTAGCATATCCTGACAAAGTACTTGAGTCCCCTGAACCTTCATATACTCTATGAAATGAAAATAATTCTACTACTGAGACAACTGGGGTATTATTTACAAATTAAAATACATTTATTTTTATAATAACTATTTTTATATAATATGTAAAAACATTTATATATAATATATATTTAAATACATTTAAAATATATAAATATATATATATTTTTAATATGTATTATGTACTTGATTTTATACACACTCACACACACACATACATGCATACCTACATACTTACAGATTTTGGTACAGTACTTGGGCCCTATGAGCGTTTGAAAAATTATAGCTATTATCAGCATTAGTAATACTATTCCTCTTAATAATACTCCTGTCCTCCTTTCCAGCTTTGACTTCCTCAGTCTTGAGTTTTTAACATTCTGATCCCCCTTTCATCATTTTGGAATTCATGTCTGAGTACCCATCTTGCTCAGGAGCGTCCCCGGGTGACATAATCTCTAAGTCCTTGAAGAGTTCATGACGTCAACCCGTTACCCTGTTACAGGAACCATGCCTTGACTGGTGAGGCTTGCTAAAGGCACATTTTTCTCTTTGGAGCCCTTAAAGGTGCTGCTTCATTATTCCTGGCTTCAGTGCTGGGGAAGCAACGACCCTGGCAACCCGGGTTTATTCCTGTGTGGGTAACCTCATTCTGTTTTGCTTGCACAATGAAGAACTTTTCAGTCCTCTTTAAGGAATGAAAGTTTCAATATGTTATGTATTCCAGTATATATTCAGCCTGTCTAAAGCACTTATGTGTGCAATCACTTTTTAAGCTCAAATCTTACTCTAGATGAGAAGCACTTTCCTTATTATGTCCATCCCAGTCTTAGGAGCTTCTGTCATATGACCACATAGGCTAGTTTGCCCTGAATGTTTCTTCTGCATTTGTTTCTCGTTTCTCTCTTGGCTTTGGGTTATCAGTAAACTCTTGGCTGGTTTTCTAGAGCTTGCTGTTTTGTCTGCCTGGAGGTGAAGCCTTATGTGGGACCCCAGGGCACAAACCTGGATTTGCCCTGATGCAAGGATCTGTCACACTCATTCCCCAAATCTTAAAGGGTGGTGTGAAACCCTAGGGCTTGGTAGAGGCCAAGCTTGAAAACCTCCATAGTCACTTGCAACCTAGTAGCTGCTAATCATTGGAGAAGAGAAGGTGCTCACGCTGTCTTTTCAGTTGCACAGTGGCTGGCCTTCCTTCGCTGTTCAGGTGTCTTCCTTTAGCCAGTTGATAAAGAATAAAGATCTGTCCAGTGGGTGTAGAGCCAAGCAAGATTACCATACTGGCTTGAGGTATCCTATGGCGATTCCCTGTCCCCATGAAAAGCAAAGGAGTGTTCTATGATCCAGATTTCATAGTGACGGGCTTTGTATATCCAGGAATAAGCTTTCCCCAATTGTCTCCTGCCCATACCCCGCCTGCCACTGCTCTTCCATGTCCCCATATGCTCCGTGGGAATTGTTTCCTGGCTTATTTTGGCAGAAGGTCAGGGAGAGTCAGAGTATACTCTCTTAAATGCTTATTGACTCGGTGAGAAGTTGGATGAAGGCCAGAAACAAGAGTGTGTTGGCAGGAAGATGTGTGGAATGACACTGAAATCTAATGAAATCTGATGATCCTAAGTCATCACGGAAGCAAGTGTTACTTCTTCCCTGAAAAGGCCCTGTTTGGGATCTTTGGCATTTCCAAGTCCAAGTTCAACCTTGTGTCCCTTTTACAGGGAATGCATAGTATCTTTCGAAGTGAGGATCTAGTGGCTCGTGGGAATCTTAACTGAGTTGGCCTAATCAGAAGCGGAGTGGTACAGTTTGTCAAGTGGAGAGCAGCTCACTTTGCCTGGATTGAGAGGTTCGAGGTTATCTTATTAATTGTGTTTTTGTAATGTGTCCTAACAAGAACTTGATTATATCTGTCATAAAACAGACCAAGATGCTGGTCTCCATGACTAACATTATAGCAGGGGAGATAGATAATGAACATAATAATAATAGGTGGATTATATATATTAGAAGGCGGTTAGTGCTATAAAGAAAGAAAAAGTTCAACAGGGCAGATGAGATGGTAACATATTGTAGGAAGAAGTTGCAGTTTTAAATAGCATGGTAAGGGTAGTCATTGAGACCTCCTTGCGTTTGAGTCAGCCATGCCGATGACTGGGTGAGAGTGAGTGTTCCAGGTATGTGGAGCAGCCAGTGCAAAGGCCCTGAGGCAGGAGCACATCTGACACCCATGAGGAGGAGCCAAAAGTCCAGTGTGGCTGGAGCAGTGTGAGTGGGAGGGACAGGACGACAAGGCGAGGCCAGGAAGGTCAGCCTGCCCTCAGTGGAACTCAGAGGCATAGTAAGCCTTTTCATTTTTACTCTGTGGGAGATGAACCACCCCAGGGTTTAAACAGAGAAGCATGTGATTTGACTTGTGCTTTAAAAGGTTCTTCCTCAGTGCTGAGTTCAGAGGGGACTTAGGAGGGGCTGGGGCGGGAGCCAGGCGACCTGTGTGCAGAAGAAGTTAGGGGGGTCTGCAGGAATCCCAGCTGAAGACAGCAGTGGCTCTGCCCAGGGAGGTGGTGCCAGAGGTACTGAGAAGGGGTCCTGTTCTGGGGTCTGTCGAAGGTGGAGCCAGTGAGATTTGCTGATGGGTTAAATGTGGGGTGTGAGAGAAAGACAGGGGCTAGGAAGGATGCTGAGCTCTTCCCAGGAAGGAAGGCTGACCAGCTGCTGTCCCGAGACTGGCTGGGTTTTAGACGGGGACATCAGGAACTCAGTTTCGGACTGTGGGCTTTACTGGTAGACATGCAGGCGGAGATCCTGATTATTAGGTGGTCGGCTGTAAGAGTTGGAGTTTGTGGGGGGGGTGAAGTCTGGACTGGAGAGATAAACTTGGGGATCATTGGCACAAAATTGTCTTTTAAACCCATGACAATGGGAGAAATCACCAAGGATCTAAATACAAATAGACGCATCTCCAAAGACCCCATGGGGCTCATTCCTGGAGACTCAGGCTTCTAACTCCAGTCTAGAGAGTTCTTGCCCGTGGTTACCAGCTTCAGTGACATGCCCTTTGATGAGAACCATTTCCAGAGCTTGTCTGTCACCAGCTTACCTTTGGAAAGGTCTCTTCTTTAACATTATCCTTTTTAGTTTATTAAAAATTTAACTAGGGCTTTGACAGTCCCTGAGACTCTAGGTCTCAAGGTAGACTTTTCACAGTGCCTAAATGGATAATTGATTTGTTTTGAAGTTTTTTGCCTTTGCTGGTTCAGCTTTATATGTCCCAGGGATGACATTCTGCTAGAAAAAAGATTTTTTTTAATGTGGAAGTAAAAAGGAAAGCTCTTTAGTGAGTGTCTTGTCTCCTGGAGGTTACTGGAGTGTGAGGACACACACATAGGCATGTGTGCACAGCCAGGCCCTTGGATTAATATTTAATACAGATGTGCAAGGACAAATGAATTCTTAAGCTTCTGTGGCTCACAACCCTCCTAAAGAACCTGATAAGTACTGCGGGCCTTTTTACAGGAGAATGTCGCACACACAACAGTTTGCAGGCCGCTTTGGATGTCCTCGGGCCTCAGGAAGCCTACCCACAGCCCTAAAGCAGGAGAGAAGCCCAGCTTTGGAGAAATAAATGTAGTCTTGCAGGGAGTTTAAATGTCTCTGGGAGAATGGTAATGACAGTGACAGCTCTCAAAGTGCATCTCACGCAGTTTCGGACAGTCTCAAGGGCGCTGAGCCTCCCAAAGATGCCTGGGCCTTGGGAAAACAAGCACCTTCTCTGTGTCTTGAGTGGAATAAAGAATCAACTAGCAATTGAGTTCCTACCAGTCTCTTTTCATGAGTATCTTATGGTCTCAACAGTGCACTGTACCACTGCTTTGTCCATAAGAAAGTTCAGTTTAGAACCCAGAGGGGTTTGAGGGGTGATCTCATACAAACACTCCTCCGTCTGAAGATGTACGGCGTATATGTATTATCACTGTGGTTCCTTCCAGCCCTGGCACTGGATGGTCTGCGATCAAGAATAGCACGTTGTTTGTTTCACTTCTTTAGCCATGTTAATCATGCCTTCCTTTGCGGTGCCTCGCTGCGTCCCATGTCTGCTTCTGTCATGAGAGCTATCACTCTAAATGGCAGTTCTTTAAATGTGTTTGCTTCCTCCCAGGAGTCGGAGCTTCTCACAGGAAAAGTCCACGCTATCTTCTTTTTTAGATCCCAAGTAAGCTCAGTGTATGTTCGAGCACATGATCAGTGCCTTTCGGGCCTTAACCTCCATTCTAGGAGAGCGGAGGCCATTCAAGAATCTGGTGTCCCAGAAGCCTTCCACCTGAGTCACCAGGTGGGCTAAGGGAGGGCATTTAACTCCTGTGGGTGCCCATGATGTGGTGGGCTTTCCTTTGTATTTGAGTTGATGTCTAAATGTCTGGAGAAGAGGCCAGACGAGCCATGTGCTTTTTATTTTCCCCCTCATCAGAGTCAGGAGTCAAGTCCACTTCGCCAGCTGTCGCCGTGACACAGAGAGAGCTGGGGGTCACCGCGTGTGTCCGCAGAACAGCATGGCAGCTAGTTTTAGTTATTTGACTTGTCTTCATTGATGGCTCCTAACAGACCGCATTGTGGGGCTCTAAATGAAATGCTTAAAGTTTTGATTGGAAGTGATTTTGTTTTAAGGAACAAAGCCCCACAAATCTATACACTGAAATATTAATAGTGGTTGGTTATTCCTGGGATTTAGGGATTATGGGACAATGGCTATTTATTTTCCTCATGTTTTAGTGAGATTTATAAGTCACCTTTTCTATAATGAATATTTATGACTATGTGATGAGATGAAAATGTTTTTGGCAAGGGGACCTCTATTACCTAACAACTGCAACATCCCCAAACCCCGCAATCACACAAAGCTGTGTAGAAGTAACAGTTATCCCTTTGTGCCTGTGATAACCTTATTGGGGTTGTTTTAATTACAGGTTAGAAACAGAATGAATGATTTGGTTAGCTTCCTATGGCTGCTGTGACAAATGGTCACACATTTAGTGGCCTAAGACAACTTCATTTATTCCGTCACTGTTGTAGAGGCCAAAATTCTGAAATCGGTTTTCCGGGGCCAAAGTCAAGGTGTCCGCAGGGCTTGCTCCTGCCGCAGGTTATAGGGGAGAATCTGTTCCTTTCCTCTTCCATGTATTTAACAGGGACTGCCAGCATTCCTGGCCTTGTGGCCACATAACTGCAACCTCTGCCACCGTGGCACATTGCTTTCTCTTCCATGCCTAATCTCCCTCTGCATCCTTATTGAGATTTTTGTGATTGTAGTTAGGGCCCCCTCAGATAATCCAGGATCATCACCCTATCCCCAGGTAATCCAGGGTACTGACGTCTGCAAAATCCCCTTGTCATGAGAGGCAGCAGGTTCAAGGGATTGTCTGGGCGTGAACCTGGGCATTCACTTGACTTGTGTGGTGTCCACAGGGGTGACTGCGGAGCGGCAGCACTTCAAATTTGCCGGAAGGAGCTGGTAGCTAATAAGAACAACTTACTAACTGTTTCCTGGGAGAAAGACGAAATAGAAAATTCTGTTAATAGATGTGGACCTTTCCAGGGAAAGCACTGATGCAACAGCCTCTACTTCAACTGTGTTGCTTCCAGAAACTGGAAGAGCATTCTCTGCAGCCGGAGACCCAGGGTCAGTTCACGAATGAGCGAGCACCACTCAAAGCCACAAATCAGTGGCAGGAATAAAATGCACTGATAATACTAGAGGCCATGATGCACTGGGACCTTTCCAAGTTCCAGACATAAAGTGCTCTATGTGTATGATTTAGATATTCATAACCCTGTTTTACATTTTAGAAACTGAGCCCAGAGAGGCTAAAGACCAAGCTCAAGGTCACAGAAGCAGATATAGGTCGAGCTTGATTCATGCTCAGTCTCCATGTTGCGTCCATTCCACCTCTTGTTCTAATGAGCTATGCCTCTTTGCTTCTGGGGGATCACACGGTGTTTTAGATAGGGTTGCAGAGAAGTTCAGGAAGTGCTTCTTACTTTTTGAAGTTCACTACATTAAATGTTAATATCTGCAACACCACATCAGCATGTTGGTGTGATCATCAGTGCAGATGCCATGGGCTCTGCAGGAAGGAAATTTGGGTGGAGAAACCTGGACCAGAAGCCTCATCCACCCCCAGGGCCTGCCGCTGTGGGCGCTCCACAGATACGTGCAGAATCAGCATGCGTACAGCCACACCCACCCACCACCACCACCGAGTGAGGGTGGCCCAGGACCCAGGCAGATCCTCCCCCTTCATCCACATCCAGGAGCGTGCAGTGGAGAGACGGCACAAGCCCAGGGTTCAGAGTCAGAGAGGTTGGGGCTTGGATCCTGGAGCCACTGACTGCTTTACTAGCTGGTGACTTTAGTAAGACTGCGGAAGTGTCAGATTTCCCAGCTGTAAAGTGGAGATAATATCTATCTTGCAGTTCAGTATTAAGGGAGATGAAGCCAATGATTATATGCACCAATGAAGCATGGATGACAATGCCTAGAACACAGTGGGACCTAAAAAATTTTATATCCCCTTACACCTGGTCCTCTTCCCCCAAACCCCTCCTCCCTCCTACTTCTGTCTTCACTTTGCTTTGATCGTGAAAGCTCGTTTGGTTCCAGTCTTGGTCTTGAGTGGGGATGTCTCGGATCCCTTTAATTTTCATCTCCAACAGGTTATATTTGGAGATGCTTCTCATTGACTCCAGGAGTTTGGAAACACTGTAATATTCTCCTTTAATTATCTGTGTCTCAGTGGGAAGCCCAACATTATAATTAGCGCAGGCTCCTGCCTGGGATGACATTTTGCTCAGCGTACCGTGTTCCTGGGTGTGCGCTGTAGCAGAAGCTGGTTAGCACACACCCAGACCACGCTGTTGGGTGTGAGCATGAGAGCTGCACAAACGCCCAGAAGGTGAAATCGCGACTCTGGGAATCCTGTGTGATCCCTACAAAAAAGTGACAGGGAACCTTTTAGAGTCACTGTCAACTCCTGTCATGGGCTGCAGACACACAGATGCCTTCGCCCTACTCTCTGGGCCTCAGGTTAAGTAAGGCTGCATGAGGATATATGTAGGTTACAATCAAGACTCATTTCCCCATCTACTAGATTATGTCATCCTCCTGCCTGTTATGTATATTCAAGAAAAACATTAAAGCAAGAGAATTTGAACACATTTTTGTATTAGGACTCAGAGTTTCCAGTCACTTCCAGCTGTCTTTCCACTATGGGCAGGCAGGTATTGGCTAGAACATGGTTTTATACGGCCTTTAAGGCCTGCACTCATGCAGCAACTTTTAGCCACATGGAAAAGCACAGGCTTTAGAGTCAGAGAGGACAGGAAGTGGACCTTGGAGCCACCAATGCTCTACTCTTTATTTATCAGAATTAAATAAAATGCAACGTCTAGACCCTCAGTCATACTTAGGCACATGTCAAGCACGGAGTAGCCAGATGCATCTGGCGGGCACCATGTTGGACAGCACGGATACAGAACAACACCATTGTCACACATTGGGTGGCCCTGCTCTAGACCCTTAGCAAAAAATGTAACTTCATGAATTATTTAGAGCCCACCCAAGCTTGCCTGGGAACAAGTTCTATTTAGGGGAGACATTTTGTTTCCTGAGGCAGAGGCAGCTGTTCTCAGTCATGGGATGTGGCAAAACTCTATCGTGAATCGAACAGAGTATCAGAACGAACAAGTATGTTTTTGAACAAATCTTAATAAATAAATAATTCCTAGTAAATAAATTTACTCTTAAATAAATACTAACAAATTGTAAATTCTGATAAATAAATAAATCCCCGTGGTGCCATCCCTCCCGTTCACTTTTGTTCTGATCTGGTTTCTCGCTTCTAGAGTGGGACAAGACGGGGTTGAGAGCGGTTCATGCAGGGGAATTTGTGCGGCAGGCCTGGAATCAGGTTCACTGTCGGGACATGGAAAGAGCCCCTCCGAGGACATCTCGCCATCCTTTGCTTGGGTGTTACGTGTAGTCTGCAAATAGACTCACACCCAGCCCCAAGCCAGGCAGCCTCACTGGTCTGTGTCAGCTTAGCCCCTTGCAGAGAGCAGCTTCTCCTGACCCTATTCGTACTTGGAGGAAAGGCCATAAACTGTCATGTGAAAATCGCCACAGCATTTATTGTCAGATTTTTGCCAGGGCCATTGCCCAGTTTATCATGCAGTGCTCCAAAACAAGATATTTATTTTAGAATGAGCTACCTGGAAGAGCTTTGCCTCCCCTGGGGAAACAATCTTCATAGATGACTGCTTATTCCTTCTTTTTTCCCCCGTGGCTGCTGAGACTCAGAGAGCCCCATTTGCTGCTGAGAAAAGAATGAAATGCATTCTTAGGGCCTGATTATCTGCATTCTTCTCTTCCAACTGATTGTGCTGTGTTTTGATCCATTGCAAACGGAGGGAGGTTATCAGGGACTTGGCGCAGCGACTTTACCCCTTTCTCACCAGCTTCCTTCATTTTGTTTCCTGGGGCATAAGGTATGTCTCGCATCCAGATACTTGGCTGAAAGGTGCTTTTCTCTGGTTATCGTGGAGACTGGGGGCCAGATGAGAGGGGGTGGACTCGTCTGTTTGCAGTGTTCAGCCAAACAATCAGCCAGTACTTTCTGTAGACTTTGCATGTGTGAAGCAGCTAGACCACCCCATCCAAAGGAATATAATGCCAGCTACATATGTAATTATCAATTTTCTAGTAGCCATGTTAAAAATAAAAAACGGTGAAAAGTAAGTGAAATTAATTTTTGAAATATATTTTATTTAACCTAAAATAGCCAAAATATTATTATTTCAACATAGACTCAATATAAAATATCGAGATATTTTACGTTCTTTTTTTCATATTAAGTCCTTGCAACCCAGTGTGTATTTTACACTCTGGTGCATCTCAATTTGGATGCTAAATCTTTAGTGGTTCAAGTGAAATATAGTCCTACCAAAACAAAGCTGTGTCTAACAGAAAAAATGTTTTCTGTTTCTTTAGTTGTCAGATGTAAATTAACGAAAATTAAATCATTCATTTTCTCGGTCACGCTAGCCAAATTCCAAGTGCTTCCTGGCCATACACGGCTGGGAGCTGCTGTGTCAGGTGGCAGAGATCTAAATGCCCCAGGGACACAAAAAAGAAGAAAATACAGCCCGTGCCTTGAAAGAGCTTCCAATCCAGCCGAGGAGACAAAAGTACACACACACATATATAATGCAATGCAGAATGAATCGATAGTCACAGGAAGCAACGCAGTAAGTGTGAGCCCTCGGGGCCAGGGTGTAATCTATCTCTTGGCTTGCTGCGGTTGGAAAAAAAAATTTTTTTCTGCTTCAAGAGTTATGACTGTACCCAGGCCTTGTAGGACTGGTTGTCAGCGTTTCCATCGACAGTAGAAGGGGTTTGGAGGAGGCAGCACAGAGGCAAGCAGGAAGGGTCAAGGCTGTTCTCTTTCTTTCCACTAGGCACTCGGCTAACTAGGCAGTGAATGTAGGCATAGCATGGATCCACCTCCCCCGAGGCCAAGGCTGCGATGAGAAATAGCTTCAGACCCTCTCCTCCTCCTGGAGACGTCATGCAGAGGACAGTCTCTGCAGGGGTCAGTGGCTGGCGACACCTGAATCAGAGATATCATCATGTCACTAAGGAGAAATTCCAGAGTCCCATGAGATCCACTGTGGCTTTAGGATGGTCTTTAACAAGACCTGTCTTCACGGTAAAGAGATCCGTGGCATTTCTGAAACTTTGGTTTATGAAAATGCCCAGCACCTTTGCTCGCGGGAAGATCTACCAAGGTCCCCTCGCATGTGCTGACGAGTCTCTCTCTCTCCCCCCACCGTGGAGGTGGCCTCATTTGTTCCGAGGCTGTAGCAGATAACAAGTTTAATCAATTTGAGGTACACACTTTATCATAGTCCCAGCTCATTCCTATTCATGTATGCTAATTTTAGTGCACATTAATTATGTATTTACTAAGTCCCTGTTTATTCTATTTTGTCTCCATTCCCTTGATAGCTGTTATGGTGTGGAGTCGAAAATAATTAAAACGTTACTTATGTTCTGCAATAACAATTAACCAAGGATGAATCCGGAAGTGAAAATTCCATTTTCTTACCCTTTCTCTGATTCACTGCAGTGAATGGAATGGCACCTAATGTATTTCTGGGTTGATTCCTTACTCTGATGCTTTGTCTCACTTGCCACGGTCCAGCTCTCCACTTAGCATAGACGTGACATGACTTGATTTGACTTCCATCACATGGGGCTTCCATCTTGTTGACATGGACACCCATTTGGAGGTGGTGAGCTCAGCATGGGAGCTTGGGAGGGAAAAGGAAACAAGGTTGCTCACCAGAGAATACACAAGGGGGTGGAAGGGACGTTCTGCAAGTTCAGTCAGCATGAGTCAATGTGAACCCCCTATGGGGCTTGTGGCAAATCACCTAGACTTCCAAGCCATTTTAAACCACCCACCCTTCACTGGTTCAGCCCTTTGGGGGATAGACAACCCCATAGCCTGTGTGGTTTGCATGTTACCTGCCCAAAGGGACAGCACCGTGTCCCCATCAGAGGCCGTCCTAATCATTACTGACTGCCTCCTCGTGCAGTGGTTGGTAGCTACGGGAGTACACATTTGGTCCCATTTCTGTTTGTCTTGGGACTTGTACCAAAGCTTGCCATGCCGCAAGATCCTGCAAATTACTAGAGCGTAGTAACTCTCCCTGCCCCCTAATCACCTCCTTGTCCTACTAATTTCTCCTAATCCTGGAAGTGGCTCTAAGCAGTTGACTTTGCAGCCCACCTGCATGGCCTAAGCTCTACATGCAGCCTTGTAGACTGTTGATCTCGTGGCTTCAGCAAAGCAGCTTAGATGGAATGCAAATGAGGACTTGAAAATGAATTCAGCCCCTTCTACTTGGTAATTCCAGTCAAGGGAGAATGAACAAGGGGAGGAATCTCAAAACAAATCCATCTTGTTGATAGGCTACTGAAAAATCTTTAATTAGAATATTCAAAGCTCATGGAGACAGTAAAATTTGGAAATTGCATTTGTTTATAGCAATTTAGACTAGCCAGATTCCCCATTAGCATGAATAGGTAAGAGTTAGGAATCAGAATCCATAGTTTTTATCTTATTTTGAAAATAGCTGTGTGAATTGTATGTATGATAACTTCTCCAAGTTGTGGTTTCCAGATCCTGAAGGAAGGTAAATAATTCAGGCCCCACCTCTCCCCTTCACAGGTGGTAAGAGGATAAAATACAGTCATGGGCACAAGCCTGCCAGATAAATAGAGTCCTAGACAAGCCGTTGTTAGCCTGCTCATTGGATGTGGCAGCTGCAGGCACCGTTCACCTTCCATTCCCAACTCCGTTTCCTTTCAGCTGCAGACTTTGGCAGTCATCAGCTCTCTCCTCTTGTTCCGATTAAAGTTCAGAGCTGTCATTTCCAGATATTTTGTTCATTTCCTCCTCCTCTGCATATTCTCAGAAATCCTTCCGGGCACAGAGATGTTAAGGAAAAGGTAGGGGCATGCTGGTGTGGGCAGAAAAAGTCTCTGATTCTTGTTTTCAGGGGCAAACAAAATCTTCTTAAATGTCAATGCAGCAATACAGGCATTTTCTCTCATTCTGTCTTAATCAAACACTTTTCTCCAGCAAAGCCATTTGTTCACACCATCAGTAAGTCACAAAGGCATGTTAGTTTTCCATTCTGTGCTCTGTTCCCAAGGGTCAGCTTCTCCTTCACACTAGGGCTTTTGTGTCGGGAGTGGGGGATGCGGGGAGGCCAACTGATGAGCCAAGTTGCTGACCCCTCCTGAGGACAGAGGAATAAGCTAAGGGGAGAAAAGAGCAGAGTGGAATTCCAGGCACTAAGGACTCAGGGGCATGCTGGGCTGTGTATGGAGTTTGTTGAGGATATCTGGGGCCATGCACCTTTACACTGGGCTCTGCCCTGAAGGGACCAGTTGCTCTGTCCTGATTTGCTTGGCCCTTGAGGACTGAGGATAAGCTCTGGGTTTTACCTCCCAGTAATTCTGAAAAGTGCACTGTTGCTTAGAGACCGGAGATGATGCCTGGAAGGAAGATAAGGTTGTCAAGGAAACCAAGCCACACATTCCCTTGTTTTTCTTTGGGTTGCTGGACAGAGTAAAGGATTTTTGCTTTGACAACTGGAAGAAAAGTATCTTCTTTTCTGTGTATGTTTTAAACAAATTGATGTGTTGTCCAAGACACAGCTGAGTTAGTACCTGAGTTGATACACAGGGTGTTGAGTTTTGCATTGTTTTTTTCATGATCCCGATGTTTTTCAGATGTGTGGACCCCAGGACCCAGCCCCTCTCTATGATACCACTTAGCTTTATCCAGTTCTGAGTTTGCTTTTATGGTATACCAACTTTTCTCTTTTCATGGTGTTTTCTCTTTGGAAATTCACAGCAGTGGCATCTCCCTTCTCCACTCTCCATCCTTGAGTTATTTGCATGTTCCAGATGGCGGTGCTCAAAAACCTAGGTATCTTCCTCTCAACTCTAGTGTTCATGATTCAGAAAAAGGTCCTTTCTGTGTTCCTCCTCCAGGGAATCCTTGCCGAAGGCATGGAAGTTCACATCTGCTCTCTGCTATTGGGTTAGTCCTGAAAGGGCCACTTGAGGAAGGGGTACCCCAAATGCTCCCTGCCCTCTGGGGAGTTTAAGGCACGGGTAAAGAGCTATTCATTTATTAGTGGGAGCTATTTCAACTCCTGATGCTAGAAGCCTGATGGGAGCTTGTGGAATTGCCCGTGTGTGTGTGTGTGTGTATCTCCTCCTGTCCTCTGTGGACTTGCCCATTTCCCTAGTTGTTAAGAAGGGGATCGTGGCCCATCTTCTGTCCACCCACCTCCTGCCTGCATATTCCCGTTGAGCAGTACCCCGTGTTTTCTGAGTCCCTCTCATGTGTTGCCCTGTACCACCCCGACCTTGTACTGATCTCCTGCTCCACTAGCTGACATTCCTAAACACACTCAGTCTTGTCCCTTTACTGAGTTCTCAGGGGTGGTTCAGTTCCCAGCTCTCCGTGGAGGTGTTGGAAGATCGCTCAACCAAGTGAAGGAGGTGGAAACATGCCCAAAGAGGGAGCAGTGCAGTCACACTGGGGGCACGGAGGAAGAGCAGAGAGGAAGGACTGGTTATCTCTGCGTCACAGCGGGAGGCCTGGGGAGGGAGGGCAGACTGCGGTGGTTAGACAGCAAAAAGCGCATTGGATTTTGATGAATGGGGAGAGAGGAGGGACCTGGTCTCTCCAGAACCCCAGACATGGGTTGTTCTTGGCTAAACTGTTCCTCAAGTGGAACACACTCTTTTGTGTTGCTCCAGCGTGATGCTGTGGCTGTGTTTTTAGATTTGTGCTCAGGAGCCCTCTCCCCCCACGGGGCACCCCTGCCCCGATGCTTGCCATGTACTCACTAAGCGCCGACAGACCAACAGCTGCTTGGGGAACCCGGGGCTCTGACTTGTCTGGAGGCTGCCACACCCTCCTTCCCACCTTCCCTTCCTTCCTCCTTCCCTTCCTTCCATCTCTGGCCCACCTTTTCACCTGGCCAGTTTCTACGCCTCTTTAGAGCCCCGTTCAGGGGTCATCTCCTGTGGAACGTCACCTGCCCAGGTGCACTGGTCGCCCCTCCTGGTGACCCTAGCACTCTGAACCCCCCCCACGCCCAGCTCCTCTTGTCATCCTGCTGCTGAGTGACCTGAGAAGGGCATGGGCTCTTGCTGACCCCCCGATGGCTCCCAGCACTGAGCATGGGTCTGTAGTGGGATCAGAGGGCTGGTGAGGGCCCTGGCTCTGCCTGTCACGTTGGGGTGCATTGTGAGGGACAGCAAGGGAGAGAGGGGAGGTGTAAGAGAAACTAAAGGAGCTGGGAAGGCCCTGAGGATGCAGCCGCTGCACTTGGCTGACAACTCTCAACAGGCATGAGGGTGAGTCATCCCAATAACCTTACCTGGGGCCAGGTGGCCTTCTGGATGCAACAGACATCTAATGATTATTTGGGAGACAGTTTCAAAGGCCAGCGGGGGAAATCATCAAAGATTATTCTACAGAGGGCAATTTCTCCAAAACCTACCTTTTCTAATAGGAAATAGGACGACTTTTACTATGATTATCTATACATCATATTATCCAATATAATCTTCCCTTGTAATGTAAGCGAGGGATGTCACAGAAGGTACTTAGTTTCTGACTTCAGAATACCTTTGTTAATTGGAAGCGAGCTGGCATGTCCGGGCTCCTGTCCTCCCTGGCTCACCTGGGTCCTGCCACCTTGAGCAGAGGAGGCCCAAGGGAACATAGGGCCTAGCACAGGTTTGGGGTTGAATTTTTGGATAACCAGCATGAAGGAGCATGAGGTGATAGGCACCTCATAAAGCAGAGGGAGTAATTGTCTGTGGATTCTCGTCCAGAGCTGACGGCCATCTCGTTTCACTCCCTTGAACCAGTTTTTGATTTGGCTATGATCTCTCTTCTGCAAAATGGAAGCAATGATTTCTGTGCTGCTTACTTCCCAAGATGGCTTGAAAGACCCCCTGAAACGGAGGCAGAGGCGGTTGGAAAAGCCTGAAGTGCCATCCGTGCCCTGTGACGTCGTTTTGACCATCGTTACTGTCGCAGGCTGGCCTTTAGGTTGCAGGCAGTGGCTCACCTTCCTCGTTCTTTGGCTGGTTTTGTTCCCACCTGAAAGGGTGAAGAGCCTTGGAAAGTCCCTGGTGAGCAGAGGCGGGGTGCAGAGGAGGGACACGCAGAGCTGAGGGGGCCCCAGGGACCACGCAGCCCCTTGCCCTCTGTGTTCGTTTCCTAGGGCTGCTGAACCAGTTGCGCAAACCGGGCTCCCCTTGGCTTGTAGATGGCCATCTTCTCCCTGTGAATCCTCACACTGTCTTTCCTCTGTGCGTGTGTGTTTCAAAAGGACACCAGTCACACGGGATTAGGACCCACCCTTCCCCAGTGTGATCTCATCTTAACTAATTACATAGGCAACGACCCTCTTTCCAAATAAGGTCACAGTCTGAGGTACTGGGGGCTGAGACTTCAATTCAACATACGAATTTTAGGGAGACAAATTTAACCTTCATCCGGGAAGACTGGACCAAAGATGTTTAACCTACCTTTTCAAAACTTGTTCTATGACAACAAGACAAATACAATCTAATTAATCACTCCCGTGAGTATATTGATGGCCTGACAATCTGTCATGGACATGATGTTGGGAAGGACAGGTGATTTGTGGGATGATCAGACCATTAAACCCAAAGATCTCAACATGCCAGAGTTGTGATGAGCTCTAACAAGGGCAACATAACAGGGACCTAAGTAGGTCCCAGAACGAGAGCCCCACACCCGCCACAGGTGTTAAAAGTGTGTTTAGGAACAAGAGAGAATTTCGGTTTTAATTCAGTAAGAAAGTTAATCATTCATTCCGTCACTTACTGATGGAACTATTTGCTGCCCACCTCCTCTCCGAGACGTGCTGCGGTCCTGGGAGTCTTAAGTCAGCCTTGTGAAGTGGTTATGCTCGCAGCTCCTCCTCCATCTGCAGTGGCTGCCCACTCCTGGGAGGGAGTGCCCTCCCCCAGGACCCAAGGATAGAAGAGAGGCCCCCCCACCCCCCAGCCTTGGGCTGGGAGGTAGAGCCCCCCTGCACGCTGGGCTGGCAGTTGGAGGAAGGAGTAGTGGCTTGGGTGACTGGACCTTTTAGGCTGGAGCAGAGCACATACAGGTGGCCCATGCTACCTTATGTCTTGATAGGAGGCCCATGGGAAAAAGGGTCTGGCGTTCTCTGTTCCTTCCCACTCCCCAAGTAGAATGAAGGAGTGAAAGGTACAGGGGAATAGGTGTTAGCGCACCATGACTTTTTCAGTTGGAATGGACTAAAAATGAAATCCTCTGGCTCTTTTTGGGAGGTAGAGACATCATAGCCAACATCCACTGGGTGCTTACTGTGTGCCAACCTGCTCTCAACACTTTGTGGGAAAAGAGACCCCAGGGTCTGCCCCAGTCAGCCGTTCCTGCAGCTGATGTAGTGCGGCTGGCTCTCAAGAACCCTTGAAGTCAGAAAATGCTCATGATCAAGCTGATTTCTTCTCCAGACCACAGAGTTCGGAAGGAACTAGTTGCTTGTTCATTAAAGGATTAGAAGTCATTTTTTTCTTTTGGGCAAAGAGCTCTGTTCTTCATCTCTCTCCACTTCAGCTGGAGCGGGGCTGTGGTGTATGAAATACAATCTCCGCTACCAGGAAATGATTATTTATTTGAATGCCTCCCTAAAATCCATTAGGCACTCTGGAGTGTTAGTTGGAGTTGATAGATTTCATACCTGTGCCCTTGACACTTCGGGTTTGTTACATTTCACATGAGGCCTTCTTATGTGGCCAGCCCTGAGTGAGGGGATTAGGAGGCCGCCCCGTCCCCGGCAGTGATTGACAGATGCCTCTGCAGATCAGATCACCTCCACTAGCCTGGAATGTATTCTTCGACCCCCATTGCTCTCCTTCATATGCTTGTTTTGCACTTGTTGATAATTTTCAAATGTTCTTCAGGCGACTGTGTCAGCTTTCCAAATGTTTTGCTTCTAATTAAGAAAGGGAATTGGATGTACTCTTGCCTGGCCAATTTTTTTTTTCTCCCTGGCACAGGGATAGGGGTGAGAAGAAAGCAAAAGAAATAGCTAAGAGATGTTTAAGAATAATAATAACTCTCTGATGCCACCAATGATCAAAGCCACATCTCGGACTTCATTCCTATTGGAGGTGTAGGTGTCCCCAAGTTCAAGTCCAATCTAAGTACAGTCATGGAAATGGAAATATGTCCTACAACTGGGCAGCCACCTTCAGGAACTTCGCCTAGCTCCCAGAAATGTGTCAGATGATTTTGAATGAAACATGTAGGACTTGAAAACCAATATATATATAACCTCCCTAATGGGCTTTCTGTCTTCCCAGTTAGGATAAGAGGTTGGCTACATAACACAGAAAACCTAAAACAAAGATTTCTCATTTAAAAGAAGTCCAGAGTAGTGACTGCAATGGGGTATGGGCGGGGCGGGGGACGACTTGATAATAAGGGTGAATGTAATAACCACATTGTTTTTCTTGTGAAACCTTCATAACAGTGTATATCAATGATACCTTAATAATAAAAAAAAAAGAAATCCAGAGACAGGCAATTCAGCCCAAGTATGGTGGCACCTCCAAAACACGTTTAAGGGCAAAGGTCTCTTTTCCTTTTCTGCTTTGCATTTGGCTTTGATCTTTGAAGTACCTCATTGTCCAAGATAGCTATTGTTGCTCCAGCCATCACCTCTTCCTTTAGATAATACCAAGGAAGACAACTTCAAATTCTTGCTTTGCCTTCTGGAAGTCCTAGCACCATGTTCTCTTGCTAAGAAAAGGGGGAGAATGGATACTGGAAGGCAGCAGGAGCCTCTGCCTCACATAGTGATCTGTCAGAGATTCTTGAACCATTGATGTGCCTAAGCAACCCTGCAAAGGGACCCCCATTCAAGACCACTCCCTGCAGAAGCAGCAGTATGGTGTTAAGAGCCCACCTGTGTTTGAATCCTGGCTTGGCCACTTACTACTGCCTTTCGGCAAGATATTGCACTTCTTTGAGACTCCATTTCCTCCAAATGGAGCTAATTATCCGGGCCTCATGGCGTTACTGTGGCCAGTAGGCTACATCCCCAAATTGGCAGGTCACCCATGTTATTGTTAATTTTGTGCTCTTACCATCATCTCCTCGTGGTTCATTTTTATTTACTTATTTTATTTTGGTATCATTAATCTACAATTACATGAGCAACATAATGGTTACTAGACTCCCCCCATTATCAAGTCCCCACCACATACCCCATTACACTCACTGTCCGTTGGCATAGTAAGATGCTATAGAATCACTACTTGTCTTCTCTGTGTTGTACAGCCTTCCCCGTATCCCACCCCCTACATTATGTGTGCTAATCGTAATGCCCCTTTTTCCCCCTTATCCCTCCCTGCCCACCCATCCCCCCTAGTCCCTTTCCCTTTGGTAACTGTTAGTCCATTTTTGGGTTCTATGAGTCTGCTGCTGTTTTGTTCCTTCATTTTTTTCTTTGTTCTTATACTCCACAGATGAGTGAAATCATTTGATACTTGTCTTACTCCGCCTGGCTTATTTCACTGAGCATAATACCCTCCAGCTCCATCCATGTTGTTGCAAATGGTAGGATTTGTTTTCTTCTTATGGCTGAATAATATTCCATTGTGTATATGTACCACATCTTCTTTATCCATTCATCTACTGATGGACACTTAGGTTGCTTCCATTTCTTGGCTATTGTAAATAGTGCTGCGATAAACATAGCGGTGCATATGTCTTTTTCAAACTGGGCTCCTGCATTCTTAGGGTAAATTCCTAGGAGTGGAATTCCTGAGTCAAATGGTATTTCTATTTTGAGTTTTTTGAGTAACCTCCATACTGCTTTCCACAATGGTTGAACTAATTTACATTCCCACCAGCAGTGTAGGAGGTTCCCCTTTCTCTACATCCTTGCCAACATTTGTTGTTTGTCTTTAGGATGGTGGCCATCCTAACTGGGGTGAGGTGATATCTCATTGTGGTTTTAATTTGCATTTCTCTGATGATTAGCGATGTGGAGCATCTTTTCATGTGCCTGTTGGCCATCTGAATTTCTTCTTTGGAGAAGTGTCTGTTCAGATCCTCTGCCCATTTTTTAATTGGATAATTTGCTTTTTGTTTGTTGAGGTGTGTGAGCTCTTTATATATTTTGGATGTCAACCCTTTATCCAATATGTCATTTATGAATATATTCTCCCATACTGTAGGATGCCTTTTTGTTCTGTTGATGGTGTCCTTTGCTGTACAGAAGCTTTTCAGCTTCATATAGTCCCACTTGTTCATTTTTGCATTTGTTTCCCTTGCCCAGGGAGATATGTTCATGATGAAGTTGCTCATGTTTATGTCCAAGAGATTTTGCCTATATTTTTTTCTAAGAGTTTTATGGTTTCATGACTTACATTCAAGTCTTTGATCCATTTTGAATTTATTTTTGTGTATGGGGTTAGACAATGATCCAGCTTCATTCTCTTCCATGTAGCTCTCTAGTTTTGCCAACACCAGCTGTTGAAGAGGCTGTCATTTCCCCATTGTATATCCATGGCTCCTTTATTGTATATTAATTCACCATACATGTTTGGGTTAATATCTGGATTGTCTATTCTGTTCCACTGGTCTATGGTTCTGTTCTTGTGCCAGTACCAAATTGTCTCGATTACTGTGGCTTTGTAGTAGAGATTGAAGTTGGGAAGCGAGATCCCCCCTGCTTTATTCTTCCTTCTCTGGGTTGCTTTGGCTATTCGGGGTCTTTTGTGGTTACATACGAATTTTAAAACTATTTGTTCCAGTTCATTGAAGAATGCTATTGGTATTTTGATAGGATTGCATTGAATCTGTAGATTGCTTTAGATAGGATGGACATTTTTACAATATTAATTCTTCCTAGCCAAGAGCATGGGATGAGTTTCCATTTGTTAGTGTCCTCTTTAATTTCTCTTAAGAGTGTCTTGTAGTTTTCAGGGTATAGGTCTTTCACTTCCTTGGTTAAGTTTATTCCTAGGTATTTTATTCTTTTTGATGTGATTGTGAATGGAATTGTTTTACTGATTTCTCTTTCTGTCAGTTCATCATTAGTGTATAGGAAAGCAACAGATTTCTGCGTATTAATTTTGTAACCAGCAACTTTGCTGAATTCAGATATTAGTTCTATTAGTTTTGGAGTGGAGTCTGTAGGGTTTTTTGTACAATATCATGTCATCTGCAAATAGTGATAGTTTGACTTCTTTACCAATCCGGATGCCTTGTATTTCTTTGTTTTGTCTGATTGCTGTGGCTAGGACCTCCAGTACTATGTTGAATAAAAGTGGGGAGAGTGGGCATCCTTGTCTTGTTCCCAATCTTAAAGGAAAAGCTTTCAGCTTCTCCCTGTTAGGTATAATGTTGGCTGTGGGTTTGTCATATATGGCCTTTATTATATTTAGGTACTTGCCCTCTATACCCATTTTGTTGAGAGTTTTTATCATGAATGGATGTTGAATTTTGTTGAACGCTCTTTCAGCCTCTATGGAGATGACCATGTGGTTTTTGTCCTTCATTTTGTCGATGTGGTGGATGATGTTGATGGATTTTTGAATGTTGTACTATCCTTGCATCCCTGAGATGAATCCCACTTGATCATGGTATATGATCCTCTTGATGTATTTTTGAATTCGGTTTGCCAATATTTTGTTGAGTATTTTTGCATCTACGTTCCTCAGGGATATTGGTCTGTAATTTTCTTTTTTGGGGGTCTTTGCCCGGTTTTGGTATTAGAGTGATGCTGGCTTCATAGAATGAGTTTGGAAGTATTCCCTCCTCTTCTATTTTTTGGAAAACTTTAAGGAGAATGGGTATTATGTCTCCTCTTTATGTCTGATAAAATTCAGCGGTGAATCCATGTGGCCCAGGGGTTTTGTTCTTGGGTAGTTTTTTGATTACCAATTCAATTTCGTTGCTGGTAATTGGTCTGTTTAGATTTTCTGTTTCATCCTTGGTCAGTCTTGGAAGGTTGTATTTCTCTAGGAAGTTGTCCATTTCTTCTAGGTTATCCAGCTTGTTAGCATATAGATTTTCATAATATTCTTTAATAATTCTTTGTATTTCTGTTGTGTCTATAGTGATATTTCCTTTCTCATTTCTGATTCTGTTTATGTGTGTAGATTCTCTTTTTCTCTTAATAAGTCTGGCTAGGGGTTTATCTATTTTGTTTATTTTCTCAAAGAACCAGCTCTTGGTTTCATTGATTTTTTTCTATTGTTTTATTCTTCTCAATTTTATTTATTTCTTCTCCGATCTTTATTATGTCACTCCTTCTGCTGACTTTGGGCCTCATTTGTTCTTCTTTTTACAGTTTCAATAATTTTGACTTCAGACCATTCATTTGGGATTGTTCTTCCTTCTTTAAATAGGCCTGGATTGCTATATACTTTCCTCTTAGAACTGCCTTCACTGCATCCCACAGAAGTTGGGGCATTGTGCTGTTGTTGTCATTTGTCTCCATATATTGCTTGATCTCTGCATTAATTCGGTCATTGATCCATTGATTATTTAGGGCCATGGTGTTAAGCCTCCATGTGTTTGTGAGCCTTTTTGTTTTCTTTGTACAATTTATTTCTAGTTTTATACCTTTGTGGTCTGAGAAGTTGGTTAGTAGAATTTCAATATTTTTCAATTTACTGAGGCTCTTTTTGTGGCCTATTCTGGAAAATGTTCCATGTGCACTTGAGAAGAATGTGTATCCTGCTGCTTTTCGGTGTAGAGTTCTGTAGATGTCTGTTAGGTCCATCTGTTCTAGTGTGTTGTTTGGTGCCTCTGTGTCCTTACTTATTTTCTGTCTGGTTAATCTGTCCTTTGGAGTGAGTGGTGTGTTGAAGTCTCCTCAAATGAATGCATTGCATTCTATTTCCTCCTTTAATTCTGTTAGTATTTGTTTCACATATGTCGGTGCTCCTGTGTTGGGTGCATATATATTTATAATGGTTATATCGTCTTGTTGGACTGCCCCATTTATCATTATGTAATGTCCTTCTTTATCTGTTGTTACTTTCTTTGTTTTGAAGTCTATTTTGTCTGATACAAGTACTACAACACCTGCTTTTTTCTCCCTGTTGTTTGCATAAAATATCTTTTTCCACCCTTTCACTTTTAGTCTGTGTATATCTTTGGGTTTGAGGTGAGTCTCTTGTAAGCAGCATATAGATGGTTTTTGCTTTTTTGTTCATTCTGTTACTCTGTATCTTTTGACTGGTGCATTCAGTCCATTTACATTTCAGGTGATTATCGACAGATATGTACTTATTGCCATTGCAGGCTTTGGATTCATGGTTACCAAAGGTTCAAGGGTAGGTTCTTTACTATCTAAGAGTCTAACTTAACTCTCTTATTAAGCTATTATAAACACAGTCTGATGATTCTTTATTTCTCTCCCCTCTTATTCTTCCTCCTCCACTCTTTGTATGTTAGGTGTTTTAATCTGTACTCTTTTGTGTTTCCTTTGACTGCTTTTGTGGATAGCTGATTTTATTTTTTGCCTTTAATTAGTATTTGGTTGGTCTGCTTTCTTTGCTATAATTTTATTTTCTCTGGTGACATCTATTTAGCCTTAGGAGTACTTCCATCTAGAGCAGTCCCTTTAAAATACCCTGTAGAGGTGGTTTGTGGGAGGCAAATTCCCACAACTTTTGCTTATCTGGAAATTGTTTAATCCCTCCTTCAAATTGAAATGATAACCTTCCTGGATACAGTATTCTTGGTACAAGGCCCTTCTGTTTCATTGCATTAAATATATCATGCCATTCTCTTCTGGCCTGTAAGGTTTCTGTTGAGAAGTCTGATGATAGCCTGATGGGTTTTCCTTTGTAGGTGATCCTTTTTCTCTCTCTGGCTGCCTTTAATACCCTGTCCTTGTCTTTGATCTTTGCCCTTTTAATTATTATATGTCTTGGTGTGGTCCTCCTTGGGTCCCTTGTGTTGGGAGATCTGTGGGCTTCTATGGTCTGAGAGACTATTTGCTTCCCCAGCTTGGGGAAGTTTTCAGCAATTATTTCTTCAAAGACACTTTTTATCCCTTTTTCTCTCTTTTCTTCTTCTGGTACCCCTATTATGTGAATATTGTTCCGTTTGGATTGGTCACACAGTTCTCTTAATATTCTTTCATTCCTAGAGATCCTTTTATCTCTTTCTGCCTCTGCCTCTCTGTATTCCTGTTCTCTGATTTCTATCCATTAACAGTCTCTTGCAACTCATCCAGTCTGCTCTTACGTCCTTCTATTGATTGTTTCATTTCTGTTATCTTCCTCTGGACTTCATCTCTTAGCTCTTGCATATTTCTCTGCAGGTCCATCAGCATGGTTATGACTTTCATTTTGAATTCTTTTTCAGGAAGATTGGTTATATCTATCTCACCAGGCTCCTTCTCTGGCTTTGTTTGAGTGATTTTTGACTGGACCAGGTTCTTCTGCCTTTTCATGGCAATAGAAGTGATCGCCGGCAGGTGGCATGTGTGTCAGCTGAGAGAACAAAGTCCCTTCCTGCTTGCTGGTGGCCTTGCCCTTCTCCACTGCCTGTGCTGGTTACCCACACAGTGGGAGCTGTCTCTGGGTTAATTCCCTGAGCTTCCATGGGCGGGGCAGCCCTCGGGATAGCCTAAGGCACTGCGGGGCGTCGCAGATGCGCCGGGTGTGTTCTCCTGTGAGAATCGCGCCCCTTCATGCCTTCCGGGCCTTGCGCCAGCTTCCTCTGCCTGTGTCGGGCAGCTGCGCACAGGCAGCAGCCTCTGGGTCTGGCCCCGATAGCTGCGTGCTGGGAGGAGACTCTGTGCGGTTGCAGTGGGCAGGGCTGCTCCCCGGCTGGTGTGCAACTGTGGCAGGTCAGCCGGTTTGCTTGCAGTGCCAGCCAGGGTGAATGAATTTCAGGCTGCTTATCACCATGAGGGGCTTCAGAGCTGCGTTGCCACCCAGGGGGTTAGAGCACATGAAGTTCCTTAAGATTCCCAGCCTGCTGGGCTGAGTGTGCCGGGACGATTTTGTCCACCTGTTAAACCCTTGTCCCTTTAAGACTTTTAAGGCATCCACTTTTCTTTTGTCCCAGGGGAGCTGGCAGGGACCCACTTGCAGTCTCCATCTCGGATCCTGCCCTTCTATTTCTCTAATATCCAGTACACCCTGCGATGTGTGTCTGTGTTCCCGGTGCAGATTACTAGGGCTGGTTATTTAGCGGTCCTGTGCTTCCACTCCCTCCCCACTCTGATTCTTTTCCTCCCACCAGTGCGCTGGGGTGGGGGTAGTGCTCGGGTCCCACTGGGTCATGGCTTTGTATCTTACTCTTTTCGTGAGATGCTCAGTACTTGCAGATGTAGATGTAGCTTCACTGTTGTACTGTCTCTTCTGGTCTGTCTTTTAGGAATAGTTGTATTTGCTGTATTTTCAAAAATATATATGGTTTTGGGAGGAGATTTACGCTGCCCTACTCACACTGCCATCTTGAGCGCCTCTCCTTCCTCGTGGTTTATTGCACCCTGCTCTCCTTCTGGGCTGCACCTTTCCCATGCATTCGTCCTAGAACCTTCTTAGTTTGTAGGGTGACATTGGAATGGTCTTATATTCACAGCACTGTCTATCTAATTGCCCTGTTGGTTCCCCCTCCCCTGCCCCTGGATGGTTTCATGGGCAGGTATCTAACTTTTCTAGGAAGTTTCAGGTCGATGAGCACTTTCATTATCATGTTCAGTCTGACTGAACCTCAGTCTCTCGTTCTGTAAAATGTCCTTCTGTTCACCAAGAGCTCCTGGTCTGATTAGCAGTGAAAGACTGCAGTGGGCTGGAGGTTGGCAGTCTGTCTTTTCCTTGGATTTTTACCACCCGACCCTGCCCAGCTCATTTTGCTGGTTCCTTGGCATTGAGGAAAGAGAGAAGGAAGAGGTAGGGGTGGGGATGTGTTTGGGTGGTGGCCACCAAAAGGTTTTCCCTGAGGATTGCCGTTGTAATTTCATGTTGGTGTCTGCAAAGTAGCAGATTCTCAAGCAGGGACCCTTTGTGTCCTGGGGTCCTAATTTTGAGGGCACTTCTGGGCCTCCCATGGGAATATCTACTGGTGTGGGCAGGCTACCCGGTGGATGACCACTCAGGAGTCCCCTCTCACTCCTGATAGGCCTCTTGAATGGATTCCATAGGGTCACTGGGGAGCAGACCATTTTAAAAGGACCACTCCTCATTAAGACCCACATGGAGTGTCAGGCCCTTCTGCACAGATCTGTACTGTCCAGTAGAATTTTCTATGATGATGGATATATTCGGTATCTGAACTGTCCAATATGGCAACTACTAGCTACCGTACTGGATATGTTGATATGTAATGTTCAGTTTTAGTTAATTTAAATATAAGCAGCGACATATGCCTACTGTATTAGACAGCGCAGTTTAAGGAGGAGAGGGTGACGCCAGCTGCCTCTCTCAGCAACAGCTCTGAGACCAGGTGAGTCCCGTTACACGTCTTGCTTTGCTCTTGCAAGAAGGCCGTCCTCAGAGCCTCGAAGCCATGCTGTCAACAACATGTTCTAAACGGTGATTCCCAAAGCCACACGATTAGTTAAGGAGATTGACTGTCATCTTTGTTAATGAGGGGTAGGTGTCCTTTGCAGCCCTGCTCTGGCCCCCTCTCTTGTCTGGAGGCATTTTACTCTTTTGGGAGTAATGTTTGACATCTTAGCTCTGGCGTACCTTTTGACCACTTGCTAGAAAGAAGCTCATTGCCTTCCTGGCAGAAGTATTTCCAGGGGCACCATAATGGGCTTTTGGCTGAGTGATCAACTTTGGCTTTTCTCTCTAGGGAATATTTGGTATATTGGCTGCTGCCAAGAGGTGCACAGCATTGTGGTGATACCCGTGATTACAGAGAAGGACAGAACCAGTTCCAGAGTTTGAAACTTGAATGCATTTATTTGACCTTAGTTCAGGTCCAGCATCATACAGTGAAGAACCATGTTATTTTACCAAGTTAATCTACTACAGTCTATAGTGGCAGGAAATTACCATGATGATTCTGAATGTGCAGTAGCTCTGCTTAGTCTAGTTTGAGGAAAGGTATGTTCTATTAGACCAAAAAAACCCCAAAAAATACAGTCTTTTAGGGTACTTGGAAATGAATTCAATTTTATTACTTCAAAGGATAAGTTAAGTACCACAATGGACTGGAAAAGCGTTGTGTGTCAATTAGAAAAGTGCGTGTGCTCTGGTTAGGATTCTTTAGTTGCAAACAGCAGGTGTCAGCTCTGGCCAGCTGAATCGTATCAAAACATATCAAGGAGTTTATCAGAAGTATAATTAGTAACCCAGGGACTCAAAGGGAAAGTGGAATAGCCAGGCCTTGCAAGACCAACAGTGAGGCATCTTAATATCTGCAGTGATAGATGTGAGCTAGTGGACAGTTTCTTCAAAGGGCTGACCCCACAATGACTCAGGGTTCATTCTGGAGGAAGAAATTTGGATTGGCCCAGTGTGGTGGGAGGTTTCTCACAGAACAGCCGAGTGCTGTCTCCAAAAAGAAGTAGGGATTCTGGGCACATGAAAATCGAGCCCCTCCCAACACTGTGCCTCTTTAAATAGTATCAAAATATGTACAGACACAGGAGAGAGTCATAAGAGCAGACTTTGTGTTTATCTTTGCAATTTTTATCCATGTATCATACAATACTTGAGGTCATCATATAAAGGGGAAATTATTTAGTTTGCCCTAATATACCCACTTAACAAATCAAGAAACTGGGTGACTTGTGCAAGGTTCTACAGCTACCTAAGGGCAGAGATGGGACAGAAGCAGCTTCTTGATGCAGTGTGTTCCAGCTGATGTACCAGCCGCTATGCCTCACCCATCAGCAAATGCTTTCAAGTTGCTTAAAAGCACATTGTCTTCTTGCATGGTTAACCATTCCTTTTGCAGTCTTACAAATTCATTTATATTGCTTAGACATCTTTGTAATAGATGGTATCCAACCCTTTACTCTGGCTTCTAAATGATTTAAATTCACATTACCTTTTATTTTTGCTTTGATTTTAAATAGCAACCAAAATGTCTAGGATACAGCCATGATGATTCTGAAACGTGACTTTGGGGGAAGATCTGCCGGAGCAGGAAGGTGCCAGCCCATCCCATTAACTACCCAGATACTTGTCTTCCCTCAGAAATAATCTCTGCTAAAATTACGATGACCTTGGGGAATAGCTTTCTCTCCAAATATAATATGTTTAGTTTTTCTTATTTCTGGCTGAAGGAAACACAGTATCATTCCTACTAAGGCCAAGTTTGGAGTGGGGGGAAAGGACACCTTATTTAGTGGCCCACTGAGCTGGCTGGTAGAAAGAATAACTCTCTCCAAAGCCTTGTATTGTTAGGCAGCTTTGCCAATAGAATTTTTATTGTGGATGCCATTTCATAGCTTTATAGATAAAAGGCTTGGCTTTAGCTAATATATTGTATGGCAGAACAAGGCTTTTTCATGTGTTTCCTATATTCATCTCACGGAGCTAGTTGAGTGCAAAAGACATGGGTGATGTGGTCTCTGACCCCTGAGAGCTTATGATTCAGTCAGTGGTGGGAAGATAACAGTGAAGAAATCGTGTGTCTGGTTGAAAAGGAGGAAAGAGATAGAATACCTTTTTGTTAAAATAAAAAAAATCCTAACTTTTCCCCAGTGATCAAAGAATTTTAGAATTGGAATAGACCTCAAAGATAGCGTAGGTCACTCCCTTTGTTTTAAGAGGAAATTGAAGCTCAGAGAAAGCGTAACTTGCCAAAGATCCACGGCTGATAGCAGAGCTGGTGGACCGAGGACTGAGTGATGTGTTTTTAATTTCAGCATCTCATGACTGCACCTCTGATAAGCAAAGATGCCCGGCCCTGCCCCTTAGTTCTGAGATCCAGGTGGGTCTTTAAAAGGATAGTGTATCTTTTTGTCCCCCAGAAAATCTTTTTCCACAGAGCTTTAAAATTACAATCAGTGATATTTCCTTTTCTTTTTTAAAAAAATCAAGTTACAACACATGTACAATAACACAAATCTCAACTTTACGCAAGCCTGCATCCAAGTAACCACTATTCAGATCATGACACAAAACGTTCTAGCAACGTAGAAGGCTTCCTCATATCCCTTCCCTGGCAGTAACTCCTCTAAGGGATAACTCACTTACTTTTTTCTAACTTAAGAGATAGTCCTCTTTTGGGCAGGGGAGGAATATTTACCAAGTACCTACTACCAAGAGGCTATTTGTCTAAGAGATGGTCTAATTACTTTATCAATGATAGGTTTTGCCTGTTCTTGAATATCATTTAATGGAATCCTACTGCATGTCCTCATCTGTTTCTGGCTTCTTTTGCTTTGAGAGTCATCCATGCATGTGTTGCATATTGATTTTTTTTTTTTGCTCTGTAGTATACCGTTGTATTTATATGCTGCCATTTATCTGTTCTGCTGTGGACAGATTCTTGGCTGCTTGCAGTTTGGGCCTGTTAGGAGAGAGGCCACAGGAACGCTTGGTGCGTGTGCTCTGGTGGACATTTGCATTCATTTCCTTCGATTCCTACCTGGGGTGGAATTGCTGGGTAATAGGATAGGCATATGTTTGGCTTTAATAGATTAACCAGTACTATTTTAGAACTGGGGAAGACATTTTCTTATCAGAGTACTCAGTGATAATTATTACTCTTGTGTTTTTTTTTCCATTTAAAAATAAAATAACAAAACAGAGGTTTAGATTAAACATGGCAGTTTTAACACATACGTTTCTGCTCCTTCCCAGAATCCTCCTAAAATGACACTAAGGCATTAAAAGTGGATACGAATGGGGACAGAGACCTGAGTGGTAAGAGGTCAACAGATGTTTGGAAGGTGGAAAGCAGAGGAAAGAGTACTAATTAGTTGACCTGGAGTAGGGAAAGATAAGCTAAGCACCTGCCAAAGGGAAGCCACAACGAAGCCCACTGAAATGTCCTGTGTAAACCTGGGACGCCTCAAGACTCCAAGGCACCAGACTGGGAGTAGAGTGGAGAGAAGATGGGCAGCCGACAGGATGGGTCATGATGTCTGTACTGGAAATCTCCATCCATACCTCACAACTGGACAGTCAACCCTTCTTCAGTATGGCAGGAGAAATGTTTACTATCCAGAAAAACAAACCCAGAGAGGCATTTAGCTAGTGAATCACAGGTTTGAGAGGCAAGGAAGAGATAAGATGATCAAAGTTGATACAGGGAGTGGTGAAGCCAAGAGTATATCCTCCAGGGAGGAAAGGAAAGGGCTCTTTGCTGGAGAAACTGAAGGGTCTTAAAGAGTCTCCAGACACTGATATCTGGGAGTCCATCTACCAAAAAGATGACTTAATGTCCAGTCCCCCTGGAGTTCCATCCACACCCGACAAGCCCCATCTATTTGCAATTAAATATGACTGGACAGCCAACATTACTCTACCTTCTGAGGAATGCCTTCCATGTAAAAAATAAAACCCCAAAACTAATTTGAAGATAACAGAAACAATGCAGTGATCACAAGAAAACATGAAAATAGCTTCCCCCCCACAATGATTAATATCCTCAGAGGGAGAAGAGGACAATATCAGTAATTAAAGGGGACAATCAGATGGAAAGGAGCGCTTGGAAAAACAAGATAGCTAGATTTAAAAAGGAGAAGAGATAAAGGGGAAGTTGAGGAAATCTTGAAGAAAATAGAAGAAGAGACACAGGGATACAAAACATGAGAAAAGAAGAAAATGAGCAGAGGAGTCCAGTAGGATCAACTACTGAGTATTGGCATTCTGGAAAGAATGAGAAAATAGAGTTTAAATAAAGTGCAAAAGTGGTATAATGAAAATCTCCCTGAACTGAAGGAGATGAATTTTCCAGACCGGAAAGATGTCCTGAGTGGCAGCCCCATAAATAAAAGGGGGACCCACGCCAAGACATGTCATGAACTTTTAGAATACCGCTGTCAGAGCTTGCAGAAAGGGGGAAGTGGTTCTGAATCAGGACATTGAACATGTCAGCAGCAGTGCTTCAAGCCAGAGGATGATGGAAGGAAGCTTTCAGGGTCCCGAGTTTCAAGCTTTCAAAGTTCTATGGAAAAAAGTGATTTTAAAACTATAACTTTCTGTAACCAGTTACCAACTCACTCAACTGTGACTCAGAAAATAAAGTTGTTTTCAGACTTGTCTCTTTCTTAGGAAGCTATAGAAGAATGGCTAGGTAAAGTGGGGGGCATCAGGGATAAATCCAGAAAGAGGATACAGATTCAATGCAATCCCTATCAAACTACCAACAGCTTTCTTCAATGAACTGGAACAAATAATTCTAAAATTCATATGGCACCACAAAAGACCCCGAATAGCCAAAGCAATCCTGAGAAGGAGGAATAAAACAGGGGGAATTATGCTCCCTGACTTCAAGTTCTACTACAAAGCCACAGTAATCAAGACAATTTGGTATTGGCACAAAAACACACCCACAGACCAGCGGAATAGAATAGAAAATCCAAACATCAACCCAAACATATACAGTCAATTAATATTTGATAAGGGAGCCTTGGATATATATTGGGGAGATGATGGCCTCTTCAGCAGCTGGTGTTGGAAAAACTGGACAGCTACATGTAAGAGAATGAAACTGGACTACTGTCTAACCCCATACACAAAGATAAACTCAAGGTGGATCAAAGACCTGAATGTAAGTCATGAAACCATAAAACTCTTAGAAAAAAATATAGGCGAAAATCTCTTGGCCATAAACATGAGCGACTTCTTCATGAACATATCTCCCCAGGCAAGGGAAACAAAAGCAAAAATGAACACGTGGGACTATATCAAGCTGAAAAGCTTCTGTACAGCAAAGGACACCATCAGTAGAACAAAAAGACATCCTACAGTATGGGAGAATATATTCATAAATGACGTATCCAATAAGGGGTTGACATCCAAAATGTATAAAGAACTCATGCACCTTAACAAACAAAAAGCAAATAATCCAATTAAGAAATGGGCAGAGGACATGAATAGACACTTCTCCAAAGAAGAAATTCAGATGGCCAACAGGCACATGAAAAGATGCTCCACATCGCTCATCATCAGAGAAATGCAGATTAAAACCACAATGAGATATCACCTCACACCAGTGAGGATGGCCAACATCCAAAACACAAACAACAACAACTGTTGGCGAGGATGTGGAGAAAAGGGAACCCTCCTACACTGCTGGTGGGACTGCAAATTAGTTCAACCATTGTGGAAAGCAGTATGGAGGTTCCTCAAAAAACTCAAAATAGAAATACCATTTGACCCAGGAATTCCACTCCTAGGAATTTACCCTAAGAATGCAGCAGCCCAGTTTGAAAAAGACAGATGCACCCCTATGTTTATCGCAGCACTATTTACAATAGCCAAGAAATGGAAGCAACCTAAGTGTCCATCAGTAGATGAGTGGATAAAGAAGATGTGGTACATATACACAATGGAATATTATTCAGCCATAAGAAGAAAACAAATCCTACCATTTGCAACAACATGGATGGAGCTAGAGGGTATTATGCTCAGTGAAATAAGCCAAGCCGAAATAGACAAGTACCAAATGATTTCACTCATATGTGGAGTATAAGAGCTAAGAAAAAAACTGAAGGAACAAAACAGCAGCAGACTCACAGAACCCAAGAATGGACTAATAGTTACCAAAGGGAAAGGGACTGGGGAGGACGGGTGGGAAGGGAGGGACAAGGGGGGAAAAGGGGCATTACGATTAGCAAATGTAATGTTAGGGGGGCACGGGGAGGGCTGTACAACCCAGAGAAGACAAGTAGTGACTCTATAGCATCTCATTACACTGATGGACAGTGACTGTAATGGGGTTGGTGGGGGGGACCTGATGAAGGGGGTAGTGTAATCACCATAATATTGCTCATTTAATTGTAGATTAATGATATCAAAATAAACTTAAAAAAAACAGATACAAAGTGCTCAACTCAAAGATTATTTCAATTGTATTTTCAATGTTTCAATAAGAAATGAGGTCTTGTGTAATATTCATAGTCAGCATTTATTATTTCTTAAGGGAAAGGCCCTTAGAATGGTATTTAAGCTTTTGATATTTAGCTCTCCTTCTAAATTGTTCACTCTTCCCATTTCTTTAGAGCAAGTTTTCAAATAGAATGGAAAATTTGATTATATGTTACCAAGAAATATTTAAAGAATCCATAAAATATCATTATAGAAGAATTTTAAGATCATAAAATGAGGGTGAGTAGGGAGCCTCTGACATGATACGATCACAAAAAAAAAAATCAAGAAAGAGGAAGGCATGGGACCTTGTAAACACCCTCCTACTTCCACAGTTGAAAGGATCACTAATTGTAACTGCAGCAGCTCTCTCTCATGTCGGTGCTTTAATAACTATAGGCCAGAGTAGTTTGGTGCACGTCTGCACTGAGTCACATCCCCTGGTCCCCACTGTGGGGGCTTCAACTTGATCTGGGAGCCTGCCCAACATTCCCCAGGCAAGCTGATTAGTTAAGGTACAAATCAAGCCTGCAACAGAGGGAAGCGAGGCTTGGGGCTGAGTCCCACTGATCAAGGGAAGGAAGGAATGCCGGCCAGCTCTGCGGCACTGATGAATGTGAACCCTCTGTTCTCAGAGGCCCAGCAGCACGGATGAACATCAGGCACCGTTTGTGGCCAACTCCACACGCTAATTGCGAAGTCTGCGGAATTAACAAGCTGCTGCCGCCTCACGTGCTCACCCACCAGCCTCCCATGCACTTGGCCTTTGCGGAGGCCTGGGATGCCTGCCAGGCTAGGGCAGCTGCTGACGGTGGGAGAGGGTTTCACATGCAGACTGGAGATGGGGGTGGGTGGGGTTTGTTCGGTAGTTCCAGCAAGACTGCATGGGGTGGACGTGGCTTCTCAAAGAAAAACTGGCGCTGCTACCAAAAGTAGGGTAGGGGTGCTGAGTCTACAAGGACTGAGGCCCCCCCACCCTGCCGGCCCACACGGCCTCTTTAAACAACATCAAAATATTTACTCCCACAGGAGGCTGACTTTGTACTTATCATTGCAGTTTATAGTGATGTATCATTGAGTAGTGAAGTCATCCTATAAAGGAGACTTTGGAAAATACTTCGTTTGCCCTAATATGCCCACTTTACAGATCAAGAAACTGGATGACTTATGCAGGGTTCCACAACTAGGTCAGGGCAGAGATGGGACCAGAAGCAGCCTCTTTGACATGGTATCTTCTGCTGCTGTACTAGCCGCTCTGCCTCACCCATCAGCAGATGCTTTTAAGCTGCTTGAAAGCACTTGTGATCTTGTGTGGTTCGCCATTCCTTTGTCAGTCCTACAGTTGGAATTGCTTAAGCATCTTAGTAATAGATGGTATCCAGTTCTAGACTCCAGGCTCTGAATCCTGGCCACACAACCTGCCTGGGCCGGGGGTGGGGGATGGGAGATGGAGGGTGTGTTCTCCTGGTGCCAGGCCCGGGTGGCCAGAGGTTTCCATGATGGTGTCTGCTGGGCGGGGCTCATGCAGCACTTGAGGGAAATAGTAGTGTTGACTCCAGATCTCTAGGACTTGACACTCAAATGAGGGCTCAGAATAAAAATGTATCAAGGCAGTGTTTACAAATAGACGTAGAAACAGGTGCACCAGTTCTGGCCTGAAATGTAGGCATTTGTCTGCTAGAATTCATTTTTTGGATGAGTTGATGAGAATGGGGTGTGATTGATGATAGCTGTTATCAGAAGGGCATCTGACCTGGGACAGTAGGGTCACCTCAATACTGGGCTTCACCCAGATGGCGCCCCTCATCCCCCTCCAAGGCCAGGAGGGTGAAGCCAGACGCATCCATTATTCTTCCGAATTCCTATGAAGGGTCTGCTCTGGGCTGGCGTGGAGAGGCAGGGCCGAGGCAGTAGATGGGAGCTGCTCTCCAGGAGCTGAGGACCTGGCAGGGGAGGGGTCCGCATTCGGTGGGTCTGTGTCCAAGCAGTTGAATGCAGACACCAGCAGTCACCTCCTCCCTCACCACGGGGCTTGCTGCCCCCTTTTCAGCCCTTGCAGCCCTCCGCCTTTGGAGGAAGCGGCATGCTGCAACTGCCCAGAGCTTCCCAGTCTGTGCGGCCTGCCCCAGCGACCCCACAGTGGCCTCAGGTCTCAGCCGGCTTCTTGGCAGCTCCTGAGTGTGCCGCTTTTCCCTGCCCGAGCTCATGCCCAGCACATGGTGCAGATTCTGGGTGCAGAGGGGATTTGACCTGAGAAAGGTTTGTGGTCCTAAGTTGTTTGTGGAGAGACAGGGACCCAGCTGGTGAAGCCTACCTTTGGGGTCACTTACCAAGCCCCTGGCTGGCTGAAGCCGTGTGGCCCTATCGAAACACCAGGGGCCCAAGAGCTGGGGAGCATTGCCCAACTGCGCCCTGAGAGACAGGCTGCCCTGGCGATTCTTGACAAGGGGCTGCGGGAGGGGCGCCCAGGGGCCTCGGGTGTGGTGTAGCGGGAAGCAGCACCCTTGGCATGGGAATGGGATCTCACACTGGGATGACCAAATCCCTTATTTCTATTCTACAAGCAAGAAAGGAAGATGTTGCATTGTTGTTTGGTGGGAGGGACCATGGGTTGAAAGATCTGAGGATCACAGGGCTGTATGCTTGGGACAGGCTCACTGGCTTGTTTCAGGCAGGGGAGCAGCTCTGTGGATGTTTCCACCCTGGGGCCAGCTCCCCATCATCTGTGATGGGGACGTCTGGCACGTCCACTGGGCTCTGGGAACACAGCCAGGTGACACACCTGGACAGCCCTTCCTGCGTCCTTCCAGTTTCCTACAGGGCACCTATAAAACTTTGCTGGTTATGGGGTATAGTCGTCATGCCCAACAGCTAGAAAGGCCTCTTCCAGCCCCTCCCTGCCCCTTGGTACCAGCATCTCCTCCCCTCTCCTCCCTGCTCACATTGGCCAGTGTGATTTCAGGGCCAGGTTCGTCCCTGGGGCCATAGGCCTCATCTCCACCCAGAATGGGAATCTTCTGCTCTGATCTCCCTCCTTGGGCTGTCCTTCAGAGGCAGCAGACTCAAAGGAGTTGGGATTTGGGTCTTTAATCAGAGCAGCATTATATTAAGAGCCTTCTGTGGTCAGGGTGCATCTGATCGTATCTTTACAGTGATTCTGTAGCACTGTGATTCTCCTGTGATAGATAACTTGGTATATTTTTGAGACATTTTAATCTGAATGTCCTGGAATTCTGTTATATAATAGAGTGTTTTATCTACATTGTAAAATTTTGTTTCTTAAAATTTTATTATTTGAAATAGCTTTATTGAGATGTAATTGTCATGCCACAAAATCCACCAGGTTTAAATGTACAACTCAATGTTTTTTATTTCATAAACATACGGAGTTTTGCAAACATCCCTATCACCCAGTCGCATCACGACTTCCATCACCCCCAAAAGGTCCCTCATACCCATATGCATACAGCGAATTTTCTAGCAGCTTTGTTGAGATATAATTCACATTCCATACAATTCATCCACTTAGAGGATACGGTTCAATGCCTTTTAGTATGTTAACAGTTTGTATGACCGTCACCACAGTCAATTTAAGAACATTTCATTGACCCCCCCTAAGAAACCCTGAACCCCTTAATTGTCACCTCCCAAGCCACATTCCCTCCCCAGGCCAGGCAACCATATTTGCCACCAGGAAAATGCAAATGGAAGCCAAAGGTGGAAAGTGTTCCAGAAATGAGGTGAGTAAAACTGTGCAATGCTCCACAGGGACCAGGAGTTTGGAAGGATTGAGAAGCAGCTGAGAGATTTAGCAACCAGGGGGTCACCAGTTACTTTCAGTATAGCTATTTGTACTCAGTGGTAGGGGACTAGATACCATAGGTAGACTGAGGAAGGAGAGCTGCAGAGGACAAGGGCTCCAAGCACAGCAGGGCAAGAAGCAGGGCTCGATCCTGCTTCCAGTGGCAGAGTGGACTGCTCCGCATCGCTCAGGCCCATCATGATTATTACTTATTATCATTCGCAGTAACACAGTGTCCTGTGCTGGCTGGCTTTGGATCAGGGGCATTGGTGCACACGTGAATCTTATGTCCTCAATTTGATCATAAACTCCCAGTGGGCGGTTCCTTGTTTTGTATCTGCCTGTTCCGGTTCTTCCTATCTGTACGTGGAAAGAAGATAGGTATGTGAATATGCACTCTCCTCCTACACAGGCTCTTGCGGGCTGACACCACTCTGTTTGGGAGTAATCTTCCACCAGACCTCTTGGGGGACTCAGGAGGTTTCAGCCCTCACTCCCTCAGGAGCTCTCAGAGACCCTCCATCCCTGTGGACAGCTCTGTCTTGACAACCGAAATAAGTGAATCATTTATTTGGTCTGTGGCACCTGCCACCATGCATTATAGTGCCGCTTACCCTTTTTGTATGCTTTGCTTTCCCAAGTAACTTTGAAAATTAGGAATGAGGAATAGTATATTTTTATACACTGACCACTCCCAGTATCTTGCATGGGGTCAATGCTAAGCCAGTTTTGAGTATGATGTGGTAATAATGCCCATGGTTTTGAATGCGTACGGTTTGCTCCAGACACAGTGTGTTCCCTCCAGGGGGTGGTTTCTATTTTTCCTGCCTCCCATAGTTGAAATAGGCTCTCCATTCTTCCCTCTCTCTCCCTTTCCCTGCCACCCACCTCTGTCTCCTGCTGTCCTGTCATCTGACATCTCCCCAGGGAAGGTGGAAGGTTTTTCCTGTAGAGCCCACATCTTGGGCTGCTACCTAATTGCCCATGAAAGCCCAATTTCCTGGGAGTAGGGGGGACATAATTCCAAGAATTAGGAGCAGGGGTGCTGTGAACAGCAGAACAATAAGCCCCCATGCATACAGGATGACCCCAAGTGAAGGAGGCAGGGCATACCTGCCAGCTAGCTTCCCTGGGTGCTGTTGATGGGAACAAGGGGGTTTGAAGCCCACCCCTGCCAGGAGGAGGTTGAGGAAAGCCTCATTTAATAAATAAGATGTTACTTCCAGGCTCCTCTGTTTCATATTGGAAAATAGGTTTCCTGTTGTGACCAAAGGCCTGCTGAGCCAATCTAAGGCATTCTCCAGAGCCCAGGACTCCCTCCTCATAACTCAGAGTGTCTGAGCTGCGGTCAAAAGAAATAGAGGCTTACTGGCACGTTGGCCTGAATGGAACTTGCATTTAATTATGTTGATGTGTATAAAAGTCACCCCAATTTTGCCTTCTTTCTTATAGCCATTTTCTGTATCCTGCTACTTCCCCCCTTCTTCATTCTCCTTCCATTCATTCACTGCTGTATCTGTCCATTCATCCAGTAAACAGCTATTGAGCCCCTGTGATGTGCCAGATGCTGTGTTATTCTCCAGGGACATAACATGCAACAGTCTTTCCTGGAACCCAGTCTTGAATTCAGAGAGACGTAGCCCCCTACAAGTCACACACATAACTAGTTTCTTGCCACTGTGACAAGTAGTATGAAGCAGAGGCACAGCACACTGTGTCCACTGAGCCAGCAAGCAGGGGGTTTGACCTTACGTACTGGGAGGGTGTAGTGGTTTTGAAAATATGTCCATAACTTCTTTAATATTCCTCCCTTCAGAGATGGAGCCTAATTCCCCATTCCCTTGGGTGTGCTGGATTTAGTGATTCACTTCTAATGAATGAGAAAAACAGGAGGGGTGTTGTACAACTCTGGAGACGAGGTCATCAAAAGTCTATTACATTTTGGTCACTCTGTTGTCCTCTTTGTCTCTTGGATCACTTGCTCTGGGGAAAGCCAGCTGCCATATCATTAGAGGCCCTCTGGAGGTACCCATGTAGTAAGAAACTGAAGCCTTCAGCCAGCAGCTGGAAGTGTGCCATCTCGGAAGCAGATCCTCCAGCCCCAGTCCAGCCTTCAGATGACTGTAACCCTGGCCAACATGTTGACTGCAGCCTCATAGGCCACCCAGCTAAGCCACTCCTGGACTTTTGATTCACAGAACTGTGAGCCAATATATGCACTATGTTTGGGAGTAATGTTACACAGCAATAGATAATTAATACATAGTATGATGGAGATTAACTTTTTGATACCCTCCTTATCTGAAAAGTATTATGTCCTCACTTTGGACTGATGACTGTGTAAAGAATTCTATGGTATAATTGCAAATCCTCTTCTCTCAGAATTCTGATAGCATTCATCCATTGCATACATTGTGGATATCAATGTGTCTAGTATCTTTGTTTCCCTACTCTGGCCCACAGAAGGTGCATGAGATAATGAATGTTTGCTATTTCAAGCTGCTAGATTTGGGGTAATTTGCAATAGAGAGCTAATTCAGAGAGGCAGAGAGAAGAGGGGAGGGGTGTGGTGACCTTGTTCAAGGAAGAGAAAGTTATACTGAGACCTGAAGGAAGAGAAGGTTGGAGGGAAGGGATGCGAGGTCATGGGCATAGCACATACAGGAGCTGTACCCAGAAGGAGCTCAGGTAGGTGTAGGAAGAGAGAGGCGGGGGCATCTGGCATGTGGACAAGGAGGGAGCAGAAGTGGCTTGTAATGAAACTGTGGGTAGAGGTGGAGGTCAGTGCACTAGGGCCTCAGGGGCCATGCCAAGTATTTAGCATTCATCTTGAGAGCAATGGAGAGCAAAGAAGGTTTTATTCAGGAAGCAACATTATCAGATTTTCTCACTCCACAGGCGTTGGGATCCGAGAGAAGAATCCTGTTTGATGTGGTCTCAGCCTATCAATAACCACTGTTACGGTTGGACTGGCCCTTGCAGTTCTTACTATGATTGTAAGGTACCCTTCACCAACAACCATCAGGAAAGTTTTAAAAAATAAAGGTTTATCACCTACAGGACTGGGAAATTACCCTGCACATCTGGGGTCACACCACGAGGTCACCAGTAGAGACAGAGAGTGGGTGGAGGGTTCTGCTTTATTGGGGTTGAGGTGGGGTCTAGGGTTTCATGGGCTCCCTCTGTTGGTTAATTTAAACCATAAGAGCAGGAACTGGAAGTGTGAGAAGGGAAAAGGAAAAGTGGCTCAAATGGTCAGTTATTTAAATTAACCAGTATCTCTAAAACAAAGGGCTGACCTGGCTCATTCTCTGGTCCTGCAGCTGCAAAGTGCGTATTCGAGAGAGCTTTCTGTGTCTTGGATGCTCAGGCAATAAAAACTTACGTTGGGCACTTACGAGGGCTGACACCGCTGATGGTGCCACGCTGGCCCTTACTGCCCCACGCTCGCTTCAGTGGGGTTAGTCTGTGCTCATCCGTTCCCACTTCCTTATCATGGGCGATCTTCATTCCTGAACCACATGACTCTGATAGGCATGAGCTTCTGAATTTCTTTTTTCTAGGGGACAGGAGGTGCTGGGACCCACTGTGGGCAGTATACGGTGATGACTATTCCCAGGCGTTACCATGAGCTCCAGTGTGCTGTCATTTCCCTGGGATGGGTGAGGGTGCTCTTCAGGGAAGGCCACAAACCACAGGCCCAGCTGGATACTAACAGGGACCTAGATATTGAAGGCCACTGTTACCAACTGGAAGCAAGACCGTGCATCTTTCAAGCTTCCTTCCATCCTGAAGGCTCTGTCCTTTCCCTGTGTGCCAGCCTTTGCAGCTTATCCAGGGATAGGGCTTTGCAGACTGGGAAGCCCAGAGGTCTGGTTCATGTTTGCAGAGCAGGACTGTGTTGCTCCTACTGGCCCCTCTGGGAAAGGAGAAAGGGTGCAGGATTCTGGTTCTGAAGCTGCTGAGGTCCACCTGAACTTTAACCTCAGGGAAGTGTAACTTGTTTACCACTGTTGCTTATTCCCTTTCTCTGCACCTTATTCCATTAGTTCAAGCTGAACAATGTGCACATACCAAGAAGCATTTTTCCCTTAAAAGCTAGAAATCTATTACCCTTAATCCTTTTCCTCCCTTAATCTGTCCATTCTTCTGTTCTACCCAATTCATTCTGTCATTGCACCCTTTGTATTTTATGAGAGAAAAAAACCTGTCCAATCCAAGGGTTATAAATATAAATGCCTCCGTGGACCAGGCAGATCATGTAAATAAGGCAAGTCAGCTAGTAAAAGACAATAGGGAGGGGTGTGGCCTGCAGCTAACGAGAATACTTGCTCAGCTACGTGACTTCTTAAAATGTGCCTTCTGTGACCTGTCTGTGGCCCTGGCTTGGCCGGCACCCCAGGAATCTGTGACCTTGCATCTAACACTGACCATCCTGTTTCTCTCTCTCAGGCTGTAGCCTTTTGTTTGAAAGTCTTGCTGTAAGACCACCCTCAGTCTAGCTCTTCCCACTCTCTGCCCCCAGAATTGCCTGTCGGAAATGGCAAAACTTGCTCATCAATGCCTCACTGAGTGCCTCTGCTGACCCGCCAGAGCCTGCAGGATACAGTTCAGACATCTTAGAGGTGACTCTAAGGCCCTTTGTAGGTTTCCCCAAATGCTCCATTCATATTTTGGTTTCCCTACTCAGCCGGGAGTTTCTTGAGCCTCATAGTTTTGATGCTGCCTTTGCACATCTGGCACCTGGCCCAGTCCTCGCAAAAGGGAATCGGTGCTGTTTGCTGAGCAAATGAATGTATTTGCAAGTGCACTGCACACCGGCCAGTGTTTATGCCCTTACTGATTTGCAGGGGCGGTGTATGGAGGGGCCAGGCAGGAATTTCAGCCACCATATGATGGAACATTTAACTTAGTGGAGGAAGACCTTTGACCTGGACATCCACAGCCTCCCTGACCCAGCTGCGGCTTTAGCAGGTGTGCACTGGCCAGATTATGGCAGTTCTGACATCAGTGTTCAATGCCGTTTGATGAAAGGCAACGGGGAGACAGAACAGGATGGTAATTGAAACAAGAGCATGGACTCTGGAACATATGGGCTTGCATTCAAATCCTCCTTCAGCTACCATGTGATCTTCTATATTTTAAGGCCTAAAATACTATGTGCTACTTAGACGTCTGCCAGAATTCTAGCCGTGAGCTGCCTGCTCTCATCAGATATGCCCCCACTGGAAGAACAGGGTTCCCTATCAGCCAGACCAGCCTGGCCCCACCTGGTCCTCAGCCTAATGGTTTTCCCTCTCTGCCAGCCAGCAGAATGATTCAGACAAGCCACTCATATCCTCAAGAATCAGGAGCGGCCTCACCCTCTTCTCACTACAAAGCCTGCCTCCCACCGCCCCCTCCGGTTCGCTGAGTGCCACCCCCAAGGGGCCCAGCACGGCATGGGGCATCCCCCTCCGCCAGTCGTGCATATATGTGACTATAAACTGCTGCGTATCTCATCTGTCCAGAGTCAGGTGTCCTGTGTTTGGCCATCTCATACTATTTAGGTTGGGGAAGCTGACCTGACCATCACTACCGGGATAAATAGAAGGTGGTCAGAACACCTTGTAAAAGTGATTTAATATCTCCATGCCTTGGCTTCCTTCTCTGTAAAAGGGCAGGTTATCATAGTACTTACATCGTAAAGTTGCCATGAGTGCCGAATGAAATAGTATCTATAAAGTACGGAAAACAGTGCCTGACACACAGGAAACACTATGTAAGTGCTACTAAAATTTGCTATTTCTGACCTAGTATGGTGGGTCTCAAACTTCAACAGGCATCAAGATCACCTGGAAGGCCCTGCTGTACCCCCGCCCCCCGCCAGGATGTCTAATTCAGTAGGTCTGCCATGGGGCCCAAGGATTTGCATGTCTAACGCGTTCCTACCGTAATGCTGATGGCCTGGGGACCCCACTTAGAGAACCACTAGCTTCATGACAAAGTCTCCCAGTGAGGGAGCTGGGGTTTTCGTCCCTGTTAGCTAAGTGACCGTATGGATGTGCTTGCATTGTTTCTCTTTAAGGGTCCCTTTTCCTTGCGTTCAGTGTCCCACTCACTTTGCATGTGAATGTGATACGCAGTCCAGAAACTCACTGCTTCCTCAGAAAGAAGGATTTTCTTCTGATCTCACTCCTTGGAGATGCAGTTTCAGGCATCTCCATGATATAAAGACGATCCTGGCCAGGGAAAATATGCCACCATCTGCTGTCTCTTCCTGTAGGTGGTAGTTCTGTTCCGGAGTTGCACCGCCTACTTCCTTGCTGGGTTCTGTTTATCCAGGTCACTTGGTGTGTATTCAGATGTTTGTGAGAGCTTGACTGTGAGCAACCAGGACGGAGTCTTTTTCACAGTCAGAAAACCTCTGGCATTAGCCCAGCCTGGAGTCCTGGATATATCAGTTTGTTGCCCGCGGGGCACAGGAAACTGACACTAAATGGTGCCGATGCCCTAGTCTCTGGAAAGAGAAAGACGTACAGATTTCTGCCTAATTTCTTACTGCCAAATCCCCATTGTGTAGCTGTATGTAGTAAGTAAGCTCCCTTGCATAAGGGACAACTTTGCCACATCACTGAATCCTAGGCAGTGAATGGACTTGATTTTTCTTAGCATCGTGGCAACCCTAATTTTCCCCCAGCTGAATCTTCCGTCCTCTGGGGTAAGTCAGAAAACCAAATTCAATTCCCTGTACAGACATCTCCAGGTTTGCCAGCCCAGACATGAAAGGTGGTCATGAGTCCATAAATTGTTTATTCAGCATGGCAGGAGGCCCCTGTCTCTCAGTAATCTCCCCTCCCATCTCCAGTAATGCTTGAGCACCTGGCCCGGACTTCTGAAAGTGATGCCTTTAAACTGCCCCAGGGAATGACGTTACTTAAGCTCCCTCAAAGCAAAAAGGTTCCTTCTCATCACTAATTCAGATGCTCCCGACAAAGGGTGGCCTTTAACCGGATTGCTGTTTTATGCCTCTGGCCATGCAGTCTCCCTTGCACAGTAGGTGACTGGTAAGTGTTTGCTGAAGTGAACTTAGGGTGGAATTAGAGCACTGGCCATTGTCTTTCTGGCCACAGATCTGCTTCTGGGGCAGTTCTTACCTTAGTGCAAATTTACTTGCTTTCATATCTAGTCACAGAACCATTTTTCATCTCACACACCCTCTGCCCCAACCAATTTTTTAATTTTGAGGCGGTCAGTCTCTATCGTTGTCCTCTGTGGTCCCAAGTTGGGGTGCTTGTACAAAGTCAGTAAAAAATAGAGAGAGATTGTTTGGCAAGGGTTAGAGTAAAATAGTGCTCTGTCTTCAAAGTCTTTCTCTCGATAGGTGACTGGGAGAAAAATGGAATGCTGACCTCGAGAACTTAATGCTCAGTCAAATAAGATAGTGCCGTCAGTGTCGACAAAAGAAAATATACTAGAATGAAATAGCTGGCCTTGTCGCTGAGCATTTCACCTGTGGTTACATTTCAGTCGCATGGTGGTGGCAGCAGCCTCCTTTGATCCAGCTCTCCCACGCTCTCCCACTGACCAGCCTTCCGCAGCATCCTGCCCCAGTGTTTGGGGTCGGGGTCTGTGCCTCTGTTGTCATCTAGGACTTCTGTCCAAGTCGGGGAGTGCTGGCTCTTCATTATGTGCCGTGGACTCACCAGTTTGTGGATGGGCTGCTGTTTGGATTTACAGTCCAGTGGGGTGAAGGACACTGATTAAGGAATTCTACAGATCAGTCTGAATCTCCAACCCTGACAGGTCTACCCACAGTAGAGAGGGTCACGGAGCCAGAAGAGCCCATGATAGCAAGACTGGCCCAGTGAAGGGATGCAGGGAGGTTGGAGAAGAATTCACCGGAATGGGCAGTGCATCCCTGGAGGGGAACAGAATGTGTGAGGGATGAGGAGCATGGTAACTTTGGGTTTGGCAGGACTATGGCTACGACATTGAGTTTTAGCTGGACAGTGCTGGATGCTCTATGTCCGTGACCTTCTGCTAGCTGAAGATTATCTTTACCCTCAGGATTCAACAGACATTGTTGGCTGTGCATCTGATCATCTGAATAGTTAACAAGAAGGGCTCCAAGAGAAGGGGAAGCAGTTGTAGAATGGCCAGTATTTCGACCTGAAAGAGAAGAATTGCCTTGAGACCTTTGGGTTGTTGCAGCAAAAGTGACAAATGCTATAAATGCTAGAGACATGCTATTTCAGAGCCTCTTGGGATATGTTTGTCCCAGTGAGCTGATACCAGGTACCCTGTACTGTGTCCCAGACATGTGGAATTGCCTCTGTGCAGGACGCTGCCTTTAGGACCTTGCTTCATAGCATCCATCATGGCACTGCTTCCAGGGTCCCCATCCCATAAAGGTGAACATCCTGCCTCCTACCCACACGGTCCAAGACAGATCAAGACATTGCCATGCATACTCGCTGGTCATCGAGGAATAGTTTGGGTGTGTTCTAATTGGGAAAAAATACCCCAGAATCCATCCCCGAATCACCTCTTCTAACCAGTTGAGCATTTTGAGGCATGGGGAGAGGGACTTATTTTGGTATCTAGGACTTCTTTACTATCTTGGTGCAAAGGCAAGATGTGATGTATAAAATAAGACATACATGTGGGAGGGTGTATAAAGCATTTGCCTTTGAAATTGGGTTATTTACAGTAAGACAGGAAGATAAATGTAGGAATTTCACTGGCACAGGCTGTAGGTTAATTGTCTGGAAGAGCCGAATCAAAGGCATCTGTAGTTACAGTATCAACTAAGAATAGAGCTTTTCATTGGCTGTCCTGGCATGTTCAGTCTTAACTGAAGCTCCCCACATGTTTGTAAGTGGAGTTGGGTAATATTTCCATCAGATTCCTGCTGGGTGCCCAGGCCCTGACTCCTGTAAATTATGAAAATGCAAGGTTTCCCACAAGGCCTCAGCAGGCACAACGCAACACCTTTTGAGGGGGATTCTGACCTTCCTGTAGGTTTCTGGTAATTGTGATCTATGGGTAGGGAAGAGAAAATCTCATCTGATGAGGTAAAGAAAATGAATATTCAGTAGTCTGACAAGTGGGCTTAGACCAATCCAGTAAAACATCTCTGGAGGATAAAAGATCATTTCCAGACAAGCCTAAAATATTTCCCTGGCCCAAAGTATTTTTGCAGACCTGTATGTGAGATGAATTTAGCATTTCTGAGTGACGCGGTAAGACCAGAAAGATTGAGATATGCTCAGACCTTATTCTTGAAGCTCTTCAGTGTCAACTGGGACCACAGGAAAAACACACGGCAAAAAAGCAAGCCCTTTGCGCAGTGACCCCATACGTGTCTCTCCCCAGCTCTTGAACTCCTTCCTCTCCTCCCAGCAGTCATCACAAGTCCCCTCTGAAGTCCTCCCACCTCCCTGCACCCCCAGCTCTGAGGGTGTGCCTCTGACTTCTCTGAAAACCTGAGGGTGTCCCACGGAAGCCCCTCCGCCACTCCCGCTCTACCTGTGAGCTTCAACGATGTCCTAGTCCATCCTTCCGCCTTCTCTCCTCTTCAGAGATGGAGGAGCCCCAGTATTGCAGGCCTGGCGCCTTACACGCTCATGGGCTGTCCCACCATCTCCTCAGTACCTCTCTCTCTCTCAGGTTTTATCACTTATTCTCCGGCCTCATCCTCTTTCCTTCTCTGGCTTCTTCCCCTCAGTTAACAAACATGTCTTCTAGCCTTAGAGGAGAGGAGGAGAGAGAGGGAAGGAAGGAAGGAAGGAAGAAGGAAGGGAATTATCCTCAACAATTATTTCCCCTCAAGCTCTCGTTCAATTTCCTTGCTTCTTTTCACCTCCAAACTTTCCCAGAGTAGCCTGACACCCTAGAAAAGGCCCCTCCAACTATGCATACTCTGATGTCCTAGTGACAAGCCCTCTGTCTTGTACATTTTTCTTTGTATTTTTTTAATCTTCTGAGCACTTCTGAGTACTTCATTCTCCTTTCTTCCTTTCGCTCCATGCCCAGCGTTACCCCACATCCACCAGTTTCCCACCCCCGCTGTTTTCACTCTCTGATCCCCCCCCCCAAATTATGGGGCAGCCCTGCCCTGGCTCCTGAAAGACCCAGAGTCCCATCGAGATGCGGCCACCTGTTATCTCTGACTATTTCCTCTCCTTCCCTGTGAGGTTGGTCTCCTGCCTGCCTTTTAGGAGTTCCTGTTCCATTTGATTTGATCTATAGTTCTCTGGATGTATTATGTCATCTGGGCATTCTTACCCATCTCCATGGCTTCAGACTATCTGTATGTTGATAATTTCCAAATCAGTATCTACAATTCAAACATCTGTCTTCTGCTGCAGGTCATATTGCTTTTTGCCCTCCGATTATCTGGCTGGGGTAGATTCAGGTGAATGTTCTATAAGCTTCAGACTCCACATGTGAAAACCTTGAGCCTACATCATCTGCTGCAATGTCGATTTCTGTTACTATCAAAACAGTTCATTTCCCCAGAAAGACACATGCTTCTTTTGATCTGTTTCCTTTCATGTATGACATCTTGATATTCAGATCCTTCCAATCATGCTGTTATAAATGCCTGTTAAGTTCATCTTCTACCTTCATTCGTTCTGCCTCAGCCTCCCCTCAGCTGAAACCAGATGAACAAATGGCTCATGGTCCCACTGTGTGCTTTGCTACAAGGCTAATTAGATGGGCTCCCCGTAATTCAGGAAGGGAAAGAAGCCCCCAGATCGATATTTCAAAACAGTGTGATGGGTGTTCCCGTGGAGATAAATATGCTCCAGGTATCAGGAGGGCACAGAGGATGGGTCAGAGAAGGCCTCCTGGAAATGGGGACATCTGTGCTGAGTCCTAAAGGGGGATGAAAACTAGAGAAAGGAGGAGGGTGTCCACTGGGGAATGCACAGCAGGCAGTGTTCTGCCAGGCCTAAGGCAGCGGGACTCACCCTGCAGCTGCAGGCAGTTCGGCTGGCCGGTGGGGTCTGAGAGAAAGTGGGGCCAGAGGGCAGGCTGTGCCCAGTTCCAGAGGGCCTCCTCTGCCACGCGTGGGAGCAGGGGCGCTCTCCTGGAGCAGCATCGTGGGCATACATTTCAAAGGGAGAAACTGGAAGTTTAAAGACTAGCTGGGATGCTGTTGCACCAATCCGAGCAAAAGTGAACTGGCACCTGTGCAAGGCACCGTGCTGGTCAGGGGCGGTCACACACCCCCAGCACAGCGAGCAGCGCATGTCAGGCAGAAGCGTACTCATGTCTTGGTAGTTTCTGTGCCTCGTTCCAGCTGTGAGACAGGCTAGATAAAGTCTCCAGCTTGACAGCCCTGTGCTCAGCTCGATTCTGCCTCTGGGGAAGGAGGAGAGAAAGGGTTTAGAGGGAATGGCTCAGTCTCCCACTGTAATGACATTAGGGTATCTGCTGGGTAGGGTCAGCCTCTCCTGGGCTTGGCAGTTGACTGGCATGGGAAAGAGGAGGGAGGCAATGATAAAATGGGCCCTGTGTCTGGCTCAGGCAATCAGCTGTTCCCGTCAGGAGAGGCAGGAGGTACATGAGAAGGAGCAGGCTGAGAGGACAGGCAGGTGCTCTGGTGGGGCTATGTGCACTTGGAGTTTCCTGTTGCTCTGCCTGGGACATGTCCAGCTCTTAAACTTGATGCCAGCCGTGAGCTCTGAGCTCAGGCCTGGCCGGAGGTATGACATTCAGGCAAAAAAGGGCTTATAGGGGGCACGCCAGCATGCCAGTGCCTCGGCTCCCTGCCTGTCCTGTCATTGCCTCCCAGCCCCTAGGCCAGCCACACGGACCTCTGCATCCCACCAACAGGCCACCTGCTCTGGGAAAGCGAATGCTGTAGGTAGCAGTTTGCTCTCCCCGCAGGGTCCTTCCTCCATCCTCCCCCTGGCAGGTCCGTACACATCCTCCAACATCCACCTCAAAAGCCACCTCCTCTGTGAAGCCTTCAGGCAGCTCGGAACATCTGTATGTTGAGATCACAGCATCTGTAACATCACTGACATCCTATGTTTCATTGCACCATAGGTCCACAAGGCTCCACCTGGGGCTGTACAGGATTGAAATGCAGCTGAACCAAAGGACATGGCTTTGCCCTGCAGGGCCGCTGCCTCTCTGAGGGCTCCCAGCTGCTCCAGCACTTGTCACCCTGGCTTGCACCTGTGCACTAACCACCTGCTTACCGCTTAGGCTGCGTGGTCCTTCCGAGTGGGACTAGATCTGCTTCACCTCCCATCTCCAGGTCCTGTCTGGGGTTCAGTCAAAATCTGTGTGTCTACTAGTAAAGAAGAGTGTGCAGAGACATGCTAGCCTTCTCCTTAGGGCAGCGTGGGGAGAGAAAGATTATGGAGGCAGCTGTCATTTTGAGGAGGCTTCTTGGGAGAAGTGGGATTGGAAACTTGTTGGCGGTGTGGGGTTCTGAAGACAAGGTGTTGGGAGAGCATCCAGGGCTGGGAGAACTGCAGGGGCCTAGGCACCAAAATGGGAGTGAGTGTGCGTGTAGGGATGGGCTACTCAGGAAGGCCCCCCTTACTGCAAAAGAGGGCTGTCCCTGGGGAGAGGAGCAAAAGGTCTGGTCTGATGAGCAAGGGCTGACGTGGGACGGGCAGGGAGCTTGCACATCAGCAGAGGAGCTGCAGCAGGGCCTGGAGAAAGGATGTCCTTAGGTTGTCATTGCAGCAGGAGGAACCTGTGAGCAGGGTGCTAGGAAGCTGTCTACATCATTCCAGGACCGGATGATGGTGCTGCGGTGGTGCACACAGAGGAAGGGAAGCTAGAGGCGTTCTGGAAGAACAGCCAGTTCTTGGCGACATAACGGTTTAGGGGCTGTACAGGCAAAGATGGATAACCAGATTTTCTACGGAGTTTCACTGGCGGATGTGGTTAAATTGGGAAGGGGGTGACTTTTCAGGGCAGTCCCCACATGGGGGCCCATTCTCTGAAGGCAGAGCCTGATTGGGAGTCTGCACGATGGACAGGGCTCCATCTGCTGCTCGGTTCTTTTGCTTTGGTTTGGTTTTGCCCCAATGATGGGGCCGTGACCTTGTCAACTATTTTAGTACCCTGACCCCTTCATATTCAAATGAACAGGGAGAAATTCTCCTGATAATTTTAAGGACTCTTGGTGGACAGATGCATTGGCTCTTTCTCAACCACACTGTCTACTTCCCCTGGCAAAGCGGCAGCTCCGGACTCCGTCCTCGGGACGTGTGTGTCAGGGGGCCCAGCCTGCTGTGGTCACTGTAACGCAGTGTCACGAACTCGGTGGCTTTGCTGTCTCACAGGTCTGGAGGCAAAAGGTCCAGAAAGAAGGTGTTACAAGGTTGGTTCCCGGAGGCTCTGAGGGAAAGTCTGTTCTGGTCCTGTCTTCCGGCATCTGGTGGCTGCTGGCCATCCTTGGTGTCCCTTGGCTTACAGGCGTGTCACCCCAACTCTGCCCCCATCTTCATGTCATCTTCTCATCTGTGTGACTGTTTCCCTTTCTTATAAGGACTTGTCGTTAGACTTAAGGCTCACCCCAATCCAGGCCAACCTCATTTCGAGATCCTGACCTTAAGTATATCTACCATGAGCCCTTTTCCAAATAAAGTCATATTCACAAGTACAGGGGGTTAGGACGTGGACATATCCTTTTTGAGGGGACACAGTTCAACCCGCTACAATGCAGGGGAGTCTTTTTATAAATAGAACCTTTGTTCTTTTTTTTCCAATGGTGATGGACAGAAAGTCTGAAGTATTTTCCCAGAACCAAATATACTGAAAGTCTGTTTCTTAAAAACAAAATCATCCTCTGTTTGCCCTTTTTTGAAGAGCAGATCCAGCAACTCCACTGCCTCCCCACCCCCAACAAAAGGATGCATTAAAAATAAACTTCAAAACACTTTCAAAGAGATCTAAGTGAAAGGACAAGTTTTCGTCAAAAAAAAATCATCCCTCCCACAAGTGTTTCTGGGCACAGGGGTTCTCTGAAGTGGATTTTCTTGGCATGGCAGGAACAGGACAGAAGAGGGGCAGGGAAGAGGATGGCGGATTCAGGAAGCATCATGACGATAGGAAAGGCGTGTGAAGTTTCTGCAGACTTCCTGGCAGAACCGGTGAACAGTCTTGCCGCGCAACGTTCACATGGGTATGGCGGCATCTGTGAGGCACAGGAAAGAGAGACGTGGGTTAAGGAGAGACTGGGCTAAGATAATGAGTGCGGGATATAAAAAAAGAAATTACTTGGGGAAATACTTCAAAGAAAACCTGAATTCTGATCTCATATAGAGAGGACAGCAAAGTGAAAGAGCAGTTGTCCACACAGAAGGATGAACTTGTAAAGTCCATGGATCACTGTGACCCGTTTCTGTCCCCACTTGGCCTCTATTACAGGGCAGGGAATGTAGTAGACATGTCATAAATGCCGACAGGTTGAATATTGCTCCTTTCATCCAGCTGTCAGCTGTTAAATCAAAATTGAGGAATTCCTTTTGGGCCTCTCAGGAAAGCTGTTTCCTTAGGATGCAGTTGTGCCAGCTGAGGGATATGCCAGTCGGCCCCCCAGACCGAGAGGAGAAGCCAGGCATTTTTAGCAGCTCTTGCTTGGGAGGTGTTTTAGTGGAAGGCCTGCTTGGCCCAACACGGACCCTGTAGTTAAGTCAGCTTCTCCCTGTTTCTTGGAACAGCACTGGCCCACTCAGAGCTCGTACCCTTTTGCTTTTTTTATTCAGCGTGCTGGAGTCCATGAACTGTTTGGGTTGAAACAAAAAAATTAGGGTTTAGCCCTTCTTGGATGGTTGGTGGGCCTTAGGTGCACAGACCAGGGGAATGAATGGTCAGCCCTTGCCCTCTGCCAGGAAGTGGTCCATGCTGCTCTTACAATTGGGTCCAGGGTCACCGGGGAAAGAATTCCCTGATGCCACATACCCAGGGTCAAAGGGAGTGGGGACTCCAGGTGATTGTGCCTCCTGGGCCCCTTGGGCCTCTTGCCCTGTTGGGAGGAGAGCATCTATAAGAGACCTAAAAGGAGCCCCTAAGGTCGGGCCTGATGGCTCCGGTCTTAAGGCAGTTCTGGCATTGAATGATCCTCACCTTGGATCGTGTGTGCAGCTGAGATGCAGTCTGGAGACCACACGTTTCATCAGGAATGAGCCAAGTGGACGTAGAGACCAGAAGGTGTGAATTGCCCCTTCAGCCTGAGATGCTCTGTGACAGTGTTGAGTGCGTGAGCCTGGGGGTGTTGGTAGCATTCCCCTTCCCCAGCAGCCGCCGTGTGTGGCATGATGGTTGGTGCGGTCAGGTGAACTATCTCCTTAGCACTTGTGATGGAGAAGCAGAAGCCAGCCAAGAATCATTACAATGCCTCTTATGTCCCAGGATAGTCAGGAGGCTCTCTAAGCCAACCCGCTGTGTGCCCTCTGAAGGCCATCCTGCCGATTGTAGAAACAGAAGCATAAGTGCTAATACAGTTCACCAAGGTCCAGATAGGATTCATTCATCAGGAGTGCAGCGGGTAACAAGAAATGAGCCCAAGGTGTCTGCATTCCAAGAGGGAGCTCAGAAGAACACAGAAGCCCCTGGATCTGACCCAAAAAAGAACTCCTTAGTCTCTGCCCGATTCTAAGAAATTTGGTTATCTGCTTCCCAGACCTTCATTAGATAAAGAAGAAAAATCTAATGGAAGGTGAAAGGAAGAGGTCTTGCTGTATGCGGGCCTCCTGACAGCTGTGAGATAGGAAAGCAGATGCCCTAATACCGGTGACATATGTCATTCACATAGGCACCACCTCGGTCAGCAGACCTGCTGGGGGGCTCTATATCCCCTCCTGCCTCCTAATGTCTAAGACCATCGTGTTTCATGTCCTCACACAGTAATGCGTGTTTCTGAGATGATTCTGAGTAATCACTGCAGAAATTAATTAAATTAAATCAAGGATATAGGAAAATGCATTGCCTTTGAGGACAACTTCTATCAACATAAAGTGAAATATCAGTGCTTAAGCGTGGACCTTCAGCTGTCAGCAAAGCCATGTTAGTAGACTGGCTCCCCCGGAGCCCTGAGTGACTGAGTTTCCCTCCATCGGGGCGTGTGCGCCAATCACAGCATCTGGCTGTAGGAAGGCAGAAGCAGCCGTCCACAGTGGTGTGGCCCTGTGGCTGAGACCAAGGCCGGCAGATCGGGTGAGTCCTGCTGTCCCTGCAGAGTCCTGGGAACTTGGCGAGTTCCGTTGCCTTTCTAAGCCTCTCTGGTCCTCTCTGTGAAATGGTGGTTTTAATACTATGCCCCTAAGAAGATGAATGAGAAAATGTTCGTAAAGCATAGTGCCTATTGCAGAATTTCCATTACTATTTGTATTAGCTTCCTGTGGCTGCCAAACCAGGTGGCTTAAGACGACAGAGGTTAATTGTCTCACAATTCCGAGTCTAAAAATCTAAAATCAAGCTGTTAGTAGGGCCCTGCTCCTTCTGAAGGCTGCAGGGGTGACCCCTCTTTGATCCTTCCAGCGTCTGGTGGTTGCCTCCGATCCTTGGGATTCCTTGGCTTGTGGCTGCAGTGCTCTCAGGTCTGCCCCTCTGTTCACATGTCTGTCTTCTCTTATAAGGACATGAGTTACTGGATCTGGAACCCACCCTACTCTAGTCTGACCTCACCTTAACTCATTACATCTGCAAAGACCCTGTTCCAAATAATATCACATTGTGAGGTTCCAGGCAGACATGAATTTTGGGGGCAACTCTCCAACCCAGTACACTATTCCCTGGTGTGATTTGCAGTTTTCTGAGACTCCCTTCCCCCTCCCCACCCCAGTCTCCTTTACCTTGCAGGCCACAGGAGACCTGGAGCCTTTACTAGAACTTCCTTCATTTGACTTCAAGCTTTGTCCCCTATTCAAATGCATGTAGTTCAAGAAGGACAATATTTTTGTTAAGTCCTATTAGGTACCAAAGCCCAAGTGTGAATATGTTCATTCAGTCTTCATCCTGAATCCTAATAATAATGCAATTTACAAAGCAGAGCCATACAACCTCAGCCAATCCTCACAGCCTCCCAGAGATGTTGGCAGGTCAGTGGGCCCTTGTTACAGATGAGAAAAGGACAGCTGAGAAAGGTCCAGTACCAGTGAACTGTAAAAGTTGACTTCAAAGCCAGGGCCCCTGACTCCTGGTATTGAGGTAGGTGGGGGCCAGGTGACAGGTGGGATCTTTGCTTTAACATAGACAAGCTGCTCTCTGAACCACTGTTTTTACTTGTAGAATGGAATGGATAGCATCTTTTTGGAAACACTGCTGTGAGAATTAGGCCGCATGTGTGTAACCTGCAAATTGCCCAGTATGTGGTAGTGTCTCTTCTCTCTCTGGCAGATATATTGTCAACAACCCAACTCCCGTTTTTGTTCAGTGTCTGCCCTGCACGATCCCAGGGTGGTTTGCATTTGGGAAGTGTCGAGTGCTGTGGGTGGGTGGGGGCTCGTGGGAGGGGGAAAGATTAGAGGCGCAGGCTATGGGTCTCCCTTGGATCCTAGCATCTGTTGAGGGGTGAGGGACACCAAGTGTACTTCCTGGGGATAGTGACTCCTCTTTGCCATCTGGCATTTGTAAGAGCACATCCCCGTCCTGCTGTGTGTAATCCCATGTCCCCCGGGCAGGGGCAGTTGCCCTGCTGTACTTCCCAGTTCTTCCCCGACCAGTCTGATCCGAGCAGAAGTAACATGTGGCAGCTTTGGGGATCTTCTTGGAAAAGAAGGCTTCATCAATAACTTAGAGCCACGGGGGCATCTGGGGCAGGACTGATAGAGCAGTGCTGTGGGAATGTCCATGGTCGTTCATAAATAAGCACTGATACACAGCCAGCTAGCGCCATGCTCCCTCCCCACAGTAGGAGAGAGAGTACTAAAATCTCTTCCTGATTTCTAGCCCAGCTCTGTGGTGGGTTCTTCCAACACTGGGCTCCAGAGAAGGGTGTCAGCTTGGTCCTTCAAAGCAGACCAGGAAACCTGCCTTCAGGCAGAGAGTGGCCTTGAGCTCGGGTGTGCCAAGGCTTGAGGGTCACCCACTGAAAGCAGCGGGTACCTTGCAGCCTGGATCCCGTACGTACTCGATGTGATGGTGCAGGGCTCCCATAATCAACTCATAGGATGAAATCCTTTAGCAAAGACTGTTCCCTGGAGGCTTCTGTTAGGGTGTAGGTCTTCCTGCTGCATGGGCTGTATACGAGCTCAGAGAGGGCACCTTTCTACCTTGTCTAGCTGTGCCCCAGAGCTGGTTCCCCAGGGACTCCTGTACTAGAGTCAACCTGACGTGCGTATTACAAACACAGCTTCCCTGGCCCTCTGCATTTCACTGAATCCAGGTGTGTATTTTAGAGGAGGGACACAGATGATACAGATTCAGTCCATCTGAAGACCAGCTGGAAGGCCTGTTCCTAGAACAGCGGCCAGTGGGAAACTGGGCTGCAAAGGACCAGGGTCTGTGGTGACGCTCCTGGCTTAGAACCGCAGAAGCTGTCAGGGTGATGAAGGTGCTACTTGGGGTGGGCTTCACGGAGGAGGGCTCGGGGCTGGAAATGGGGCTGTTGACAGTGAGCAGAGGAAAGAAGAGGGGTGGGGGTGGAGAGAGAAGTGGGCGCTCATGACATTAGCTGGAGCTATTTCTTTTTTGTCACGTAGGTAGGCAGGTACCATTACCTTGACAATGAGGGCCTGAAGGTTAGGCGTGAATCCGAAGATAGTAAAGCCAGGGTGAAGCAAAACAGGGGAGAGGTCTCAATGCCTGAGCTGGGAAGAGGGGAAGGAGGGGAAGGAGAAGAAGAAGGCCTTCTCTGAGCTGGAGTCACCCTGGGTGAATGGGATGGACCCCTGACCCTGGCTTAGAAAGAAGAATAAAGCAATCTAGCCTGAATGGCACATGTATACAGCTAGATCCAGACAGATGGGAGATGTTCAAACCAGAGGCCACCATTTCCTTTTCAAAGAAGCTTTTTATTTTTAAAATAGAGAATGGGATACACAAAATGGTTAATTTGTCAGCAGTTGATCGGGTCTGTGCCTGGCTGATTGGATTCTTAAGGCCAGCTGACACTCCCAATTAATGCAAGATGGGGAGGCGCCCTCTAGGCATGACTTCAGGCCAGCCTGTTTACCTTTATTAGGTAAAAAGGGGTCTTAGCAGGGTCTTAGTGGGCTCGGGTTATTCTAGGGAAATGTAGCCTTGGCCAATTTAATTAGAGGCTGCTCTGAAGCTACTGTTTTGCAAAACAAAGAGCTATAATGGAAGACCTGTTATTGGGTTGCCTGGAAACTAGCGCTTTTATTACCCAAAGTCGTCACCCAGCCCTTCTGGGGAGGCAAGGTGAGCTGCCACAAGCTCTCCCCAGTCGTACATTCTCAGGAGCCAGGCATCCATCAGTGGAGCAAGAAGTTGGAGGTTTTCGTGGTAACTGTCCCATTACAGACAACCTGAGTCGCTGCGCCAGCACGAGCCTGCCTGGTCCCCGCTCTGGCTCCAGTCCTCTGTTACGCACTGCACCCTTGCTCATTCGCATTTCCGTGGACCCAGTCACCATGGGACTTGGAAGGACCAAGTGTGTGCATGGCTGCTTCTCTCAAAAGCAGTGAGACCAGGAATGATTCTGTGACCTTTTGCAACTAAAGACACAGAGGCCCAGAGACATTGGTTGGTTGGAAGCCCCAGCATCTTTGGCTTTAAAGTTGTCCCTAGCACTTCTGGCCTTGTTCATACCATCTTGTGCTTTTTGGCTTTTAATTACACATCCAGGCTGATGGGAAGTATAACTGCCTCCCAGGCCCGTCTCCATCTGGGGGCCGGGCTCCCTCCCAACCCCCCAGCTCAGAAGCTGTGGGAAAGCTTGGAGTTTTGGACTGCAGCCCCCATCCTGCCTTGAGGTGTCTATGTTGCTCATGATTAAACATGGAATTACTTTCCCAGGGCTGTAGGTCAGTGGTGGTAAAGTTGTTCAGGTCCTACTCTAGTGGTTATGGAGGTGCTCAAGGGCAACGGGCAGCCTGGTGCCAGACCGCAACCCGTGCTTTGGGCCTCATTGCAGAGGACGCCATGCACTGTATCCCCAGTGTGTGATGGAGAGATGGTCTTTCGCTGTCTTCAGAACATACATTTCAAAGCAGCAAACCACACTATAGCTAAAGCATGCCTCTCCTCAAGTGAGTGTCTGGATAATTCCATTGTGTTAAGGCTCAACTTCTCTAACCAACTCTCAGATACAGGAGTTTCTGTGCCCCCCCTTCCCCTTTTTCTATGTTCTTTAGATCATTCCCCCTGTTCATTTCAGTCATTGGTGTCTGTCATTCCTGTGCTCGAGGCCAGGAGCCAGGCCCTGCACTGTGACTGATGAGCACAGGAAGTCTGCCCTTACCTTCTCTTCCTGCCCGCCCGCAGGTGAGCCTTGCCAGGTGGGGCCCCGGCTCCCTGTACCCTCCTCACTGCACCAGAACCACAGACAGCCCTTTCCTGAGCTGGCTCAGCCACTCTGCCCTTGAGTTTTGAACACCCACTGTGTGGCTCCCAGAGCCATGGAGATGGAGGCACAGAGGTGCCCAAGGTGGGGCTCTGGTCCCCAACCCCAAGTAGCTTAGAGACCAGAAGGAGGGGAGGAGTAACTATAAAAAATAGAGAAAGATAGAGAGTGAAAATCTACACCATTGTGCTAAACCCAGAGGCGCTGGTGGGCTGGAAAGTCCTGGAAAGTCTTGAACTTGGCTGTGCAGGTCAGGAAACAGGAAAGACACATATGACATGAAGGATGGGTGCCCCAGAGGCTGCCCTTCCTGGGGTGGAGGGGTTCCAGCCTATTCAGGTGGGGACGTCGGGGTGTAAAGTGCCGCCTCTTCCAAAGTGACTCCGTCAGCCCTGCTCAGCTGTCCTCCACAGCAGGCTCGCAGTAGACTGTTGAGCCAGCCCTTCCCTTGTCTGGGGCGTTGGAGGGACTCCCGTGCAGGTGGGAGAGCGCCATGGAACAGCGTTTCCCAGAGGTGTGCCAGCAGGCCGGGTGAGTGAAGGAGCTGGAAGAACAAAGAATGGAGGGTCTAGACACTCCGCTCAGTGAGAGAAGGGGTAGGAGGGAGGAAGGCCATGGCTGAGGTGGAAGAAAGCTCAGCTCCCCAAAGGGAAAGGAGTGTGGGTGGGAGAGGGGTGCTCACCTTCTCAGAGAAGGGAGATGAGGGGGAGGACGCCCCCTTCCCATGGCCACTCTTTTCCCCTCCAGGCCTTTGACACCGTCTCTTTTCTTTCTCTGACAACTAGCTTATTGCATTTTTTAAATTAACATGGTGTGAGATGATACACTTTCCATGATTGTTTGACATCTCAAAGATAAAAATGGTTCTCTCTGTAAATCACATATTGATTTTCTGCATTTCCGTGTTGCAGTGGGCCCCAGCCATGGCTGCGAGCACCTTACAGCACAGTGTTGTTTTATTAGGAATCTGCGCCCTGGGCTTTATTACCCACTGTCAAGTCTTATCACTGAGGGTGTCTGCTGGGAAACTTGGGCGACAACCCATCAGACACAAGGCGAGCACTCCTGCCAGGGGAGCCCGCAGGGCCAGGTGGACTCACAGGGAGGGGAGCAGCCTCCTGCCAGGGGAGCCCGCAGGGCCAGGTGGACTCACAGGGAGGGGAGCAGCCTCCCGGCAGGGCCAGGTGGACTCACAGGGAGGGGAGCAGCCTCCTGCCAGGGGAGCCCGCAGGGCCAGGAGTGCTGTGATTCCCCATTTCTGCCTCCAGCTCAGCCCAGGTAAAGCACAACACGCCAGGCACAGCTATGCTCGTGTCTGCTCATCCTCCCTTAAATCCCAGAGCTGTTTTCCTGTTTGTTTGTTTTTTTAAGCAACACATGAAAAGTATAGAACAGTACCTGGCATGTAGTAAATGCCAAATGACGTTGTCTGTTATTTTTATCCATTAATTATAGCCAAATTAGAACACCCCCCACCGCCTGCAGTTTACTCGTGCAGAAGGTGAATGAGAATGCCAGCCTGCCTTTAAGTGTAGGCTATGCATGTGTTTGCCATCAGCAGGGGCTTAATACACATTTATTGAATGAATAATCTGGACGGTAAACTGTAAGGTCTGAAAATTTTTAAGGTGCTTTTTGCTGCCCTTCCAAAGCAGAGTGCAGGTTCTAAACGCCTGTGGTGCTCTACGGGGTGTTTCGTGGGTGTTGCGATCTTTGGGCTGATGTGATGGTGTATCAGCTCAGGTCCTCCGAGAAGCAGGTGCCAAGAAGGGATTGGACATGCAAGAGGTTGTTGGAGGAAACGCCTGGAAGGATGAAGAGGCTTCACCTTGCCAATGCCGTCTGGCACCTGGGAAAGGAGAGAGAAAACAATCTCTCTTTGGGGGGAGCTCTGGAACACAAAGATAAAGAAAAAACTGATGAACATGTCGTTGCCAGCTTAACATATAGCCAGCTTGTGGTTGACCTGCTTTTAAAAGTTTGTGGTTGCAGGGGGAAACGCTGGTGATTTCACTGGGAAGGAAAGTGCCCCAGCCCTGGCCAGCCCAGCTCCCTGGCATCCTGGGCTCAGTTCTCTGCCTGCCAGTGGTGGGGGTCACACTGACCAGACTCCACGATCATTGTGCAGGTGACATTTTGTGGCAGGTCTGCGGAACAGTGTGCCTGAACTCCCCCTCCCACCCCAGAGGTGATGGATTTTTCTCTCTCATTTCTGGGCTACAGATTTGCAGATAATGTAACACCATCTCCGTAAGAGGCAGGATCAGACCCGAACTCCGGAGCTGGGAACTCGAGTCTGAGGACATGCCCTCCAGTGGCCCCCAAGCATGTGTCTGCTCCCCCTCACTCCGCCCAGTGCCCGCGTCCCCGGGCTGTCTGACCGACAGTGCCATTTAGGCAATTCGTGTTGTGTTGCACCAGACAGACGGGGGCTACCTCAGGGGAGAGCGGGGCACTGAAGGGTCCACTGTGCTGGAGCTGTAAGAGAAAGCCGTCCCCTGAGCTCCCCGCTTTCTGTGAGTCAGTTTCAGAGGCCCCACTTTCTGTGTCCCGCCTTCCCAAAAGGTCAGCCATGATGCCAGCCCCTCACTGGGCCACACACCTACATGAGGCTCAGAGAGGCAAGAATGTGGGGGCGGAATTGTGGGAAAGAGGTCCGTGGTCAGTGGCCCTGGGTCTCCCCACTGGACTGTAACTTCAGTGCATATGGCAAAGCGCACCAAGCCTGAAGGGAGCCGGGCACTGGAGCCAAAAGAGATTGAATAAACCTTTATTGAGGCAGATGGGAGAGGACAAGACAAGCAGAGGCAGTGGAAGCAGCTGACACATTATCACCTTTCCCAGGGTCCCCTCCCAGCTCCTGGGAGGCATGTTTTGAGAATGCAGCCAGGTGTGACCCAGTGAATTGGGCTTGCCTCGCTGGACTGGACATTGACCATTAGCTTCCTGTCCTGCAAGATTCCACTGAACCCCAGTTTAAAACTCACTTCTCCCATGCAGCTCTCACTGCCCGAAGCCAGGCTGGTCGGTCCACCTGAGAGTGTGTTTCCTTTCAACGCTCATATTTCAATGCACCCCCCATTCTAAGCAGATACTGAGAGTGCACGCTCAGTAGGTCCTCATGGGCTGACCAGATGAGTAAGACACACCAATGAGTGAATTTCCTTTTATTCAAATAACAGTGATCCGATGGGGAGCAGGAGGGGGCAGGTTTGCAAAAGACACAGAAACCTCTTGAATTATTTTTAATTCTCCCAGGCAGTATTTTCCATAAGTCCCACAAAACACAGATTCTGCAAGATGTAACACGTGTGTTAGCTAATAAAAGGGTTCTGTTGTCCAATACATGTGGAAAACAAAGTTGTACAGATTCCTTTACTGCAGGGAATTCTTCAAGCCTTTAAAATGTTAATGTGGATTCTGAATCTTCAAGAGAAGACTATTGCAAGTTTCCAAAACTCATTAGGTTAGGCCATATGAAATTGCTGTTTTGTAGTTTTAAGAAAAAGACCACAGTTAAATAGCAACAATTGCATTTGATTCAGCCTCATATTTGACTGTTGACCCCTTTAAATTGTTACGGGGGGCACTGTGGAGCTCTATATGGAAAACACTGATCTAGGGCACTGGTTTTCCTTTCGGAGGTGAGGAAGGACAGGACAGGAAGGTGGAGAGTTCATGTGTGAGAGTCTAAGTCACACTGAAAGCCTCTTCACCATGTGCATCCCCAGACCCTGGCCCCAGGAGAGTCTGATGTGACTGACCTTGAGGTTGTGTCGGGGGTGGGCCTTAGCAGACTCTCCCTGGAGATTCAGGTAGGACGGGCCCCGCCTCCACCCCTCCGCAGCCACCTGTAACCCGCTGTCTAGGGAGAGAAGCTCTAGGAAGACCAAATGCTGATGTGCTGAAAGTCAAGTCCTGTTTCCTCATCCCAAGTAAGCAGTGGTCTAGCTGGGTGCTAAAAGAGCTACGTGGAGCTATAATGACCATGAATGGTCTGCAGTCAGACAGGGGAGGCTGGAAAGTCCTGGGCACTCCAGTTGTCTGGCTGTAGTTGAAAAAGAGGGTTGCGTTTGAGAGGGCTGGTGGGGAGGCCTGCCAGGGGTCTGAGGGGACATCCTTTGGGGGAATCTCAACAACAGCACGTCCACGGGCTCCTGGGTCCTTATGGGAGGGCCAATCTTTGCCAAATCTTTATCTCTAGAACATCCTAGACTCTCCTAAGCCTGGCCTACATCCACAGTCTCCATCTGTCCGTAACGTAGTCCCCATCTGTCCGTAACGTGCCCCAGAATAGAGCTCTGACTAATGCAGATTCCCTGTGCTCTTTTCTCCTCCTATGGAACTAGTGCGGCCCTGCCTCTGCCTCCCTCGTTCTTCTATGCCTGTCGATCTGAACACTGCACAGTGCTTGTAAAGACATTGCCATCAGCCAACAAATCCGTTTCCCTGGGGATGAGTGGTGAGGTGGGGAATCCTGGACCGGACCCACTCTTGTCTCACAGGCAAGTGAAAAGGAGCAGAGAGGAAGGGCTTCACAGACGTGGATTCAAGGCCTTGAATGACCTGGAGCAAGCTACTTAGCCACTCTGGGATGGAGCTTTCTTATCTTTAAAGTGCAGACATTGATCATATCTCCACCCCAGGGTGGTTGGAAGGATTATGTTGGAAACTATGAAATAAAGTGGCTAAAAAATAGCAAGTGCTCAAAAGGTATTACCATCTGCTTTCATTGCTTCTTAGGTTTAACATGTTTCAGCTCTTGAACTGAGATGTGTGAGCAGAAAGTTGGGAGGCCTGGGTTAGCATGTTTTAATTTGCATAATTTGATTGACTTTAGCTGGGGCGCTCTACAGTTTGCACTGTTCCATAGCTCAGGACAGAGGACAGGAAACAAGTGACAACATGGCTGTTGATGTACACAGCCGTGTGATAAAAGGGCAGTCGGGCCCATTGAAGGGGATGCTAACTGAGGGAGCAGTCAGATGGGAAGGTGACACATGCCTTTGCTGTAGATTGTACTCTGGGATTTTCCCAGGGGGAGGTTGGAAGGCAGACTGGGGGTCCCAGTGGCAGAGGAAGCACTGTGAGTTCACAGCCCCCGAGTGAGAGCAGTGATTTGAGTGGCCTGCAGAGCTGGTGCTGGCATGGCTGTGGGGTGGGGGCTGAGCTGCTGGTTTCCTTGGTCGTAAATATCCAATCTCAGTGCAATGAAAGGCTGCATCTTGTGTTGATCCTGTCAACCCCTCTGACATCTCAAGGCATCCTTTGAATTGTTTCAGATAGGGGGCCAAGTTTATGCCAAGTCACCCACATTTTCTCACTCAGCACTACTGAGGGAAGTGTATGGGATGTCGGTGGCAGGGTTAGTGATGGATCTGCTAGCTCAGTGTCCCACAGGAAACCAAAGCTGTCTTTCTGTCTGGAGCCCAGGGCCCAGCTTTATAAACAGAAGAGAGCAACAGGCTCCACTGAAATGACAACCTCTTTGTAGAAAGCAGATTATGTTCCTTGATGTCTTTTCTAAACAGCATATTCTGAACTATGCTCCACAAAACCCATATATCATGGGACCTGCTAAGAAAAAAACAGAAAGGATTCCATGGCCGAAGATATTTGGACATTTGCATGCTCTATACTTTTCTGAGACATTCACAAAGTATGCATATGGAATAAAGGTATCTGCTTACATACCTACACACACATTTACATGCATGTACATATGTATGTATAGATAAATGCACATATGTGTGTATGTATATACATATATACGGGGGGGATATGTATTTAGGGTCAAATATATTTGAGAGGCACTTCCTTGAAATGCTTGTTAACAGGCAGCAGACCTTGCACTTCCCAGATTCACTTTGGGAACTCCTGACTTGGACCTTTCTCTGTGTAGTTGTTTTAAGTGGATTCTAGGTAAGCCAGACTTCTGATTAGAGTAATAGAGCCAGGCTTGTTTGACAATATTTCATCTACTGGATGCAACTTTAGAGGCACATCCCAAGCAGCATTCTGAAGGAGATGCCTGTGGATGTCAGGCAGGTAAATCAAAAGGGGCCTGGGCAGGTGTGAGCATTTAGGGAGTGCCAGAGCCTTCAGGAGCAGGAGAGGACATGCCCTGCTTAAAGGCATTCAACGTTTTAAAACCGTGAACCTTGTAGACCAAGGTAACCTTGGCCAGCCATCCAGCACAGCCTGCAGAGACCAGAGACAAGGGCTTGTAACTTTCCTCTGCTCGGGAGCAGAGAAATACAAGTTCAGGGTAGGGAGATAGCGAGCATTTGAATTTCCTGTGCCCGTTATCAACTGTGATGACCCTGAGGTTCCGTGTTCTGCCTCTGCAAAAATATTTCTGTTTTGGGCAGCCCGGATTCCCTGGGCTGGGAATGCATCCACGGATAACTGATTCTAAGGGAAAGAATGAGTCCTTATACAGAGCCAAGAGCTAGCCACCTTTGCCTGCTCTTGGCCGGTTCTTTGTCCCTAAGTTCAGAAAATATTCTTAAATGCCAAATCTGACCTAAATGTTTCAGCACATTTGCCACCCTTTGAGATTCCTATTATGTTGTTTTTATCAAGCATATATGGGTATTCTCAGTTTTGGGTTCTCCTGGCTTTCCTTTTACGTCCCCATTCAGGTTGTTGATGTTGTTCTTGAATGGACAATAGCAACTATCCAGTTCTGATAGCTTAGTTCTTTTGTCTCTCCGGAGGATTGCATAAGTGCAGTCATTTACACCTGCTCACTCAGCCAGTCATGAATGCGTTTACCTGCACCAGGTTGCATTTTTTATCTTGTTCCTATGGTATCATGAGAATCGAAAACCAGATACATGATAGTTATTTGATCTTCTGCATTTCCCTGCTTCACCAGTTAAAGTTCAGTCAAAAGAACTTCATAGTTAGTTTGAAATGCATTGCTGCTCTGTTTATTTGTTTCAGAGATTCATGAGCCAGACTTTTATCTATTCTTGGTTATTTTTTGGTAGAGAATCACTAACAATTATTTGGTCGTGTGACTCCTGTCTGCCCTCGAATGAGGTCTTACCTATTCTTACCCTGGAGATTTTAGTTTCATCCACTTTGGGGCTCAAAGAACTTTGATATCTTAGCCACCTTTTAAAAATACTGACCCACATTGGGATCAACGTCACCTATGTCTGCCGCAACCCCTCCTCTATCAGCTAACTCTTACCTCCCTGCTTTCCAGAGATAGCCCATGTCTGCTTTACATCTGCCTCAGAGAAACCCGGGATTGCACACACCACGCACGAGAGTAGAGTCTCCGTGGTGTGACTGAGAAGACAGCCTGCGTGTGGGGGCCTGGTAATGAAGCTGGCCGGGGAGGGTCTCCAGCACCTGCCCATCTGTCTTGGGAGTGTCTTAGATAAATCTGACATTAATTCAAAGACGGCCTCAGGGTTTGGAGCACCTTGCTGGCTGAGTTGCATATTTTATTAATATTTGACATTTACACTGGACTTTAAATTTGCCAGGAGCTTTGCAGCGATGTATAAGATTATGTTCACCGCTCCTTTGCTATGTGGCACCTCGTTCAGCCAGTGACCCCTAACCTGTTGCTGGTGCCTGGTGAGACCCAGGGCCATTCTCCCAACTCCTCTGGGGACTGGCCTTCCCTGCTTTCGTTTGCTAGTTTTAAAGATACCCCTGCTTCATCCCGATGGCTTTGGTGCAGACCTTCCCTCTGGCTTCTCTGCCCCTTCTGCCTCCCTGCATTGCTGCACTGCCTCCACTTCCTGCCTTCCTCGTCCTTCCTCACCCCTTTGCAGTCTGACTTTCATCTGACTCCTTATTAACACTACACTTGCAAAGGTTTCCTTTAACTTATTTCCAGACAAGTTCAAAGACCTTCCTCATTTCTCACCTGTGACCTCAGCAGCTATTTGATGTATAGATACATGCACATATATTTGGGGTGGGGGAATATGTATTTAGGCTCAAATGTATTTGAGAGGCACTTTCTTGAAATGCTTGTTAACAGGCAGCAGACCTTGCACTTCCCAGATTCACTTTGGGAACTGCTAACCTGGACCTTTCTCTGTGTAGTTGTTTTAAGTGGATTCTAGGTAAGCCAGACTTCTGACTAGAGTTATAGGCAGAGCCAGGCTTGTTTGACAGTCTGTCACCTACTGGGTGCAACTTTAGAGGCACATGGCTGAGTCCCTGTGTGTGTGAGCGCAGACCTGCATACACTGCCTTCTGTACACACATGGCTGAGTCTCTGTGTGTGTGGGTGCACACCTGCATGCACTGCCTTCTGTACACACATGGCTGAGTCTCTGTGTGTGTGGGTGCACACCTGCATGCACTGCCTTCTGTACACAAATGGCTGAGTCTCTGTGTGTGTGGGTGCACACCTGCACACACTGTCTTCTGCTCACAACATCACTGCACCCATGTGTGTGTGAGTTGATCTGTTCCCCGGTAAGACTCTGCACCTCCTGGCAAATGTCAGCCTGGCCTGCTGCCCATCACACCTTCTGTTTCTGTTTAGGGAGTGGCTGTGTGAAAAGCATATTATCAAATCATTTCAACACCATAAGTAGTGCTGTGATCTAAAAATTGATGTCACTTAATTGTATTATTCCTACACTCTTCTCTTGGTCCTCCCCCATCTTCTCTGCCCTGACTGCCCCATTGAAGCAATAACCTCATGAAGTGAGATTTTAGGCTTGTCAGAGAGGCCTGTTGGGGAAACAGCTCTGTTCAACCAAGGAAGTCTTTCTCGCTACCTGATCAATCTAGTACTGCATGCACGAGTTTGTCCCAAAGCTAAGGATCACCAGGCATTTGAAGAAAACTCAGGGAATGGAGAAGAAGGATCAAAATCAATAGGGCAACCTATCCCGGAGAAAACAGATAACCCAGGACACAAAAGAGATTGTAAAAGTTCTAAGTAGTATGTTCAGCCAATTCAAAGGGATATTTATTATACCCATAAAGCAGGAACTGACTAATGAAAAACAAATAATCAGCAAATAACACATTCCTCCAAATTAATACTATAATTGCAAAAAAATTTTTTTAGGTTACATGGACAGACTGATATGAATGTTCTGGAAGAGCAATAATGACTGACTATAATGAAAAAGGAATAGTCAGAAAATAAGAAAGAGTTCCTCAGATTAATACTGTAATTGCCAAAAAAGAATTTTTAGGTCCAGTGTATAGACTGATAAGAATGTTCTGGAAGAACAAGCTGGTCATCTGGGAGGTTAAGTAGAAAACAATCCCCCAGTTCAAGGTCAAAGACATAAAATGTGAGGGGACGAACAGGGGACTTTTTCCTCAGCTGAAGAAAAACACACCCTTGCAGATTTAAAGGACCCACCTAATCCCGAGTAGTATGAATGAGCAGAAAACAACCACCAAGGCAAATCTTGGTGAGATTTCAAAACTCCAAAAGCAAAAATGATGAAAATTTTGGGAGCTTCCAAAAAAGAAAAATCACCTTAACTCTAAGGAATCGAAAATCAAATTAGCATCAGACTTCTCCGCAGCAACACTGGATATCAGAAGTTGTGGAACAAAGCCTCAAGGTATTGAGGAGAGGTCATTTGGGATGTAGCATCTTCCATGAGGCCAAACTCTTAAGTCACAGAGCAAAATCAAAATTATTTTTACGTATGCAAGGACCCAGAAGTTGGTCACCCACTCATCTCATGAGCCAAAGGGGGTCCTCTAACAAAATGAAGGAGGGGCACAGAGGAAACATGATGTATGAGAAAGGTGGCGTCACAGACACCGTGTGGGTCCTCTTACACGAGGTAGGTAGGCTGGTCAGATCCATAGCGATGGGTGGAATGGCGGTCAACAGAGCCTGGGGGTGGCAGATGGCTAGTTAGCCATTTAATGGGTAGAGCGTTTCAGTTTTGCAAGATGAGTTCTGGAGATGGATGGCAGTTACGACTGCCCAATGTGGCAAATGTACTTAATGCCCCGAGCTATACGCTTAAAAACCGTTAAGATGGTAAATTTTCTATCTGCCACAGTTAAAAGCAACAACATGATAAAGGTGGAAGGGAAGGAAGGAAGGAAGGAGGGAGGGAGGAAGACCTTCAAAATGGAAGTGTTCAAAGCCTCAACACTATTTTTCCTTCTCTTCATATGGCAACTTGATTTATAGAAAATAATAAGTTAGCACCCCATTACTGGAAAATAGCTTTTTATTTGGATTACATTTTTTTTTAGTTGGCCTGAGAATAAAGCTTAGAGGAAATATGTCTACAGAATAGCATCAGATGCTCTCACTTTGATAGAGTGAAGGTGGAAAGCGAATTAATTAATATGTTATTTGAAGTTGTAGTGGTACCCATCAGAGAATTGAAAGTCAGAACTGTTAAAGAGTATTCTACCTCTTAGGAGTGGAACTAGGGATGGGTGAATGCAGATGAGGACATTTATCACTTTAGATTTTCTTGAGCATTTTAAACTTTCTTCCATGTGAAGGTATATGGCTTTGGTCATAAAGTAGTAAGCAGTGTAATTTAAAATAACCATTTTTTTCAGTTCAAAATAAGAATATAAATGAAACATTTTTATGGGCCAACTGCAAGATGATGTTTAACTCTATGGAGATAATAGCCACTGAAGTGGTAATAGAGCTGATGGGGATTTGCACAGAGGAAGATTCTGGAAGGCAATGTAGGGAAGTTGGAGAGAAGACAGCCCAGGGCTGCAGGGACCATTTCCTACATCCCGAACCAGGCTAACAGTCTTTCCGATCTCACAGTGTTGTTCAGAGGACTAATTGAAATAATCCAGCTAAAGCACCCAGAATAGTGCCTTCACACTCTGGGTTGCCAGATGCACATGGCTCTGTGAGTTTATACTCTCACGCCCAGGCTACGGTGCATTTGGAGCTGCCTAGAAAGCACTTCCACTAAATGTCTTCTCCATTGCCCAGTCAGTTCCCTTTGCAAGCCTTCTCTTTGAGGTGATGCCATTATGCTAGTTTCTCTAACTTCATCCTAGTACTAGTCCAGCCAGCACCCGGCGAGGCTCGGAGGCCGATGCCCTGCTCTAACCCGGCCTCAAGCCAAGCCTGTGAACAGCAATCTCCCAGCCAGTCTCCTTGCCTCCCTTCTGTCTTCAGTTCCCGATTTTCTGATATTTCAGCACTGTGCTTAAGATCTCTCTGAACGTTTTGAGCAGAGGAATGAGTTTCTAATTTTATGTCCCCCGCAGAATAATATTCTAGACTGTGAACTGCTTAAAGATAGGAACCACGTCTCACACGTCTGTATCCTACGCAGGGCCCGACACCTAATGGCTGTTTGATAGAATTCGCAGTGTGATGGTGTTTAAATGGATACTCTTGTGGGCACTGACTCCATTCCGTTTGGGTCCTAAGCAAGAGAGTCCATAATGGTCTTAAAAGTCAGTGTGATGTGCTACGAGACGGCGGGAACACGTGGGTGAGTGTCTTACAAGCTGTGTGGCTTTGGCATGTTGCTCGAAATTGAACCCTGGTTCACTTCTGGAAAATACAACAATATCAATTGCACAGTGAAATTAGATTTAATTAGATTAAGTTAGATAATGATCATATAGTGCCTAGGACAGAGTTTGGCTGAATTATTGAATCTTTTGGTTACAAATTGCACACTGAGACCTGAACAGGGTTTCAGAAGCAAGCAGGTTAGTGAAAGGATTTTGGTGCATCTCACATACCCACAGAGAGGGCAGAGGTCAGCCAGGCTTCAGTCTTCAGGGATAAATGAAAAGTAGACAACAAACACTTTTAGGACTCAATTTGCTTTATCTGTTGCTGCTTCTCTTCACATGCCAGCTCCATTCTCGTCTCCTGTAGACCAGCATCTTCCATGAGACAGCAGAGGCAGGATAATGACAGCCCCTAACCTTCCCACCTGTGGCTGCCTCGCCTCCTTCCTTCCTTGCTTAGCTGAAAAATCCCAGCTCTCATTGGGCCCACTTGGCCAGTTGCTCAGTCTGCCAGGGCCAGGACAGGTTTACACGTAATGGCTGTGACCACATGGGGCCCAGCCTGGGGAGCCCGCGAGGCCATCTGTCACCCAGCATCTGGCAGTCCAGAACTGGGATGTAGAAGGCCAGGCAGTTATTTTTTACTCCTCTGTTAACCTTCCTGTGAAATGCTGGAGCTCCCTGTGGGAAAAAAATGCCCCACACTTAGATACATGCATTGTAATAGTACCTGTCATCCAGGCAGCAAAACATAATAGTGATCTGAGACAGCAACATCTTTTTCTTGCCTGTGTTTTAGAAATACTTTGGTGGGAGTCAACTAGGCAGAGTGGTCAATGGACTTGCGTCCTAGGTCACTCAGCATCCTTAAACAACTGCCAGAGTCTTTTAATTTTGTTCAAAAGTCCTCCAAAGGGGTTAAGAAATCTCCTTTCTTCCCAATTTCTTTAGGCCCTCAAGTCCATGTAAATAAACAGATCATGACTAAGTCCCCCTCAGAGGAGCCCCCGACTCAGGCTAGTGATGCAGGATGCAGCCAGGTGCGCCACGGCAGTGGGTCCCGGCAGGCGGGCCTCAGGCTGCCTTTCCCTTTAGCAAGGGACCTGGGCCCCAGACTGCGTGCGTCTTCAAACGGCATCTGGAGAGGGACAGCAGGGGTCGGCTCCCGTCCCCCTCCCAAGGGCAGGATAAGTCCGGTGTGACTCCATTGATTCCCATGGAGTGCTGGATGGATGACACCAGCTGTTAACCTGGCTTTGCCTTCCCCCAGGAATCCCCAGTCCTTTTGTGGAGAAGAGCGCCCTTTTCATGAAACAGGTGAGACTCTGCGCTGTTAACTGTGTGCGTGTGTGCACGCTCCCAGCAGATGTTTCCACCTACGAGGGATCTCTGGCTGAATTCCTGCTCCAACTTCCTTCCAGTGGTTTGTGAAGCTGTGCAACGGGGATGGAGCCTTGGAGGTGGCTTTGGCCACCTTTCCCCTCTCTCTCCTAGAACTCCCTCCTACCCTAGAGCAGTTGCCTCAGGCAGCCTAGGGCCAGGCAGAAAGAGCGCTGTGACTGTGGCTGGGGACCTCAGGGTGCAGTGTGGCTCCGGGTGCCTTCCCACGGACTGGGGCTGGGCCAGCACTTAGGGCTGCCGTCTGCAGCCCCGGCTTCAGAGGAGCCCACTTACCCCCAGGAGGTACTTGTTTGGGGAACAGCTCCTTCCAGGCCACACTCTTGACCCCCTAATGCCCTTCCCTCCACCTTCCCCTTCATGTTTGCTGAGCTGCTTAGGCTTTCAGTACTTCCTAACCCCCCAGGGGGTTTTGTTGGTAACTTAGAGTTCTATCCCCAGAATAGAATCTTGTCCACTTAATGCTACGGATTTGTCAGATCCGAAAAACCAGTTGCTTCCCTGCCTGCCAGGGTCCTCGGAAGGGGGACGAGGACGCTCTTCCCTGTGACTTGATAGAGGCTCGGAGAGCTGACCAGGCTGCCCTTCCAGCCCCTCCGCCCTGTAAGTGAGCCCTTTGGCTGGAGGGCAAACCCAGGTGTGGCAACAGTGTCATGTGGTGAAGGAGAGTGGCTGCAGGGGTGAGTCTGGGCACGGAGCAGGGCCTGTTGGTTAGAACGGCTCAGGGTTTTCTGTGCCAGCAAAGGCTTGCACTCCCTTTTTCTCTGTGGGAACACAGGGATATGATCTTTGCCTGCATTCTGAAAACTAGAGCAGATTGAATCGGACCTCTTGCATGTGGCTGTTTGACAGGATGCCTTCACTTGTTTAAAGATGTGGCTGCGGGAGTCTGTCCTCATTCACACCACCGAGGAGACGCTCCCTTCCCCGCTGTTTGCTGCAACGGGAGGCAGCAGGGATTGGGGGAGCGGTTTTCCAGGTCCATCATCGTGTGAGCAGAGCCCCGCTGGAGACAGCAGAAGATGCCCCAAAAGCACACTTGGAAACATTGAGTAGGAAGTGGTTATTTTCATTAAAGGGGAATCTGTGTGAGAGTATCTTCCATGATCAACATCTCTGAATACGCTCGAAGACAGGACTTTATTGATTTTGATAAGATTTTGAGCTAAATTCAGCTTCTCTGGAACACCTCTATTTTCATCTTTCCCAACACTCAGCTTACCCAATATGAATAGCAGGGTTAGCAATCCACATTTGAAATGTGTGTTGAACTACTTTTTCAAAAAACACTAAGTTGATCATTTCCTTCCTTTATAAGGCCTTTGCCAGGCTCCACGGGGATGCTGAAGCAATGCCTGGTGGTTATGCCAACATTTTGTTTAGGAAACATATGATATGATCAGAGTTCCCACCTTACTGGTTTCCCTTCCTGCTAGAAATCTGTAGCCAAAAACGGGCCAGGCAGGGGAGTCAATATATTGTGGGCCAGTCTCCCCAGAAGTCTAAGCCAAGCTGCCAGGCCAGAGTAGGCATGAAGGCAGCAGGCCTGCCTACGGTGTGTCCAGGACAGATAGGTCGACTCTTCTGGCAGAAAGCCTTTATGGGCAGGAAGCTCCTACTGGAGTTTCATGTGACACAGCCCCTCACCTCGCACACTACTGATCTCCTGGCTTAGTGACAGTGTCTAGATGGGCAGGAGCAGAGGAGGAATCAAAGCAGAGCTCGCCCAGCACCCTTGGAAGCCCCAGATGCTCTTGGGGATGGGCACGTCCCCTTCCCCATGGCCCCATGGTCCCCACTTTCTCCTCCAGCAGCGGATGCTCCAAGGTGCTTATTTCTGTGTTTTAATAAGTAACCTGTTAGGACCTGGAAACGTATAACTGGATGTTCAGACTTGCTCTAGAACTGAGCCCGTCTTTAATGTGCAGGCATCATTCAGCCAGAAGGGCCATTACATGGCCACCCCATGCTTCTCAACTCTACTTGCATTTTTACAAGAACCTTAAATAATATACTAGGATTTGAGCCCAGGTCCATCTCAATAAAAACACAGGCCCTTTTTGTTATTCTTGTCCCCTGGGGGGATACGGAGAGATAGAGATTTGGGAGGGATGGGGAGATGGAGAGAGGCAGGCACCCCAGCTTCCAAGCCTGGGAGACTGGAGGTGGCTGGCTTGGCTTCAGAGCTTATCCTCAAGTTTGTCCTCAGGCTGGCCTCCCCCGCCCGGACCACAAACCCGGGTTTGGCTGTTCATTTTCCCTCTTTGCACCAGAGTTAATGGCAGTAGCTGTGAAGGAGGCGATGGCTTACTAATAGCATTCCAGTCACTTTGGTTTCCTGTCTTAATTACCTTCCTAATTTGCACTTTTGGGGCAGCACCTGCAGCGGGAGCTCCGTCGGCATTTTTCTTCTGCGCCTTTTCCACCCAGCGGGTTCTTTCTACCATCTGTCGATCATAAGTATCTGCCTTAATTCTCTTATTTATGTTCTTTCCGCATGTGTAATTTGTCTTGGTTTCTCATTAGTTTGCCTCTCGAGTATTCTTCTACCTTTAGACATGGAAACAATTACATTGTCTCCTCCACTGTGTTTTCTTCCTCTTTCCCGGGGCAACTGCTTTGAAAAGGAGGCCCTGCTCACTTGCAAACCATTACAGAAGGCCTCACCATGTTCCCAACCCCTGGCTCCGTGGTACAGGGCAGGCGGCAGGGGCAGAGGGACTGTGCATTTGCTTGGCTTCAAACCTCTTCAGGATAGAGATTCAGATGCCAGCTCTGGCCACCCAGGCCTGGGAGAAAGCATCAAGCCCAGGTCAGCACACTGGGATGGGGGTGTGTGGGAACTGAGGTTTAAGGCCAGCCTCTGCCCGTCCAGCCTGTGGGCTCTTGCCCTCCTGCTTTAACTGCGTCCTCCCCCCGCCAACCTCCCAGAGCTTCGGGGAGCATTTATATCCGTCAGTGCCGAGCTGCATGCTAAATCACCAGGAGGGGTTAGTTTGCTAGTTAATGTAGGTCCTGTTGCTCTGGGCTGCACTGTCATTTACACTAACATGACTAATGAGAGCAAAATCTTTAACAAAGGAGCCAACCAGCTGTTGCTTATAGTTTAGAAAAGCACATTTTTTTCCAAAGAAGGGATGTGCCTCTCTGGTGTCAGGAAACACCCTAGTCCTTCCACCTTTTGACACCTCCCCCTTGTGGGCCAGGGGTTCTTGATGAAGCTCTTTTGTCTTGGAGATGCATGGTTACCGAGTGGGTTGTGGTTCTGACTGTGTCGGTACAAAACAAGGTTGAGAATGGTAGGTTTGTAAACGCCAGACTCTCCAAAGGTAGAGACTGGCCAGATGGAGGCATCTCAGATGCCCTCAAACTTTATATTCTCATGACCCAGGGCATGGGCAGCTCCTGGGATTCAGGGGCCACCCAAAAAGAGGCTTCTTCCCCGATGCTGGAAAGCATGTCTGCAACCCTTAGACATAACCCGCCACAGTGCGCACCCTGACAGCAGCTCTCACCAACACACCCAACACCTGGCCTACAACCCTCCCCCTTCCTGAAGTCAGAGTCATCAGGCCGGCCCCTCCCTGGAAGGTGGCTTCTGTCCTCGGCACCCTTGGAGGAAATTTCCAAGAAAGAAGGAAAAGAACCATGGAGAACAAGGAGCCTGGGCCCACCCGGGCTCTCAGACCAGCTCCCTGGCACCATGGCTGTCCAATCTGTAGAGCAAAGGCAATCATTCCCACCTTAGTCGTGTGTAAGGCTTCTAGCCCAGGGCCTGGCTCACAGAGGGCCACCCAGTCCCCACTACCCAAGAGAAGGATCACAGAGAGACGAAGATCTTGAACACAAGGCCTCATGTGGAACCTGGTCATCTTTGGGGAAAGATGATGAAAAGTCTTTATTATGAATTGGCATCAGGAGCCCTAAAAATAGATAAATTTTTAGAACCTTGATTTTGAGAAGTTTGGCTGCACTGGCAGTGTTGAACTGGCCGGCCACTTGAGCTGAGAGCTTGTTAGAGGCAGTGTTTCAGGGCCTTCTCTGCAGTCCCCTCTGCTGGGTGTCATGCGTGCTGGGAGGCTGGTCCCAGGAGCCTGGGGATTCCGTCCGATTTTGGAAAGACCCTAGTAATTCCCAGCCTCTGAGCCTGGCAGTGGCCCAAGATCATGCCAGACGACCTCTGGTGTTTCCTCCACCTCTAAAGTCCTAGGACTCTATATCCCATGGTCACTCATGAGAAATATGGGAAGACACTTGGTGGGACATCAGAATCCCAAATTCTCAACCAGCAGCCTCCAGTGGCCACAGCCACCCCATAAAGTCCCCACAGAAGACAGAAGCACAAATGGTAAGGTGAAGCCCTTGAATGCCTTAGCAAGGTCTGTGGGCTCCGTACCCCATGTGGTCTCTTGGTGACCTGGACTGGGCAAAAGCTGAGCTCTTACGCCCTAACGTAGGCCAAGTCTAAGCAGCCCCCTTGTGCCCGGGTGCCTCCTGGAGACATTACGGTCCCAGTGCCCTGGGCCCTCTCCAACTAAACAGAACACAAGGACAGAAAGGCAGTTCAAAGGGACAGTTAATGCCAAAAGAAGAGGTTCTCCCTTCGTAGAGTTTGTCCTCTTCTGTCTTCATAACATAAGTTCCTCCTGGCCCCAAAGGCCCTTGATCTTGATTCTGACTGATATTGATAGTTCTTTCCTGTTTTGATTGAGAGGGATCTTTGAATTCTCCCATAGATGTCAGAAAGTGTCTTGACATGATGCTTCCACCCGTCGGTCCCAGGCCATTGGGTCAGTTCCATTTCTTCTCCAGGCCCTTACTTCTCCATCAGATACCTGGAGACCAGCACTGCCCTTCCACACTTGATCGTAGTCAGGGTGTTGATGAATTCCTCAAGCTCACGAGTTCCCCTGGAAAGGACTTAGAGCATCATCGTGCGCATCCTCAGCATCCTCAGGCTTAGGCTGGGCTACAGCCACGCCATCTCAGGGTAGACTGTGACCGTCTCTGCCATTTGAGGGTGGCTCCCCAAATATCTGTGATGACATCACTGGCTGCCATAACAACAGTGGACCTCTTGTTGCATGAACTTATGAAGCCCTGGGTTTTAGGTCAGGCATCAGTCATCAAACTCTATAAAGGGCCAGATAGTAACTATTTTAGGTCTTTGGGCCATAAGTCTCTTGTCACCTCTACTCATCTCTGCTGATGTAGCACAAAACCAGCCATAAACAATTTGTCAACAAATGAGCACAGCTGTTTGCCAATAAAACTTTATTTATGGACACTGAAATTATATAATATTCATGTACCATGCAATATGATTCTTTGATTTTTTTTTCAACTATTCAAAAATGTAAAAATCGTTCTTAGCTTGCAAGCCATACAAAAATAGGCAGTGGGCTAGGTTTGGCCCCCGGATCATCGTTGGCTGACCCCCTGGGTTAAGATTCTCTTATGTGGATTTTCTATTACTGGAAGCCTATGCAATCTTACCGGAGACAGAGATGGTGATGAACCTACTGGAAAATTGTTCCTAACTCAGCATGCTTTTCTGTGTCTGTTTCAGAGGGTCTTGCTGTTGGAGTTGGATTCGGGGCTATAGAAAAGACAGCATCTGCCACCTTCGAGAGTGCCAGGTAAGCCAGCAGGTGCTGCCCTAGAGCATGGCACCGCCCCCAGTGGTGCTCTGGAAACACCTGTTACCAGGATGAGCAGCCTGCACCCCACAGGGCCGGGACTGGTGGAGGTGGTGAGGAGGACAGGTGAGCTCGCGCCTGAGAGGGGTGCCCCTCGAAGAAGCAGGTTTAGGCCAAGTTTTTAAAAGGAGCTGCTGTCTAGTGGGGAACCACTTTGAAGGCACCACATGATGTAATTACAGGCTGTTCTCCAAACTCTGTAAATGTATAAAGGCTAAAGACCAAAAGAAAAACAGAGCAAAGGCAACAGTTGGTGTTTTCCACTGCTCCCTCCCTTTTTGAAGCCCTTGCTTTCTTTTTCTTGACGCTGCCCCCTCCTGGCTACCCCTCTTCCTGTCTGCCCCTTTGCAGGCTCTTCTGTGGGCCTCTTGTCCTGTGGCCCTCTCCCTTTCCGAGGTGTTGATGCTGCCCCACGCTCTGTCTCCAGGGCATGCTGTCTTCTCAGCGCACTCTCTGTGAGGAACCTTCGCCATTACCATGACTTTACTTTCCATCTATTTGCTGATGCCCAAGCTGATCTTCAGCCTAGATTTTTCTCCCAAACTTATTCCTATGAGTCCAGCTACCTTCCAGACATCTCCACTTAGATGTTCCACAGTGTCCCCATACTCCGCTTGTGCAGAGTTGAGCTTACTGTCACCCTCTGCCATCATGCAAAGCCTGCCCCCACACCAGGGTTCCTCATCACCGCCAGGCATCCAGGTGACCCAGCCCAGCTGCCCGTCACTCTGATTTTCCCTCGTCTTCCATAGACAATCACTTCCATAGACAGTTCTTCCTGTCTTCTACCTCCCTTGAATTAAACAGGGTCTAGATAAGGCTGCGCCCTGGGGACCACAAAGGAGGCTTATCCTCAGGCACTGTGGCAGTGAGCTCGACAGGGTCCACCCAGGCCCACAAATCCATGACGACCACAGACAGCCTCCAGGCTGAATGAGAGCAGGGTGGAGCCTGGCATCCAAGGGCACCAATCAGATGCCTTCGGGGGATGAAGGGTCACAAAACTGCATGGAGACAGTCAGGCGGAGACAGTTGGGAAAGGTGAGAACAGACGTGAACCTCAAATAGACAATACGTGCATTATCTAAAGCATTCAAATTCATAATTATGTTAAGAGCATAATTCAGGCCAAAGAGATGGCCCAGGGGCTACTGGTTTCCGACCCCTTCTGCCTGGGGCGATCTCAAAACCTACTTTTTTTCTGCTAAGGCAATGATACCACCTTCTTTAGTGATGAACCATGGCTGTTGGGAGCTCATTTCTCACAGGACCCTTCCCACCCTCCTGGTTACTGGACCTGTGTGGGGTCCCTTCATGCTCCGTCACTCCTTTCCTCTACTCCCTCAGCTGACTTGGGGCTTGTGTGTTAAGTGCAGTCATTAATTGTAAGGCTCTCTGTAAGGGACATGTCTGCTCCACGATGCCCCAAATAAGGGTGCGGGCTGACGTGTTCTAGGTCAGTCTTCCCTATTCCCACCTTCTTATTCCCTCCTGTCAGACTCCCACGTCATGTCCTTGCTCTATTTCTGGTGTCATCTGTTTACATGATGCCTGATGTGGAAATCAAATGAGATGGTAAATGGGAGGGGCCTTTAGGATGTAAAAAATGTCACCCAGATCGAGGGTTGATTACGGTTCATAATGCTCTGCCGACTGCTCTGCCAGCACTGGGAATGGGGGTGGGGGGTGGCTCTCTGTCCCTCAGCATGGCCATTTTGGTCTTGGTTTTGTTTAGACTATGAGAAATGTCAGAGCCCGGCAGTGTCCAGGGGGCTGACCCTGTACACATTCAAAGGCCAGGTCCTCCCAGAGCACGGCGACTGCATGCACTACAGAAGAAGGTCTGTGCTGGCAAGTGACAGCCCTCCCCAGATAATATGCCCACAGGCCAGGCTGTCTAGTGGCACCACATCTCCCATGACATCAAGATGTCAACCCCAATGTCCCTCTATTCTGTCACCTGCACTTTCTGCTAGTCTTTATAAATATTTCTGAAGAAATTAGAGCTAAACCTTTTGAGCCCATCTCCTCCCTTCCCTTGACCAAACATTCTCTCTGAGGTGCATAAACTCAAAGGTCCCTGGGATGGACTGGGACAGCAGATCTCAGTATTTTCAGCCTCAGAAAACCCTTTCCTAGACAAGCGTCATTGGGGGTTTTCATGTCCCTCTGCCCTCCCACTCTGCCCATCTCCTGTCACAGGCTGTAGGGAGTTCTGCCACCCTTACCACGGTGTCCAAAGTATGCTGCTGTGGGCAGGGAGAGCCCCAGCAAAGCTCACCCTCAGGCAGACCCCACCCTACAGCCCATTCTCCCCACTCACAGATCTGCAATTGGGGTTCTTCCTTCCCTAGTGCCTGTCATCTTGCCCTTGAGTGGTGACTTGCAGAACAGCCCCTAGGAGAGGCTGGTTAGCTTTCTCTGCCCTTAGCTTACAGTTTTATGGGAGGCTGGGGACTCGAGGGTGGCAGGAAGGGAGGGAGGGAGGGAGGGACAAGAAGAAAAGAGACAGACTAATGTGGGGGTAGTTGTGCAAAGGTGAAGTCATCTGACAGACTAAACACATCTTTTTAAAGAGACAGGTCTTGCATTTTAAAAGTCCAGTTCTAGGCAATTAACAGGTAGCCCACATAAAGCATGAAGTGGAAAGGTTGAAAATAAAGAAATGGAAAAAGATCCAAGGTGAATCAAAAGAAAGCAGGTATTACAGTTTTGGTAGCAGACAAACAGACTTGAAGGCAGAAAGCCATTTAAAGAATAAAGGGCAGTACGTAAGGAAAAGAGAAGCAAAGAGCTGGGATGCCAGAATAATCCTCCATTCGCACGCATCTAGCAACAGAAGCTGCAACCTGGTTCAGAAAAATTGTCAGAATTTCAAGGAAAATCAAGGAAAACCTCAGTCATGGTGGAGGAGTAGGAGTCCCCTGATGCTATAGAACAGATAAAAGGCTAAAATGGATGTAACGGATGTATGTAGAACCCTAGCCCAGCAATTAGAAAACCTATATTCTTTTCAAGTGCACTTGTGTTTTGAAAACATTTCCCAGAATTCATTACTGTGTCCGAGAAAGTCAGAATACCTCCAGATCAGTACCCGTCAGACCACATTCTCTGACCTCAATTCGCTATAATTGAAAATGAATAACAACAACAAAAAAATAGCCACAATAGTTTGTTGGTGGGCAGTTAAACACATCGGCACCATAAGATTAGCACAGAATAAGTTCCAAGGGAGGGGTACGAACCAAATCATCTAAGAAACCAGTGGACGAGGCGCTTCCCTCCCGTCGGGGGCTTCATGGGCTGGGTGGTGTTTCACCAGGAGCGTGGGGACACTCGGGTGGGACAGGTGGAGATGATAAAGGCAGGAAATGCTGTGAGTGTGCCCAGGTAAGGTCCCAGGGCACTTCCAGGGCCAGCAGATGGGATTCACATGGAGCTTTCTCAAAGGTAAGCCTGACGTCTAAAGAAGGGCATCTTTCGGTAAGAGATGGGCCACTCTGAGGCAGGGGATGACAAAACCCAAAAGGTGATGGAAACAATGGTCTGGAATAGTTTGGGGGAGCAGGTAGAGGGACCAGAGTGAAGAATTCAGCACTCGAGCAGATGTGTGCTGACCGCCCACAGCTGTGTGTTTCAATAGCTATGAAGATGCTGTAGTGACCACGGAGGGATGGATGCACAGGGACTGGAGGGATGAAAAGGTTTTAAATGCAGAACCGACTGGTAGCGTTTGTCAGCTGACACTGTTGTCGTGTAGAAGGCAGAAGGGAGAGTTCTAGTTCAAGAGACACAGAGCAAGGAAGGGTTTACGTGGATTTGGACCCTGCATGTGTCAGGAGTGCACGGGGACCAAGCTAGCCAGGCCGGGTAGAGTTTCATGTTGATATAATGCAGGGGTTAGCAAACTGGCCCCATGGGGCCAAATGTGGCCCAGTCCCTGTTTCTGGAAGTAAAGTTTATTAGCACATTGCATTTGTTTACATATTCTCTGTAGCTCCTTATGTGCTGCGATGGTTGAGTTGCGTAATTGCCACAGAATCTTAAGGCTGAAAGCTGAAAATGTTTACTCTCTGGCCCTGTACTGAAAAGTGTGTAGACCCCTAATTTAGTGGACACAGTCCATGGTTTGTTTATTTAGGCCAGATTCATGATCAAACGCCCTGACAGCAGTTATCTTTTTTTACGACCTCCCTCTTGTGCCCCATTTATAATGCATTTGGAAGCAAGACGTTCTCTTCTCTCACCTACATGGCATTGCAGCCTCCCATGAGAGAAGAGAAAGGTAAAAATAAAATACTCCAAGAATGCACTGTCTTCAATTCCCACTTGAGTCTCTGACCAGGGAAGACGTAGGCTCCTAGCACGTTAACGCGTGTGTGGCTGCTGCCATCTAGTGTTCAGACGCTGTTACTTCACCACCTCTATGGCGTCCTCCCCTAGGCCCTCTTGCTGAGCCGACCCCCTTCCTCACTAGATAGCTTAGGTTGGGGTATTCATTCAGAATTCAGGGTCCCCTGAACTATGAAGACTCTCAACCAGCAAAGGGCAGCTTGTAGTTCAAGGGAAACACAGTTTTCTTCTCTCTGACCTGGTCTCATAGAAATTTTTGTTTGACCATAAAGAAATTCTGCAGCCTGCATGTCCTTGGGGAGTTTGCTGTTTAAATGGTTTTCCTTTCTGAAGTGTCATTATCTCCAAAGAACATGTTCTCCAGAGAGGAAACATGCCCTCAGCTCTCACTTAGCTCAGTGGCAGGCATAACTCAGACCAGCAGGGAGAGCAAGGTTATTTATGCCTAAACATTTTGCTTCACAAAGCTCTTCCTATTTAAGCTTCAGTGGAGCGCACATAGGAGGCCTTTGTCATCCATGGATAGGCCGCGGCCAACAGGTGCAACAGGCGTCCTGGATCAGGCTGAGTGTAGCAGAGGAGGCTGGCTACAGACTTCATGGGGTGCTGTGGGTAATCCACAAAGCACAGCCCCAACGTGCACCTGGACACGTTTCCTGCCTGGTGGCCCAGCTACCTAATGCTAACCAACACCCAGACGCTTAGTTAAGGATGCCTGATGATTAGTCTGCACTTGGACTTCATATAGCTCATTAAGTTACACATAGGGGCATCAAAATAAAGTTTAAGGTGTGTGTTTGTCTCCCAGGTCAAAGAGTGAAACATAAGTGAGATACATCCTTTGCCTGGCTTAAAAAATAATATATATGTTGGTATAGTAACAATCATTTAAGACAGCAGTCACTACTCAGCTAAGCAGCCATTTAGAGATAAAAATGGCAATACACACATTCCTGGTCATCACCAACCAGTTGATGAGTGTGTCTGTATGCGTAAGACCTATTACATATGTGCATCTGTCCGACCGAGTGGTCCCCTTGTTCCAGTATATTCTTGAAAACAGGTTTGTAAGTTGAATGTCAGCAGCTGAAGAGGAGACTTCCCTGTTGTGGTGGGGAGGGGTCTTAGAGAACTAAGATAAGGACTTATCACCATAGTTCACTCCCACATCTAAGGAGCGCGCTGCCATCTCCACATTACAGGCTGCTCTTATGATGCCCCAGGCCTCCCCGCGGTGGGACCAAGTTCCCAGACTCTGGAAGGTTCTGAGGACACTCTGCCTTCCCTAAGGCTGCCGATCTTGACCTCTTCCCCTGCCCACTGAACTGGGTCTCACCATGCACGGGGGAGCCAGTGCGCGGCCTGGTCTCCTTGGCCAGTGGTCATGAGCCTGCAGTGGACCCAGCCTGAGGACGGGAAGGCCCCTGGGAAAGGAAATGGTTTTGCCCCTTGACCCAGACACCACCACCCCTTTCACAGAAAAATAACAGGCACCCCCGCCCTGCCCTTCGGCCACTTCAGGAGAACTGGAAGCGGATTCTAGCGCTGTTCTTTCTTTGCAGGAGCAGACTGTGCTCTCAGTTCTGTTTCATGCGAACAAGCCCTGCGCTTGAACCCATCAAAGTACTTCGCCTGGAATGCTGGAGTAATCTCTCGGCAGCTTCCCCTCGTAAATCTTTCTTCCCAGGCCTCCCACGCTGACAGTCTTACCTTAAATTAGTAAGAGACGGTGGAATGCGCAAGTGTCGGCAGACAGTGCCCCCCTGCGGTAGCTTGACCTCACAGCTAGCCGGGTGACGGGCAGCAAATGATGAAGGTAGGGCCCGCGAGGCAGTTGAGAGATGTTGACGCCTGAAGCAGGTGCAGCTTACAAGGAGGTCGTTCCTACAAAAGTTAAGGATCATGTACACCCATATACAGGCTCATAAAAATGCTCTGTGTGTTTTTTAAAACAATAGCATCTTTATGTTCCAGCTGTCTTGACCCTGATGTGCATCCCTCCTTCAGTTCGGTACTTGCAAGTTCCCAGCATCTTATTTTCCCACGTCAAGGAAGAGCAGTCCAGCTTTTATGCGGCCCTTCCCAGGGAGGAGGAAAACGATGACATGGACAGTGAAGGATCAGGAAGCTACTCTAGCCTTTGACTGTCTACACAAGTGGAGGAAAGAAGAGGTGTGAAGAGTCCTAACTTCAGAACACCTAAAAATCACTTTGCTTTTTCTTTATGTCATTTTGAGGGTGACATATTTATTTTTCTAATGACTTTTTGTTAAAATAATGTTATTTATTGTATCGATCCTGGAAGTAAAGTGAATGGATCTAAAAGCCTGCTAGGCACATGAGTATAGCCGGGCTACGACTAAGCAGCTTCTTAGTGGACCATTTTAGGTAACTAGTAATCGGGTAATTTGTCTGTCTGTCCATCCATCCACAGAGATATTACTGAGCACAGGATTCATCTTCTTAGAGAAAGATAACTTAGGTCAAGTCTTTCATCCACTGTGACTAGGAAAACTTTAATCACAGAATGGATGGGCTGGAAGTGGTCCTAAGAAATGGTGTTACCTCTTAAGTATATATTTTTTTACTAGTTGAGCCTTTTTGAAAAAGATCCTCTAAATGTGTTTTCTGGATAGAATAGATGCTTCCTCTTCCAAATGGTTCCCCCTCTGCTCCTGACAGGAAACTCCACATCTAGCCCAAGCCCCTAGTTTTACAGGCAAAGAAACGGAAGTCCCAGAATTCCTAGTTCCTCAATCCCGGGGCTTTCCTGTCACTAGGTAATCATGTTCCCATGTCAGGGAGCATAATAAACTTAGGGGTGTCCCTGTCACCTGCCAGTCATAGGTCCCCTTTGGCGGTTCGCTCCCCATGAGGGTTTTTAACACTTCTTCCCTCATCCCCATTTGAACCTCAAAAAATGCACTTCCCATTCTTGGAACACTGGAAGCTTTGGAACAAGGTTTTTTGGAAAACACTCTGGGTGGCGTGTTGCTCTCAGAAGCTTGACTAAACGGAACAAGGACTGGGGACTGGGAAGCGAAGGGGAGAGACAAGTTGTCATGGGCTCCATCTCGAGTCCTTGTCCAAACTCCGGCACACCTCTCTCTGCCACCGTCTTTCCTGGTGCCTTCGTCCTGGGTTTATGATGAGGCTTTTCATGCTCGCAGCAAGAGCAGTGTATTACGGAAAACTGAAGTCTCAGTTTTGCGGGGAAGATGCCTCCAGCTCCTCTGTCTGTGCTCCCTGATCCTCTCCACGTAGTCCTCTCCGGGGACAAGTGCTTCCTGTCGGAGACTCTGCCCTTGTGGCCCCCAGTCTGTGTGGGCAAATAGGTCATCGGTACCTGGAAGCCTGGAATGTGGGTGATGAGGAAGAGTGTCGGGAACGTACTGGCCACTCGCCTGTGGAATATGCCCCTCGTGGGGCCTGGTGCTCAGGCGCCCCTGTATCGGATGGATGGATGGATGGATGGATGGATGGATGAGTCTATTTATTTATCGTTCACCTGTTGTCTGGACTTGTCCCCGAGAAACTGTACAGTCTTAGTCTGGCTTCACCCATGTACCCCACAGACACTGAGGCCCATTTTTTATATTTCCCAGGATCACTGTGATGGTAACATTATTTTAACAAAAATCATTAGAAAAGTAAACACATCATCCCCAAGAGGAGAAAAAAGGAAAATCGGACTGATTTTGGGTGTTCTGGAAGTCAGGACTCTACACGCCCCTGCTTTCTTCTGCCAGAGCAGATAACCGAAGTCTAAAGTGACCATCAGCTGTGCCTGGGGTGGCCTCCCTGGAAGCCACATTATTCATCTCTTCCTGCTGGTACTAGAGAGGGGCCATGTCTCACTCTGAAAGATGATTTTCCTTTGAAGAGTGGAGAAATTCTCTTACATAAACCTCCTGACAGCGGTGCAGTCCCTCACACAGCGGTACACAGCGCTGGGGAGATGGAGAAAGCTCCCAGAGGATTCATAGGAAGTGTGCCCATTTCAGCACTGTCCTCCCAGGACAGAGCCAAGCAGGTGGGACTCGGGCTAACAAGCACCGGGCAGTCCGACGGTGACTCTTACTATCTATGCCTCAGTTTCCACACACAGCGCACGAGAGGGGTTATATCTGTGGTTCTAAGACTATTGGGCTTTCTGGGACAATCAGCATGTCCTTCATGTACGTGAAGGCTGATATAGAACTGCCACCTTTCATATTTTGCAAAGTACAGGCCATTTGAAAGAAAGTTGCCATGATAGAATATCAGTCAGTTCTTGTATGAGGTGAAACTCTCTTAGAAAGTGTATTTATCCCCCCAAATTAGTTCATAAACTCAGGATGAAACAGAGTCCTTTCTACCTTCCAGACAGGAATTTACTGACCTGCTCACTCATTCTCTCTCTCCCCTCCCCATTCAAATTCAGTGAAACTTACAGCATGAAAACCTCATTCAGTAATAGTTGACATGTAATTATGTTTCCAATACAAATTAGTCCGATGGCTGCTCACGAGCACGGGAACAGGGAGATAGGCCTGTGAGAACACAGTCAGCAGGGCTTTGGGTAGGACCCACCCCTTCTCATCATCAGTACAAATAGAGTATTAAGAGCATGGATTCTGGGACCAGACTGCTGCGCTCAAATCCTGGCTCTGCTACTTACTGGCTGTACAACCGAGATGCGTTGCTTTTTTTCTTGTGCCTCAGTTTCCTCATCTGCAAACTCTCATAATAATAATCAGTCATATAGTTGCAGTAGTGTCTGCCTCAATGGGTTGTTCCGAGAACTGACTATATTCCCAGAGCACCTGGGGTACAGGAAGGGGATACACAATGTAGATGTTTTCTTTGCTTACTTGCTGGCCTGCCCATTTCAGACATTACAGTAGGGCCCAGCCCAGGTTCCAGGACTCACTTCTGCCTACCCAGAAAGAGAATTGGTTCAGGAGTGCTTGCGGAGCCCACACTCAGGCCCTGAGGCCCAGGTCCAGGAACATTGACGTCCCAGGGTGTGTATGGCCGGACCTCATGCTGCTTCTGCTTGCCTGTGTCCTGGACTCTATGCCCGATGCTGCCCTTGGCAGCCTTCCCTTGATTTCCCCTTTCACCATCTCAAGCCGATTTTTGCTGTCACGTCTGAGCACGGAATCTCCGTGGCCACTGGCCCTGGCTCTGGGACTGCTCGGTAAATGTCCTCCATTTTCATCATGTGGCGATGCTTTCCTCCGTCCGGCGTCCTCACCTGGAGCAGAGCGTGGGCCGCCCCCTCTGCTCTCTATGTGGGACGCAGAGCTCAGGCCCAGGCAGTGTGCTGGCAGCCCTGCGCCTCATCAGATGGTTTTACAATGGCAGCCCCTTCCGGCCCGCATGAGCTGCTGCTTGCCCCCTGCCCCCCAGTTCCCTGGACTCACTTCCAGGCCTCGAGTTGCTTGTAACCAGCTGTGTGGGAGGGTGGACAGGGCAGCAGGGGGGGTGGAGGAGAGAACACTGCAAGTCATCCCAGCACCTGGGAAAGCCACCGGGAGACCAGGCTGCTGCTCTCAAAGGGCTTTGCAGGGTCCGTGCCTCCCCCCGGGCCAGCTTCAGGACAAACAGAGTGCACGTTGTGTAGAGATCGGGCCCCCGTGCCAAGATTGCCAGGGACGTGGTGGGGGTGACAGGGGCGGAGGAGGAGGAGGGGGCCACAGCATAAACGGCCCCTTGTGGGGCTCAGCACACAGAGGAGGGCGGTGCGGCCGCGTTCTTCCTGGTTCGGAGAGCGTGACTTGTGTGGTCACTTTGGAGGGCCTGTCGCCACCCTGTCCGTCCTCCCGCACAGCTTGTAACAAGCGACGGGAGGCAGAAAGCAATTGTGTTTCTGAGCAGCCCACGAAGGGAGCTCTTGGTGTGGTTGGCCAGGGTGGTGGTCTCCGTTTCACAACATTGCTTGGCAAGCTCACAAAGGCGGCTTGGGCACATCAGTTCCTTTGCCCGGGTAGCACCAGCAGGGATAGCTGTCATTATGGGCTGTTCAATGGCCTCACCTCGTTACTACTGCCCTCCCAGTATGGAAATGAGGGTACAGAGCCTGGGAACTTCCTCTGAGGTCATGCGTATGGCAAGTGGCAGGTGCAGCGTTTAACCAAGATCTGTCTGATGCAGGAGCCCATGAATTAGCCACCTCTGGGGGACTTTCTCACCTCACCCCTGCCTCTTGCAGCCCTGGACCATCATGAAGGCTAATGTTTGCAGAGCACTTTCCTTTTGCAGATGCTGTGCTCACTGACTCACATGTATGACCTAATCTTGAAAGCCCCCTGACATGGGGAAATTAGCATCCCCATTTTACAGATGCAGAACGCGCCCAGAGGCACATAGCATGAAAGGGGCGGCTGTGGGGTTGGAACCCAGGCACCCTGGCTCTAAGCCCCCGCCCTTAACCATTGATCTCTCCTGCCTCCCATGTCACACACTGCCATGACCAGAGAGGCTTGAAAATTACCCCCCAAGTGGTGTGGGAAGTGGGGTCAGCTCGGTTACACAAAGTGTCAAATCTCCCATTGTGAATGCTTCTGTGTTGACTACAGGAGCTCTGGTTCCATTGTCAAGTGCCTCTTTAAAACCACGTCACACCTGGCATGTTGGGAATGGGGGCGCATATAAAATCTCCCCAGTGAGAGGCAAGCCGTCTCAGCGGAAGCAGGTCTTCATGGGCATCCCTCCTGGCATCTGTTGCTGCCTAAGAACCATAACCCTCCTCAGGCTGTCCATGCAGCGCCATGCTGAGGGAACGAAAGGGAGAGGACAGAAAACTCCAGAGGAGGTCCTGAGGTCATTTGGGCAGCTGTTGTGTGGTGACCCACGTCCCTGTCACCTCCCGGAAGCGGGTGGACAGATGGGCTGGGTCACTGTGGGGATGGAGCCCCTGAGTGAGAGTTACCTGTCCTACAGCTTCCAGAACAAGAGGAGGTGGTTGGCTGCTCGGGAGCCCCGTGTATTTAGAACGATGGTATTGTGGTAGACCTGTGTCCCCCAGAAAGGTATAGTGAAGTCCCGGACCCCAATACCCATGGATGTGACCTTATTTGGCGGTAGGATCTTTGCAGGTGTAATTGGTTAAGATGAGGTCATCTGGATTATGGTAAGTCGTAAATCCAGGATGACCAGTGTCCCTGTAGGGTGAGGACAAACTACAGATGCCTTAGCTCATGAGTGCGAAGGCTTTTGTAACTTTGCATTTGATTTGGGAAAGGCCTCGGAGATCCTCGTTTTTTGCGAGAGAAGAACAGAAAAGACACACACACAGAGGAGAAAGCCATGTGACATCACAGAGACACACAGAGCAAAGACTCCGGTGGCCACCTGCTGCCGAAGCAGAGATGGGAGTGGCGCAGGCCGACACCAGGAGATGCTCATTGTGGCCAGCACCCACCGGAAGCTGGAAGAGCTGAGGATCCTTCCCTAGAGAGTTCAGAGGGAGCACGGCCCTAACGACTCCTTGAGTTTTGGGCTTCTGGCCTCCAGAACTGCGACAGCACATCTCTGTACCCAGTTGGGGTACTTGGTTAGGGAGGCCATAGGCAGCTACTACTTCAGGGCTCGCCACTCCCCATCCACGCCTTCTCCCTCCTGTGGCCCCTGCACGGCCTTCCTCCCTCCCTTCCGCCGTGGACACCAAGCCCCGAACGCCGCTCTCTAAGGCTTATTCTCCTCTCTCCCCCTGTAGCTTTTCCCCACACCCTTTCAGTGGCTTTCATTTTGTATTTCAGGAGGAGGTGAAGGCTTTGTTTTGCTTTTTTCCTTAAGTCTCTCTCAGTTCGGTTTGGACCAGATTGGAGGAAAGCAGTGGCTTTCTCCTTTTCTCAGGGCCGCCTTCAGACACTGGCCCATGGGAGAGCCGGGGCTCTCCCCCGTGTTGGAGCTATTAAACTGTCGTAAGAAAGAGGCCTTTGTCACGGGGAACACGGCACTCGGCTCAGAAACAGAGACAGATTGTGCCAGAAAACAAACAACAGAAAAAAAGTTCAACCACAGAATTCTTTGGGACTTCAGTCATAAGCCTCTCAGTTGTTCTTAAAAGACAAATTTCCTTTCTTCGGTGTAATTCCATCAGATAGGTCGTCGGGTTTTAATTCTGCGCAGAGCCGAGGGCCCGGGGCCTTCCCCAGTCCATCTGCGCCAGGCCTCCACCCAGTTCCCTGTTTGCGTTACCTCATGCCTGGTGCCTGCACTGGGGATTCGGAGGCCCACGGGCCTGCTCGGGGGGCTGGGGACGAGAATGAGGATCTAAGTTCGGTATTTTTCAGGACAGGGAAGGGGAGGAGCGATTGGAGAAGCCAGCGAGGCCAAGCTACAGATGCCTTAGCTCATGAGTGCGAAGACTTTTGTAACTTGGCATTTGATTTGGGAAAGGCCTCAGAGGTCCCCACTTTACGGGCGAGAAGAACAGAAGTAAAGAGACTTGCCCAAAGCCACACTGCTCACTCACCTCAGACCACGCCTGCCCCCTCAGTACCAGTGGCCAAAATGCCACTTGTTGCAGCATTGCACTCAGGATCTGCATGGGCCCTGAGAGGCCCAGAGAAGCCCTTTCTTCAGCACGGTTTCCACAGTCCACAGAGCCCTCGGCCCCTCTTGTCCAACTTTCACCTTGGCCACCTTTTACCACATTTGGGTTAATGTCCTGAGGTGCTACTCAGGTGGTCAGTGCAAGGCACACTTCCCACGCCACCGTGAGTGGGCGACCCGGATGGAAAGGAGAGGAGGGGCCTCTCCTGGGCCCTCAGGAGGAGCCACAGCCTGCCTATGAAAACAAATGCACTCACGGAGTGTTTTGAAAGAGACAAGACAAAATGAGAGCGTAGCTGTTCAGGGGAGGCAGAGGAAGTGGTTTGTCCTGTCCTCCTCCTCCAGATCCCAGAGCCATGCTTCTTGAACCCTGGTTTAAGATGAGGCATGACAGTCCCTCCCCGCTGGACACCATGAAGGAGACCGGTTTCAAGCGTCCTCTTCAGAGACACACTGAGCCAGGGCCCCAGATCAGCGTTTCAACAAGCTTCTCCGTGCTGTGGATGTACCCAACAGTGCAGCAGCCATGGTTCTAGAAGGAAAGTAGACGAGGGGGCCTACGGTGTCCCCCACCCCTGTTTCAGTCATCCTTTCTGAAGGGGGGCATGCTTCCCAAGCCCACGTCTTTACAAAGTCGGGGAGAGAGAGAGACGCCACTTCAGAGTCTAGAGCCTCTGGCCAAGGGTGAGCATTTCTCTACAGATACATGACCTTGAAAGAAATGCTGGCTTTTTATTGCATGAGAGCAAAAATTGTGTAATTTTCAAGGCCTTAGTAGACAAAATGAAAATGCAGGGTTCCTTGTTCAAACAGCAGGGAAAAAAGCTTTTTCCTTTCTTCCGTGATGTCTCTCTCAACCTGTCACAGTGTGTTGTCTGGTTCTGTTTTTTAAGTCTTTAATGGTCGTAAAATAATATAACATGAAATTTACCATCAAAGCCAATTTACGCGTAGGGGTTCCGGGGCATTAAGTCCGTTCACACTGCTGTGCTGTCCATCTCCAGAACTCGCTTTGATCTTGCTTGACTTAAACTCTGTCCCGTGAAACAACAGCCTCATTTCCCCCTCCCTTAGCCCCTGGCAGCCACTATTGTCCTTCCAGTCTCTGTGAATTCGACAGCTTACACTATGGTTAAGTATTTAATTCATTTTGAGTTAACTTTTGTATATGGTATGACGTAGGGGTCCGGCTTCCTTCTCTGGCATGTGGGTGTCCAATTGCCCAGCACCGTTTATTGAAAATAGTCTTCTTTCCCCATTGAATTGACCTGGCACCCTTGTTGGAAATCAACTTACTATAAACGAGAGGTTGTTGTTTTTTTCTGAACTCTCAACTCTATATATTTTATCCTTATGCCAGTACCACATTGTCTGGAGTACTATAGCTTTGTAGTACATTTTTAATTCAGGAAGTATTAATCATCCAACTTCATTGTCAGGATTGTATTAGCAAGTCTGGGTCCTTTGTGTTTCCATATGAATTTTAGGGTCAGCCTATCAATTTCTGCAAAATATCTGCTGAGATTTTGATGGACTTTGCATTAAATCTGAAGGTCAAGTCAGGGAGTGTTCTCATCCTCCCAATATTAAGTCTTCTGATCCATGAATATAGAATGTCTTTCCATTTGTTTTGGTCTTTACTTTCAGTAATGTTTCGTAGTTTTCAGTGGACAAGTCTTTCACCTCTTTGGTTAAATGTATTCCTAGGTGTTTTATCCTTTTTGATGCTATTAATGGAGTTGTTTTCTTCTTAATTTCATTTTCAGATTTCTCATTGTTAGTGTATAGAAATATAATTATCTTTTAGTATATTTATCTTGTATTCTGAAGCTGTACTGAATTCATTTATTAGTTCTAATAATTTTTGTGTGTGTGGCTCACTTAGGATTTTCTATATACAAGCTCATGTTGTCTTCAAATAAAGACTGTTTTACTAATTCCTTTCCAATCTAGATGCCACATTTATTTCTCTTATCTAATTGCTGGCTAGAACATCCAGTTTAATGTTGAATAGAAGTGGTGAGAGTGGACATCTTTGTCTTATTCATGATCTTAGGGGAAAAGCTTTCAGTCTTTCACCATTAAGTATGGTGTATGATGTTAGCTGTGGGTTTTTCATAGATGCTCTATGGTCAGGTCAAGGAATTTCACTTCTATTTCTGGTTTATTGAGGGTTTTTATCCTGAAGGGCTGTTGGGATTTTGTCAAATGCTTTTCCTGTATCTATTGACATGATTATATGTTTTTTGTCTTTTATGCTATCGATATGGTCTCTTGCATTGATTTTTAGATGTTAAACTACCCTTGTATTCCAGGGATAAAATTCCATTTGGGTGTGCTATATAATCTTTTTTTAATATGTTATTGGATTTGATGTGTTAGAACTTGGTTGAGGAATTTTGTATCAATATTCATCGGAGGCATTGGTCTTTACTTTTATTTTCTTGTGATGTCTTTGGTTTTGGTATCAGGGTAATACTTGCAGTCTAGTTAGACATAGGTGATGGGAATGAACTCGAAAACCCTCAGTTTTTTGGATTTGTACATCTAAGTAGATGTTGGTGCCTCTCACAGAGACTGAGATTCCAAGGGAGAAAGAAGAGAACGGTGAGTCTGATGACTGAATTAAGAGCAAGGTGTGAGAACCATTTGAATTTTACCCCTGTTGAGCTGGTAATTGCTCATCTATTTTAAGGAAAGTATGGTTCACAACTCCCACCTTCTCCAGGACAATTAGCGGGCCTTTCACCTGCCCTCAGAAACTCTTCCATCTACATTCTGCCAAGGAATGCAGGAATAATTCCTGCTTTATAAGTTGCCTGTCCAGTATCAAGGTGAGACCTGCTCTCAGACCCTCCACCTGTGCTTGGCTCTCACCTTGTTACTTCATCTCTGGCTCTGAATCCTTTCAGCCTGGATTCTGACCCCATTACCTACCTGGTCAGTGGACCCAGAAGCCCTCACCCTGCACTCCATGTGCACTGAGCCTCCTTGCCCCAGACTCTGATGGCATGGTTTGCCTGCTTGAATCTGCTTTCCCTCTACCTTTCCCTTTACCTGCACTCTTCAGACTGTCTTGTCTGCTTGAATTTTGAGCTGCTTACCTGTCCTTCCTCATGGGTGCTGGTTTTCCCACTGCCCCCTTATCTCCACAATCCTGACTTTTGTTTCCCCCCCTGGATTGAACTCTTCTTACATCTTGTCCTGATACCAACTGACCTCACGTCTCCCCATTACTCCCACAATGTCTTACCTGTCTGTATGGTTGGTCCTGCATTACCCTGGCCTGTCCCATCCTGCTGCTGATCGTATCTCAACTGTGACCCATGGTATTGACTTTAAGGTAAAAATTCAATTTGTTTCCCTCTGTGGCTTAGTTAAATACATGAAAGCATATCCTTTGACCAAGGGTCTTTGTAAATAGAGGAATAAGGAAGTGCTGCAGCTTTTCGGGGCGGGGGGGGGGGGGGGGGGATTACCTTTAAGTGCTGTGCAAGGTTCCTCATTATCAGCCAGGAAAGCACTGGATGCCTTTCAAAACAGTCTGACAACTCAAACCTCAGAATCACAAATACTGCTTTGGGGTAGGGCCATATCCAAGATTTTAACTGGCTCCAAGACATCCTGCAAATGTTTTCACTATTGCCTTTTAGGTTGCCTTCTATTAAAAAATAGAGAGAGCAAGAGAAGGGGGAAACAATAGATTGAAATGAGATGGAGGGTAAGCAATAGGGTATGGTGGGCAAAACAGAACAGCCTGCGATTTCTGCATGTTCCCAAAGAAGCCACCAGATCTGTTTGAAAGTGATCAAAAATGAAACCTCTGGGACAGAGCAGGGTTTGAAAAAAAAACTCTGAGGCTGGGACTCACAAGAGCTTGCCGCATTTCAAGTGAATTTAATGAAAAGAAGTTCACAACTAGACATATCCTGGGAAATTTTTTTAATTACAAAAATGAATAAAATGCCACAAGACTATCCAGATAGGAAATGCAAGTTACCCATAACGGAATTAAATTCAGATTGATCAGAAACTAGTTCAAGTGAAAAGGAACATTCATTGAAGGGATACAGGAAATCAGGAGCAAAAAAACCTTGCAGCTTCACGAACCATTGAAATTGGGCCTAGAAAATATTTCTCTCTCTCTCTCTCATGTACTTCCTTCACTGTTTATACAGAGCTCAAGAAGGTAGTCAGTCCATAATTTTTTTACCCAACAACCACTATCCATTGAATACACCTCTCTTGGTTAATTTTAATTTAAATGTTTGGCTTAGCTCTATTCAGGAGGGACCTTTAAGCAACAGGGCAAGGAGGGATATATAGACCAGTTCACCTTGGGCCAGCCCTCCACTCCTGGGCCACTATGTAGGCACTGCAAACAAAAAAGAGCTCAGCTTTTTTACGGCCAAGCAAATGAATTAACAAAGAGAAAGGCTGAGTGTCTTAGCCTGGATTTCTTAGAAAATAAAGCCTCAGGCGAAGTTTACATGCTGTGATTTATCAGAAGGTGCATTCCCAGAGAAGCAACAAGGAGGGAAAAGGGAAATGAGTGGCATGGGGAAGGGAAGAAAGTAAATCCAAGCCTTATCACTGAGCTGACCATAGCTTCTCAAAAGAATAAATCTTGATGCTTGGTCCTAGGTTGTGAAGAACATCTTCAAAGAGACTGAATGGAACTGCTGAGCCTCAGAACTGTTGAAAGTGTAGAGGGTGGAAGGAGAAAAGACAAGTGATCTATCTCATTCTCCCTTCTCATCTCCTGCTTCTTTGGTCCAAGCCCACTTCCCCATACTTCCAAGTTGCATTACCCATCCCTCCAGCAGCTGCTGTGGGTCCAGTCGGGGGGATATGGGCCCTGCAGCTGCCATGGGTCTCCAGCCACCACAGCCGAGAAACTGAGTCTTTACTCTCGAGGAGGCTGAGACCATCCCATGTGAGGGGGTGACCAGCTGCACGTGAAACTTTAGGATATCATGATGTGTTAGTCATGGCTCTCCATAGAAACAAACTAAGATGATATGTATATAGAGAAAGAGATGTATTATAAGGAATTGGCCCATGTGATTATGGAGGCTGGCAAGTTCAAACTTGGAGTATGAGCTGGTAGGCTTGAGACCCAAGAGAGCCAATGGTGCAGTTCCTGTTTGAAGGCAGTCTGCTGGAGAAGTTTTTCTTATTCTGGGATGCTCAGTCTTTTTCTTCTCTTCAGCCCCTTCAACTGATTTGATGAGGCCCACCTATATTCTAGAGGGCAATCTGTTTTACTCTACTGATTGTTAAGGTGTTAATCTCATCCCAAAAATACCCCTGCAGAAATGCCCAGAATGATGTTGGGCCAAATATCCCGGCACCCCCTGGACAAATAAAGATGACACATAAAATTAAGCATTTTACCTGAGAATTTCTGGGTCAAGAAGTTCTCTGCTCAGGCCCAGAGCTCAGGCAGGACCACAGGGAACTGGGGTGAAGTAGATTGTTCCCATACACTAGACTTGGCGGGCAAATTTACCACCATGTCTCGTACAAGATTATTACCATATAGTTATTGTTCTAGAGAGATTATCCTTAATTATGTGTTTATCTTTAAATTCTGTTGACTTGCCTCTTGCTGATAAAAACTAGTTATCAATTGGTTATCCTTTGAGGATATTTTTGCCATGCTCGAGAAGAATGGAAAAAAGAGGCTTAAGGTTGAACTTTGAGTTTTGCTTAGAAACTGTTATTCATGCCATAGCCTTTGCCTTCCTAATCACGTTCTCTTCGGTGGAAAGAAAACGAACCATGACTTATTGATGATATACCAGAACAAGTGTGCGTGTCTGTGTGCATGTGGGCGCCCCCACGGAGATGACTGGGAACGGATGCTGCTTGTAAATGGAAACAATGCTTCGTAAGAGTGGCTTGAAGACAAGTGAGCTTTTTCTTCTGTCTTTCTCTTCCTTGAGTGATTCCTTGTCAATTTCTGATCTCCGCAACGCCACCCACACGTTCCTACCCATACACTTATACACATTCTCACTCAGGACAGGCCTGCCTTGTTTCTACTGGAATCAGCATAACAAAATTGTCCGTGATATAGTTTACATTCTCTTTTTCGTGCCAACCCTTGGAAATCTGGTATGCATTTTCCATTTACAGCACATTCTAGTTTGGATTTACCACATTTCAGGTGCTTAATAGCCACACGTGGCTCATGGCTGGCGTATTGGATAATGTAAGCCCTTGAGCAGTGGTTCTAAGCTTTGGCTGCACGTTGGAATCCCCTGGGGAACTTTCAAATACTGCTGCCTAAGTCCTCCCCTGCAGCGGTTCTGACTTAACTGCACTGGCTGGCGCTGGGCTCTCTGGGTGGCTGTCATACATTCAGAGTTGAGAACCACGGGTCCACAGGGCGCTCTCCCTAAGAAGGTGAGCCCTTTCCCCCACTCTAACCAGACTTCTCTTTCTCTCCATCCCCAGGAGACTCATACTGTAAACAGAAATTAAGCAAGCTCTAACTTGGGTCCTGGGTAGAAGGAAAACAGAAACAGGATGGTATTAAATTCTGTCTGACAGGCAAGAGGGAACAAGGTGAATTCATTTGTCTTCTCTGGGTCTGTTTACCAACAGGCCCAGTCATTATTTGTTTTGCCACGGCCCTTAAACTTGCCATGTGTTTCGTGTTCTCTCCTTACCAGAGCGTCCTCTGGGAACTGAGAATCTTTTAGGGACACTACAGATTTGGTAAGGTTTCCCCGTGTCCCATTGGGAACAAAGGCATTCCGTGAGGAAGCCTGATTCCTGGAGATGTGTGACAGGAAACCAAGGGCACTGTGACTCCTGCAGAACCCATTTTTCTCTGCCCTAGACAAGCAAACTCTCCTTCTCCACAAATAGAAACCAGTCCAGACAAACCACAGAGACTCGGGTTTCTAAGTGCATCCCAAACAGATCGTTTCAGGGAAGTGGACAAATAAGGTGAGAGTAAGTTAATCAGCAGGAAAACGAACAGGACCAACGCCCCCACACCTGAAACCCAGGGTGTCTGCAGCTCACAAACACCTGGGGCTCCGTCTGCCCAGCTGGGCCCTCACATTCCAGTTAGACCTCCCGGGGACGGCACGGAGCTGGAAGCCATGTATCTTGGGGAATAGAAAATTGCTGAGTGCTTTCCAGATACTGTAAACCAGACAAGAGTATGTGGAGAACAGAATCATTAGGAGGAAGCAGCTTTTGCTTGATTTTCCTGTCTGGATGTTCTCAATTCAGAATTCATAAAATAAGTAACTGGCCCAAGCGAAAGCTTTCCACTGTAGCGAACATGCTTGGAAAGATGCACACAGCCCAGCCTTTGCTGTGAAGCTATGTAGCCCTCTGTCTGCTAGGATACCAAACCCTTTGTGATGACCTTGGGTAGAGGAAATGGGCCAGTGTAATCCAACTACCCTCATCCGTCCAACCTGACACCCAGAACCTATCACTGCAAATGGCTAGCTGGTATCAAGGGTACAGTGTGATGGGTAACTCACACAGGAACAAATTCCATGGATTTACTAATGGCATTCACAGATAATCAATCACCTGCCTATTAGTGTAGTTCATATAAAGTCAATTAAATGTCCTGTTCTCTCCTGAAGTTTACGTTTTCTTTTCAGATAAAGGTGTGGGGAGAAGAACCAGGATGTTGATGACTAACCTTTTCCTTGCTCTGTTCCCAACCAGTGTGGTATTCTTTTGCAACTGTTTTAATTAGGTATTTTTAGCTTTCATTTATATAATTTGTAAGAAATAGAACCACAATTCATAATGTCCTAAGCTAAAAAGAGAATTTGCTCATTCACAGACCTGAAGAGTCCAGAGACGCTAGCTTCAGGCACAGGTTGATCCAGTACCATCAAGCCCCTGCTTATTTTTCTCTCCTGCTGTCTTCAGTGTTGGCTTGATTCTTAGGTTCTGTCTGGTGGCAAGATGACTTCTTCCTTACAGCTCCTGCCCTCTGCCCTTCGAGATTCAAGTCCAACAGAAATAGGCCTTCTCTTCTCAGTAGCTCCCTTGGGGTCTGATTAGACTAACTTATATATGTCCTCTCAGACCAATTCCTGTGACTAGGGGGATGGAATTACAATCTAGTTCAGGTAGGAGCCTCACCTGAACCCCATGGACAGTGATGGAGGTTCCCCGCAGGGAACTGCCTGGTCACTCTAAGGTAAGAGGAGGCCTTCATAGTCTTGGTTCTCCATGGTTGGTTCTTTTTTGTTGTTTGAAGATTTCCCTGTGTTTTGTTTTTATCGAAGTATAGTTGATATACAATATTACATTGGTTTCGAGTATACACACGGTGATTCAACAGTTACCCATATTATTAAACCCTCACCCCCACTAGTGCAATTACTATCTGTCAACATAGAAAGATGTTACAGAACCATTGACTATAATCTCCATGCTGCACTTGCATCCCCTTGACCAACTTACATTATGATTGAGATTTTTATGCCTGTTTATCTCCCCTCATCCACCCCAACTCCTCCCCCACAATAACCACCAGTCACTTCTCAGTGTCTTTGAGTCTACTGCCGTTTTGTTCATTTTTGCTTTGTTTTGTTTTTAGAGTCCACAAATAAGTGAAATCATATGGTATTTGCCTTTCTCCGCCTGGCTTATTTCGCTGAGCATAATATTGTTATGGTTGATTCTTGGATAGGACATGCACAGAGCGATGGTTCTTTGGCTTTCTGGTGGTAGTGTCACTGCATTGAGCCACCGTCAAATTCAGAGCCTGGCAGGACCCACTGGGGATTCTACTGAAGAAAAATGCTTTGTAAAGCACCCAGCGCTTTGCAAACTCAGGTCCTCTTTTTACTGTTATTCCTTTAGGATGCGTGTTTCCTTAACTTCTTCAGTCTAAATGAGTGAAGATTTGGGGCGTTATTCTCCAGAGAGGTAGCCGAGCACAGGGCTGTGAACACAGAGTCTGAAGCCAGACTCCCTGGGTCCAAGTGTGGGCCCTGCCTTTGCCTAGTGGGGTGGCCTTGAGTAAGTTACTCAAGATCTCTGTGCCTTAATTCTCTCGTCTGTAAACTGGGGGTGGTAAGAGTATCTCCCTCATATTCATGAGTTAATGCACGTCAAATGCTCAGAACAGTGTCTGGCATGTAGCAGGCACTCCATGGTAAAAATAGTAGCTTTTACTATTGTAAGTGGGTTTTCTGTTTAGGGACAGTCAAACAGAGAAATTAATTTCCATGCCTCTCCCAAAGAGATACTGAGTTAGAAGGCTGCTAAACCTTTCCTACATTCATTTAGGATCTTTGTCTCTAAAAACCCTGAGTCCATGCTGGTTGTCAAAGGGATGTTACTGATTTCTGGAAAGGATCTAAAGACTGGATCTGTTGGGTCCTCAGTTAGGCTTTATAAAAACTGCTTTAGCACATGGGAAAAGTAATTTAGAGCAAGGGAATCTCACCCAGTGTGCTTCAGGACAAAGCATGTGAGTGACATTGCTTGGCACCCTGTGGGGCAGAGGTGGCCTGAAATGTAACCCATGGGTATCACCCCAGCCATTTCTGCCTTCACCCTGGCAGGAAGATGCCCATTCAAACGCATTTTCTGCTTGCTGTGTATCCTTATTATAACAGTTCTGTCTCTCACCCCCAGAGAGCTGCTGTAATTAAAAGGCTGTCCGTTCTGCGTATCATGACTTGGCTGTAAGAGGCTCTTCAGGTTAGAACTTGAGTCTAGAGGGATTGGTTTTGATACACAGGGTTTATAGAAGCATAGACACAACAACAGGACATCTCACTGCTGGGTGGTTTGGAAGGGATCCACTTCTGATGGAAACCCCCTAACATTTCATGGAAAGCCTATGAGATAAACCTGAGTGGCAGGCGGGGGCAGAAGGAGGTCTTGGCAGTCCACAGCTTCAGTGCCTAGTGACGGGGGACGATGGAGCTCAGGACATCAAGTGGACCGTTTAAGTCTTCTTTGCTCATCCCAGACTCCCAGACCCACAAGGACAGATGGAATCCATTCTTAAAATCCCTTAGAAAAGAGAAATTCACATCCTCTCCCTGGCACTTTTCCTGCTTTTATGCAAAAGTGATTCCAGACCTTGGCACCATCGATCTTCCGGAGGCATCGGTCTTGGTGGAGGGGCTGCCCTGTGTGTTGCAGGGTGTTCACAGCATCCCCAGCCTCTGCCCACCAGGTTCCAGAAGCCCCTCTCCTCACAGCTGTGACAACCAAAATGTCTCCAGACATTGTCCAGTGTCCCCTGGGGGCCAAATCCCTCTAGTTGAGAACCACTGGAAGAGCTACCATGTGCCAGGCACTGTGCCAGGTGTTGGTTAAATTAAAATCAGTGGGTTCCTACTCCCAGACCTGGAAGAACAGAGTTAAAATCACTTGCAAATTAGTGTAAATGGTTAGGCACGTCCATGGTAAATTAGTGACCTGTTCACGCTAAGAAATGTCTGTTCTGTAAAATGCTTTACTTGCCATCTTCTGAAAGAGCTCTCACTGGCCTGAAGGCCTTCCTACTTAGCTGCCCCTCAAAACCATTCCGTAAGCCCTCCTCAGTGGGAAGAGGGGTGCTCCCAATCTCCCATAGGCCCTCCCTTCAGAGGTTTAGCCAGCTTCCTCCCTGCCTCCCTCTCTCCGGGCCAAATTCCAGGTCTTTAACCTACTGGGAGGCATTGTGGGTAATGCCACAATCGTGCCAAACATCTGGATAAGGAACAGCAAAATGTGGCCAGCTCTTCCGGTTTCTAAACTCTGCCACCAGGATGGAATGTGCCACCATGTCATGCCCTCCCGTGCTTGACTGGGAACTTCAGGCTCAGGATCTGCAGGGGAACCCCACGCCTCACCTGCCTCACTCCATTCTTGCCCACAGTTGGCTCACTTTGCATTATTTGTATGTCTCCTCTCCTGGGGTCTGAGAATCTGAAGGCAGGGACTGGTCCATCCTGACTCCTACATCCCTTTCTCTGGCAGCCCCCAGCCCCACCTTGCAGGGCAGTAAATCTAGAAGATGCTCAGAAACCAGTGAATACATTTTGATGTTTGATGTTAGGTATACAGTCAAATGTCCCCCTGGCATTTGGGGTTTCATTCAAACTGTATGATTCCTAGGCAGCTACACTCATTCCCCAAAGATAAGAGATAAACATCTTTATGATCCTGAGACTTACAATCACCTCTCTGTCCCAGTTGTTGACAGAAAACTATCAGGAAAAATCTGAATCCACTCCCTGTGTGAGTCGAACTCATCAGAACAAACAGAGGATGTGGAATATGAACTTTAAATTACAAAGGAAACTGACCCAGACCTTGCCCATCCCCTGGCAAAGAAGCCAGAGACACCGTGGCGCTCTGCTCTTGGGGGGGGGGGTGCAGACATGATGACACAGAATCGGGGTTTCCGCGCTCTTCACCTTCTTCTCCCAAGAGCTCCCATTCTCACAGAAACCCGGCGGCTCACTTTCTATCTGGTCATGGGTAAGATATCAGAGGTGCAGCTCCAGAGCCGGCAGCTCCCCTGTGGACCCAGGATTAGGGGTGGCATTCCACCAAAACTCAGCTTCTGAAACGGCCTCCTGAAGGGTGAACATACGGGGCAAACCAGAAAGCTGGTGACCCCAGGATGCCAGCTGCCCGTCCCCAGCCGATTAAGAGGACTCGTATGGGGTGCAGTTTGCAGAGCACAGAAGGCTCTTGTCCACTGGTCCCCGGCTGATGAGGTTCACAGCCCTGGCAGCCCTTGCCAGCCTCTGTGTCAGGGTTGCTCCATCCCCAGAGACCTTAAAAAAAGGATAGGCAGCTGTTTGTCTGGAGTGTTTATAGCACAGCCCCAAGGCGAGGGGTGGATTGGACCCTCTCTGGAAATACGGTTCAGCCTTAGGGGACAGGGACAAGGGGATGTTTGTACTAATGAATGACACGAATCCCAGCACACACACACACTGTGGGGGCTTCCTGAAGCCCCACCCCTCCGTTCTGCTTCAGGATTCTCACCAGTAACGGACTGGATCAATTCCCAAGAGCCCAGGCCAGAGCTGCCCCCTCCCCGCAGCCCCTAGCAAAGTCTAGTGGGATTTCAGCCCCCATCAAAGGCCCCCCCAAAGGTGTTCTCTGTTTTTGAGGAAACCCAGCTAGATGTTCCCACTGGAGGAATATTTGAACCATGGAGATAATGTCTGCTCCGTGGGGACCAGGGACTCCGTCTCTTCTGTCTAACACTGTTTTCCCAGAACCTAGGATAGTTGGTGGCACAAATAAATATGTGTTGAATAAATGAATGAGAGGAAAAGCGAATGTCCTTTCAGCCAAAGTCCTTTTTATTTTCCTTTTTACCACAGAATGTTTTAGAACATACAGGAAGGAAAGTGCCATGATAATAAATTGTGTGTGCCTGTCACCCAGTTTCATTAAGTATTCAGCCATACTTGCTTCTCTTTTCTTTTTTATTAACAGAATTTATAAACCTACACAAAAATAGGACAGTTCGCAATAAACCCCACATGTGCCTCACCCAGCTTCCTCACACTGAGAGCACTGCAGTTTTAGGACTACCCGTTGGGGAGGAACCGAGTGAATTTATTTCTGAGCTATTTAGGGAGAGACAAACCTAATGTCTGAAAATTATATCCAACTTCCTTTCTGGAAAGAGATCCAGAAAATACTCTCTCTTCTCCCTTTGATCTGCAAAGCAGCCCCTCAGCGTCGGTCTGTGTGCACGTAAAGCCGGCATGGAGACACATGTGAAAGCACCCCACCTCCAGGTCATTGTCTGTGTTTATCTTATCAGGGTCCCACTAAACCAGGCCCACTTGGAACAAGGCGTTTAGTCTTTGTTGCCTGGGCTTCTGTTCCTAGTCACCAGTTCAGTTTATAAATCCACTGTCCCAGGCGGAAAACAATTTGAAAGGCAACATTGTTCCTGGACAAGGCTGTAACTGTCATAACGGAGCTTGTGTGGCTCCTGTCTGCCCATAAATGGCGGGGGCCGGGGTTGTGGCGGCCAGGGGCCTCGGCTGAGCGTCGTGCCTGCGTCTTGTCCTTCCTGAGTCCACCCCAATGGCCACGTAAAGGTCACATCAGACAGAAGAGCATTTCTGAGCCCCTGGGACGTCAGGGTGGGGTCGTGGAATCTGCTCTCAGGTTTGGTCCCCACCGTGGGACATGTCCCTGGCCTTGATTCAGTGTTTCGTGGAGGGAGAGCCCAGCTGTGGAGATCTAATCTAGAGCTTTGCCCTGTGGTATAGCCAGTTCCTTGTCTGGACACTGGGATTCTTGGCTTCTTTGAGATGGTTTGGTGGCAGCGGGCACTGCTGGAGGTTATGAGGGCTGGGGGTGTGGGGGGTGAAGCCTTTCCTGCGTCCCTTCTCCAACCCAGTCACGCCCAGAGCCCTTACTGGGAGCAAACTGAAGAGACAATTCATCTTGGATGGGTTAGGAAATTTTTGCCATAAACTGACATACACAAAAGTGCTTTGCAAAACCATAAAAGGCCACACAAAAGCCGGCGTTATTGTGATTAGAAGAAACAAGAGTACTGTGGGCAAAGTGAGTAGAGCTCACTGGGCCCACGCAGGCATCACCAGCCTCAGCCAGGGTCCTAAGCTCTGTGTACAAAATGAGATGCTGAAACGTATGTCACTGGGCTGTAATAGTGATAAGCCAATAATACCTGTAAAGCATTGAGCACAATGCAGAACACATAGCAGAGTTCCAGAAGGTAGGCAGTCATAATATAATGATAATATTATTTGAAAATGTATGTATAATATACAGTGTAATTACTGAAAGCAAGTCCATGGAGGAGCTAGAAGTGGTGAGTAGGTCTATGTGGGTAGATTGCAAGGTTCCTATGGAAATCAGAGAATTAGGGGCAGAGTGTTCCACCCAGGAGTATGGGGTCTTCATGTCAGGCAGTGGACAATCCCAGGCAGCTTTTGGGCAAGACTGGGACAGTGAGGAGTGTCTGTGAAGCGCAGCGGAAAGAGGACCAGGTTTGGGGTGTGATCTCAGTTTAACCATGCAGGCGTCGCTTACCCCTCAGCCTCGGATCTTTGATCTGTGGATCAGGAATTAGTTATGAGCACCTGACATCCTGCAGCTCTTCTGGTAGACGCCTTTGACATGCTGACTCCTGTTATTTGTGCCTTAGAAGGATCATCGTCAGTGGGGTGGAGGAGGAGGAAGATTGAAGGAGGGACCAACTAGAGGCAGAAGCCGAGGTCACGACCCGGGTGCAGACCCCAGGCTCTGCTGCTCCTCCCAAAGACCCTGCCTTCCCTTCTCCTCCACCCCGTGCAGTCGGGATCCCACCGGCCAACCTGTTGCCTTCTGAGCCCCTCACAAGCTGTAATTATATGTGATTTTCTCTTTGCTTAGCCATTATCTGTCTCTCCTCTCAGACTGTGGCCCACACCAGGGTCTGTGTCACCGCACCTGGCACTCAGGTGTTACAGGTGCTCACCCATGCTTGTGTTCATCTCCTCTGGCTGCCGTACCAGAATACCACAAACCGGGGCCTACATCCACAGAAATGGATTCTCGCAGTTCTGGAGGCCAGAGCTGCGATCAGGGCCCCGCTCCCGCCTTCAGGGCTCCAGAGAATAACCTTCCTGCCTCTTCCAGACTGGGAGCTCCAGGCGCCGCTTGGCCTTGGGCTGCATAGGTCCGGTCTCTCTCTCCATTCTCACCCGGCCCTGCTTGTCTTCTTTCTGAGTGACTCTCCTCTGTATGTCTCCTGTAAGCACACCTGTCATTGGATCTAGGGCGCTCCCAGATAATCCCAGCCAAGCCAGCTCGACTACAAACCCAGGTGTCCCGCAGTGGTTAGGGCGGAGGAGAGCCCTATGCAGGCGTCCCGGAGACGGCAGAGGGTGGGCGCTGAAGTCACAGGCACTGTCATGTCTGGGAGACATGGAGGAAACAGGCCCTTTGATGCCGGTGAAACAGGAGCCAGAGCAGGAAGCTGCAAAAGATCCCTGAGCTCAGGGAAGTGTCCCGAAGGAACCAGTTCCAGCTCCTCTGAGCAGTTTAAGTAAGAAAACTGTGCCACCTCAGAGTGAAGCACTGCCTTCAGTTTAAATTTCACATGTTCTCCAGCCCGGTGGGGACCTCCCAGTGGATTTGGAGAGGTTGGCTGCACACCCAGTGACCCCCGCCCTGGTCTTGGTCTTAGTCTCCGGAGCCTGACACACGTGTTTTCAGCTGGCAAGCGTGAGGGCTCCGCCCTGCCCCAGCCCCTTCTGGGGTTTGCTTTCCAGAGGCAGTGGCTGCAGGGCCTGGCTGCAGGCTGGGGACCCCAGCATCACCTCCTCTTCCCCCCAGTATCCCTGAGCATAGCACTCAGACCAAGACTGTCCCCTTGAGAGTCAGGGTAGGAAAGAGGGCACAGCAAGGCGACCGTCTTTTTCTCTAAAAAGCCAGATGGTAAATGCGGCACCAAAGCTGCTACAGACAATATAAGCGGATGGGTGTGGCCAGGCACCAGTAAAAGTCTTTTTATGAAAGCAGGACAGGGTAGATTGGCCCACCCCTGATGGAGATGGTGGGGAGCTATGGAGTGTTTCTGAGCAGAGGAATAATATGACCAGCTCTGGGCTTTGGGAAGGTGACTGGCAGAGATGGGCCAGTGGCAGGGAAGACTGGGTGCCCTTTGCTCAGGGCCTCCGGCAACTGCTGGAGCCTGCGCTGTGTGTACAGCAGATTTCCGAATGCAGCAGTACCTGCCACACTTTTGGAAAGCAAGAGGCACTGGTACCACCAGAAGAATGGATGGGTCATTGATCTAATTTTTAAATACAATATATTAATAATATTTGCAAGGTCTCTCCAGGCCAGGACGCACCCGGCATCTAGGTGAAAGAGCTCTCTGCGGGCAGGTCTGCCTGTCTTCACACCTGTTTTGACTGAAGATGGAAGAGAGGGAAGGCAGGCAATTCCTCAGGTCATGAGCAGCCTGGACACCAGTGGCTGAGAGGACAGGTGGAGAGTGGTGGGCCCGGCGAGGGGTGGCCTAAGTGCAACTAATTGAGGGGCGCAGCCTTTTAACCTAGATTTGGGGGGGGCACCTTTGAATCTGACATTATTGGTTCCCTTTTCTTCTACTTTCATCTGGGGACTCTCTCTAACCTAAAACTGATCCAGATGTTTGGTTTATATGAAGATATTTGGCATCTGATAAAATCCACAGAACGCTGACAGAATTTAATATTCCTTTAGTGCTGGGTGGACCCAAATTGTGTGTACTGTTCCCACGTCTTGGCAAACAGGTCTTGCCTGAGGAAGCATCCCCAGGTAGGTCAGAGCCCAGTGCGGGTGAGGAGAACACGTGAGTTGTCAAGAAATTGCCAAGAAGTGCAGCCGTGATCTTTCCATGGAGTTCTCTCTGCCTCCCCTTCCCTCCAGCCCCCAGCTAACCAGTGGACACAGGATCCCATGTGTCAATCTTTACTCGCCTCTCTCTCCTCACCCCACCCCATTTTACTATCCTGGGATTTGAGCAGTTTTGCCAAAATGCACTCCTCACGAGTGGATAGATGTGTAATTGATGTAGGCAAGGGGACAGATTGTAATCTGCCTGGCCAGGTCAAAGCTTCTGGGCTCAGCGGGAGAGTCCTGTCCCCTCTCCTGATCCTCCAAGGCCAGAAGAGTCACACCTCCTTGTTAGCCCAATTTATCAATTTTTGACAGTGTCATAGCTGGAAGAGAAATATCCAATCCAGAAATCCATAGGTATGCAAGTCCCAGTAAATGTTTCAGAGATAACAGTCTTGAACAAAAGGCGCTACCTGGGGGCATGGCTCAACCCGGAGTCAAGTGTAAACTGCAGACTTTATTCATATTTAGTTTCCACTTTGAATAATTCTCCAAAAAGGTTCAGTATTGCAACATTAGTGGAATTCATCTGGAACAACAGCTAAAATTATTTAACACACTGTTTCCTTTACCTTTTGATCCAGCAATGTAAGCATTCTGAGGGCATTCAGATGTAAGCAATGTAAGCATTCAGCTTTCGCATTTCTGGCACAAAACAGGTGGTCAGTGAGTAGTTCTTGAGTTAACAGATGTATCGAGGTCTTCTGGTGGGATGCCCGGTCATCAGTTTCCAAATGGTTGTACTAACTAACCATTTTTTTAGACCACACTCTCTTCCTTTAATGGCAAGTGGCGGAGAGCTGGACCAAATGACCTGCGGCAGCCCCGAAATTCTCCTGATTTATGACGTTCTAACTCAAGCTAAGCCTTCACTGCTACTTAGGCCCATCCAGTAGGGAAATCTGCTGGCTGTCATCTGCTTTTTATCTCCCCTTATGAACTGGAATGCATCTCCCTGGTAGTTATATTCTGGGCCACAGTTGGGCACTCATGGCAGCAGCTGGAGGAGAGATGGGCAGAGGCCTGGCCCTGGGGCTCCACTTCCCACCTGCGCAGAAGCACCTGGAAGCCCATGCGCAGAGGGAGTTCCACCTGCCAGGCAGATCCAGGATCCGAGAGGAAGAGGGCAGCGCAGGGGGGCGTCTTTACCGGAAAGAACCCGCCAAGAATAACGCTGATGCAGGTCCCAGAAGCAGGTGGGGCGCGGCGATGGTGAGATCCTGCATCACGCTCTCTTAGAAAGTGCAGGCAGGTGGCAGTCAGCTTTGGCAAGTTTTGTCGCCACATAGCAGGACTCTAGAGGCTGGAAGATGGTTCAGGAGGAGGACCTGGGCCCTCTGAGCAGAGGCAGGTGACAAAGAGCCCGGCAGATGAAGCTCCAGTCTTAGAGAAGCTCGGCGTCTGACAGGACACTTGCCAGGGACAGCTGGGTTGCAGAGACTCATTCAAACTTAGGAAAAAGGCAGATGCCCTGTTTACAAAACAGCAAAGAGGGGATGTGGAATCTCACGTTATTAGACCAAAAGCTCCTAAGTGTATCTTGAATGAAACCAGTGTTGGTCCTGGAGACAGGAATTGAGGAATCCAGTTGTCGATATATCTGATGCAGAGGTTGGAAATCAGAACATTGCCCACGCTGCTAAGTCATTCCTCAACCCTAGCTGACCATGTTGCTTCTGCAAATGTGTTACAAGGGAAGCAGGCCTATGAGGACCTGGTTCAAACCCGCCATGAAAACTAATCTCCGCCGTGTTCCCCAGGTTAATGCTCTTGGTGCTCACTGCATTTGGAATAATGTTAAGTTCATGCTCCCCCTCACTGAGCACTGACTCCAGCCACACAGGACCTCTACAGATTTCCTGAGCACAGAGCTTGCCTGCCGAGAGGCCTTCATTCTTGCTCCTTCCTCTGCATGGAGCATTCTTTTCCTGAATGCTTGCTCTCCAGACTGTCCTCCCCTTTCATTCTTCAGGTCTATTTCAATTTCACCTCTCCAAAGATTCCATCTCTAACCACCTGTTCTAAGTTGCCACCCCCTTCCCACCAAGTTCCCCATCAGATCCCCAAGGCCCTGCCCTTCCCAGCATCGATCACAGTCTTTTGTGGTCACCTGCTTTTCCACTTGCACCTTTACTGTCTGATCCCCTTCCTCCTGAGGGCATGGAATGTGGCCCAGAGGAAGTGCTCAGCAAATATTTTTTGTCTCAGTGAAAGAATTTCCATTCGGTGGAGTTTACTGAAGGCCATTTTCTTGCGCCTTACCATTTGTATCCCTTGCCTGGCCCATCCTGAATTGGGGCAGCTGGAATCAGAGGTCACAGGGTGACGGCCGTGTGATTCACGAGCTTAATGTGTCCTCACAGCCCCCAGGCAGCCTGGGTCAAGCCCATGTGCCGCAAACATGCTGACGAATTCAAACCACAGGGGCCCAGGCTGCAGAAGCCGAGGTTTGCTGTGGCTCTGTAGGATCTGGAGGCGTCTTATGACTTATCCTTGACCGTTGTTGTCAGGACTGGCTGTGCAACCCTGCCCCAACCGGGGTGGTGGCCCCACCAGCTTTCCTGGTTAGAGAGAATGTCTTCTGTCCTGGCTTGTTGGCCTCTCAGCATTTGCTGGTCATTTTCATGATGTGTTACTCCACTCATACATTGTCTGCCTGTCCCACGAGCCTGAGCAGAGCCTCCAGGCCACAAGCCAGACACTTGCACCATTGACTCTGCCAGGATGTGGCCCCATAAATGTTCTGCTGACCTCTGGAACCGTGAGCCCAGATGCTGCCCGGGCGGGGGAGTGGGTCAAGGAACCCGGTCTCTGACTCATGAGCTCTCCAGGGAGCCTGACAAAACCACTGTCAGACGTAGCCTGTGGATTCTCTCAAGCTGTTAACAGGCCCCAGGAAATAACTCCGTGGCTCCTTGGGGGCCAAAATGAGAGCAGAAAACCCCTCTTGTGAGTCACTGCAAATATTTACCCTCAAAAGTTTGATCATGAAATCTAAGCCCTTGGATAGTGTTCCTCCAGGACTTAAAGGGCCCCTCCGCCAGCAGCAGTCAGATGGGAAGTGGCGGAAAGGGCCAGGCGGGGTGCTCCCTGCTTTTGGCCTGGGACGAGCTCCAAGCTGCCGGAACTCCGCAAGAAATACTGGATTTCAGACTTCTTAGGAAAAATGCAAGTGCTGGAGTCACAGATACTCTGGGCTGTCTTGGGGGACGTGTCCTCGAGTAGCAAGCCTACCAGCTACATCTGGTTTCTCGGCTGTGTGTTCACCTAAATGGGCTTTTCTCCTAGATCAATCCCTTTGCCTCTCGGGAGGAGCTTTTATGGGCTGAGTGCTGGGTGTGAAATCCCCCACTCACCCAGTTCTGTCCTCATCACTACCCAGATCAGCCTCAAAGAAATGGAACAGCAAAGCCATGGCATTGGGGATCTTCTTTCTTCCGTGGGAGTGTCTGTTTTATCCACGCACCTGCCCATCCTTCCTTCCTGCCAACCAGGACCTACTGAGAACTAGCTACGTAGGAAGGTCAGAGTGAGTCTCTTGCCAGCAGTTGCTTGTGGTGAATTAGAATGTGGAGAGAACCCAAAGATTTAGCTGGAAGCAAAGCCTTCTTGAGTCTGAGCCCACATGTTCCTGGACTGCCCTCCAGGCAGAACCAGAATGGAAATAGCTCACTGTGAAGACTCTGTGGGCGAGAGTCCCTCTTGTTGGTGTCAGTCCCCTGCAGAGGATCTGGGAGGTTCTGTGACAGTTTGGTTTTTGTTTTAACTAAATAGGTGCCTCAAGGTATTGCTATATAGGTCTTAGGGCATTCAGATTTGAACTTTTTACCCTGTGCTTGAGATTGACTCGTAAGTCAGGCAGTTATATAAATACTGGGGCCAATAAGAAAATAGCTGAGGCTCCACTTGAATAAACAGCTTCCTTTAGGGTGGAAATCACCTCGCGAGTGGAGGGAGAGCTGAACTTCCCAGCCAGGCGATGGGCAGTGGTCTGGAAGTGAAGGTTCCCTCAGACATAATGGGGGCTCTTAGCCCAAGGAGACCAAGAAACACTTTTGGAGGACACTGAGCTTTTCACTGTCCAGCTGGGAAGAAGTTCAAAGTCAGCTTGACATGCCTGTCTTGCCTGCATTAGGCTCTGTTATTGACTCGCTGGTCGTTTCAGGGGGAAATGGTTCTTGGCCGCTTCTGGCTAGATGGCCACAGCTATGCTCGGAAGCTGATGGAGGCAGTTCATCACTTCACTGCTTCCTCCTGCCACCCTCGTCTGGTCTCTCTGACCTGGACTAATGTCCGCCCTGGTCACTCCTGCCTTCCTCCCGCCGTCCACCCACACCAGCCAGAGTGAATGCTTACAAATGCAATTCTAATGGTGTGGCTCCTACTTAAATGGTTCCAGCTGCTCCTAAGACAAGCACCAAGTCCTTAATAGGTGGCTTAGCGATTCCACTCCCATTATAGACCCCCAATAACTGAAACGAGTGTTCAAACAAAAGCCTGTCCACCCACGTTCATAGCGGCTCTGGTCACAACAGCCAAAAAAGGTAGAAGCTAAACAAATGCCCATCAGTGGATGAATGGATAAACCAAACGTGGTCTATCCCTGCAGTAGAAAAGTATTCAGCCATGAAAAGGAGTGAAGTATCAATACACAATACAATATAGGTGAACCTTGAACGGAAGATCTCCTATTGTATGATTCCATTTATACACTGTCCTGAGTCAGCAAACCCATGGAGACAGAAAGCAGATTGGCGGTTGCCAGGCAGTAGCAGGGAAAAGGGGATGGAAAATGACAGCCAATGAAGAGTGGGGTTCCTTTTGCACGTTGAAAATGTTCTGTAACAAAGAGTGGTGATGTCTGTATGTATGAATGTACTAATGCCACTGACTGTACACTTAAAAATGGTTCAGATGGCAAATTTTGAGCTATGTGAATTTTACCACAATCTTTAAAAAAAATATCCTTACTGTATCCGCTAAGCCCTCCTTGCATCAGGCCAGTGTCCATTACTCAGCCACCTCCAGTCATGACCAAACCTCCTGCAGCTTCCTGCCACGGGGCTGTGTATGTGATGGCCATTGCTTCGCATGGCCAGCTTCCCTCAGAGCCCTCAGGGTGCCCAAGGTCTGGCGTGCTTGTCCCTCTCCTGTTCCCACAGCTCCTGCCCTTCCCTGCAGAACAGGATTCCTGGGGGGATGGGGGAAGTGGTAATTGTCCCTTCTGTGTCACAAGCTCGATTCTTTGTTGCATCCTCCGCATGGTGTCAGCAGTCACTCGTGGACTGATTAATCCTGAAACTGCACATTATCATCACACCAATGGTGCGGGAATGTTCTTGCTCAGAGTTTTCGAGCCTGAGAACCATAACTCCAGCCCTGCACCCGTGTTTCACACTCCTTCCCTTAGTGCCTTCTTGTTCCCTTTCCTCTGTTCAGAGGGGAGGTATTTTCCCATAGGAAAAAAAAAAACATGCTCTAAATGGCGATTCAGTGCCTGGACTACTCCAAAAGCTTTACGCAACCCGCGAGGGACTTACATACTCCCAGACTGCTCACACACGAGTTAAATGGGCTTTTGTGAGCTGAATGGGCACCCACCCTGCCATTTACAAGACAGTTTTATAGGAACACTTGCTGGGAGCTCAAAAAGGTGGGAATGTTTTGTATTCCAAGAATGCCCCTGAGATTTGGACTCCCTTATCCTGATAACGGGGTGTTAGTTTATGAATATGATCTGAGATACCGAAAGGGAAAAGGGGCCAGACTGAGGTTGGCCTTCCGGTGGAGCAGAGAGGGCCTGGGGCCCTGCTGGGCATGCAGGTTGTGAAGCCTCTACCGCCTCGAGTGGCAGGGAGGGACTTCAGTGGGCCCCTTTCCCTTCCTCCCTCCTCAGGCTGTGCTCTTCAATGTTCCTGAGACCCTCTCGGGAGGATGACTAAAGACTTTTCAGAAACGGATCCCTTTTTAGCTTCATTTTCCCAGCATCACAAGTCTTTGCCGATGCTGGGCCTACTGTATGCGGTGCCCACTGTGCACCATGCAGGGTGTAGAGCAGGGGTCCTCAGCCTCTCGACACTGCTGACACTTCGAAACATATGCTTCTTCATACCGGGAGCTGTCCTGTGCCTTGTGGATGCTGAGCTGCTTGCCTGGCTTGTTTGCACTAGATGTCAGTAGCCTGTCCTCATCTGTAACAACAAAAATGTCTCCAGATATGGCCAATGGACCCTGGGAGGCCAATTGAGAACCCTTGATCTAAGGAACTAGGAGGGACTGTCCCTTTGCCAGATGCCTGCAGCCTTTTCTGGAGCCTGGAACTCATGCCCCTCTGGCCAGAGATTCCCCCACAGGGCCTGGACCCGACAGGTGCAAAGAGGGTCCCACCTGGACTCTGGCTTTGGCTTGAACGCCCCACAAATGTGTGCCTGGTAAAAGATGCCTGAGACAGGGTGGGTGTGTGCACTTCAAGGAAGGTTCTGGAGTCAGCCACAATTGCATTTCCCCAAAGCTCAGTCTAGACAGGCTTGCTGGGGCTTTTCGTGAGCCGGCCATTTCTCCCAAGCCTTCCCTCAGCACAGGCGGCTGCCTTAGCAGGTGGATTAACGAGGTTCTTAAGGCCTAGGATTGCTCATGCAGTTTGGGGCAGATAATCCTTCCCCCTAAGCTGCAGAGGCCCATTCATCCTGAGTGTGCCATTAACTGTGTTTCCCTGTATTAGTGGTTCTCAAAGTAGGGCTCCTGGTAGCATTGGCATCCCCTGTTAAAAATGTAAATTCTCAGGCTTCATGCTCATCTACTGGATGCTCTGGGGGTGGGCCCAGCCTTGTGTTTTAACAAACCCTCCAGGTGATTCTGATGTGCTGTCAAGGTGAGAACAGCTGTTGTCCATGAACTTAGCCCTTATTTGTCCAGATGGAAAAACACATGCTACCTAAGCCAGCCACCCCTTCTAGTTTTAAATTTGCTCAGGTCAGGTTATACACATAGGCCAGTTGAGAACCTTTCTCCTTCTCCCTTTCCCTAAAGAAGATCTGAGTGCTCAGAGGGGAGCATCTGGTCAGGTGTGGCCCTTTCTCCTTACAGGTCCTTATGGGTCCACCATGATGTCATGGGGCCACTCAGTGTTGGGCATTATCTCAAATGTGCCTCTGTCATTGGTCCCTGGGGTTTCATGGTGCCCTTTGGCCTTGGGTTTTGTGTTGAGCCTCTTCCAGTTCCTCCTTGGCCCTCCTCCCTGCTTCAAGCCCGGGTCGGGAACCCTGGCTGCCTTCCAGCTGCACCCCTAGGATGTGATGGGTTCTGGGAGCTGCTTCCCTTAGGCCCAACCACCTGACACCAAGCCTGGTCACTGCTGCTTATTTTATGCTGGAGGTCCTGAGCCCACTCCTCACCATAAGGGCTCACAGGAGCCAGGACTCAGTCATATACAAGCTAAGATGTGTGACAGTGAAAGGATACAAGCTGACTTGGCAAAGGGAGAAGGCACAGGGGCAAAGTCTGGAGGAAACGGGCCATTCATTTCCCAAAGTCCTTTCCCAGTGGAGACACACAGGATGCACTTCATTCCCCCAGTAGTGAGCTTGTGACACCACTGACGATCACCTACCCAAGGGAGCCCCTTAGCACCTCAGTGCCCAGAGCCTGTACTGGGGCTGGTCACCTAGGCACCCTCTGCCTACCACCCTCCATACTAAAATCCCAGACTCTTGGAGGTGAGGCAGGTGTTCAGCATCAACAGTATCATTTGCACGAACAGTTTGGGCACAGTGAGCCACCCTTACCACGTTCCCAGGAGCCAGCCAAGGGCCAGCCTGAAAACAGAACTCCCTAAAGAGAGCAGTCTCAGGCCTGCTCTGTTAACTCTTCGGTGCTCACTCCTGTTGATCATTATGATAATGAAACAAAAGCTAGCATTTATTGACCACCTGCTCTGTGCCAGATGCTATTTGCAGCATTTTCAATGGGCTAACTAATTGTATCTACCTCCCAGGTGCCGTATTAGAAGATAGTGATCCCCCAGGCTATTTATAGTTTGCCCTGGGAACCCCTCCCTCCTCCCCAGAAAAAACCATTATCGGAATGTCTATTGAGATACCCATCTGGGATTTTGACTTCAGGAGGTGGCCAAGGGCTGGAGTCCCTACTTGACCACCCACCAGTGTCAGGTTTACATCATATCCACCTAACAAAACTACACATATGCATTTCCCCTTTGATCCAGCAACCCTGCTCTTATGAACCTACTCTGCAGCTACACCTTTAAGAACATGAACATATGTATATGCACAATGTTATTTATTCATTGCAACGTTGTTTATGATTGCAAAATGTTGGAAGTAACCTAAATGCAGTTGAATAAACAGGGTACATCACATAATGGAGTAGTATGCAACTGTAAACAAGAATAGGGGAGAGCTCTGTGAATGATCGGAGTGATTTCCAGGACATACTGCTAAGTGAAAAAAGCACACAGTGAAAAAGGGAATGTATAATACACTACCATTTGTGTAAAAAAGAATAGAACGCACATATGTCTGCTCATTTATACAAAAGATGGAGGAAGGATAAACCAGAAACCAAGAAGAGCGATTACACATGGGGGATAGGTGGGATGGGAGGGAGTGGGGGTGGGGTAGTTCCATCTTTTTTATGCTAATGTAAAATAGTCTCTTCCTGGTTTTCATCATTATACTATGTTGTTAACAATATGGGAATCTGGATGAGAGAAACACAGGAACTCTGTACTATTTCTTTTTTTTTTTTTTGGCAATTTTCTGTTAAGTCTAAAATTATTTCAGAATAAAAAGTAAAAATAAATACACACTAACACATAGTAGGGACTCTCTAAATATTTGATGAATGATTGAATTTGTATATTAAGTTATTTGAGAAATCTTAGAGGAAAGCAACCTATTTAACTTTGAGGGTAAAAAAGAAAACATAGACATTCTCCCATGTGAGTTCAACATGATTATCCTACCCAAGGAATTTAACCTTGATATAATAAAACTAACCTAATGTGCTGACCCTATCATCCCTTTTGTCTAATCATTCCCAGTGTCCTTCATAGATTGGTCATTTGCTTTATTTGTTTGGCTTGGGAACATACTCAGTTGTTTTGTCTCCTTAATCTCCTGTCATAGAGAGCTGTTTCCCTTTTCTGGCTTGGGCGACAGTGATATGTTTGAAGAGCCCAGAGAACTGACTGGTTTTGATAGGATACAGTGGGGAAGGAGGCCAGCTCTGCAAACTCGTATTCACATAATACGGTTCTTCTGAAGTCTCAGCTCTAATGTGATGGGCTCTGAACCCCACGTGTCCCTGGGTGGCTCTTGAGGTGTGGACCAGCAGCTGTCGGCAAGGTTGTGCTTTCTCAGCTGTATGGCGGGCACTGGGCTTTCCTTTCTGCTCCTGTCCTGCCTAACCCGAGCCACTGCTTATGCCTTCCCCTCTGAACCTGCCATTCCTCTTCCCATACTGCTCATTACCCTTGGGAGAGTACAGGGCCAGGGAGGCCAGTGTTTAATTGACTTCCTCCCACAAAGAAGGCTGGGGATTCCTGGCACCTTGGTAATGCCCCCCAGGGGCATCCACTGAAGCCAACTGAGATCTGCATATAATAGCCAAGGAATTCTTTCCAGTCCCCCACTTGGTCAAGAGAGAAAATGACAACAGATGTGTGTCAGATGCCAGCCACTGTTTGAAAATACGGGGAACCTCTTCCTTTTAATGATGTTCAAGCAACATTAATATTTTAAACAAACAGGGATCTCTTACAATGTTTGTGCTATGTCCCCCCCACCCCCGACTCCCCCAGTGGGAATTTGGTAGGAGGTGGCTTCATGGTGTGAAAAGTTGCCATAACACAGGCTACCCCTCATGAACTGAGATGACAGGAAGACCCACCGTCGCTCTGAACTGTTTATGTAGGAGTGTGGTGGGCAGCATTGCACCCTTGGGTGAAGCCCTTCAGGGCTGAAATTTTGGCTGTGCCACTTATGGGGTGATGAACTTGAGAGAGCAATTTCACCCTCTGTAAGCCTCCGTTTCTTCATCTATTAAATGGGCTGATAACATTTCCTGCACTGGGTGATTGCCAGAGTGAAAGGAGGAAATGCATGAACAGCACTTAGCGCTGCACCTGGCTCAGGGTGGGGGCTTCGTAAACCCTCCTGCTGTTCTCGCTGTGGTTTGTCGGCCAGGCGCCTCTGCGGTCAGCACCAGGCATTTCTGGAAGAAGCGGCTCTGATTGGGTAGCTGCCGCACTCAGCATCTTGGTATCATTAATAGCATGTGCGAACCAGCAGGCACAGACCCTCTGGCTTTTGATGCTCCCCAGCCTGTCCCTTTGCCACCGGCTTCGCGGACATGCATCTTGCAGTCGCCATCAGCTATCCATACTGAGAAGCCCAGAAATCATAATCATTTCCCAGCCACAAAGCTCTGAGTCCCCAGCCTCCCTAGAAAGCAAGCCCCAAAACAGCCCAAGGAAGGAAAAGATTTCTTTTTGGTAGATTTCTTCCCAGCATCTTGCCTGGTTTTCTGCATGCCGGGTCTGCCCTCAGAGCCAGTGGGCTGTGGGCTTTCAGTGCTGTTTGGCTTCAGAGTACTGGGCAGCGGTCTCCCCGAGGTAGAGTTTTGAGTCTTGGGAAGATGCTGTTGTTTATGAGGTGAGGGTCCAGGGCTAGGCACCTGTGTCCTACTCCTGCCTCTTCACCTGCACCTCTAAAAGAAAACTAAAGAAAAAATAAATAAATAAAAGAAGTCAAAAGAACGATGATGAGGGATGGACAGACACCCTCACCCCAGATCTTCACCCACCTTCATTTGCTCCTTGCAAGCACCCCCTGCTGTGGGCAGGACCCTTACTCAGAGGCTCGCTGGTAACCTTCCCGGGCTTTGACTTGTCCTGGCCACTCAGCCATTTGTCATCGCCAGCTATGAAGTTACAAGTGGGGAGAATCCCGCATTTTTCTGCGGGCGTCTGCCCCTCCCTGTACTGCTTATCTTTGCTAGCCGCAGTTCAGAGCCTCTGAAACTCATCTCATTTGCTCTTTACCCAGGCTGCTTGTCAGACAACAGACTGCCTATTGACAGGCATCCTTCTCTTCCCAGCTACGGAGGGAGGGAGGAAGCACATTCTAACCGCATGCAAATAGCTAGCAGTTTCTCCCCAGAGCTCAAAGCTCCCTGTTCAGTTTGCATTTGGCGTGTCTTGAACGAGGAGGAGGAGCAGATGGTGTTCAGCTTTGAACTCGGGCCACGTGCCCCAGGGATAGGTGAAGGTATAGTTTGCTCTAAACAAGGGAGTGGGGGGAAAATCCCTGTTCTGTAAGTTTTACACTGGCCGGGAGCCAGGCAGAGAGAGTGGTGTGACAGAGACTGCAGGCGAAGGCTATTGAGCACACATGTCATTCAGCAGCAGAGCACTTAGCCTCTAAGATCGTGCCCAGAAGATTGTTTTGCGGGTGGAAAAGAAAGGAGCCTTTCAACCCCTCTCATTTGGCCTGTGCTGCAGTTTTCGCTGAGCCACCATTTTGGAGTTGCCTCTTGGAGCGATTGGTTTAAGCTGTCCAGATGTGCACAATGTGACGGTTTTGTGCTTTGGCCAGGAAATAAATGAGCTTTGGCAAAAGTGGAGGCCTGTCTCTGCAGCCTCTGGAATCTGGAGAACCCACAATACTGTCGTTGTGTAGGGAGCACAAAGCTTAGCATCTGGAAAAAAGCTACAGGTTGCCCCAGTTAACCTCTTTACTTCAAAGCTGAAGACACCGAGGCCTAGGAATTTGTGACATGCTTGCTGCCAATTGATTACCTGCAGCTGGGAGAGGACAAGCCATCAGCATGGCTAGAATGCACGGGCCCATATCTGCACACACGTGTGTCTCACCTGTGTGCACCTGGCGCTCTTCCAGGTATTTGGGACACATGGGTGAACAGATTCCTGGCTTGTTCTGATGCCAGGTCAGATGTGGGGAAAATGAATAGAAACATCGAGAATGAGTACATTATACGGTAGATTACAAGGTAAGAATTGTTGTCAAGAAAAAGAAAGAGAAGAAAAATAAGACTAGGGTTAAGGGATAATGAGAGTGATTTCTGGGTGGTTTATAATTTTAGATAAGGGGATAAGGGTAGATCTCATTGAGAAGTGAATTACCTATTATTTACTATTGCCGTACCACAAAATTACGCAAAGTTCTATGGCTCAAACCAGGAAACCTTATCTCAATTTTTTTGTGGGTTAGGAATTCAAGAGCACTTTGCCGAGTAGGCCCTGCTCAGGGTCTTTCTTGAGGTTACAGTCAAGAAGTCAGCTGGGGTTGCACTCATCTGAAGGCTACACTGGGCTGGAGGATCCGTTTCCAAGGTGGCACCCTGACACGGCTGCTGGCAGGAGGCCTCAGGTCCTTGTCACATGAGCATCTCCATATGGCTGCTCAAGGATTCTGTGACATGCCTGTGGGTCCTACAGCATGGCAGCTGGCTTCTAGAGCTGGTGAGCGTCAAGATGGATAGAGAAAAGCCAAAATGTCTTTTATGACCTAGCCTCAAAAGAGGTGAAGAAGTGAGCCACAGGTATCTGAGAAGGAATGTTCCAGTATTGGTCCCCTAAGGTGGGAGTGAACAGTTGTGTTTGCAGGAGAGCATAGAAGCTACAACTCGAGTAGAAGGAGCCAGGGGAAGAGGAACAGAAATCAGAGAGGGAGCAGAGGGCAGGAACATGAAGGTCACTACGAGCCATGGGCAAGGACCTGGGCTCTGCCCCCAAGTGAAGTGGGAAGCCACAGCAGAGTTTTGAGCAGAGGAGCAGCATAAGCAGACATAGCAGTTGTGCAGAGAACAGAATGTCGGGGGCAGGGGAGAGTCAGGGGACCAGTTAGGAGGTCCCCGCTGTGGCCAGGGAGGAGATGGGGGAGCCTCCCACCTGGGTGTAGCAAGGAGGGGAAAATGCCAGGCTCTGGACAGGTTTGGATGATAGATCCCACAGGATTCCCTGTGGGAGCACAGGTGAGTTGTGACAGAGTAGCCCAGAATGACAACGGGGTTTGTGGTCTTCCTTTCCTGAAGCCCCGGCCCCTCTTCCTCCCTGCCTTCTGCAGTTTTATAGTAAGAGAGGAGGCAAGGAGAAGCCCAGGGGACCCATCCCCGGTTCCCTGTGGCGGTGAACCATGCTGTGTTCTTAGGCTTATCACTCCCCTTTTTGTAGACCTTGGTTACTACATCTGCAGAATGGTAGGTCAACTCATACCTCTTAAGTGAAAGAAATAATAAGTGTTATAAAGGCACTTGAAGCTCTGTAGGAGAAAGTGCCAGAGTGCTGGCCAGTGTTTTAGTGGTTTGCACTGGTATTTTGTGGGCTGGAGAAGGACCTGTTTCTGTTGTCTTCCTCCCCTAAGGTGTTGATGCTGCAGGTGGACAGACTAAAGTATCCTGCAGGAGAAATGCCAGAGGGCCAGACTTAGGTACCTCGAGGAAAAACCTGACCTAGAGCAGCTCCACATCTAAGGCCTGGAAATGGCCACTGGCCACGTCTGCGGCAGATGAGTGCTCATCCTTCAGACCCTCACGTGACCCCTGACCAGGGTCTTGGACGGCCACCTACACCATTTCTAGAATGTGCAAAAGCATGCCTGACTTCAGTGCGCTCTCAGCCGTGAAGGTAGTGACCCCTCTCGGGGCCACAGCAGGGCTGCGCCAGAGCCCAGGCTTGGGGGCTCCTGGATGCTGGTAGTGTTCTGTTTCTTAATCTGGGTATGCATTTCATGAAATTCATCAGGTTTCTCAAAACCCAGCAAGCGGAACACTTACCATGTGTGTTCGTCCCTGCACGTACATTCAGCTGCAGTACATATCTTTATTAAAGGCAGTGAGAAGTTATTCTTTTCCCAAAAGTGTTACACACACACCCCCACCCAGGACCTGAATTTCCTACCTTTAGAGAATCCTTATTGTCTGTCCAATGCCTTGTTTTTAAAATTCCAAGTACTTTAAGGAGAATTCGCCAATAAATTGCTGCTATCGGGCATTGATACCTCATCTCAATTAGTAGATAAGAAGGCTTGGGGACTTTCTGTAAACAGAAACACAAGGCATTTACTATTTTGTGTCTAGTTTCTTTCACTCACTGAAAATTCTGTGTCCGAGATGCCTCAGCCCATTGCCGGTCATTCATTTGCTTTGCTGCTCTGCATTCCATTGTGTGAATGGAGCACTTTATTCCTTCTGTTGATGGGCATTTGCTTAGTTTCCAGTTTGGAGCTATTTTAGATAGAGCTACGGTGATGCCCCCCTAGGTTTTCAATGAGTGTGTAAACACATTGCTCTTGGTTATATAGCCCTGGGTGCTTTTTAAGGCAGCCTGTACCTGGCCAAAGGATAGGATTGATTTCTTTGCTGGGAGACTTGGCAGGTAAAGATCCCTGGGTGTCCCTTGGGAAGTTAGAGATTCCTCTAGGTATCCTGAAGGCTCTCTACTTTTCTGCAAGGAACGGGGCACAATGGTGGCCTGACTCACCTTCAGGCACCCTGCCATGTGGCTTGACTGCCCCGCCCTCTTTGGGGAGGGCGGCAGACTTTAAGGGAAGGGATGGGTCCTCATCTTTCCAGCCTGTGGCAGTAAGCCTCCCTGAACTGAAAGAAGGGGGTGGGGGAAGAGCCTCTGCATGCTAACCCAGCTGAGCAGGTAGGGCCTGGCAGCCCTGCAGGCAGCATCCAGCCCCTTCCCACCTGCAGGCTCATCAAACATCTCCACGGGCAGCCTGGGTGGAAAGCCAGTGATGTCATCGATGTCATCGCCAAGCCTGAACAATCAGGCCTTTCAGGGCAGGACGATAACAATCAAAACAGTATGTAAGGGCCTGCCAAGCAAGAACACACATGCTCAGAGCACATGGGAGGATCTGAAGGCCAGGGTGAAGTGGGGCTGGTCAGGAGCATGCATTCTTCTTTCATAATCAGCAGGCCAGAGAACATAGCCCGGAGAGCGAGGCCGCAGGTTACAACCACAGTTCTCAGAGAAATCCAGGACTCTGTCTACCACCTCCCCCAAGACGCCTCGCCTCCAACCCCAGAAGCAGATCCTACACACTGAGGAATCTGTGCTTGGGATTCAAGCAGGAATGTCCCATTGCACAACTCTGGGGGACGCCATTCCCAGAGTGCAATGTGCAAGGTGCCCCCGGAATTGGGCAACTCTGACGTTCCAAAGCTCCTGCCTTCAGGCTGAGGGAGTGGCGGCCATCTGGTGGGTTTACCTTGAATCCCAGCAATCTCTCTTGCTACAGCTAAGCTCCAAAGGGCTCATCTCCACTGAGCCTAGAGATTCTCAAATGAGATGCCTGCGAGCAGAGGTTTTCCTTGCTTGGTCTGAGCGGTTTCTGGTGTTCGGATATTTGCTGAGGCAGCAAGCTCCCCCAAACTGTCATGTGCTCGAGGCCCGTGGTTCCCAGCCAGGGTGCTTTGACACTGCAGGAGATGGCAAGTCTGGAGATATTTTTGGTTATGACTAGAAAGATGCTCCTGGCCCGGGATGCTGCTCAGTGTTCTCCGGTCACAGGCCAGGCCCCCACAGCAAAGAATGATCCAGCCGAAAGGTCAGTGGTGGCACAGTTGAGAGCCTGCTGCAGATGAGATATTCTGATGTGTTTACCCCTGGAAGCCTCTGGTTGATGTCTCGCCCATCCGGCCTGCTCTCCTCATCTCCCAGAATGCACCAGAACATCAGCCAAGTGGGCCTCAGGCAGCACCTGCTCCTCTGCTGGGGATTTGGGCCCAGGTAACAGTCTCCATGGTGTTTTGATGGGCCTGCACCAGGCCCAGAGGACCCAAAGCAGATGGGGTAGTGGGTAAGAGGCCCCACTGTCACTTCGCAGCTGGTTAACCTTGGAGACAAGCCCCTTAACCTCCTCATGCATCTGTTTCTCATCCGTAAAATGGGAATATTAAAAGTAGGAACACTTAGGAGATGGCTGAGAGGACTAAGCATGTCGCTACACGCAAAATGCTTACAACCACGCCCGACACTTAGCAACACTCCATAAATGGCGGGGATGATTACCGTCATTTTATTCTAGCCGGAGGACCTTAGGCTCCCTCCGATGGGCGTGGTAATGAAAGGGGAGCTGGTTTTGGCGTCAGGTTGCTGCAAGGGGTCTGGGGTGCTCTGTGCTCCTCCCAGCACAGCTTTGTGGCTGACACTGACCCGTACTGAAAGCTTTCCCCAAGCTCGAGGCCTGAGACATTCAGGGGAAGGTTTGAGTGACTATGGCTGATAAGCAGACTGTAAGGGAACCCCCTCCAAGTGTCTCATTCAGCACAGGGCCCTGCCCCTGAAGGTTGGGTGGAGCCCCTTGGGATGGACCCCATGCTTGGCCTTGGAAAGACGCCTGGGGTGGGGTGGGGGCATTGAAGACTCAGGTTTTCCCTCAAAAGGCAGCAGACTGCTTTCCTGTCCCTAGAAACTATTCTAAGAAGACCAATGTCTAGGAGAGCTGGGCTTAGACTCCAGAGCATTTATTGTTTTTGTTTGTGTATTGGCTTTGAATCGAGGAAAGGGAGAGAAGATCTGGCTCTGCCCGACCCTCTCACACCTTTGTTAACTCCCTTCCTAACTGCAGGAAAGGCATTTCTCCATCTCTGTCTGTTGAAATGATCCCATCCTTCAAAGCCCATCCTATGTCACTTTCTGTCTCCAATCATCTTTCTCTGCCAGAATCGTTCCCCCCATGTTTTGGGCTTCTCTTGTGGCCTTTGGCCGGGTCTGCGCCGTCTGGTGTCATTTGGGTGCAGGCCTCTTGGCCTCTGTTAGACTGTAACTCCTTGAAGATGGGGGCCCTTCCTACCATCTTTCTTGGAACGCGACATAAGACTTCTCATGTGGCTGGGGCTTGGTGGTAGATTCTGGAGTTGCTCCTGAAAAGTGGCTCCCAGCTGACCATCAGTTGCTATTTCTGGCCTCAGTTCTGACCAGGAGATCAGAGAAACAAGAAGGTTAAGGAGCATGAGCTGGAGAAGAAATCTGTGTGAGGTTGGGAATGGGGCAATTTAAATAGTAGCTACCGTGTCAGGAGCACCTTTTCTGAGCTGCGACCACACTTCATAGCAATTACTCTCCATCCTCAGAAGAACCTGCGGATGGGGGATATTTATGCCTGTTTTACAGAGTGAAGGCTGAATCTCTTGTAGCTTGCACTGGGTTACAGTGGAGCATCTGGCGGGGGTTCCCACCTGGTTCTCTTTGCCACCCACTGCGTATCTCATTGCCTCCAAAGACCTTGGGCTTTTCCTTGCCTTTGGTTTCTGCCTTAACAATGAAGGAGTTGGACGTGGGGCCTGCAGGGGCCCTAACTCTGGAGGCTGAGTACGAACAGGATGCAGATGAGAAGGCGGCCTCTGCAGTGAAACGGTCAGGCCTCTGGCTGCCTCCAGGCCCCTAAGAAAAAGCAGGAGCCACTGCCCACTGGGATGGCCTTTATTCCTGTTGCCCACCTCTTGGGATTAGTGGTGTTTGAAGAAAAGGGCAGAGAGGGCCTTCTAACTCACACCCCTCAGGCTCTTGGCTTCTGCCCTTGCATCCAGGGAACGGGCATCCTTTTCCCAGCCTGCACCTCCTTTGTAGCCCTCATGGGCCCAGCCCCCTAGACCTGCTGGGAGGTCAGTATTTGTGAGTGAGCCCAGCAACTTCCCCACCCCATGAAGTCCCCCCATCCTTGGGCTTCCCAGCTGCCTTCTGGCCCTACAACAGCCTGAAATGCCCCTTGGTGCCCCTGCCCTGGACAGAGAGCAAGGTGTCTGCTGCTGTCGCTGTGGGGAGGCCATCTCTCCTGCCTCTGCTGTGCCCCAGCTCAGGGCAGGCTTGGACACAAGAGGCCCACATAGACCGAGTGGTTGGAACTTGTTTTCAACCATTTGAAGTACTGGATGGGGCCTTTTTAGAAAAAATATCTGCTCAGCCTCTAGGGTTATGGGTACATCCTCTGTGGCAAATTAAGATTCTCACCTCAACTTTTGCCACCTACCAGGTTTCTAGGTGCTCCCAAAGGTGACCAACTGATCCCAGGCAGCCCAGGACCTTCCTAGTTTCAGCACTGAATGTCCATCTTTCCAGGAAACCTCTCAGTCCGAGGCTAACCAGGGCATTTGGGCACCCCAATTCCCATCCCAAACTCCAGCTGCATCCAGGGAATTCTGCTTCTGTAATATTGCTTAGTGGCTAATGAGGGAACTCTGAAGTTAGACAGGCCCTGGCTACTTACCTCTTCCCCCAAGTCAGAGAAGAAAGTGATGTCTGGTTTTCTTCCTTCTTGACAGTCTCCCTTCTACCGTGGCATTAAAAAAAAAAAATCAAAGTCCTAGGAAATGAACTTTAAAAATAGCCCATTTCCCCTAACGCTAGACTGGGTCTGCCCCTCCTGGCGAGTCAGATTCCTAAGGGAAAGGAAAAGAGACGGCGGCATGCTCCACGCCAAATCTGGTGCTGCCCAGGGGCACCCCTCCAGAACAGACCTGGCTTGCCTTCCCAGGAGAGGCCGCCCCGGGCTGCTCTTGACGCCGCAGGCACAGCCCAGCCCCCTGGAGGTCCCCCGTCCCCAGTGACGTCCTGCTCTGTAACCCTCTTCTCCCCCTGCCTGCTCCCCATGGATGGCCTTGCCTGGCCCTTCTCACAAGATCCTCCCCCTTGTTACTCCCAGGCAGACCCAGGTGACAGGTCACTGTGAGTCTTGGCTTGTCACCTAAGGGAAGGGATGCAGTCAGGGGACAGCCTGGGTTTCTTACAGAGCCCTGCATTCCCACTCCTCTCCCTGCCACCCCTGGGTCATGGTCTAGGCCAGCAAAGGTGTCTTTGTGTTCCCTTGGGGAGAGCAGAGCCCAGAAGACAGCAGCTTTGTCTGCTCAGGGCAAGGGTTTGGGTTTCCCCCTTGCTTTCAATCCTGCTTGAAATCTTCACGGCCCGTCCTGGAGAGGAAACCTCTCCCTTGGGCTTTCCCTTCCCTGGTTAGCCATGGCAGAAACAGCCTACCAGGCCCCACCTTGGATGCACAGTGTCCCAGGGAGCGCACAGCAGCGGCAGGAGGCAGGGCGTGCGTCGGCGCTCCCTCTGCGCCCGGGCTCCCTGGCAGGCTGCCCTTTCCCTCATTCATCCGGGCCCGCACTGCTCCAAAGGCAGCCATGAGCTCGTGCTGCAAGGAGCCAGCCCTGCCAGCCTAAGCCCAGTCCCTTTTTGCTCCTTTTTCCCAGGCAGTATCCTCATCATGTGGGTTGCTGGTCCTGTCACCCAGCAACCCTCCACTTCGATGCTCCTGCTGTTTGTTCCCCTGGATCCCCTCCAGAGCTCCCCAGCTCAGGTTTTGTGCAAGAAAGCACCAGGTCTGCAGACAGCCTGACACGGTCACATGTGGCCACTGGTGTCGTTGGTCCCTGGCCAGGGCCACCCCGTGGTGCTCCTTGCTGGGTGTCAGACAGCCGGGCATGGGCTCTGGGAGGCATGTGGATGAAGAGCCACCGTCTTCTTCTTCTTCATCCCCTACAATAACATCTTAGGTCCGTGGTTCTCAGGACCTTCGGCACATCCTTAAAATCTACAGACCGCGGGCCCCGATGCCAATTACTCATCCCAGAGGGTAAGGCCCAGGCATTGCATTTGCTGGAGCTCCCCGGTGTAGCCAGGGCTGAGAGCCCTGTGTTGAGTTATCATGCTGAGCTGGTACAAGCAGCAGTGTGGAACGTGGTGTGGTGGGGACTGAGCCCCTCCACTGGGTCACCCCTACCTAGTTGACGTGGCACAGAGGCACAGCATAGTGAGCAGAGCAGGGGAACATGGTAGGCTAGTGTGTGTGCGTGCGCATGTGCACGGAGAGCAGAGCCAAGTTAAGAAGGGACTTATATGAAAGTAGAAGGGCAGGAAAGCTGTGGTCCAGCCCTGCCGTGGGGCAGAGGACCCCAGGGGCACTCAGGAGAGGTTCCAGGATTGCCCAGCGAGGCAGTGCCTTGCTAAGAATGGCCTGGCAGGATCCTGAGGGTGTGGCACCTGGTTGGGCTGGAAGCCCCATGGCGGAGCCAGGGAGGACAGAGGTAACATGGCTTGCCAGGGACAGAAGAATGGGGTTTCTGTGCTGCTTATCAGGATCGTGGCGCCCAGACGGGATGTGGCGGAGGCTTCCACAGCCCGCCTGGCAGATGGCTGCGGTCAGCACTGTGGCGTGGTGAGGACTTTGGACGAGGAGCCCCACCTCTGATTTGCTGGTGGTACTGGGCTGGCAACTCATGGTTAGGCTGGGATAAGTCGTGTGCCTGCCTGTGAACACGGGGACAGGTGATGGCAGTGGACAGCAAGCCAGCCCCAAAGTGTTTCCATGTCAGACAAGGGACCCAGGAACTGGTGGGACACCCGACCTTCCACGTTGAAGGAGACCTTGGATCCAGGGCCTTGCAAAAAGTCACGAAAACTAGCTGTACTCCTCATCCATTTGGGGGTGAAGAGGGAATACTGAGCAAGTTTGAAGGAAAAGGATCACTTCTCGGAGGGTCTGTCCGAGAAGGCAGGGCTGGGGCTATTGGAATATTGGCAAGATGATACTGGCTAACGAACTCTTAAGGATCATTTCTTCAACAGAAATATATTTCAAATGCCCCCTGTACCTGGAATAGGAGCTCAGGGTCATGTGGGCTATGAGAGTAATGGCAGAAGCCTCTAGAAGAAGCTGCATTTCTGCCCAGGGCTGGTGGGAGCATGCTTGTCAGGGCGCCATAACTTGAGCAGGGCTCCACAGTGGGATCCCAAAGTGGGTTTGGATTCCTCTACCTGGGACCCAGGAGATGAGAAGTGAGACTCTAAACTATGATTCTAAACCTAGTCCCCGAGGTTGGCTCTCGTCAGTCTCCCTGAACAAAACAGGAGTTTGTCCTCCAGCCTTTTGAGGCAAGAAAGGGAACTCGTACCCTATAGACTGGCTGGAGAATGATGGTTAGGAGCTCAGAAAAGGAGGAAGGAAAAGCCAGGCCAACAGAGCCCATTGCCACAGACACACACACACACACACACACACACACACACACACACACACACACACACACACACACACACACACACACACACACACACACACACACTTAAAAAGCAAAGGAACAGAACAACAGCTTTTTCCTAAAAATCACCAGCCAGGTTTCTTTTTGTACCCTAATTTCACTTAATCTCCTTCTCTTCGGTCAAACTGGGACAGAGCTGGGCTTCCCTGGAGGAGGTGCAGAGCAAGGTTGCCTCCCAGCTCTCACCTGTGGAGGTACTTCTGAGACCCAGCTGCCTGGGAAGATCCTTAAGGGCTACCCAGCAGTGACCCCATGGCTTACCATCCAGTGCACCTTGCTACTCAGAAAGGCAGCAGAACAGTCACGTCCAAGCTCATCCAGGTGCCCCACAAACCCGGCTTGCCACTCTTGTCCCCCGTGTGCCGAGGGGAGGGTCCAGAACCCAGCCAGTTCCCGAGGTTCAGCAGGAGAGGAGCATGGAGGTGACCGGAGGAAGCAGAAGCGAGAGCTCAGGCCTCCTGGGAGACTGTTCTCCAGAGCTGAGCCCCCAGCAGACGGAGCACACTCCGAGAGCCAAGTGACAGGACACAAGTCACTAACACCCTGCCAGCACATTCTCTGCCGGCACCATAAGGATCGAGGGTCCCCAGGGACAAGGATAGCATGAAGGAGTGGAAGGTCCGTGTCACCGCTCCCCTCCCCTGTGCTCTCTACCCACACACATGCCCTCCCTTTCTCCTTCCTTCACCTGTCCCAGGTCTCACCTGGATCCCTGCACCAAAGGGTGGAGCTGGGCCCAGGCCCGGGCTCCTCTGTGTGGGGCTGCTTGGTCCTGACGACCCACCTGCGTGTGCCTTATTGGTCTTTCAGGAATTTAGCCATTGGAATTGGAATCCAGAATTTCCCGGAGGGCCTCGCCGTCAGCCTCCCTTTACGAGGAGCCGGCTTCTCCACCTGGAGAGCCTTCTGGTAAGCGCTTCAGAGCACTGGCCATCAGAGGCCAGAGTCGTGTCTGATGTAAAGCTCAGAGCAGTCCTCCATATGGGCTGCTGCTTCCAGAACAACCTCTTCTGACCTGGAGGCAAATCTGCAGCTCCTAGTAAAGTGCCAACAAGGAGGTTGAATCCTGCACCCCCCAAGGCTAGGAGAGCCTCATATTTCCACAGCCTTTCCCCAGGAGTCGTTGCATTAGCTCTAGCATACCCTTGTCAGTGCGAAGACCAGGATTATGTCAACAGGGTCTGGGGAGACGGTGTCGGTCTTTCTAAATCTATTCCATAATTTTGCCCTTCAGTAACATGTAAGGTGAGTCCTCAGTTTTCCGAGGAGAGGACCTTGGCCTGGGCTGTTCAGTGGTGACTCCAAGACTAGAGGTCTAATCTTCTGCCCCTCAACTCAGGGCTCTGAGCCTCGGAATACCTCTTGTTAAAAAATCTCTATACTAGAATGTATGCTGAGAACTTTTAAAGGACTGCTAATAACAGTTGTAAAATGCCTCCCATTTTATAGGGCCTTATGACTTACAAGTTCTTGCACATACTTAAATTATTTTATTTCTACCCTCTATTATCTCTTTCTCCATTGTTGGAGTCTACAGAATAGAGGATTTGGATGAGTGCAGGGGCAGGACTGCCTTAGAGGTTTTTAAATGTGAGTTCCATGAACCTGAAAGCTGACAGGCATTTCTTAACAGCAGAGGCACCATGGGACATGAAGGGAGGGAATGGAGCCTTTGTGGTCCAAGTCCAGACCCTGAGATTAAACTTTTTTGTCTTCTTGCTCTAGTCTGGACTTGACATCAAACTCAGTTTCTCCTGAGGGGACAAAGTCAAGGCCAGGAATTGTACCCACTACACAACCACAGAGCCTGCTGGTCCTTGCACACAAGCATGGGTGTCAGGGAGCAGTGGCCCCTTAGAGGATTCTCCAGCACCGACAGTGTCTCCCGTGGCAACCGTCTGCTCCTGGCCAGGGAGAAGCAGGGAGCCGGGGGACTTCACAGTCCTGTCCTGTCCTCTGGGGAGGCTGGGCACAGAAGTGTCTCTCACTCCCATTTTACAGATGGAGGGATTGAGGCTCTGAGACAGTATATCTCGCCAAATGCCCGCAGCAAGGGGCAGTGGGAGTGATGTTCCCAATTCCTTGTCTTTTGGCATTCAACTGGTAGCAGGTGTGTCTCGCCAGTGGGGCTCAGCTCTGGGTCCAGGTACCAGATCATCTGCTCTCTGACTTCTCCATGCACATGTGGGCTGCTGTTTTAATTAGAGCTTATGTGATTTCAAGCCACAGAGACCCACTCTCACTAGCTCAAATAAAGGGATTTTTTAAAAGGAGAAATCTCACCTTAATCCAAGAGGGGCATAGTGGGGACAGGCCTTTGATATACACGTGGCCAGGTGCATACAAACATGATGTATTCAGGCCCTTGGTACGCACACTTCTCAGCAGAAGTGGATGGTTGCAGCTCCCTCAGAAGGGTTGCACTTGTGGCCTGAACCCCCACACACATCAGGTACAACTGCTCTTGGGAAATGTCCGTAGTACTCCGAATCTGTTCTAGTGTTCAAAAGACAACACAGGCACCAGCCAATGAATGGATATATAACATGGTGTGTCCGTACAGTAAGGTACTCTTCAGTCATAAAGGAATGAAGTACCAATGCACGTTACAACGTGGATGCACCTGGAAAACATTATGCTAGCTGAAATAAGCCAGCAAAAATAGCACATATTGCATGATTCCTTTTGTATGAAATACCAGAATAGGTAAATCCGCAGAGACAAAAGATGGATTAGTGGTTACCAGGGGCTGGGAGGAGGGAGGAATGGGGAGTGGCCGCTTTTTGGGGTGACGAAAATGTCCTGGAATTAGAGAGTGGTGATGGTGGCACAACCTGGTGAATATACCAAAAACCACTGAACGATATGCATGAAATGGGTGTGCCATATGGAATGTGAATCATATGTCAATAATGCTATTTTTAAAAGAAAGTAGAAAACTTTAAAACTCCCAAAGGAACCTGAGAGGGGGGCATCTACTGTAGCTGTGTAACAGGGAGCCGGGAGGTGGTTAAAAAAACAACGAAGTGCTTTTGCACTGCCATGCTCAGATGCAATGTGCCATAGAACGTGTCTGTTCTCTAGAGTTAAGTCGACAGTCTGGACATGCTATGCTGTGTGTCTGCCTGGCCTCTGCACGGGGGCACGTGTCTCTGTTCTCTCCACAGGTACGGGCAGCTGAGCGGCATGGTGGAGCCTCTAGCTGGGGTCTTTGGTGCCTTCGCCGTGGTGCTGGTGGAGCCCATCCTGCCCTACGCCTTGGCCTTTGCTGCTGGCGCCATGGTCTACGTGGTCATGGACGATATCATCCCTGAAGCTCAGATCAGGTTGGAGTGCCTGCCCTCCCTCACCTGCCCCTGGCCCGGCCCAGACCCCAAGCTCCAGAGCTGCCCTTCTTCATTTGCTATTCCTCTCTTTACATCCACTGCATCCTGCCCTTTCCTGGGGTCACCCCCAGCCCTTCTTCAACTGTGCTTCCTGAAACTAAAAAGAGAAAGGAGAAATGGGTGGGTGGGCAGAGACACGGACCAGGCGATTTTAGGCAGTGGAACACACCCGCCGCCTCCCCCACCCCCCTGATGAACAGACTGTTATCTTTGTATACCCCCACCACTCCATCTTTCAACTTTTGGGGGGCTGGAGTGAGGGGAGAGGGGACATCCGTGTTCTCATTGTCCAGCTATAGGCCAGATATTGGGGGTGGGGGCTTCCTCTTTGTTTCCCTTTGGCAGAATGATTTTGAGACTAGATTATAAGGTCAGATTAAATAGTATCTTCAAGGATTTAATTGCCACTCTATTATTTAAGCACAGATTCCAGAGCTAGTACAGGTGTCCCTGGGCAAGGTACTGACTCCTCTATGCCTCAGTCTCCCCACCAGTAAAATGGGAATAATAACAGGTCTGAGTATGGATCTCACGTGGTTATCCTTTGGGATGACATGAGTTAATGAGTTTTCCTGGCATAGCAATATTATGGTCATTATTAATAGCACCAGTGTCATTTCTATCGGAAATGTGTATTGCTGAGGATACCTGCAGCATAGACAGTGTCCCAGACTGCACTAAGGTCTTGCTTTTCTTCCCCCCAAGTGGTAACGGGAAGCTGGCGTCCTGGACCTCCATCCTGGGATTCGTGGTGATGATGTCTCTTGATGTTGGCCTGGGCTAGCGCTGAAATGCTTCGGATCCCAGGAAAGGGAGCACAAGGAAACAGCAATGGTTGGCTTCGACAGGACCCCAAGCCTCGTTCTTTACCTTAAAACATTTTTCCTTTTCATCTCATTATCCTGATTGATGCTGATTATAACATGACAATTTTTACTTTTCTTTTGAGGGAGATGTTGGTTCTATTTGGAATCTCAAGGTGTCATGAACTACAGATTTTTGTTTGGCTCCTGAGCAGACTTGTTCTTCAGCGGGATTACCAAGGACATACAGATCAGGGAAGCCTCTGCTTTCTTACCTTCAGGCTTCCTTGCTAGACACAGTGGCGACTTCCAGGGTCACCGTAGGAGCAAGCTATCGAGAGAGCAGTCTCTCCTGAGAAGGTTTTGCCTGGTGACTCAGAGCAGAATGGCCAGGACACCTCTCGTCTGTCCCTTACTGGAGCGTCATGGACACAGCAACCTGTCCCCAGATCCCAGCCATCCCAGGGAGGAAACAGACCTTCCTCTCCCTCCCCTGGGGACGATGCCATAGGGGAAGGGGCGCCGACAAAGGGATGGGGACCAGTTAGTCTTCCTCTCTTTTGTAAGGCAAAGATGGACACCATTGAAGTTAAAGGAATTCAGACAAGTTTGAACACCCAGTGAGACCTGTGAGAAGAGGACAGAGTGTAGCTTTCATCAGAGACCTCTGCTGTCTATGGATTCCAAGAGCAAAGTGCTCTGTCATGGTTTCCCAATCCTCTAGACATTTACTTTGATAAGGTTTGTAACCTTCATTCTTCTAAGAGACTTGGGGATACCGGCCGACTGCCAGAACGCAAACCCTTCATTTACTTATGGAGGGAGCCACTTAAGCTGATGTAAGTGAGCAGAGGGCATATGGAGTCTGCTGTGTGTCCTTCTCTGGGACCATTTAGTAACTTGTAACCTGACCCAGAACTCTCAGGCTGTAGCAGCCTTTGCTGGAGTTTGACCAGAGACCCTAGGGTGAGAAAGGAAGAAGGGGTAGGAGAAGAAAGAGAGATTTTTACATTGTCCTTGGAAAGTAAATTTTAGCCAAGTCATCGTTCTGAAATGACCCTAAAGAAGGGCTTGAACCACATTAGAAGCCAATCCTAATCTACTCCTTTGTAGGCATAGCTCCTCCAACTGGGGAGGTAGAACCAGTCTGTTTTGAACATAACTAAGGCATGCCGTCCTCACTGGTCAGAGTTGCATATGGGACCTGACATGGGCTTTACCAGCGAGGCAGGCAGTCCAGGAGCCGGGCTTCAATGCCTGCCCTCTGAGTTTACATGTTTGATTGCTTCCAAGGGTAAATACCCTGCTCTGTGAATGCTGTAAGACCCAAAGGCCAACTTCTGCTGGGTCTATGTTACGGTCTTCCGAAGCACTGGTGATCAAAAGAGAAGACACATTCAGAGGTTTGATTGGTTGAAATGAATCGGTCTGGTGGTTGGTGTATGTGTATTCTCATGTCTTTGTATGTAATGCTACATAACGCAAACTTTCTGATGGACAAGACCTCATAACTGTGATTAATATCAATAAAGGGGATATTGTTGCGGATGACCTGTGCTGCGCTCAGTCCTTCTTGAAGCTCCTGCTTTTCTGGGTTGTTAATATAAGAGCTAACAGAAGTTAGTCCTGACATCTCCCCTACCTAACACACCAGTCAAAGCAGAGGAAAGAGCTCTGATGGGACAGGCTGGTTAGATTCATGGGTTCAAACAGCATCCACCTTCAGCTTGCTTAGGGAATTTAATGGAAGGCTATCGGGAGCTCACAGGATCTGTAGCAGAAACAGGCTTGAAAATCGGTTGGATGCAAGAAAACAAGAGGTCTGGGACCATGACCCAATCACATCTCAAAAACATCTCGGTTTGGGTGCCCTGGCCCCCTGTGCTGGCCCCTGGATGCTGAACGGCAACCACTCAACCGCTGTCCCTTGGTGCTACCCCCACCGCCGTGGTAATGAACTCTAACCTCACCCTGACTCTTGGAGTGCAAGCTCCACATTCAACATTCTGGGCAGAAACAGCTAGCTGGCAGAGCGTAGGTCCTGTGTCTATGAACCAGCTGGTCCTGCCCTCTTACCAAGTCTCAGACAATAATGGATTTTCAAATTTTGGAATGAGTTCAGAGGGTGGAGAGCCAAAAGCAGAAAAATAAGTTTATTACGTTGATCACAGCCTTATTCTTTTGCTGTTCCACATCGACAGATAACTTCTCTATTTTCCCTCTTTAAAAAAAACCATTCTGCTTGGATAATGGAGCTGTCCCTCCTGCAATCGAAACTTCACCCTTCCCCTTTCCAAAGGGAAACAACTCCCATGGCCAGCTGTCCCAGTGGTGGGTAATTCCTTTCTTGGGTTCAAAAATTCTAGACTGGTGGTGTCCAAAGTTGAAGAGAGTGAGAATCATTAGGGACAGTGGAGGTGGCACCATCTGTACTCCCACTTATTCCAGACCTGCTCTTATTCCAGGTCTGGCTATGAGAGAAATAGTGCCGCATAGCGATCACGGGTTCTGAACCAAAACCTCTCTTAAAGGACAATACCTCAGCCTCATTAAATATTGTCCCAGAGTTAGTCTTGAAACCACGTCTCCAATAATTCATGTCACAGTTCAAAACAGAGGACTGCTGCTGGGTGATAGGAGCAAACTGCAGGGGTATCTGCCCATTGCCTTGCTGGAAGCAGTGTTGTACAGGATTCCGTGATAGGACAGACAGGAGGCGATTCAGATCCAGGCATATGAGCCTGTTTCAGTGAGCAGAAGTCTGTGCCTTTTTCCTACTAGAAGGGCATTAAGTAGTCTGCAAGTGTCTCGGGAATATCATCAGTATCTGGAGTCAGGGCCCAGTCCCACAGAAGCCATTTCCCGTTGGTAATGGGATTTGATCAGTGTGACCCAGGACATGATGGACAGCTGGCGGCACAGATAACACTCACCTGGTGTCCCCAGTGGTCAGTCTTTACTGAGGCCCGGAAGTCACTCCCGACTTCCCATGCTGGCACAGTAAAGCCAGAATCACTGTAACAATTATATGTCAATAAATTCAGACTAGTTTAAAATCATGTTCTTCCCTCCATTGTTGTGCACCATAAAACTGGATTCATAAATATATTTTTCCCACATTTGTCAATAAAATTTAGAAAACTGTTGAAATCATGCTGGTTTCAAATCCTTTCTCCCTCTTTCAGGGACATGCCGGACATAACTCTGCCATTTCTGGAGATGCCGGGGTAGTAGTGCGTGAGGAGAACTGGTTTCCTCTTGCAGGGTGATGGCTTTAGGCAAAGCAATTACATTATCTTCAAGAATTGTGTTTCAGAAGACTGGAACAGCCCCCTTTGGCTGTTTCAGCAGACAAAGAAGGTTCTTTGAGGATCGAGAATTCAGAGAAGACCAAGCTTTTCATATCCTCCCATCTATCTCTGTTTTAATTCTGTGGATCCCACCACTTCCTGACCAATGCTTTCTATGGAAAGGCTATAATTTTACCAGCATAGAAATTCAGCCAGACCTCGGATCAGATTTTGCATTTGCTTCCCTACTCTTCTCAGCCTTTTGGACTCAGGAGGTAAGAGGATATATAAGAACTGTCAAAGAGACCCCTAGATTTCAGTCTTCTCCTTGAGTTAATAATTTCAGGACTGCAGCCTGCCGGTATTTCCCCCCCTCCCCCATCTGCGTAACAGGACTGCCTCTCAGCCCTCATATCCCTGACTGTCTGATGGCAAAACAACTTACTCCCTCAAGGTTTTGCCCTTAACGGCCTCTTCATCTCAGGGGACTGGTGTGAGAAGTTGAGAGGTGAGGGTGGGTATTAGCATCTGGATCCCATCTGGGGACCGAACAGAAGACATCCCCATCAGGCTGTGCGGAGGGGAGGACCATAGCCCATTAGGTGAAGACTGAGAGCCAGGTGGGGTGCTATGCGCCACGCCACCTCCTTTAAACCTCCTTGCCCTTTATATTATTACCCCCACTTTGCCCACCAGGAAGGTGAGGTCCAGGAAGTCTTACCTGCCAAGGTAGCCGACAGGCAGTGGCAGGGTTGGCTCTGTTAGCCGCAAAGCGTGCAGAAATTCACTTCCCAGACCCTCCTGCCCTGAAGCTTGGCTGGCATGGCGCCACCTCCTGCACAGTCCACCCTCGAATAAATGTTGGCTGAACCTGCGAAAGATGGAAGCAAATGGGAGCCCGGGGCTGTTCTTTTTTCCCCTTTTACATGAAGGCATGATTACATCTAACAAAGGCACGGATCTTAAGTGTATACAGCTCCACCGATTTTTCCCTAGGCAACCCTGGCCAGGGCCTTGCCGCCGGATCTTCGGAAGCCGCAGATGTGGGGACCCCAGCTCTGGGATCCGCCTTCCCCCCTGGCTACATGCCCTGGGCTCTGCCGGCTCGGCCCGCAGGTGCCATCCGACCGGCCAGGTGAGGCTGGGTTGCCTGCGCCGGCGCACGTTCCCAGGGCGGGGCGCCGAGTCACCGGGGAGCCTCCCGTCCCGGCCTCCCGGGGCCGCCTGGCGTGGCGCCGAGGCGGGTCCTGGCCAGGCGCGAGGGCGGCCTCCCGGGCAGCCGGCCGCCGTTTACCTGCGCGGGGCGGGCGGGGCCTCGCCGGGCTTTGCACGCAACGGGCCGCTCCCGGGCCGCCCTCCGGGAGGAAGCCGCCTCGGCGTCACCGCTCTGCGGCGGCGAGGCCAGCCCTACTCCATTAGGGCACCCCTGGCTTCCCGGGGCGCCCTGCCACCTGCGGCTGGTCGCTGCCAGCTTGCCCCATCCCAGGGGGGACCCAGTTTGGAGGAACTGAAATTTATACAAAGAGGAGCGTTCTTTGGAAAAAGTAATATAAAAGGACAAACACAGAATTAGCTTTGCAAGGGGCCTGGAGCCAGCGCCCCTGCATTCAGACTTCATTGGCTTTAAGGTAAGTTCAGCATTACCTCCCTGCTTTTCATTCACGCTGAGCACAGGGCAGGGAGGCCGGCAGTGGAGGGGCATTTAGAGGGTTCTCCAAAAGGTCAGGTGTCCTATTTAGTGAATTTACTTTATGATCATCTTCCTAACACAGCCCAGCCCTGCACCTGTGAGAAGAGGCGGTCGTGTGTTCACAAGCAGGAGGAATACCACTCAAACTTCTGCCTCCCGCCTCCAGCAGGGAGAACGAACCTGGGAGGAGGACGAGCCCTCCTTCCCACAGGATGCAAAGGAAGATCAGCCCCGGGCTGCCAGGGAGAGCTGCAGGAAGCTAACCTGAAACCTTCCTTTGGCTTCTATTCAAGCCTTTTCCCTACTGGTTCTCATCCTCTCGACAGCGTCTGGGTTCTGCCAGTAGCTTGATGGCAAAGGCGCCCTGTGTGGCCATCAGCTGTTAACAAGAGCCGTCACTGAGACCTCTGCAGTTCCTGATGGGGCGGCTTAGCCTTAGGACCCCCAGGCATCCTTGGCACTCAGCTACCATCCTCTGTCCAAGACATGGAAGACATGGATGGATGGATGAGCAACTGGATTAGGCCGGCCCAAGGGAAGGCATGTGATTGTCTGCACAGGGTAAACCTCAGAACATGTCCCAGCATCACTGCCTCACCGATCTCCCAAATTAAAAGATCAGACTGGAAGTTCTATGGGATCTTTTCTGATGCAGTCCCCACTCTCTGGCAAACTATAAGCCGTGAAATTAGTATGTCTCCCACTGGCCTCAGTCTAGCAGGGAGGGGTATGGATCTACCTGTTTGGAGTTGGCGAAGACCCAGCCCTGGGGTTTAGGGCCAGGCTAGCATCTCCCTTCATCTCCATGACCTCCAAGAAGTCCAGGATGTTAGTGAAGAATGAAAACGTAGGACAAGCCGGGGAAGCATGCAGAGAGAGGAGAGGCCCTTAGCCAAAGTTGTGTTCTGCTTTCTAGGTGTGAGTACAAATATGGAAGTGTACCACCTTCCCTCACCTTTGCCTTTTAGGGTTAGGGTTCAGTATGCACTTAGGTCTGCATCCCATGTTGGTCACTCAGGAGGGTGTCCCGAGGAAAAGAACCATTAACTGATTTAAGATGAGCACTGAGGTTTGTCCTCCATCAAGTTTTGAACAGGAACCTGCACCCGATCTGCTTTTTCAGTGAAAAGGCTGTTTGAATTTAATATGTAACTTTGTGGGGAATGTAAAATTGTTCATTTACTAACAAGCCTATAATACAGGTTAAAAAAAAAAGGACCACTCTCGAAATGGTTGATGAATCTGTAGATTTCTTCCATGTGGACATTGGTCATATTTGGTAACTTGTGGGGAGATGGTCATTGTGTTAGTTCTCTGTCGTTGGATAACAAACACCACAAACTGAGGGGCTGAAAGCAACACACGTTATTGTTTCAATTCTCCAGGTCAGGGGTCTGGACACCGTTTAACTGGGTCCCGTGCTCAGGGTCTCACAAGGCTGTAATCTGGGCTGTGTGCTCCTCTGGGGGCTGCGAAGAATCAGCGCTTAGGTGGTTGACAGAATTCAGTTCCTGGCAGTTGTAGGACAGAGGGCCCAGCTTCTTGCTGACTGTCAGCTAGAGGCTTTCCTTAGCTCCTGGGGGCCACCTGTAGCTCCTAGAGGCTCACAGATTGTTGGCACGTGGGCTTTCCCAACATGGCCACATCATCAGATCAGCCCCTGAGTGAGTTTGCAACAGGGAGGCACGTCGTGTAACATAATCACAGGAGTGACCTCCTGTCACCTTTGCCATATACTCTGGGCTTGTAAACCCAGGTCACACAAGTTGGTTTCACAGGTCCATGGGCATCTCTTTCTATAACCGAGATAAGCATGGCATGACAAACTGCATGCAGGTAGGATACGATTTCATTCTGTCTTCTGCACATAGACTTCAGGGCGGTGCGATGAAAAAGTGGATGGGTCAGGTGAGCAGGGAGGCGGCTGGATTCCATGGACGGGTCCTGCTTGAGCCCTGGGGAGCCCTGGCCTTTACTTTTTTCTGTTCTCTGGGGGGTTTCCATAGGCTGACCCCCCAGAACCCCAGAACTGCGGGGTCAGGGCAGGGGCCAACTCGCGGCTTCTTTTCATGACTCAGTGACAGGGACGGGAGATGCTGAGGGCTAGTGGACCATGTCTGCACGACTGCTCCCTCCTACCCACCTCTCTCATGAGCTAAGTATAAAAATGCTTTGGATTCAAGTGACTATTTCCATGTGGACACCTATTGGGGTATGGCTAAGAGGCCTTCATTTTAGTCAATGCCTTTATTTCAGTCTAGAAACTTACAAATCAGCTTCCAACACCACATATTTCATGGCAATGGCTCTGTCAGTCTCAGCTGTTGGTTCTACTTTGCAGGTAAAAGGAAGGGAGAGAGAGGGAAAACAATAACCAAAAAACAGGGCCCGCTGCCAGGTCTGTAAGAGTGCATAGACCTAGAAGTCTCCCAAGGATTTTTTTTTTTAAATACCTGTATATCAGAAACTTGTGTAATAGACTTTCACAATAAAAACAACACAAGAGAAATCTCATAGGTCAAAATCAAACCTTATCTTTCTTGCTTTGCAACCCAAACTTTAATGTAAGAGAGAGGTTGGATGAATAGATGTTCAGATTGTCTGGAGCAGATTAAAATGGATCATGCTCTGGAAACCAGAAAGGTTCATGAACCTCCATCTTTCCTAAGAGCTGTTTCCTTACTCAATACATCATGCCTGTTTTGGAGGAGGGATGTTGTAGGTGTGTGTGTTTGTTTAACGTAGAGTTCTTGGCAAATGAAACGTTCCTGGCAAGCCCATCGGGTTGGCAGGTGCTGAAAAGTAAATCCCTTTTTTCCGAACCAGTTTCCCAGGTTCCCATCAACATCCTCGCAGCTCCACCAGGCAGTGGCACCTCTCTTAGCCCTCAGTAGACCCAGACCCTGGACACAACCGCCTTTGGCTGGATGACACAGCCATCAAGGTCAAAGGGAGGACCAGCTTTAGGTCTTTTCTGTGATGGGCTCCATCATTCTGAATATTCATTTCCCAGCTGTGAAAGTCAAAGATGAAAACAGGTGGATGGTGTAGCCTCATCTTAAGGTTTGGGCTGTGCTGGGTTGGGGTGGAAGGGGCAGGCCAAGGGAAAAGGAGAGGCAGAGGTTAACAGGGGTTCGGGTTGGCCCCGTTGGCACCACGGAAGTTGTGCTGTCATGGTCCTGGCTGACTGAACAACGAGGCTTTGAGAAAAGGCAAGATTCCTCAAGGGAGCTCTCTTAGAATTCACAGCCCTGACTGAGCGCGTGTCTGCATAAGAGATGACAACATGGATAGCATGGCAGATTGTGATCAGCCTTGGCAGGGGAGCTCCAAGCGGGGCTTTGTGGTTTGGAGAGGTGCAGCAAACAAGCAGGGCACAACACACCGCCCCCTCCCCCACCCAGCTCAGCTTCCATTGCCTCCCTCCTTGTACAAGTCAGGGAGGCTAGCCCCACCCACATGGCCCCTGGGATATTACCCATAAGCACCTGATGCCTTGCTTTTTCGGGTTCACTGCCTTCCTGTGTTGCTCATGTCCCATGAACCGGTCAGCACCATTCTTTATGGGGATTTGGCTGCCAGGTATAAAGAGGAACTGAGTCAGTCCAGGGTGTGAAATGCTTAAATAGGTTAAGAAGAAGGTCAGGATCTTGCTGATCCCCTATGCATTTGGCTGTGGTTGTTCGCATTTATATTACCTCTTTAATCTTAATCTTAACCATCCTAATCTAAGAACAAAAATAACAAGAGGAAAAGAGTCAGTGAATAACTGAATCCACGTAGCTTGAACCATATGCTAGTTAAAAGTGGAACTGCTGCTCTCTCAAACATCCTACAAAAATAATGATGATCTCCTGCAGGCTATTTCGATGCTTTACCCAGGGTACGAGATAAGTAAAAGTGATTTTTGCCTGCCATCCTACGTAGCCAATCTGCCCTTCCTTCTGCCTAATACGTCTATGTGACAGTCTTCTTGTAACCCTTCCGTACAGCTTTGATGTTTGGGAACTGCCTTAAGCCCCCTGATCTCTATTTGTGTGATGTAAATCTGGTACTACAACAGAGGTATTTTCAGAGTAAATGTCACTAGGTGCTGCTGTGGAACCCAACCAAAAATGATGAGTGGTTTACTGTCCAACGCTGGCAGGAGCTTACTCACCCTTAACTGTCTGATTAAAAAAGCAAACCAAATCTATAATTTGAAAGCAAGGCCAAATCTGCTCACTTGTTCTACAAGGCACACAAAAATTCTTGCACTGGCGGATTTATCCTTCTTCTGTTTTTGCCTTTAAGATTTGTTTTTGTTCGACTTTTTATTATGGAGAATTTTGAACCTGCACTCAAGTAAACAGAATGGGGTCACGAACCCCCGTGAATCCATCACCCAGTTCCGACAACTACCAAGCCCTGGCCAGTACACCCCCCACTCCTCATGATTTGGGGAAAAAAAATACCAGACATTCATGCCATTTCTACTCATGTACGGTTCAGTATGTACCTCGAAAAGGAAAGGATTTCTTATTTTACATGACCCTAATACAATTGTCACACCAAAATAAGTGACATTGTACAATTTACTTCAAATACTGCATATATCTTATTTCTTCCCTTAGGCTGAGTAGTGGCCTTTAGCCAAAAACAATAAATCCTTACCCAGTATTATTCAGCTCACATATTCTATATTTCTAAGGGAATTTGTGCTTTTCCCCAAATTCATTATTAGCTTATTTCATTCCCATAAGTAAGCTTGTGGGGTAAGCACAGCTATGAGACCCAGGGGCAGAACTGAATACACACTAATCAGAGCTCTGACGTGGCCTGGGCCGTCTGTGCCTGTGACCCCGGCCCTGAGGCACAGCAGATCTGAGCATACCCTCCCCTCCTGTCTCCTCCCTCTGTGTTGAGCGCCAGGGCCGCCCAGGGATCTGCAAAGGAAGACTTCCCAGTGACTGGCAGTCACACGGATAGAGAGTGGGAGTGGGGGGAGGGACCAGACATGATAGGACAGCCAAGAATGGTTTGGAGGACTTGTCAAGAAATACAAATACTACCACGGGCAGCACCCCTGGATGCCAGTTTCAGGTTCTCTCAGGCCATCAAGTTCCCACATTTCTGTAGAGCCAGCCACCTCTCTGGCTCCAGGGCACAGTGTTACACCTTTCTGGTTGGTGTTGCATTTGTAGGGAATCCTCTCTGGGCATTCATTCATCCTTCCATCTTCCTTCTTCCTGGGCGTGATTCTGTCCTTTAAACTGCCAGCCACAGGAGCCAGGGGCAGGCACTGCCCAGGTGTGCCTCGTGTTTGCTAAAGTAGCTGGAAAAACCCTCTGCCCGCCTGGGCATATGGTTTTCTTACTGAAGCTCTCTTGGGGCTGATTTTAGGAGGGGATGTGTCCATTTCAGCAGCATCCTCTCTAGCCCTGGTTGGCTTCTGGGAATGAAAGCCTAGTGCTTAGTTCACCCAGGTCCCCACCCTGTGCTTTGGAAGGTTGACTGACACTTTGCGTGTCAGCTAGAGCTGCGTGCTGGAGGCCTGGGGCTTCGCTGGAGAATGTGGGTCATGACTTGCATTGTGAGCATCAAGGGCCCTGACGAGCGCTGATGGATTTGGCTTCCTTGCGGATCCCGAGCTCTGGGCGGGGACAAAGGGGAGCATTGTTCAGCAGGGCAGGCCTCTGCCTGTGAACCCACTCATTTGCCTGACGGTAGAGACAGGTGTATCACACACTCAGCGTGCCAGAGCGACGCTGGGTGATTAAGATCTTGGCTTTGTGCCCCAGGGCCAGGCAGAGAGAGGCAGATGTGCAGTCAGGAATGGCTGTGGTCACTCTGTTCTCCCTGCAAACTGGCCCCTGACTTTTCTTCTCTGAGCTTGCTCTTCTGAGCTCTGCTCCTAAAAATAGCATCTGTAAGCGATGGGAAGCTGCATCCCGTCCTGACATTTCACCCTTTTTAGCTTAAGGGCGGCCGTAGGGTGCTGGGCATCTTCACTGGGGAAGGCAAATTAAGACACGTTGAGCTAAGGCCGAGAGAGCACCTCCTGGCCACGCTCCACGCCGTGGGCACCTGGAGGGACTATGTCATGTCTCCCAGGAGACTTCCGGCTGGACCAACCCTGGCCAGGGGTCCTGTGTGGGTAGTAGTTTCCTTGCACCCTCTGGACTGTGGCTGTAAGTGCTCCAAACTATTTTTGTCATTTTTTTTAATTAAAATTTTATTTTTATGAAGTACCAGACAAATAAAGCTTAATAAATCAAATAGCACAGTAACATTTTTAATGCAAGTCTAATGCTCTGCCCTCTTCCTCATCAACTGTGAATCTGCTCCCTCTGAAAGCACCTTTTCAGTTCCAGTATATTTACCTCCAATTTCCCAGCACCATGGTATTTCCCCCTATTTGGATTTTGGACATTATTGACTTTTTACCTTAAAAAGTGGAAGTATCCTTAGCCTTCCATCTGACATCAAGCAGTAAAATCCTCCTTATCATGGCTTAACCAAAGGAGGGTGTTTCACAGAACTTACAGGGTAGCAGAGGTTCACTCGGCAGTGGGAGCAGTGCCTCCTCACCCTGTAATCCTTAGCATGTACCTGCCTTACACGCACTCACACTTTCCTAAACAGAATGACCCAGATTGTATACAAAGCTGCAACATGCCTAGTATAGTAGACAAAGATATCTCCATCCTCAGCCCCAGAGCTGTGCATATCTTGTCACAGGGCTAAGGGGAAATCAAGGTTGCAGGTGGAATTAAGGTTGCTAATCAGCTGACCTTGAGATGGAGAGATTATCCTGGGTTATCCTGATGGGCCCACTGTGATCACAAGGGTCCTTCTATGTGGAACATGGAGCAGATGGGATGTGAGAAAGACTTGCTCGGTCACTGCAGGCTTTCCAGAGAAAAGGGCTATGAGCAAGGACTAGGCAGCTTCTAGAAGCTGGAAGAGGAAAGAAAATGAATTTTCTGCTAGAGCTTCCAGCAGGAGCTGATGCTTCCCTGCCTTCTTACCTCCTGTGTTGCTGTTAAATTGTTCGACACTATTCAGATTGCTGGTCCTGCGTGTTACCTCTTCCGTTTCTTCCCCTCTCACCTCCCTCCTTTGAAGGTCTTCTTTTTATTTCTGGTGAGCTGAAATTTTATGGTACAGGATGTTGATGTGCGTCTGTTTTCATTCATTTCGCTGGGCCCTGGATTGCCCTTTTCAATTTTGAAACTCATGTCCATTTTCTTTCATTATTTATCTCACAATGTCCTCCCCTCAATTTTTTCTGTTTCTCTCTGGGAATTTGCATCTCTTGAATCTTGGAACTCCTGGCTTGATACTCTTTCTTCTGCCCCTTATATTCACCATGTCTTTCTCTTCTCTGCCACTTAACATTATATTCCAATTCTGCTTTTCCTTTTTGGCACCTTCTGCCACACTTTTAATTTCCAAAAGTTTGAATTGCTATAATAATCCTTTCTGTAGTCCCCTGTTCTTATGTCTTGAATGCAATACTTTCTTCCCTCTCTCCAAGAATGATAATGAAAGGAGTAGGTTTTCACTTCCGGGAAGACGGCGGTGTGAGCAGGGCAGCAGAAATCTCCTCCCAACACTATATTTATCTATGAAAACACAGCAACTACATCTATTCCTTAAAGAGAGACGAGAATACACAGGAAAGCGCACAGTGTGCAACTACACCCGAGAGGACTCGGCACCCCAAGAGGCGGGTAAGTCTTAAAGAGCCCAGCTGACATACATGGCAACTATCAGTGACCAATTCTATAGCCATGAAAAGACAGAGGAATATGGTTCAGACCAAAATCAACCAGACAACCCCAGAGAGGGAGTCTGAAGGGATGGAAATGCACAGTCTTCCTGAAAAGAATTCAGAATAAAAGTCATAACCATGCTGATGGACCTACAGAGAAATGTGCAAGAGCTGAGGGAGGAAGTGAGGGAACTGAGGAAAGACAATACAGAAATCAGACAAGCGATCGACGGGCTTAACAGCAGAATGGATGAGATGCAAGAGACTGTTAATGGAATAGAAAACAGAGAACAGGAGTACAGAGCAGCTGAGGCAGAGAGAGATAAAAGGATTTCTAGGAATGAAAATATTAAGAGAACTGTGTGACCAATCCAAACGGAACAATATTCGCATTATAGGAGTACCAGAGGAAGAAGAGAGAGAAAAAGGGACTGAAAGTGTCTTTGAAGAAATAATTGCTGAAAACTTTCCCTCACTGGGGAAGGAAGTAGTCTCGCAGTCCACCGAAGCTCATAGATCTCCCAACACAAGGGACCCAAGGAAGACAACACCAAGACACATAATAATTAAGATGGCAAAGATCAAAGATAAAGACAGGGTATTAAAGGCAGCTAGAGAGAGAAAAAAGATCACCTACAAAGGAAAACCCATCAGATTATCATCAGACTTCTCAACAGAAACCTTACAGGCCAGAAGAGAATGGCATGATATATTTAACGTTATGAAACAGAAGGGCCTCGAACCAAGAATATTGTATCCAGCATGATTATCATTTAAATATGATGGAGGGATTAAACAATTTCCAGACAAACGAAAGTTGAGAGAGTTTGCCTCTCATAAACCATCACTACAGGATATCTTAAATAGACTGCTCTAGATGGAAGTAGACCTATGGCTAAAAAGATGTCACCAGAGAAAATAAAATCATAGCAAAGAAAGCAGACCACCCAAATACTAACTAAAGACAAAGAATAAAACACCTATTATAGAAAGAATGGAGGAGGAGGAATAAGAAGGGAGAGAAATAAAGAAACATCAGACTGTGTTTACAATAACTTAAGAAGAAAGTTAAGTTAGATTGTTAGATAGTAAAGAAGCAACCCTTGAACCCTTGGTAACCACGAATCTAAAGCCAGCAAAGGCAATAAGTACAAATCTATCAATAATCACCCTAAATGTAAATGGACTGAATGCACCAATCAAAAGACACAGAGTAACAGAATGGATAAAAAAGTAAGACCCATCTATATGCTGCGTACAAGAAACTCACCTCAAATCCAAAGATATACACAGACTAAAAGTGAAGGGATGGAAAAAGATATTTCATGCAAACAACAAAGAGAAAAAAGCAGGTGTTGCAGTACTTGTATCAGACAAAATAGACTTCAAAACGAAGAAAGTAGCAAAAGATAAAGAAGGACATTACATAATGATAAAGGGGTCAGTCCAACAAGAAGATATAACCATTATAAATATATATGCACCCAACACAGGAGCGCCAGCATATGTGAGACAAATACTAACAGAATTAAAGGAGGAAATAGACAGCAATGCATTCATCTTAGGAGACTTCAACACACCACTCACTCCAGAGGACAGATCAACCAGACAGAAAATAAGTAAAGACACAGAGGCACTGAACAACACACTAGAACAGATGGACCTAACAGACATCTACCGGACTCTACACCCAAAAGCAACAGGATACACATTCTTCTCAAGTGCACATGGAACATTTTCCAGAAAAGACCACATACTAGGCCACAAAAAGAGCCTCAGTAATTTCAAAAATATTGAAATCCTACCAAGCAACTTCTCAGATCACCAAGGTATAAAACTAGAAATAAATTTTAGAAAGAAACCAAAAAGGCTCACAAATACATGGAGACTTAACAACACTCTCCTAGTTAATCAATGGGTTAAGGACCAAATCAAAACAGAAATCAAAGAATATATGGAGACTAATGACAACAACAACACAAAGCCACAACCTCTGTGGGACGCAGCAAAGGCAGTTCTAAGAGGAAAGTATATTGCAATCCAGGCCTATTTAAAAAAGGAAGAACATTCCCAAATGAATAGTCTAAAGACACAATTACAGAAATTGGAAAAAGAAGAACAAATGAGGCCCAAAGTCACCAGAAGGAGGGACATAATAAAGATTAGAGAAGAAATAAATAAAATTGAGAAGAATAAAACAATAGAAAAAATCAATAAAACAAAGAGCTGGTTCTTTGAAAAAATAAACAAAATAGAAAAACCCCTAGCCAGACTCATTAAGAGAAAAAGAGAATCTATACACATAAACACAATCAGAAATGAGAAAGGAAAAATCACGACGGACCCCACAGAAATACAAAGAACCATAAGAGAATATTATGAGAACCTATATGCTAACAAGCTGGAAAACCTAGAAGAAATGGACAACTTCTTAGAAAAATACAACCTTCCAAGACTGACCAAGCAAGAAACAGAAAAACTAAACAGAACAATCACCAGCGACGAAATCGAATTGGTAATCAAAAAACTACCCAAGAACAAAACCCCCGGGCCTGATGGATTCACCTCTGAATTCTACCAGACATATAGAGAAGAAATAACACCGATTCTCCTTAAAGTTTTCCAAAAAATAGAAGAGGAGGGAATACTTCCAAACTCATTCTATGAAGCCAGCATCACTCTAATACCAAAACCGGGCAAAGATCTCACCAAAAAAGAAAATTACAGACCAATATCCCTGATGAACGTAGATGCAAAAATACTCAACAAAATATTAGCAAACCGAATTCAAAAATACATCAAGAGGATCATACACCATGATCAAGTGGGATTCATCCCAGGGATGCAAGGATGGTACAACATTCGAAAATCCATCAACATCATCCACCACATCAACAAAAAGAAGGACAAAAACCACATGATCATCTCCATAGATGCTGAAAAAGCATTTGACAAAATTCAGCATGCATTCCTGATTAAAACTCTCAACAAAATGGGTATAGACGGCAAGTACCTCAACATCATAAAGGCTATATATGACAAACCCACAGCTAACATCATACTTAACGGCGAGACGCTGAAAGCTTTTCATCTAAGATCGGGAACAAGACAGGGATGCCCACTCTCTCCACTGTTATTCAACATAGTACTGGAGGTCCTAGCCACGGCAATCAGACAAAACAAAGACATACAAGGCATCCAGATTGGTAAAGAAGAAGTCAAATTGTCACTATTTGCAGATGACATGATGCTGTACATAAAAAACCCTAAAGACTCCATTCCAAAACTACTAGAACTAATATCTGAATTCAGCAAAGTTGCAGGATACAAAATTAACACACAGAAATCTGTTGCTTTCCTATACACTAATGATGAACTAACAGAATGAGAAATCAGAAAAATAATTCCATTCAGAATTGCATCAAAAAGAATAAAATACCTAGGAATAAACCTAACGAAGGAAGTGAAAGACCTGTACTCTGAAAACTACAAGACACTCCTAAGAGAAATTAAAGAGGACAGTAACAAATGGAAATGCATCCCATGCTCTTGGCTAGGAAGAATAAATATTGTCAAAATGGCTATACTACCTAAAGCAATCTACAGATTCAATGTAATCCCTATCAAACTACCAACAGCTTTCTTCAATGAACTGGAACAAATAATTCTAAAATTCATATGGAACCACAAAAGACCCCGAATAGCCAAAGCAATCCTGAGAAGGAGGAATAAAACAGGGGGAATTACACTCCCTGACTTCAAGCTCTACTACAAAGCCACAGTAATCAAGACAATTTGGTATTGGCACAAAAACAGACCCACAGACCAGTGGAACAGAATAGAAAATCCAAACATTAACCCAAACATATACAGTCAATTAATATTTGATAAAAGTGCCTTGGATATACAATGGGGAGATGACAGCCTCTTCAGCAGCTGGTGTTGGAAAAACTGGACAGCTACATGTAAGAGAATGAAACTGGACTACTGTCTAGCCCCATACACAAAGGTAAACTCAAGGTGGATCAAAGACCTGAATGGAAGTCATGAAACCATAAAACTCTTAGAAAAAAACATAGGCAAAAATCACTTGTACATAAACATGAGCGACTTCTTCATGAACATATCTCCCTGGGCAAGGGAAACAAAAGCAAAAATGAACAAGTGGGACTATATCAAGCTGAAAAGCTTCTGTACAGCAAAGGACACCATCAGTAGAACAAAAAGACATCCTACAGTATGGGAGAATATATTCATAAAAAACGTATCTGATAAAGGGTTGACATCCAAAATATATAAAGAACTCATGCACCTTAACAAACAGAAAGCAAATAATCCAATTAAGAAATGGGCAGAGGACATGAATAGACACTTCTCCAAAGAAGAAATTCAGATGGCCAACAGGCACATGAAAAGATGCTCCACATCACTAATCATCAGAGAAATGCAGATTAAAACCACAATGAGATATCACCTCACACCAGTGAGGATGGCCAACATCCAAAACACAAACAACAACAAATGTTGGCGAGGATGTGGAGAAAAGGGAACCCTCCTACACTGCGGGTGGGACTGCAAATTAGTTCAACCATTGTGGAAAGCAGTATGGAGGTTCCTGAAAAAACTCAAAATAGAAATATCACTTGACCCAGGAATTCCACTCCTAGGAATTTACCCTAAGAATGCAGCAGCCCAATTTGAAAAGGACAGATGCACCCCTATGTTTATTGCAGCACTATTTACCATAGCCAAGAAATGGAAGCAACCCAAGTGTCCATCAGTAGATGAATGGATAAAGAAGATGTGGTACAGATACACAATGGAATATTATTCAGCCATAAGAAGAAAACAAATCCTACCATTTGCAACAACATGGATGGAGCTAGAGGGTATTATGCTCAGTGAAATAAGCCAAGCCGAAAAAGACAAGTATCAAATGATTTCACTCATATGTGGAGTATAAGAACAAAGAAAAAAACTGAAGGAACAAAACAGCAGCAGACTCACAGAACCCAAGAACGGACTAATAGTTACCAAAGGGAAAGGGACTGGGGAAAATGGGCGGGAAGGGAGGGATAAGAGGGAAAAAGGGGCATTACGATTAGCAGATATAATGTTTGGGGGGCACGGGGAGGGCAGTACAACTCAGAGAAGACAAGTAGTGATTCTATAGCATCTCATTATGCTGATGGACAGTGACTGTAATGGGGTTGGTGGGGGGGACCTGATGAACGGGTAGTTTAATAACCGTAATATTGCACATGTAATTGTAGATTAATGATAATAAAATAAATTATATTAAAAAAAAAGGAAAGGAGCAGGTTTTGTTATGTTTCTGTTTTCTTCTACTCCCTGCATTGCCTCAGTTTCCCCTGGGCTTCTTTTCTTCTCCCCCGACCCTGCTTTGTTGTTTTGGTCTCTGTCCTACTTGGGACTCTCTCCCAAGGTCTCCTGTGCTTGCCTCATTGGAAGCTCTGTACAGAGGGCTGGGTGGATGGGACCTGCCAGCTGGTGAGCCCAACTGGAGGGTGTTGGGCCAGAGAATAGAGTTTTCATTGCAGAACCTCAAATACCCAATCTTTGGGTCTTTTCTCTTGGGATGACCAATTTCATCATGAGAAATGCAGATGTTTTGTGTGTGCTGTGGGAGAGCTGGGGGGTGGTTGTAAGTTGGTTGCTAACAGTGGGAGAGCTGACTGGTGAAGGGCATGCAGACATTCCCGTAATAGGTCTCTGCTTCCAGACTTGCCTGTGTCCTCTGCAGTGTCCACATCTGGACTCTGTCTGGTTCAGTTTCTGCAGAAACAGAATTGTCAATCTGTTGGGTTGGAGGGGAAGTTGACTGGCTGCACGGAGTGGGGACATGCTGGGGATCTGGGTGCTCCAGCACCCTGCTGTGGACTGTCATGGAGTCTGCTGTCCCCGCCCCAGCCCCGGCCTTCAGAGGCAACCCATGCCTCCAATTGTCTTGCCTTCCCAGTGTTCCAAGAGGCGTTGCAGCTGCTCGTGTGTTCTCCCCTCTGTAGACAGCTGGGCTTCAGCTTTCTCTACTCAATGCAATCAGTTGCTGACTTTCAAAATTGTCTGGTGTCTCTCCTCTCTGGTTTTCTTTGTCTTTCTGACTTTTTTTCTCCTTTTAAATTCAACTGCTGTCACTCCAGTGGTTTGGGGAAGGAGTGCAAAGACTCACATGTGCTCAATCCACCGTGTTTGACTGGAAGTCTCCCTGATCTTCTATTGCTCACATCCCAGGAACAGGCTGCAGGAACCCTGGCCCAACAGATCTCTCTACATCACTGGTGGGAACTGAACCCAGAGATATTAAAAGCAAACACTGACACATAGCAGATGTTTGGTTGGTCAGTTGTGGCTCACAAATATTAATTAATTGCATATGATGTCACATATACTGGAAATACAAAAATGTCAAAGTTGGTGAGTGAGAGAAAAAGAGAGTGAGAGAATAAGTGCTTATCAGGGTTTCATGCATTGTCTTGCGTATTCCTCAAATAAAGCTTTCAGAGAGGCCATACAACGTTTACAGATAGAAGCTAATCTGCCTGGTACCCTCCTGAAAGTGACTGGGGCCTGGCATTGAAGCCCAGGTCTGTGTACCTCCACAGCCAGTGTGGTCTGCTCCAACCCACTCTGCTTTTTATTGCTTTGATTCTTTGCTGACATGACAGCCTTGGGCTCTGCTCTCAGAATCCTAGATTAACATTTTGCCTTCTATTTCTCTGCTCTGCCATGCTCAGCTTGTTTTTGGCCTCAGGGTTGCACCTCAGGGTCAAAAAATGGCTGCTGCCGCCCATGAATCATATCCCTATCTGTAGTGGGTTGAATAGCATTTCCCCAAACTTCATGTATTAGAACCATAAAATGTGACTTTATAGGGGCTTTGCAGATGTCATTAAGGAAAGGCTCAAGAAGAGATCATGTTGGATTAGAGTGAGCCCTAAATCTAACAGCATATCTTCATAAGAGACAGAAAGGGGCACGCAGACAGAGTCAGGCCACACGAAGATGGAGTTGGAGATTACAGGGATGGTGCTACAAGCCAAGGAATGCCAGGAGCCCCCAGAAGCTGGAACTGGTAGGGAAGCATTCTCTGCTAGAGCTTTTGGAAGGAATGTGTCCCTGCTGACACCTGGAGTTTGTATTTCTAGCCTCCAGACTATGAGAGAATATGTTTTAAGCCACTAGGTCTGTGGTAATTTGTTGTGGCGGCCCTTGGAAACTCATATACCCTCCAGGGCTGGAAGGGGAGGGAAAGTCAGCATCACCTGCATCCCTCTTTGTTTATCAGGAGAGCAAAATATATCGTAGAAGCCCCTTGGCAAGCTTCCTGTAACTTCTCCTTGTTGAGAAACATGTAATATAGCCGCAAAGGAGTCTGGAAAGCTAAGAGTAGAATTTTTGTTTTTCCAAAAGTGGCAGTTCTGAGTTCTGATGACATTGTTTGTCCTCTGGATTGTACACATGATCAGGACACACTAACAAGTCAGCGTACCGCTTCCCTGAAGCCAGGGGACTAGGGAACGTCTTCTCTGATCTCTGCCTTCCCTTCTTCCCATGACCTCCTTCCTTCCTGTTTTCTCCTGTTTCTCTAACCACATGCATCCTGTGTATAATATGAAGGAGGGTCTTGAATGTTAAAGAAGATAATAGGCAATGAACTCACCTAGCACATCATTTGTGCTCAATAAAAAGTATACAGAAAGGAGCCTTAGAAAGGTAAGATTAGATATAAAAAATGAAAATGGCAAAAGACTTTCTGAATGCTGAGAACTGTACAGCCTTAGAGAACCTAAGCATGGAAGGAAGAGCCATGTGTGTTAGATTAGTAAGTGCACTTCTCCTGGAAGCTGGGTCATGGTTTGGACCAATGCTTCTCACACTTGAATGTGCATTAAAAAAATCACTCATAGAATTTACCCAAAGCAGATTCCTGGTTTCCCATGCCCTACCCCTAGTCATTGGATGGGTCTGGAACAGGGCCTGGGAATCTGCATCTTTAAACAAGCCCCACCAAAGTGATCTATCTACTTCCCATTTGTGACCGGATTCCTGAGGTTCATTCTGTCTCAAGATTCTGAGATTCTGTGAGAGCTGCCTGAATTGATTTTCAGATACTTTTGGAAAGAAGCAGGATGCAGCTCTCTATTCCTGGCTTTTTTTATAGGGATTTTGGCATAGCGGGTATTCAGTCTCTGAGGAACATTCCACAAAGGGGGCTCCTATAGTGTTTGCAGACCTCCATGCGGCTGCAGGCACACCCGGGGCCAGAGGCAGTGTTGCTTGGCTGTTGCAGGCCAAGCGGGAAGAACACAGCATTCCGTGGGCTGTTATTACAGGGCTCCTGTAAACCCCTGTGGGCGTGCATACACATACACACAGCCACCTGCTGGGACAAAGAGATGGGGGGAGGGGGGGTTTCTGCAAGGGGACCTGTACCTGCCTTCCAAGGAAGGTGGGGGGGGATCAAGCCGGTTAGAGTGGAGTTGGGATGCCGTCACCTTTGAACATTCCAACAGTGATTATCTCTCTGCCTTGCCCTGTCCAGACCTGAAAAATGATCCCTCATTGTTGTGTGAATTCCTCTATCTGTCCACCACCCTTCTGTTTAATCTCTCTCTGCACATCACACCACACATGCTCTCAGATACATCTACTTCCCTCTGTGAGCCTCTCTTAAAGTTTCTTTTATATAAATAAGGCACAAAAGATAAAGTGCTTAGAACAGCACCCAGCACAGAGGAGGCTCTAGATAAATGCCAGCCATTATTTATTGTCTTATTCCTCTCGGGCACACCTCCTGCTGACCTCACTGTCACACCCTTCCTCCCAGTGCCCCCCGCCCCGCCCCGATCCATCCACCTTCCTCACCCACTCGGCCGCCCCTGCCATTCCCAGCTCTGTGGGGTCTGGCACTGTTTCATTGCCAGCCCATTTCCTGGCTGCACAAAGGGGGCCTTTGTGACAGGTCCTTCCAGATGTTGGGTGTTTGGAAAACATTCCAGTCAGAAGGTGTTTGGCCTCTGGATGCCCTCGGAAGAGGAAAGAATCCAGGACAGGGATCCAGGAGCGGCAGTCCTAGACTCGGAGTTAGGACTCCCTGAGGGAATAGGGGAAAGCTGTGGGTGCCTTGCAGTATTATTTCCTCCGTCCTCATCCATTTTTGATTCACTCCCCACTTCACTGATGGGGCGGCAGAGGTCCTGCCCCCGCGCCTCTCCCGTGTGCTGCCTTCCAGGTGACAGAGGCTGGTCACTTGCCTGACTCATCTGATCCAGGTTTCAGGGACAGGTCCAAGGTGCAGTGGGCTCAGTGTGTCTCCCTAAAATCTACATTCAGGACCTCTGACCCCCAGTGTGACTATATCGGAGATGGGGCTTTCAGGGAGGCAGTAAGGTAAAACGAGGTCATAGGGTGGTGTCTTCATCCAATAAGATTGGTGGCTTTATAAGAGGAGGAAGAGAGCCCACAGCCAGAAGGCAGCCATTAGCAAGCCAGGAAGAGAGCTCTCCCAGAATCGGACCATGTTGGCACCCCGATCTCAGACTTCCAGCCTCCAGAACTGTGAGAAATGAGTGTCTGTCATTCAAGCCACCCAGCCTGTGGTATTTGGTTAGAGCGGCCTGAGTGGACCAAGACACAGGCAAGAATTGTGATTCACACTGAAACAAAAAACCGTAGCCTCAAGAAGATGAGTGACTGTTAAACAGCAGACACACAACCAGAACCTGGGGTCCTGACTTGAAATCCAACGCTTTCCTATTACGAAGGCCTGCTCTTTATCATTTCTCTGAGAAAAAAAGAAATACCACCCCTTTTGGGGGTTCACCTGCCTGGCGGTGTGACTGGATAATGCCACTTCCTGACTCTAGGCAGCTCCCTCCCTCACTGTCCCAGCGATTCATGGGACGTCAGGAAGCGGATCATGACCAGAGGAACTGAGGCCCAGAGTGGCTGGGCTGCCCGAGGTTACACAGCGAGTGAGTCAGGGGGAGGGCAGGACTGGAGGCCAGCTTTGGTGGGTCAGCATGGCGCCCTTTCCTGACAGCCCCACATCATGGAAGTGTGGGAGGTTCAGGACCATGGTTCAGCCATTCCTAGAAAACCCAGCCGATGGACAGCCTCCTTCCTGCTTCTTGGGGCTCTGCCCAGTCAGAGGCCATCCCCTCTGTTCCCATTAAGCTGGTCTCCATTCCCTGTGTGCATTCTCTGCCCTCGCCTGGCCCGGGTGCTCTGTGCTCCTTGCCAGCAGTGGCCCCTTTCATCGCTGGGCCTCAGTTTCTCTCTTTACAAAGCATCCGTTCTCCTCCAGAGGGTCGATTACAGGGAAAAGAAGGACCTCTCAAGAAGAGAGAAGGGCGTGGGAGGCAGTGGGTGTAGGAAAAGTCGGGCCACAGGAGGTAGTTGTTTGGAGAGAGTCAGGTTGAAATAGTGGGGCTTCCATAGTCTGTGTGTGTGGCCACCAGAAAGTGGCTTTTTCACTTCTGTGGAGTGTGGGTCGTCAGCATCATAATACCTAGTTGGGTTTGGGGAGGATATCATATAGCCTCAAAATGTGCTTAAATGTGCTTAAAACAGTGCCTGTCACATATGGGCAAGGAGTGATGGCTAAATAACGCGTTACATTTGTTATTTTGTATGTATCTACTACCACACAATACATTAGACCGAGTCGGAGACGATGTTCACCTGCAAGCAGTGGTCCATTCAACACCGATTCAGCATGTGCTCTGAGCAGGCTCAAGGGCTTACCCAGCTCTGTGGGAACAAGCCGGTGAGTTATGTGCCTCCACACCGTTTATTGATTTACAAGAAAGAGCTTCAGCGACGCCAGTGTTATAAAGTCCCTCCTTCACTGAGGTATCTCGGACAGAAGCGCTGGGAGAGGCTTCGTGGAGGAGGAGTTTGATGCTCAGCTGCTCTGGCTCCCCTCCGGGTGTGGGGCTCAATGTGTTCCCCCAGCTGGTCTGCGGAGATTCCGCCTTGGTCTTGAATGAGAGCAATTGTGTGAGTGGGGAGGAGCTGGCTGTGGAGTTCAATCATTAATTTGCCACAATTAAACCAGAGACTTCTGTCTCCAGCAGCAGATAAGCAAGGGAAGAGCTTACAGCAGGGACAGGAGGGGCGGCTTTGACAAACCCCTTGTGAAGGGCAGGCAGGCGGGGCTGACAGTATGGATGGCGGCCTGTCGATGCTCTTCTGAGGCTATTGCCTGTCATCAGGCATCTGGGGGATCTAGGAGGGCAGGTGACAGCTGCAGGCGTAAGGGGGAAACCCCAGCTAGGCTTTCTTTAGAGTCCGCAGGGCCACTGGGGAAGGCTTTGGGGCCTTTGAGGCAGCAGGTTGGTGAAACCAGAGGCAACTGGGCTCTGCACAGACGGTGATCAGCCCAGGGGCAAGGGCTTTCCTGGGGAAGAAGGGAAGGGAGCAGGCAGCATGAGGTTAGACTCCAGGAATTTCCTCCTCCAGCAGTGATAACGAGAACAGCGAGAACAGCGCAAGTGCTTGCTCTGAGCCCAGCACAGGCCCTGTGCAAGAATTCACTGATTCCCATAATCCACAAGGTAGGCACTTTTACTATCCCTTTATAGAGATGAGGAGACTGGGTCTGGCAGAGTTAAATGCCTTGCCCATGGTCATGTAGCCCAAAGGTAGTAGACATGGGCACTGAACCCAGACAGCATTTTCTTAGAGCTTCTTGGTCCCAGATATCCTCTGTCCCCAAAGGTGCCTGTCAATCAGAGATGTTTTAGGACAGCCTTATCTCTGGAATCTTCCTTGGTCCTCTCGTTCTGGCATTCATCATCTGGTTTGGCCATACACCGACACACGCATACACCACGTGCACATATGACATGTGCACACATACATGTATGCACACACATATATATCACATGCACACACATATCATACCACATACACACCACACACATGCCACCCACAAGCAAGTATCACACACACACACACACACACATATCACCCTCTGCAGAGCTGGCATGACTGCAACAGAATCATTGATCCGACAGCAGCAGACTCTCTACCCCAGGGCAGCTGTAGGAAGACCAGTGGCCTTCCTGGAATACACCGAGGGTTGTGTAGACCCACCAACACTTGGCTGCCACAGCCACACTGCAAAACAAATCTCATAGTGTGTGTCCCTTGAAGTTGTCCACACTTACTGCACATTGGCCGCTGTAACTGGGTCATCCTTCGTCTTTATAGGAGGTCTGCTGGGAGCACTTTAAACTCCTGTAAGAACTCATTAAACTTTGCAGTGGTCTTGAGATAGTGACTGGGACCATCCCTGTCCACAGTGACCTTATTAAATTGAGGCCCAAGAAGGTTGAGCATGTGGTGTAAGATTGGCTAGGGAGCCACAAATTCAGTAGAGAGAAAACAAAATCCAAAACGCGACCTCGCAAGCCCCTGTCACGCCAAGGTCGGCAGAGATTCTAAGACAAAGTGGATAGGTGCCCACATGCCCTTCGTACTGAAATCACTTGGCCAATCTGCTAAACAATCACGCAGTGACTCAGGAGCCTTGTTTTGACTGACGCGCTGCCTCTTCTCCTCGGAGGTGGTCGTGTTTGCCCGGTGATTTTCCCCGAGGTACTCAAAAGGAGGTACAGGCAGTTTTGCATGTGCAGCCTTGGGTTCCCCCCTCATTCCCCCTAGAAGAGTGGGTGGGTTTATAGAGCTGTCAAGGAATGATGGACTGACCGATGCCACCTGCAAAATTGGAGGTGGCCTGGCCTGAGGACTGGCTTTGAGTCATAGATCTAGAGTAGGGTCTGACATTGGGGCTAGATCGCTCTGTGTGGTGGAGGCGGTCCTGTGCCCTGTGGGGTGCTCAGTGGCATCCTGGTCCCCACCCACTAAATGCCAGTACCATGCCCACCCCCAGCTGAGACAACCAAAGTGTCTCCAGACAGTGCCGGGTTCCTGGGGGAAGGGGGGAGAGATGGCTGCGGTTGACAGCCACTGGAATAGATGTTTTTAAAGTTGGGGGTACAACTCTCTTCGAGAGTCACCCTGCCTCAGCCCCTTTACCTTCTCTGTCCCTCCCCACCCTTCCCATCTCTGCAGTGGGGTTGTGATGTCGAGTCAGGAAGACGGCAAATCTCAGGCCCTGCCTCACAGCGCTTCTGCCACTGGCGAATTTGCTTCCAGTTGATCATTTCGAGAAGCAGGCCGTGGGCTAGAGGGTTGGCGTATGGCAGCTGGAGACATGGGGCTTGCTTTGTTTCCCCCTCAAAGTCCTCATTCTCTGCAAAGTCCCAGAGTGGCCAGCCGAGAGTCAAGTCCCCTCTGCAGGCGAGGACAGGCAGGCAGCACAAACGCCCCTCTGTCCTCTCTCCCAAGGCAGCTTCCCTTCCTCCGTCCTCCCCCCTCCCCTTTCAAACACTCTTGCTTTTTCCCCTCCTCTTGCCCTGCCGCCCCTCCCCCGTCCCTGTCCGGGTACACCTGACTTATTCATTTATTTACGGTTGAGTCCTGGGGCTGAGGGTTAGTTTGGGTCTATTAAGTTTGCTCCTTTTCCTGCCTGGGAACCCGGGTAATGAGTAACCATAGCGTGCTACAGGCAGCTGTCTCGGACAAACCCGGAGACGCCGTGGGAGCTGCATAAGGGAGCGTTTGTTCTGTCCCTGCTCAACAGTTCCTTGTGCAGGAGGCAGGGTGATGGGAGGGAGGGAGGGAGGGAGGGACAGACACTAAATCACTGCAGTTTTGACAATTCCTCTCTTCTGCCCACTGCCCCCCCTGCCGCCACCCCATCCTTTGCCCACCTACGCCCATTCTCAAGGACCGAAGAGTTCAGACTGCTCTCCCTGACTCCAGGAACCTGGGGACAGGCTGATCCAGGGCTTGTGAGGTGCTTTTCAGTGAGTTGTTGCTGACATGGAGCCTGAGGGTTGATTTTTACCGTGGGGGTGGGTTCCACGCTCTGGGTCTCTCCCTGTATAGATTCACGCAATGCCTAGTTCTTCAGTTCATTCAACGATCTTATAAATCTCTAGATAACTATTCCCTGTCTGTGTGCCTGGATGTGCCATAAAGCTCTTTGAAAAGGGCTTTCAGACAGCAGTTCGAGCGTATTCTAGGATTAGTCATATGTCCCTGTGATCAATGTGGGGCTCATTAGGGACGTACTTAATTTATATTATTATGTAGACAAGAGAGACAGACCAAGACATATTTTGCACACTTGGCCTTTGGAAAGTCTCCCAAAGGGTAGTGACATCCATTCATTCAGTGTACAGGTATTAAATACCCACAACAAGCCAGCTGCTTGGCTAGGTACTAGGGGCAACTACGAAATGAACAGGGCATGATTCTTACCTCAGGTTCACAACGTGGGGAGGACAACTGGAAAGAGCTCAGGTCCCTGGATCGCAGTTATATAAGGTGGAATGGGATTGTGCCCTAAGAGGGAGAGGAGGAAAAGATCAAATTCTTTTGGGAGCATGAAGGAAGACTAGGCTCCAGGAAGTGAAGACAAAGCGTGGCCCCTCCTTTAGGCAAAGGAAAAGTTTCAGCAGAGAAACTGAGGCAGGCAAACATGAGGCATCTTTGGGGAACAAGGAGGAGCTGGGATGGTTGATTCTGACAGCAGAATCAAGATCCATGGTGTGTTTTAGATGAATCAGGCTGTGCTGTGTAAGGGAAGACATGAGTGATGTGGACACCAGTTAGGAGATGCCAGCCACTGAGATAGAAGCAAAGGAGAAAAGACAGGATGGACAAGACAGGGAAGCATGGGGTAGTGGGGGCTTAGCAACTGGCAGAGAATGCCGAGTGGAAGTAGCCAGGAGGACAGAGCTGGAGCAACACAACAAATCAAAAGGTGCAGTGAAGGGTCAGAGCTGAGCAGCAGGACGGGCGGTGTGGCTGCAACGTGTCGAGTTTGCAAGGCCAGCAGGCTACCCAGGAGCAGAGGTCCCGAAGCAGCTGGAATGAAGGTCTAGAGCTTGGATGGGAAGTCAGGGCTGTCATCTCTCCTAGCTTCCCACTCTAATTCTGTGAGGGTGGGGACATCCTCGAGATGCAGGCTGGATGTCTTCCCTCTGCCCATCCTGGTCCTGTCTCCACCCTTCCCCAGCCTGCTCTGTGCCCTGAGAGGTGCCCTATCTGGACGTGCCAAGAGGCCCTCTTGGCCTCTGGATTCTATCTGGCTTCGGCTGGTGGAGCAACGGGAAGGAGACTGGGTGGTGAGAGGAGAGTTCCCACAGTTCTTGGCATGGGGTTCTCCCTCTGAAGCTCCCCTCTCTAGAAACAACTTTCCCCCAGGTCCCTTCCGACTTAGTGGGGGTCAAGCTCACCACTGTGGCAGGTCCTGAGGCTCTGCACTCTCCCTCCTTGGTTTGCTGGCATGCCCTGGTATATAGCCCCTGTCTTAAAACTCTCTTCAATCTGCCAATTTGGATGGGCCATCTGGATCCTAGCAGGACCCTAAACAATACAAAAGCCACAGAGTCGAAGGACACGGAGAACATGTCCCATCTTCTTCTCACAGAGGATGTTCCTGACCCATCAAGGCCTTTGAAGAAATGGATAAATGATCAGTACAGTGGAGAAAAGCTGTACAAGTTGAAATGAGTCACATATTTTCTAAGTGTCATCCATCAAGCTGAACATTAATGTACTGGCACTTGATCTTTTGCTTTTTAACATTTCTAGATTCTTCTCTGTCATACGAGGTCTGCTACAGACTTCCTCAAATAACTCCAAAGCTTCGTCTGAACACTGAGTGGCTGCTCTAAGTAGAAGCCATGCCCCCCTTTGAGTAGCTTCCGCCTTCTTTCCTGTGAGCTGATGGAGTTTGCCACGGTGGGCCACCGATAGTGGAACCAGCATTGCCTAAGCAGAAAGGAATTCTCAGCTGGAACATTTGCCTCTTTTTAAGTTTACTGAGACTTCTTCCAAAACAGAAGTTTTAGCTGGAAGACACTCTATGTAAGTAACAGTTTATTTTAAAATGTGCGTGTGCACGCCATGCCAGGGTGGCCCGCCCATCTTTAGAGTTGCTGTTGTTCTCTTTATCATGACACATAGTTTGGGAATTGATCTTTTCTGTTGCAAGTGGCGGACACCCAAAGGGAACTAGCATGGACCCAAAATGGAATTTATCGGGAGGATTTGGGGACAAACCTAAATGAAAGAATGGACTTATCAAAAGGCAGGTTGTAAAGAATGTAGTCTCTCTTCAGAGTGCACGTGGAATTATTTATTTCCTCTGTGCATTAGCTTTCTTCTCTTTGCTGCAGACACACTTTATTGATGTAGTGGGAAGAGAAGTTGTTCTTAAATGAAGGGAGGAGTACTAGGCAACTTAATGTTCATTACAGGCATTGTTTAACAGCAATCATTTTTAGAAACAAGGTAATCAGCATTAAGAAATTTTACTAGGCTCAACAAGTACCATTTCACATATTAACATTTTAATAGACAGAAGCTATCCATTAAGCAAATAAATAAACTGGGTAATTGCAGTGTCCATGTAGGAACAACTTGTTATTTTTTGACGGCTGATGGATGCACCCTAGTTATTTGAGGGTGGTGACCGCACCTGTGTGATGATGGACCATAAATGAGATGACACAGGGTCAAGCCCCAACTTATGTGACCTTGGGCAAGTCACTCAACGTGCCTGACCTTGTTTCCTTATCTACGAAATGGGAATAACGGTACCTGCCACCTCAAAGTGTTGACATGAAGCTTGAATGATATAATGCTTTGTAAAAGGATGTTGCCAAGCCTCTTGGAGTTTAAGATCCAAGAGGGAAGAAACTCTGATATATAAATCCCAACAGTACCTCAGTGCTATAGGCCTTCTGCATCTCGTTGGTCTTCAGAGTTGTCTTGCAACAGAAGGAGGGACAGGAAAACTCTCCACATTTGAGATGGAGTGAACAGGTCCAGAAGGTTGGGTGACTTCTCTATGATCACACAAGGGAGTCAGTATCAGAGTAGGTTAGGCGTCCAGACTTCTGCCTGGTGCAGTCAACATGACTGGTTTTTAGTCATGGACGCCTTCGGTGCAAATGATACAAACCCTGGCATACCTTTTTGCCAGTGAGGACATGCACCATTTCACACAGTGAGAAGTCCAGAGGCAGGATGGGTTCTCACACTAGTCAATTCACGTCACTGGGGCCCAGGACCTTTGATGTTAGCTCTCACAGTCCCATAGTTGTCTTCATCCTAAGGTGTCACTGGCAAGGTTGCAAGATGGCTGCTGTTGGCCATTAAGGCTACAAGCTTTCTCATTCACAAAGGAAAACAGAGAAAAACCTCTCATCCAGGCATGAAATGTTTTATTCTATATATAGCAGTTCTACACTGCTATGTAAAGAACTACCTTAAAATTTAGTGGCTGAAAACTACAAACATTGATTGTACTATATCTCACAATTTGATAGGTCACAATTTGGGCCAAGGCTAGCAAAATAATTCTCCTGTCTCATGTGACATCTGTGGAGGTCACTCCGTGGCTTTTCAGCTGGTGGGTGGCTAGTCTCGGGGGTCCGAGGTAGTCTCACTCAATCTCTGACCCCTTGCTGGGTGGAGATCTATCAGCTGGGGTGGTCAACCAGAGAACCTACAACTGATTGCTCCAAAGTGGTGCTCGCAGAATACTCAGAATCTCCCATGGCGGCTCCAAGGGTCCAGAGAGGGTGCTCCAAGAAACGGAATGGCTTCTCACGATTCAGCTTCAGCAATCTAGGAATGTTCCTTATAGCACATTTTCTTGATGAAACAAGTCATTACTCTCCAGATACAAGGAGAGAGGAATTAGACGCTGCCTCTCCATGGGAGGAGGAATGAAGAATTTGTGACCATCTTTGTGTGTCCTTTGGTCTGACTGGTCCAATTTATGTCAAGTTCACCCATCTTTTTCCAGAGCTGGAACACTTGCCAGGGGAAAGCCCAGGGTTGATTGGCTTGGACTAATTAGGGTCCCCATCTAGAGCTGGGCATGAGGTGGGTCCTGGACAAAATCTGGGCTCCACTGGGAAGGAGAAAGAAGGGATGGCAGGCAATCGGGGGCACCAGCAAATGGTGGGCTCTCTTCCCATCTCTGCCATCTCACCTAAATTCTGATATCAAGAAACTCTACCCACACACACTCATTTCTGGAATAATTCAACCATGTTATGAGAGATAATTAAAGGGTGCAAGAAATGAAACATTGAAAGAGAAAAAAAATAGCTCATACCTGAATATATGCTTTTGTATTTATAGGAAGCTCATGAAGAGAAACATGGGAAATGTTGTGTTGTATGAGCCATCTTGGAAACATCCTGTTATAAAAGCCATCTTGGCAAATCTGATAAACTTTCCTAGCCTTAAAGGAGGCCTTCCTAATAGTTTTGTGGGTAGTACAGAGCACATCAGGACTCTAAAACATGCAAAATGCTGGGACTAATGTGCTGGGATGAAATCCCTTTCCCATCCTGCCTCTAGGCTCACACCCTGGTTAGCCTCTCGTCTAACACGCACTGTTTTGGTCTTTTTGTTTCTCCTTGTCCTGGCAGTGACTCCACCCCTGGGCAAGGGAGCAGCTGCCTTCTTTGGACTCCTTTGCACTTGCTTTGGGTTGATTGCACGACATTGAGCCTGGGCTGTCTCACTACCTTCAGTTGCACACACCCATCTCCCAATTAGTCCGGGACCTCCTTGTCTGCTTCTCCTCTGCTTTTATTTTGCACGCCGTCTGTCCTGCCCTCCCTCTTTTGCTCTTTCCTCTTCTCCTCCTTTCTTCTTTCTTTCTTGTCTCAATTTCTTCATCATTTAATAATAATGATAACAGTTAATATAGATTAAGCACATACTTTTTTCCAGACACCATGCTAATTATTTTTCACTCATTATCTTATTTATTCCTTACACACATACACACACACACACACATTGAAACTATGATGTAGGTTCTGTTTCTGTGTCCATTTTAACAGAGTATGAAACTGGGACAGGTGGCAAAGCGGGCACTCAGACTCAGAGGAGGTAAACTCAATATTCCAGAACCCACATTCTTACTGTATCACCTTTTCACACTGTCTAATGAGACACACAAGGACACACACATATACACGCACCTATTTGTAAGGCTTTCAATGAAAACACAGATTGCTGAAATAACAGCAACAAAAAAGTGGACCCATGATTCATTCATTCAATTACTCGAACAATTCTAAAGTTAGTGTCTTCTCTGGGCCAGGTCCAGTGCTAGGTAAGTAGGATCCAACAGAGAAACCTGCTCCCAAAGGCAATAAATAACACACGTGATAAAGTATAATGTAGTATCTACTGGTGGTCGATAAATGCTTTGAAAAAGGAAAAGTAGATCATGTTTGACATAGTCCCACTTACTTATTTTTGTTTTGTTGCCTGTGATTTTGGTGTCATATCCGTGGACTGTTGCCAAGACCAGTGTCATGGAGTTTTTCTCCTAAGTTTTGTTCTAGGAGTTTTACAGTCCCAGGTCTTATGTGTAAGTCTTTAATACAGTTTGAGCTTCTTTTTGTGTATGGTGTAAGGGTCTCATTTTATTCTTTTGCATGGGGTATTCGTGGCACCTTTGTCAAAGATCAGTTGGCTATGTACGTCAGGTGATCTATTTTGTTCCATTGGTCTATGTGTCTGTCTTTATGCCAGTGTCATACTGTTTTGATTACTGCGACTTTGTAATATATTTTGAAAGCAGGATGTATGAGGCCTCCAGCTGTGGTTGTCTGTCTCAAGATTTATTTGTCTAGCTGTGGTCTTTTATGGACACATGAATAGATAAAGAAAATGTAGTATATACACACACTGGAGTATTATTCAGCCTTAAAAAAGGAACCTTTGCAATATGCAATGTGGATGAGCCCTAAGGACACTATGCTAAGTGAAATAAGCCAGTCATGAAGACAAAGACTGCCTGATCTCACTTATAAGAGGTATCTAAAATAGTCTCATTCATAGAATCAACAAGCAGAATGATTATTGCCAAGAAGTTGAGGGAAGGGAGAATGTGGCACTTCTAATCAATGGGCACAAAGTTTCAGTAGTTGTATTCTACATTTTGTTAAGGGGAAAATTTTGTTAAGGGGAAAATCTCATGTTAAGTGTTCTTACCACAGTAAAATAATTAAAGAGAAAGAAAGAAAGAAAAGTAGAATAGGGTGGAGGGAATCTCCAGTCCTGGAGGGCTCATCTGGCAGCTTAGTTATAATTTTAAATGGGGACTTTAAAATGCAACATTTGAGCAAAAATTGAAGGAGTTTGCATCTCTCCTTTTTGTGTATTTCACTGCCGAGTTTAGTACCCTGCTAAATGAGCATTCAGGTGTGAAAAAAATATTATTTAATGATGGTATTACCCATTATTTCTGGCTTCTAATTTGTCCATTAAAATAAATATATGCCCTTTAAGCACAGAGAGTCTGTCATTCTTCAGCTGCTCCAGATTGCCTGGTTGAACCCAGGTCAAGTCATAGATTTTAGAACAAGAAAGAATGCTGCCCCACCCTTCATTTTATAGGTGAGTTTTGAGTGTCTGGCCAAAAGTCACATAGTGAACTAGAAATGTAGTAAGCAATTAATATGAAATCATGTGCATATATGGAAGTGCACCTCAACAGAGGGACTCAGACGGCCAAGAATGGAGAGCAGACTGTCACTTCTTGGTTCCTGCTTTGTGTTAGAAATTTCTAGATCTTACGATTTGCCACTAAATATTATATTCCAACTGCTTTAAGTATTTTCAATGATATTGGTTTTATTTCATTGCTACCTTAGGTAACATTGAAATTATTCTATGCTCAGTTGGAATGCCAGAGTGTAGCCAGGCCATCACTCAGAGACAGTGTTCTTAGGGCACACGGGTACCCTTCTTCCTTCTCCCTTCAGTTCTTTGTCTCTCTGAGCTCCTGGCAATCATTAGCTCATTTTCTATCTCTAGGGATCTATGGATTTGCCCATTCTGGATATTTCAGATATATGGCATCATACAATAAAGTGGCCTTTTGTGTCTGTCTTCTTCACTTAGCATGATGTTTTCAAGGTTCCTGTTATAGCATGTATCAATGCTGAATCAAACCTTGTTGCTGAGTAATATTCCATTATATGGATATACCACTTTCATTGATCTATTAATTAGTTTATTCACATTTGGGTTGTTTCCACAGTTTGCTGTTACGACCAGTGCTTCTGTGAATATTTATGAACAACTTTTTGTATGGACATATGTTTTCAATTCTCTTGGGTATATACCTAGTAGAATTGCTGGGTCATGCCATAATGCTGTCTTTAATCATTTGAGGATTGCCAGACTGTTTTCCAAAATAACTGTACCATTTTACATTCCTACCAGCAGTGTATGAGGGTTCTAATTTCTCCACATCCTCACCAACACTTATTATCATATCACCTTTACAAAGAAGTAGTTTTACTACTTCCTTTCCAATCTCGATAACTTTATTTAATTTTCTTGCCTAATTGCTGTGGCTAGAACCCCTAGTTGTGTAGAAGTGGTGAGAGTGGACATCTTTGTTTTGCTCCTGACCAGAAAACATCTGGTCTTTCACGTTAAGTATGATGTTAGCTGTGGGTTTTTCATAGGTGACCTCAATCAGGTTGAGGAAGTTCCCTTCCATTCCTAGTTTTTTGAGTGTTTTTATTATGAAAAGGTTTTGGATTTTGTCAAATGCTTTTTATGCATAAAGATGATCATGCAGTTTTACTCAATTATACAATACAATAGTGTATTACATTAACTGATTTTCTTATATTCAATCAACTTTGCATGCCTGGGATAAATCATACTTGGTCATGGTATATGATCTTTTTTATATGTTTCTAGATTTGGTTTGCTAGCACTTTGTGGAGGATTTTTGCATCTAAGTTCATAAGGGATATTGGCTTGTAATTTTCTTTTCTTGTGATGTCTTTGTCTTGTTTTGGTAACAAGTAATACTGGGTGTTACTGGATATTAGGGTAATACTGACCTCATAGAGTAAGTTGGGAAGTGATCCCTTCTATTGGATTTTTTGGAAGAATTTGTGAAGGATTACTGTTAATTCTTCTTTAAATGTTTGGTAGCATTCATCTGTGAAGCCATCTGGTCCTGGCATTTTCTTTATGTGAGGTTTTTAAAAATTATTTTTAAAATTCAATTTATTTATTTGTTATAGGTGTATCAGAATATTCTACTCCTCAGATAATTTTTGAAAATAGGTAGCTTAAAGGTCATTTTGTCAAAAAATAATTAAAAAGCTGCTCTTTCCATTTGTCCACTTTCTCAGTGTTGAACTTGCCATGTGGTTTGACTTGCAGTAAAACCATGGAATGAGACCCCCTCCCTGCTCTTCAGGGCCTGGATCTGCTGCTCGTCATCTGTGTAACTGTGGGAAGGTCACTCTGTGTCTCTGAATGCCAGTTTCCTCATTTGGAAAATGGGTTTGATCACAAAAGGTGTGGAGGGATGAGGTGATAGGTCTATCATATGCCTAGCAGATAATAGCTCCTCAACAATGATTATTTGTTTGTTCTGTCAATATCTGATGAGCACCTACTTCCTGCTGGGTGCTCCTCTAGGAACTAGAGCTACAGAGGGGAAGAAAACCAGAGACTCTGGTAGCTACATGCCAGTGGAAAGTATTTAGGAGGGCCCTGCCTGATTTTAAAGCTCGAGGGGAGAGGTGGGCGCAGGATCACACAGGTGATTTAGATTTATAATGAACAGTGCTAAGTTAGAGGACCCATCTTGCTTTGACCATGTGGGCTTACCTGAGGGTTCTGTTCCCTTTCCAGTGTCATCTCGGGACAGACCTCGGAGCAGACCTTTGGGACTTCAGAACATGACTACTTCTGAAATGCAATCTCTGAGCCTTACCACCTTTACATGAATTCACTGCACCCCCTCCAGAAACCTGGATTCATGGCTCTGACTCACCAATCAGCTTACTTGCCCTGAGGACAGGATGAAGAAAGAGGTCAGAAGTGCTACTCAGTTGGGGTCCCTTCTCATTGACACATGAGGAGCCAAGGATGTGTCCCCACCACCTCCAGCCCTCAGGGTCCTGGGTTAGCAGGTATCATGGAGGTGGGAGATATCTCAGGGTGATCAAAGAGAGCTTTTTGAAGGAAGTGAATTGTGGGCAGAGAACTGTAGGATATAAATGGGGCAGGCATGCCAAGATCTGGGGCATGAGGGAGTTCCAGGCAGAAGCACCTGCCTGTTGGTATGCCATCTTCTCCTCTCTCTTCCCATCCAGTCTTTCTAATACAGACTCCATCTCCCTCAGAGCCTCACTGGAGCTGGGGCAGGAGAGCAGGCTGCACTTTCCAGCTCATTGCTTCTTCCAAATAGTATCTTTTAGGCAAGAGCTGAGTCTCGAGTCTTCGAGCTCCCACTGACAATTGACGGATGCAAATGGCTTTTGCGGCCATTAGGACCATCGCACTGCTGAGACAGTTCAGGATTAGCTGAAAAATGATTTGCCTTTCTGGTTTATTTAGTGGCTAGAATCCGAATTTCCCAAGGGGAAATCACTGGATTTCTTAATGAGGAAATCAAGGCTCATAGGTAAACTCTGTCCTTGGTGGGTTTTGTGCTTCAGTGGGTCACATATTTACGGTGCCTCCCCAAGGGTGCAGACATCACTCTGACAGACATCTGGGGTTCTTAGCCGCAGCTTCCAGAGAGAGGAGGCGGCTCTCCCAGCCCCTGCCACGGCCCTGACACTCCTTGCCACCCCTGTCCTTCTCTACTTCTCTCTTGCAGCTTCCTTACCCAGGGCCAGTCTCAGCCAAGTGACGGGTCACATGGTGATCTGCAGGGGGACAGGGACCATCCCTGGGACACCCGCTAGGTCCCATTTCTGGGTAATCAGACTAAAGTCTCATTTTCTTTGGATAGAAAATCTTACCTGTGGTATGGCAGATTAGCCTGAAGATCTTTTGATCTTCAGCCTCCTGGCATCACTGATGGAAACCGTGTCTTAGGGGAAGGGGCTTCCTTTAGGGCTGGGCTCAGAACCCAGGTTCACGAAAGTGCATCAGCAAATTGATGCACACCATCTCCATCAGGGCATCTCCTACAGGGAGGCTGGCTTCTGCTGAAAAACCAGTAGCTGGTTCCTCTTCCCAAGGAGACCATGGGGCTTGGGCTCCCTGGCTTAATTGATTTAGAACATGGCTGTTGCATTGAACTGAATGGCGATTCCTGCCTTCTCCCGAAAGCCTGGTCTCCTAAAAGGGCCCCACTGTCAGGTCAGCTTCCTCCCCTAGCTTTTAGTGATTGCAGCTACTTTGCTGTGTGACCTGGATGAGTTTCTTGCCCTCTCTGGGCCTCATTTTCCACATCTGTAAAATGAAACACTGAACAAATTCCTCAGGAATGTGCCTTCTGCTACTAAGTTGAAGGGTCACATTCCTGTCATTTTCCCCTGCCCTGGGCTTGGTACTTAGAAGCCTCTTAATAAATATTTAACTGAATGAATGAAAATATGATGGCTTGGTTTTACACTGCATCACCTGGGCCTTTTCTATGCAACCTGTGACAGCCTGATGGCTTATGACCTCATCGGACAGAGACTTGTACATAAGGCCAACCCCTCATTTTCCTGCAGGAAACCCAGAGTCTTCTAATTAAGGGCTGACCCAGAAGTTGAATCTGAGCCAGCTCCTTCCTTCCACCTGGGATTTCTTCACTAGACAGCCATCCCTTCTGCTGGTCTGAGTTCTGGCCGGCAGCAAGGCAGGAGATATCAGGGGAAAATTGACAGGTTGTTCCGTCAGAATAACTGGAGTTCTAAGCCCATTCATGCATCTACCTGCAGGTGACCTTGACCAAGGTCTTTGGCCCTCTCTAAGCCATGTTCTCATTTGTAAGGGGGCTAATGGGCCCCACCTGACTGGGTTGGGGGGCCAGGCTTAGATACACATGTCAGCCATCATTAGCCCTCTGCCTCCCTGCCACTCCCTCCCCACCTCTTCCAGCCCTTCAAACTCCTCAGTCAGGGAGAAGAAGAGGCCAGAACTCTCAGTGCTGGGTGAGGTAAGTGAGGAGGCTGATTTCAGAACCTCCAGCAAGCAGAGCCTCAGTGTTCTGAGAGGAGGGCCCGGGTGCACCTACTCCCTGCTGGAGGGCAGGAGGGGTGTGTGGGGCCACCGCCCTTTCCCAGCACTGCTCAGTCCCATCTCCCACCATCTGACCTGCTCCCTGGAATGTTAGAAATGACCGAAGGGAGAAGGCAGGGCGTCTCAAGTGAATGCCTGGACCTGGTTGTCTTTGGGAACATTTGCATTAAAAAACTTCTTGCAAAATCTGGGCAGGGCTTCCTGCTCACCCTGAGGAGGAGCCCTGCACAAGCCCCAGGCTCTGGTTCCCAACCCCCACACTCCCCCACCCCTTTATGTGATTCCATATTGGATTCTGCTAGGTGGCTCCCATGCCTTGCATCACCTTGTCCTGGCACACCTGGGTGTCTAGGGCTTTCTGAAGCCATTCCATTGCCAGGGGAGAATGTGGGCTCTTGGTTGGACAGCTTCTTGCCATCTGTGGAAGATGTGGGGGAGAGGTGGTTGTCACATCTCACCTGGACATGAGACTGTATCACACCTGCATGACAGTGTCCTATAGCAGAAGAGCGGAGCTATGGTTTTCTCCCATCATCCCCCAGCATGCACCTTTTTTTTGAAATCCCAGCCTTTGTCTCAGCCACCATTACACTATCCTTTCACCAAAATACTCTGCTTTTAAAGCCCAAGTTGAGTTTGGCCCTCCCAGGATGCCATCTAAGACTCTACCAGTTGTTCACACCACCATCTCAGGTGTAGGAGTGTGTGTGCACAGTGGTAATCTAGTTTGGATCAATGATGTAACTTGCACTTTCCTTGGAGAAACCTGTCCAACTCAGATCCTCTTTTTTCCTCTATTATAGCTTTTGCTTTCTATCCTTGTTTCTTTCTTTCCTTATTTCTTATCATCTGCAATTACTTAATTTGGTTGTTCACTTATTTATTGTCCATCTCCTCCACGAGGACCAGGACCTTGACTGTCAGCTATGCAGTTATACCCCCCAATGCCTATCACTGTGCCTGGTGCTTATTTGATTTCAAATAGATGTTTGTTGAATTAATGAATGAGTGGTCACCATTGATCAGTCAAGAGACAGAAAATTACCAACTCCCATTCTTCCTAGCTCTTCTAGAGCAGACACTGTCCCTTTTATATGTGGTAACACCAACAACTGTAACCCCCCATGAAGCCAAGAATCATAAAAAATATTGACTGGTAGAATTATGTTCGCATGTTGGTGCAGGCTAATTCATTCCACCAGCTTGGGCAGCTTGCTGTAATATCAAGCTTTTGGGTGGAGCTTTGTGGGTGAGATTTCTGCAGATTGATTCAGGACAGGGTGGGGAATGAGTAAGTTTGTCCACCTGCAAGAGCACGATTTACCTGCATTTACTTTGTTAGCAATGTAAGCCTGTCAGTCAAATGAAACCAGCTAATGGTGACTGAGCCCGTATTGAGTAATTTGTTTTAAAAAAAGCATACAATACATTCCTTGACCCTATGATACTTAGAATTTATTGGAGCCAGAAATACACATATGTAAATAAACAATGGTGAAAGATAGCATATCGTCAGTGTCAAATGAATGGGATAGATAACTGTAAAGGGAGTTCAGAGAAGAGAACCACCCTTGGAATGGAGCGGGAGGGAGGCTGTCCCAGAGGAGCCTTGAAGGACATACATGGCCCAGGTCATGGCACAGAGGAGCCACTCAACAAGGACAAGCCCAGCAAGGTCTGAAGAGCACACCTGGCAGAGGAAAGGTGTGAGCAGCGGGGGGTAGTCAGGTGGGAGGTTGTAAGGCCTGGATTAGGGTAGGAATAATGGAACAACGGAAACAAGACATTTCAAAGCCTGAATCAGAAAGACTCAGAATGGTGAGGAAGAGATTGAGCAAAAGAATAAAAAATGATTTTATGAGGTCAACCCTGATGTCTGGGAGAGTTAGAAATTCACAGGCATGGATAAAGAATCTAGAAATGCCAACCAATTCATGGGTGGTGTTTTATTTTGGATTCTTTTCAAGCAGACAGGTATTTGGGTGTGAGTAACTGATGTGAGAGTTTATCTTTAGAAGCACAAGTGAAGTACTGGGGAGGGAATCGGGAGGCAGGAAAGTCCGTAAGTGGTGGGTTAATGAGAGGTTACTTGTTAGGAGTACACGGCTGGATCTCACAGGTGACTCTCTGAGCAATGGGGTGGCATAAACTTCGGAACTGCTAAATCAGAGGATGGAGGGGATGGGATATTTATCCAATGACTCCCTTCCCTCATTGCTTGAGGGTTGTCTCAGAGGGATTAAGCCCATGGCACTTTGGAGATGCTCCTGCAAAGAGCCAAACAAACTCCAGTGCCCAGAAGCATCAAGAGAAAGAGAAAACAGAGTCAGAGCAGGCTGAGACAGGAAGCAGTCACTTGCTGGGGTTGCCCACGGGGGAGCCCTGCAGTCAGGACTCTCGGGCGGAACATCACAGTGCGTGGGTCAAGGTGCTTGTTCTTAGGCAGCCTGAGGATGATACATGTAGGCAGGTGGGAGACAGACATAAATGGAGTCAAGTTCACAGCGGGCAGGATTAGTGTGAGAGCAGACAGGGCTCCCGAGGAGGAAGACAGTGGGCAGCTTAGGCCAGAGCGTGGGAAGCATCCAGTTTGCAGCAGCAGCAGGTATGCAAATGCCCTCAGCAAACAGTGCCCAGACCAGGCACCTGGCTCGCTATTGCACAAGCTAAGGTGGGAGGGGGATTTCAGGAAAAGGAACTGCAGAGAGAGAGAAGCTAAGAAGGCCTGGAGCTGGGGAGGGGCCAGTCTGCTTGATCAAGGCAGGAGGAGGGAAGGAGGAGGACAGTGGATCTCTGGCAAGTTGCTCTGAGGTTAGGTTGTCTCATCTGCAGGACAGCCGTGATCTCCTATCTTTTAGAGTTATTGTGAGCATTCCATGTCTGAATGCTTGGACCAGAGGCTGACATTTAGTAAATGATCAAGGAAAGTTTTAAAAATCATTTATGATTAAGAAGTGAGCATGTTTGAAAGCATAAGGGGAGAAGAAGATGATAATCTTGTGATGTGAAGAGAGATGTCTGAGCGCTGAGGATCCCTCACGTGTCCATACATGTGACTGTACACACTTGAAATTGCCCAGAAGCCTCCTGGTCTGCCTGACTGCATCCGAAACTTGGTGGTTCTGCAGCCACACTTCCATTGAGTGATAGCATCTTTTACTAAAATCTGTCTGGGTTTGCCTCTTAGTTATTTTAATCTCTGCACAAAGCATAGAAAACCCAGAAACCGGGGTCTTATAATTAGAGCCCATACATATGCTCTCACTTTTCAAACATGGCACAGCTCCTTTGGCTTTTTTCCTGTACAATCCTCCCTTCGATATTTTTGCATATCAGCAGCAAGTTCACTGTGCATTTTGACCAGCTGATATGCATATCCTGTGATCTGACAGATTGACACGATGTGAGGCACTGGTGAGTCTTGGACTTCGTTGAATTTTCTTCATGTCAAACTATTTCTGAACACTCTATCTCCCTGGAACTGCTAGATTTATGAAAGTTCTCCAAAACATAGGAAAAAGAATGTTGTAGAACGAGATGTAGGGTATTGTTCCTTTTGTTTAAAACAAACTCTTTAAGACATCTAATTTTTAAAAGTAGGATTATGCATGTACTTACGCCTACTTGCAAAACTAAAAAAAAAAAGTTTGTTTAAATGTACCTCAGAAGATGCTCAGGATGCAGCCTGAGATTCTGTGTTTTGAAACAAGCTCCTGGGCGGTGCTAATGCTCTGTCCAGTCGAACTTTCGGCAGTGATGGAAAGGTTCTATGTGCTGCCCAATGCATTAGCCACTAGCCACCTGTGGCCACCAAGCACTTAAAATTTGGCTAGTGCAACTGAGGAATTGAATGTTAAAGGTTGTCTATTTTGCATTAATTTAAATTTAAATAGTCACACGTGGGCCCGTGGCTGCTGTATGCACATAGTTCTCAGTTGTAAACTTTTCCAGGACTGGGACTGTATCTTATTTAGCTATGTGTCCTTTTCAGGATTTGTATGTTGTGAGACTGATGGTGACAGTAATAATTCCTTATTTTACACTTACATTGTGCTTTAGGGCCTCCTTTCAAGGACGGTATCTTGTTGAAACTACCTGGTGATCCTATTATTGGCTTCGTGGAACCAATATTTACTGAGCATGCTTTGTGGCAGACACTGTCACAAATGCTTTCCAGGTATTAACTCATTTGTGCCTTGAAACAGCCCTGTGAATTTTTCCCATTCTACAGATAATGACACTGAGGCACAGACCCACCCGTGCCCTGCCACTCAACAGGACGGTGACGGAGCTGGGCTTTGAGCCCCTGATCTAGTCTGGCTCACACTCAAGCTGATATTTTATTGCCTCAGCATGTACCTACTCTTATATAGGGTTTTGCTTTTGAACAGGTGAAACAATGGAAAGTTAAAGACTTTCCCAAAGACATGACCCGCAGACCAGTGCCTTTCTGCCACATCTAATGTATGTTGATTAATGGAAACGAGGTGTCTGGCTCTGAGCACTTGTGTCTCAAGCTGGTCCCATCATCGAGCTGGCCCTGTCCTGCACTCTGGCCCTTCTACATCCATTACCTTGCTTATCACATCTCTCTTTTTTTTTTAATTGACATATCACTGATATACAATCTTATGTTGGTTTTCACTGTACAACACAGTGGTTCAAGTTACCCATGTTATCAAGTCCTTACCCCCTCTAGTGCAGTCACTATCTGTCAACGTAGAAGATATTACGGAATCACTGACTATATTCTCCATGCTGTATTACCAACCCCATGACCAGTTGATATTGTGATGGTGAATTATTGTGTCACATCTTTTAACAAGGGGAGTAGAGTGGGTAATAGAAGAGCATGGGTGGCGCAGGGATGGGGCAGAAGGAAGGACAGGAAGAGAACAGGAGGACTCACTGGATTGCTGCCATTTATTGAGTGCCTGCTGGTGGCACGTCACTGTGCTGGGTGCTTTCTACCAGCTCAGCCACATTCTTACACCAGTTTGTGCAGAACACTTATTCTTCTGCACAAACCCCGGTGCAGAGGGTACAAGTGTAAAAAGATTCAGCCCTTTCTGCCAGGAAATTTACAGACACATTATCTGGAACCGTGGAGAGGTTCCTCAGAGAGGGCTCTGAGTTTGTGTCCTGGCTCTGCTATTTATTTGCTCTGTAGCATTAAGCAACTTGCTTCACTGCTCTCAGCTTTGATTTCATCTCAAATATGGGGTTAACATAGCACCTTCTACTGGCGTCTTGGGAGATTATATAACACGATATGTTGCAAATGTTCAGGACAGGGACTTGAACATAGCAAGCTCTCAGAAAACGTCAATGCCTGTGATGTTCGTATTGACGCTGCCTGTAAAAACAAGTGTGTGCTGGCACCAAGAATCCCATTGCAAGCATCAAAGTTAATTTCCAAATATTTAATAAGCTCCTACTGTGTGCAATACTCTCAGTGATGAAGACAGGAATCATGACAAACGGAAGTAATGCCTGACCTCAAGAAACTTAGTCTAGAAAAGACTCAAAGTACTTGGAGGTTGAATGGAGTTCTCTCAGGTCATGGACATCTAATCTAAGAGGATGTCATGGAAGAGGCAGCGTGTGAGCTGGTCTTCAAAGTAGAATATGAGACCAAAACTCCATAAGCAGAGGGGAATGGCACTCTGCGCGGAGGAGGCACCAGAGAGGATGAGAGGTCTGAGGACTGCTTGGAAACAGCAAATATCCCAGTTAGCTCAGAGCACGAGGTGTTTATTGTTGAGTGTGAATAATAAGGATGAAACAGAGGGTCAAGGTCAGACTGTAGAAGGTTTGGGGGCCAGGCTGTCAAGTTTGCATGTAATTTTGTGGGTAGTGAGGGGCTTCCGGAGATACTTTTCCTCCACAGTCTTCAATTATATTTACCTGAAATTTAACATGCTAATACCAAATTAAATATGGAAACTCAGAGGCCCACAAATAGCCAAGAAACCTTTGAAGAAGGACAAAGTAGGCGAAATGTCCCACCAAATATTAAGATTTATGAACTTCATAAGAATTAAAGTAGTATGAAGATGATACAGAGTTAGAAAATGAACTAATGGAACAGAATAGAGAGCTATGAACCTGCCTGCAAGATGTGGAAACTTGATACATGAGAGAGTTGATACTGTGATTGTTTTACCATCTTTATTTATATGAGATAATTAAAGGATTGTTTGTATATATATTAACTGTATGTAAACTTTTAAAATAACATTTCCATTTTAAAATAGACTTCCAGAAGAAAGGTAGCTCAGAGGGTTCTCTTGTCCCTCCCTGCCAGATCCCCTATTATTAATAGCTTTTATTAGTATGGTACACTTGTAACAATTAATGAGTGAATATTAATAAATCACTACTGATTGTACTCCATGCTTTATTCAGATTTCCATCATGCTTATCTTTTTCTGGCCCAGGATCCTACATTACATTTAGTCACTGCTTCCTCAGACTCCTTTGGACTGTGACGGTTTCTCAGCCTTTCCTTGTTTTTGATGACCTGGACAGTTTTGAGAAGTACTGGTCAGGTATTTTGTGGAATGTGCGTCCTTTGGAGTTTTTCACATGATTAGATGATAAGGGAGTTATTCTTTTACTCTTGGAAGTAGAGTGTTCCTTCATTCTTGGAAGAAAGTCACTATGGGAAGTCTGCACACAAGCAGCAGAAAGTTAGGCTCTCTTTCTTAAAGGCAGAATATCTACAAAAATTTTTAGAATTCTGCACAGATTTGCTTTCCCTCATATATGCACTTATTCAATAACCTAATTATCTCAGCATGGACTCGTGAAAATGTATTTTATACTTTGGGTTATAATCTAATCCTACTGTACTTATCTTGCTACCCAAATTTTTCCCTAACTTTGGCCACTAGGAACACTTTCAGTTGGTTTCTGTATCCCTTTAAGGGCCCCCTATCATTGCGGTCTGTGTGTATGCGCGCGCGTGTGTGTGTGCAAGCGCACACGCATTCTCATTCTTCCTTAATTTTTGGCACTACAAGATGCTCCAGGCTTTTCTAGTCTATTTCCTGCCCTGATCCTAGAATCAGCCATTCTTCTGAGGAGCCCTGGTTCCTTCTATTGGACAACCACGGAACTAGTGCTCATTGCTACTGGGGTATCATTGCTGAGACCCTCTCAGCAGACAGAGCAGGGAGATGCATGCACACTTACCCATGTATATCCTCATCTATAAATATCCTCCAGGACTGTGAGACAATTAATGCCTGTTCTAAGCCACCCAACCCTGGGAAATGCATGCAAGGCCCCTGCCCTCCCCTCCAGCATGTACCCCTTCCTTAGTTTAGACCTTCAGGGTTTCCTCCACACAGGTAGCTCTCTGCCTGCCTTTGTTGTTTTGTGGGTCTTCCTCTTTGGCTGCTTCCTACCCATTCCTGCCAGGCATAGCTCAGCCCCCAGCCCTTTGGACACCTTGACTGATGGCCACAGGCAGGGATAGTGGCCTGGTCCATGCCGCCCTTTGCACATCCACACAGTTATCACTATGCTGCTTCCTCCCTGCTCCTTGAGGGAGGACCCCTGCCTTCCTGCTCCCGCTGCGTGCAGGCACTCAGCTGGATGAGTGAGGAGGCAGCTGCAGAATCACAAGCCTAAATAAGGGCAGTGGCAGCTCCAGAATTTTAATTAAGGAGGCATTTTAGGGGCTCGGTGGGAGTCACCTTTGGTACAAAGGCCAGCCTAGACCCAACAGAGTTGACAGCGGGGCTGGAATCCTAGCTTTTTCCACGAAGAAAGGGCGCAGGGGAGGACAGCGGTTGCGCGCCCCGAGCAGTACCTGGGTTCGGTATTGGTAGTGTCTCGGAAAACAGAACTACATTTCCCAGGGCGCAGTTCGGCACACGGATCACCCCTTCCCGGAGCTCCACCCACCCCGCCCGCCCTGCCCCACCTCGCCTCGGCCCTGCTGGTATATAAGCGCCAAATGGCCCGACGACCGGCAGAGAGCGCGGGCCTGAGGGGTCCCTGCCAAGGACGTAGCCGGCTCAGCTGGCGTTCCCCGCCGCGTTCTTCCTCCCCGGCCTCTCGTTCCCGAGACGGCCCACCCTATGCCGCCCGGACCTGCAAACCCGAGGCCAAGAGCGGATTTGCTCCTGGCGCTTTCCCGCACTGGGCAGAGGGCTTCCCGGCATGGATCTCTGTGTTCGCGCTGCCGATGCTCAGTGTAGAAAGGCAAGGAGCTGCGGACGGGCTCGGTACTGTACGAGCGCGAGGGAGCAAGATGCGCTCGCCGGGATCCGCGGGGCCCTGCCTGCGTCGCGCGCTCGCCCCTGGGCCCGGGAACGCGGCGCCTTGGCAACCCCTCCAGCGAACTCCCGGATCTCCACGGCTCCCGAGGGCAGAGGCCGGGGCTGCCTGTGGTTTTGAATGGACAGTGGGGAATGGCATGGGGCCTCCGCATACCCAAACGTGGAATTACTTGGTGCATATCAGCCGGGCTACGAAGATTCACGTCTCCACGGTGGATTGATTCATTCTGCCCGACAGTCGGGTCTCTTACCTGGAGGTAGGTTTCTCTGCGGTTCGGGGGTGGGGATTTGAATTGTCCCCGTCTCCATCTCCCGCATCGCTTTCGTCCCCGGTTTTGGGGTGTAACTGACATCTTCTCGGAGGTCATTTTAGCCATCCCTCCGCCTCCAAGCGGAGCTGATTCGCCCGTTTCGCGGTGGTCGCGCGCGTCCTGGGCGTTCTCCGTCTTTGCCCTTCAGTCCCCAAAGCCGCCAAGCCTGGCTTCCCCGCGGCCCCGAAGCTCAGCCTGGGGAAAGGCCCCCGCGTCCTTGACGCGCCCGCGCGCGGCCCCCGCGCTCGCCCTCCCGGGCCCGTTACTTTGGGAGCGGTGACCACTCGGTGACCCAGAGCGCACCTGGGGCGCAGCGCTTGGAGGTGGTGACCAGGCTAAGCCTCTCTCACGGTTGGGGGACGGGGTTGGGGACGGTTTCTGGATGCCTCTGGTCGCCGGTCCTTGGGTGAGTGGTTTTATGCAAAGACTAGGCCACCTGTTAGGCGGACGCCAGGATGGTGTGGGGAAGGCTTTCTGAATGGGTGGTAGGTGGCAGGGATTCGGTGCAGGACGGCCACCAGCGCCTCGGCCCACCTCCCCCCAGCGCAGTTTGTTAATGGAAGAGGCTTCCAGGCCAATGTGGGACGGAGGCTTAATCCTGAGTCCTGAGCTGAAATCGAACCGCTCCTGCCTCCATTGCTCCCCTCCCCTTACCCTCTTGTGTCCGCGCTGTTTTGGACAGTGCTGTGGCTGTCACTGAGTAGGCGCGGCGTAGATGTTTTTTGAATGAATGACTGAGTGGGTCCACCTTGGTGTGTCAGGTAACCTTCTTTTCCTTCTCTCTCCTTGGCACTTGTCCTCAACTCCAGGACTTTCCCCCTGAAGATGGTTTCCTGGAGATGCTTTCCCAGATGTGGGATTTCCTCCTCTCCCCCAACCCTATTGGCAGCCTGGCTGTGAGGACCCATTTCCCACCCAGAAGTCCCTTCTGCATAGAGGACTTCTGGAAGCTGTCATGGGTCTCCCTTGGTATGTGCTTAGGGTGCCTCCGGGGAGCGTCTGCTTGAGGAAGAAGGGAGGGCTGGCAGCATAGGAAGGAAAGAGGTCATTGTGTTGATTCTCCCCCCTTCTCCTGGGGGCATGTGCCTCTGGCCACAGCCAGGACCCTGTTCCTGCCCCCCCAGCACTGTTTCTGTGCCCCTTTCCCACCCTCTCCCCACTGCCAGACAGACCCTGGGACGGGAACTGTTGAAACCGTTCCACTGATGGAGCTCCAGCTCCACAGCCCATTTGATTTTAAAAGTAATCTGGGCTCTTTCTCTTCTGTAGAGAACTACAAAAAAAAAAAGTGCAGAAAGCCTGGAAAAACACACCCAGTTCCCATAGTAGTGCTGGCAGTTTGACATTCCTCACTGCTGAAATCTTGCAATATGTACAACTTTGTTTCCTGCTGTTTCCTCCTTCGTTTTTATTTGAACAGTTCCCCATGTAGTGACTGTACTTTGCTACACACCTTAAATCATAATTTGCTTGACAATTCCCCTACTGTTGGACACTACGGTATTTCTGAATTTTTACCCTTGGAAGTAATGCACTGGTGAGCAGCTTTTATACATAAGAGTTTGTACACTTTTGGGATGATTTCCTTTGGAAAATTCCCAGAACTATCTTTGCTTTAGGTCAGAGTCATATCTTAAGTCAAAGGAATGCCCCTTTTGGTAGACATTTCCAAGGTGGGCTTGGAGGACGTGAGCACCACTTATTCAGCAGCAAATACCACATATGGGAGCCAGAATACGGTGGGCCCTGGGAAAATGCTTGCTGAGTGAAGGAATGGTTTGTTTTTCCCAAAGCAAAGACTTGATCAGCATTGGTATGAGAGTGACTTAAACTTTGCCTTCAAGACTGTGATGTAAAGTGTTTAAGCAAGTGCCATAGACTAAAAATTTCTAGGCAGCTGAATTCAAAATGCTGTCCTGATTTCAAAAATTAACTTTTGATTTTGATATAAATCTAGATTTATAGGGAAATTGCAAAACTAGAACATGGAGTCCCTATAAGCCTTGCTGTCCCCTTTACCAGCTTCCCTCAGTATTAACATCCTATGTACACACAGTGTGGGATTTAACACTGACAATACTTTGAACTGATGTCCAGGCCTTCTTCAAATTTCTCCAATTGTCCCACTAATGTCCTTTTTCTGGTCCAGGATTTCATTTAGGGTCCTGCATTGCAGAAAATGTTGTCCTGCAAAAGAGTGGATGTTGACAGTAGTTCAGCAGACCATCTTTTTATTTATTTTTTAACCACTTTATTGAGGTATGACTGAGAATACAAAAGCAGTACATATTTAATACAGCATGATGCATTTGGTGATAAGTATGCCGAAATCATAACCATAGTCTATGTCCTAAACATACCCATCCCCTCCAAAAGGTTCCTCCTGCCCTCCCTTTTCATTATTATTATTATTTGGTGTGTGATAAGAATACTTAACAAAGAATCTACCCCCTTAGCAAAGGTTTAAGCATACAATACAGTATTGTTAACTACAGGTTCTATGCTGCACAGCAGAGCACTAGGATTTATCCATCTCCGCAGCTCATCTTTATTCTGGAGAAAGTTTAAAATTGAGTGGTCCCTTCCAGCTTCTTCCCCAGGTGACCTGGCCCTCCTCCCTATATTCATGGCCAGCAGAGCAGATGGGGCTCTCTGGGGACTAGAGGGGAGCGGAGCCCTGACCATGAGTGGGAAAACATCTCTGTACCCCCTCCTTGCTTCTCCCCAAACCTCCACCAGGAATGAGTCGCTTATTAAAAATGGGGTTGTAGACTTATGTGCCCCAGCATGTCTTCTGAGGGGTAGGTGTTTGGATGACATCCGGTGTGCGTGAGAGCGAGCCGCGGAATCCACCGTTGACAAGTCCAGCACAATGCCTGTGCGGGTGACTCACGCCACCTGAGTAGCAGGTGTGTCGGGCTGCTAAGTGCCTAGACCCAGCAGAGACGGCGTTTCCTGGTTATCTGGGCAGATTTAAAGGGACATGGGTTTCTGCCCTGACCTCACAATGGATGTAGGGTATTGGCACGCAATCCTGGGCTTGGAAGTGATGCCTCTCTTCTTCAGGGGACCTGTTTCTTCTGAGGGTGAGGACAGCCAGCCTGGAGGGGTTTTGGGAAGTAACTGATGTGGATGGAGGCTGGCTGAATGTCTTTGCATAAAGAGGCACAAAATCTCAATCGGGTATGAATTAGTCATGGGGATGAAAGCAGAGCAGAGGGACTATAGTCAGTAGTTCTGTCATGTCTTTCTATGTTGACAGATAGTAACTAGGGGTGGATATTTAATAATGCAGATTGCCACAGAATCACTGTTTTGTAGACTTGAAACCAGTATATATTGTGTATCAACAATACTTTAATTAAAAACTAAAGAGCGCTCTTGTGCCCCCGAGGAAGCTGGTGAAAGAGGCTCTCCTGCCCAATAACAGAGACCATGCAGCCTAAGCCTTTTGCCAACAATGGACACTCGAATCAGGGCTGTCTTCTCCAGCCTGGAGTGGTTCCCTGCCATGTAGGTGACGTTTGTTTGGGATAAAGAGTTTTGAAGTTACTTAGATCTCAACACAACAGACTTATGTTGTCCAGATACAGTTCCTCTGTTACTATTAGGGTCTGGTTGCCCAGACTTGATTTTTCTTTTTCTTCTTTGAGACACTCCCAGCCTTCCTGTTACAGCTGATACACGGAAGTGTAGCCATCCTCCCTGTGTGCCATGGCACAGCCATTTTCTCCAACGAGCCAGCTCCAGTGAGGGTCATACCTGGAAGCCTGGGGAGGGGGGGGATGCAGAGGGGTTGGGGATTTTGTGACTAAGCTCTTACAGAACAGCCCTTCTCTCTGAACCTGGCTTGTCCTTCTCCTCAGTGGCTCTCACGGGCCTTCCTTTCTTAGGAGCTGCAGTTCTTCCCAGGTCTGGGGGGTGCAGGCCAGACTGCTCACTCCTGGCTGCCTCCACCTGTCTTCTGGCCTTCAAGCTGTGGTTTGCATAAGAATGAATTGCTGGGGGAACCTGTTAAAATGGTATGTTCTTAGCAGCCCTTCCCACTCTGCCCCCATCTTCAGAGACTCTGGGTGGTCAGTCAGGCTGGGGGAGTGTTCAGGGGTCTGCACCTTTAGCAAGCCCCCCCCAGGCCATCCAATACAGATAGACGCACTAACAAGTAAGGACTTGACTGACTTCTTGGCCCCCTAAAGGCAGGACTGAGCCTTTTCCCTCGGAAGCTTACCCAGCCACAAAATGTCGCTCTTTCTCCTCCTCCAGAAAGCCTTCCTGGCTTACCTCCACCTGGTCTTGGCCCCCATGTGAACTTAATTCAGTGTGTTGGTACAGGTTTTGACATAGAAATCTTGCAATCAGATGCCCTTTGTGTGCTGTTAAGACAGAAAGGGATGCATTTGGGTGAACATGAAAGGAACTGCAATTCTGTGCTTTAGGAATAAATGAGATCTGGGCGCTTGGACTGTTCCCTGTGATAGGCAGCTTCCTGGTACATTTGTCCGGGGTGCCCATGTAGACCACTGCTGCTTCTGTTTCTGGCCAGCATAGCCCTAGGCGATGCCCACCGTCATCACAGAGCTGGTTGGGGTCCTCCCCGTGAAGTTGGCACCCCCTTCTTCATGGGATGGGTGCCCCCAGCTTGCTGTCCATGGGGACGAGAATGCTCCCGGGTGAATTTTCTCGCTTTGAATTATGCCAACAGCTAAAGACACTCTGTTCAAAATCACTTGGATTCCCTTGCTTTACTGACTAGGTCTGTGCCTGGAAAAATGTCTCTACAAGACCGTTCCTGGTTGATCACATGATAACGTGGAGGGCCTGGAGGAGGCGTGCAGACTGCGAGAATGCTGAAGTGGCAAGTTTCTGTCAAAGAATTCTTTTTGTAACCTGAGTCATCACCTCCTCCCATATTTGGGTTGTTGGTACAGGTTTTTACATAGAAGTCTTGAAACCAGGTGCTTTTTGCAGTTGGTTTAGAAAGAAGTGACTGCATTCAGTTGAATGATACGGGGATGGTGGTCCTGGGCCCCCAGGAATGTCTGCCCTCAGGTCCGGGAGGCCCCGAGGCCTTTGGAAAGTGCCTGTTCAGGGTCTGCTTGTAATGGTTTTGAGACCCATCTGAGGCACAGTTAGGCCCTTGCCCTCATTTTCACTTGAGCGATTGATTTCTATGCTTTCCTTCAACTGGACAGAAGAGCCCCAGGGGGACAGGACAGGAAGGGCCATTGCTGCCTGCCCAGGAGCCCATCAGAGATTTCCTGAGGGGTTTCGGAGCCACCGGGGAGGATTCCCTTCCCCTAATTACAGTTGCTTCCCCATCATTTGCCTGTACACTTCCTCTCTTGCTCCTCCACAAACACTGCGTGCTTGCTGGGCGCTCCTGCAGGCCCTCAAGTGCTTTGGCTGGTGGGCTCTAGTGGCCTTAGGGTCGGCGGGAAGCTGAATGGATTTAGCAGTTTTTATGGGCGGGGGGCTTCATTGTGCCTTACGCATGGAGAGGAGGGTGTCTGAGATGCTGGCCTTTGGGGACAAATTCTTCAGTTTATGAGGGAAACCCACAGGAGCTTTAAGCAACAACTATCATTTCTGCTGTGGCACCACCTTCTACACTTAACTAATTTAAAAATTTTTAACCAATTTTTAATTATGGTAAGCTATACAGAGCATAAAATTTACTGTCCTAACCATTTTTAAGTGTGCAGTAAATGGCGTTATGTGTATGCACACTGCTGTGTGACCTCACTGCCATCCATCTCCAGAACTTTTTCATCTTCCCAAACTGAAGCTCTGTGCCCATTACACACCAACTCCCACCTCCAGCCCCTGGCACCCCCTGTTCTTGTTCTATTTTCTGCTCTATGAATTTGTCTACTGTTGGGGCCTCACTGAGTGGAATCCTACAATATTTGTCCTTCTGTGTCTGCCTTATTTCATTGAGCAGAATGTCCTCAAGGTTCAACCGTGTTGTAGCAGGTGCCAGAAGGTCCTTCCTAAGTTCTAAGGCTGGGTGATTTTTCACTGTATGCAGAGGCCGTATTTTATTTATCCATTCATCCATCAATGGATCCTTGGTTGCTCCCACCTTTGGCTATTGTGAGTAACGCTGCTGTGAACATGGGTGTGCAAATATCGGTTCTAGTCCCTGCTTTTAGTTCTTTTGGTTATCTACCCAGAAGTGAGATTGCTGGATCATATGGTCGTCCTATGTTTAATTTTTTGAGGAACCACCATACTCTTTTCCATAGAAGCTGCTGCATTTTGTAGTCCTATGAGCAAGACATAGGATTCCAATTTCTCCACATCCTGGCCAACACTTTTGTTTTGTTTTGTTTTTGATAATAACCATCCCAGTGGGTGTGAAGTGGCACTTGGCTCATTGTAAAGGCAGATTGACCAGGAGGGTTAGATTTTTTTCCCCTAGTGTACTCTCAGGGCACCTGGGGGATGTCCTTTTATCTTTGAGGAGGGAGCTTCACTCAGAGCTAAGTGCCCAGGGAAGTAAGGAGCCCCAGAGTTTACATGGGTGGCACTCAGCTCCGAATGGGCGGCACCTGTTCTTTCTAACTTAAAAGGGATGGTGATCCACTGTGTCCTTAGATCCTGGTTAGTTGCTCTGGAGCTTTTCAAGTGCTTTTGTGTCTGTATGCCATCTGATGCCACCCTCAATGTGCTGAGATCCTGAGGGGTCACCCTCATTTTCCAGAAGAGGATATTAAAATACAAGTGAGAGAAGTGATGCAGGTAGGGTGCTGACCCAGGGGCACTGGCCCCCAGTTCCTAGCCAAGCACCCACGGTGACGGGTGAACAGGTGGGAAGTGCTGGGAGGGAGGGCTGGGGTTTGATCCGGGAGAAGCTTAGGGTGCGTCTGCTCTGCCCACTTATCCTCCATGGTCAAATTTCATGTGTAAAATTTGCTGAGTGTAGGGTCTTCTTGAAAAAAATTTTTCCAAATTACTTCTCTATAGAAGCCTTTTCTGCACAGTCGAAGGGCTTAAGAAATGCCTTTTTGAGCAGAGTGGTGAGACGGCAGATTTCTGTGGCCGTTCCCATGAAGAGCCCTCCCTGCTCAGTGGCTGGGTTCACAGGATCACCTCTTTTCTGGGATTTTCTTTCCAAAGCTGTGTGTGGGATGCTGAATATTCCAGCTTGTCATTGGGTGGGTGTGTCTGGCCTCAAGGTGGAGGGGTTGTGTGGCCCCAGTAAATGGTTTTATTGGCCGCGGGGAGCTGATTGTGTTTGCTCCCAGCTTTACCCTGCTCTGCTTCCCAGGCTCTGCCCCTTCCCCCCTGTGGCAGGAGGCAAGTGGTCCTCTCCTGCTTGGAGTCACCCCAGATGTTGTACTTTTTATTTTTCATTTAATTGAGCAGCAGCAGGAAACAAAGTTGTGGTTCCCAAGACTGGAGGCTTTCTTCTCTCTGGGAGGGGAGAAGGAGGGGATGCCCGGCCCGACTCCTCCGGACCCCTCTCTTCCTCCCGCTTCGCACCTGACTCGTTAGTGGCCCCAGAATCAAGCAGAGGGAGGTTGCTCTGAATCTGAGGGAGTCCGTGGCCACTGGCAAGCCAGTTGGGAAATTTAGATGTTTGAGTTTTTCATTACATTTCTCGAGTGGAACCCAGGAATACGGTTAACCAAAGCGCTGAGGGGCTCCTCTGTTTGTCGTTCCAACCTGACCACTGACTGGGCTTTTCTGGTCCCCCTGGAATGGCTTTCCCCATCCCTTTCCCCACTCTCGTCTTACCCTGTTCCCCTCCCCCCACATCGTCATTTCCTCTTTTCCAAGCCCCTTCTCCTGCCAAGGTCACCCTGGGCATCTGTCTGCCAGGCACTGTCTTGGGGAAGATGCCTGTGTGGCTGCATTCACGGTTCCCTGGTCAAACTAGTCATTTGATGTTGACTGTCCCCCAAACTAGGACTTGGTCCTGTTCCTCTACATCCCTGTGGAAAGGGCTCAGCGATTCATACCCACTGACCAGCGTGGGCCACCGCAGCAGCAGTGGTCTCTGCTGGGAAGGAGGGAGGCCAACTTCCGCACGCTCAGAGCCCTCGGTTATAGCGTCTCATTTCCCGATTCCCCATCGCCCTGGATGGGGGCATTATTCTCTCTGACATCTGAGATTGAGAAGCTTTCAGGACTATCTGGAAGGCCCCAGAGCTTGGAGCCATGGTTCAAACTCAGATCTCGGCACCTGTGTGACACCAGGGTCCTATCCTGTCCCTGACACCAACATCTGTGTGACCCTGTGCAAGACACTGGGCCTCTCTGCTCAGTTTCTTATCCATAAAAGAAGGATATTTTTTGGTTGGTCATTTTTATTTGCAAGTTGCAGAGAAACCAGCTCTAACCAGCTTAACCAAGGGAACTTTGGGTTGTTCACTGAACTGAGAAGTTGAGGCGCTATGCCTTTGGGTGATTTAATGGTCTCTGTATTTCTCCAGTTCTTTTCATTCTTAGGTTTACTTCCTGGTGGAAGCGGAGAGGGCAGGAGCATTGGCAGGCTTCCTGCCCCACAGACCCTGAGGGAGAGAATGCCTTTGTCTCAGCATTCCTGAGGTCCCACCTGGGAGCCGTCCCTGTGACCAGAGGTGGAACCCACTGATTGGCTGTTCTGTGGTCGGTCACAGGTCCCATGCCTGGTTCTGTGGGTGAGGCAGTTCCCTCCGCAGACCCACTGGGATTTTGCAAACAGACATTGGGGCCCTTAGGAAGCAGAGATAGAGTCAAAAGCGACACCACCAAATGTTTACTATGAATGAACTGACTCTGGGTAAGACACCAGCCTGTGTGGTGGGGCCGGGAATTAATGTTTCCCTCTGTATACCAGGGGCTTAGTGATGCTCCGTGAAAGGTGATGAGTGGGGGAACCTCAGCAGTCTGTTCTCCTCTGGATTTCTGAACCTAAGGGTCTGTTTTCTCATGCGTATTGTCTTGCCGCATCAGGGAGCTGGGGAATTGGCTCTTGGGTGTCCAAGTCCACCCTTGCAGTGGATCGCCCATGACTGGGTTCTCATTTACCTGCAGTAAAGAGTCTTTACTAGAGTGGCAACTTGATGCTTGGAATGGCATCTCTCACCCCAAGATTTCTTCAAAGCAAAGGAAGGCACCTTCCCTAATTCTGAGCATCTGTAGACTAGTGGTGTTGTGCTCAGTCTATGTTGCAGAGGCAAATTTTGTCTCCTTCTTGGCATGAAAAGCCCAATGACAGGACCCAGGGCTATGGATTTGTGCAGACTTCTGTGCTTGGGAACCCAGGGAGGAGACTGAGCACCCCGTGGGACCTGACAAAGGGCTTGTCCTGGATTTGTTTAGGTGGCCCCATTGTGTTTGCCCATTCGTGTGCCAGCTTGTGCCCCAGCTTCCGGGGGCTCCATGTTGGAGAGATGGCTTTGCTCTCCAGGCCGAGGAACTGAAGCTGGCTGACCCTATTTTGCTTGCCATGTCTGCACGTTACACAGGTAGGCTTTGTTTGAGGAGCCGTGAGTCATGCTCAAGAGTTGTGTGAGCTCCTGCAGGAAGCCAGCTGTCCTCATTTGCCATTGCGAGGAAAAAAGCTCATTGTCTTGGTGATAGGTTATTTCTACTCTGAAGCTTGCCTGTGAATAGCCTTTTAAGGGAAGGTGGTGAAGAGGGAGGAGAGGGGTGATTACCATGGATTGAAGGCTCTGGACGTCCTAGGAAGGTGCTGGCTGCTCTCTACAGTATTGCTCCATTTAATAGACAAGGATGTTGTGGCTCCCAGGCTTAAGTCACTTGTGCAAAGTCTCTCTGCTGATCAGTGGTAGAGCCAGAACTTGATCTGCTTCCAAGTTGGCACACGACTGCATCCATCTAGCTTCTTGCCGCAAGCTTGGATCTCTGCTTCTTTCAGAAAGTGCTAGAAGTCACAAGTGGATTCGATAACGTCTCTATAGCCGTGATTCAGCCTTTACCTCCTCATCCGCAGTAACCCACTGACAAGTTTAAAACAGTGTTTCCTTTCTCCTCTCCTGATGAGAGGAGGTGAGGCTTGTGGTGAAGTCAGTGTTAAAAAAATGAATACCAAAATTAACCGAAAGGTTTATCTACTAGCGTTTTCCATGATGAGGCCCTCTCACTAACTCTTCCCCAAGCTCTACCTTTTCTGTTGCGTCATCCTCACCTTCCTGTCCTCGGGAGTAAATCTGGTTGGAGAGCCATAGGTCACTGCACGCCATCTCCCAACTGTCAGGCATGGAGTCAGAATTTAGATGCAGGTCAGTTTAATTTTTAAACCAGTGCACTTTTCAACAGGATTGTCTTGACTCTGCTCAGGAGATACACATGTCCCAGGTATGTGTCAGCATTCCTGAGTCCCTTGTTGAAATCCCATGAAGGGCCAGAGCATATTGATGGATTCCTATCATGTTTTCATCCTAACATGATGGTCCTGGGCTGTCCTAGGATCCTTGCTCAAGGTTGGGGGTGCACGTTTAGGTGGAACAGGAAAGTAGACCGGTCCATTATCAGGGCATCAATGGAAGTATTGTATTGAAGGGTTCTAACTCAGTTACCAGGAAAGTGTTGTGTGTAGTTTACTCCTTGGGTTCAAAGCTTAGCTGAGCTTTCAGGGCAGACCTGTAACTAAGCCTGCCCTTTTGATGTTCTACTTGGAAATTGGAGAGAATTGTCCTGTGTTGTACCAGCTTCACCTCCAAACTGGATAAGGGCCGGGTGAGAATCCTTGCCCCATCTGAGCTGCACTCCCACCAGCCACCATGCTGTGTCCTTTTGCACAAAGAACCTTTTAATTGACAGGTTGAGAGGGTGGAGAATGGAGCTTGTGTGGCTTTGAGGTTGGGGGAGGGATGGGAGTCAGAGTGTGTCTCTTTCATTAGACTGAATCTTGGATTCTTCCTCCCATTTATTTTCTTTCCTCTTCTTGGCTTGAAACCTGCATCGATCTTAAAGAAATGGACCAGTTCCGTGGCTCCGTCTGCTTGGACTGGAGCTGCATCTCTGCTCTGATGTGGCCGGATTTAATTGGGGAAGAAAATTTCCATTTTCTAGTCAGGGCGTCCAATTTGCCTTTGATTTTTCTTCTCGAAAGTGAAGAGTTTGGGCTGCAAAGGGTAGTATTTAGGAAGCGTAGGATTGGGCTTCCACTGGCTCAAATAAAATGACTTAACGTAAAGGTGGCATGTATGCTGTCGTGTACAAGGCAAATATGGTCTCTGGGCAGCCCCAGGTGCCTCGGGTGGCTTGAGTGGGAAGCCAGGACTGGGGTGTGGGGAGAGGAGTCCCTGGGGTGCCCTGGTTAGCGCTTCCTTCCTGAGACTTGCCTCAAACCATTCTTCTCCATGACCTGTTAGCTGCTCCTATCCTCGTGGACTGTGTCCTTCTCCCCTAGTGCTTAGTTATGCGCCAGGTGGGGGGCACAGAGAATCCAGTTTTGTGATCCGGTGGTTGCCTAGGTTACACTTGAATAAAGTCACCAGGCAGGTGCTGCCTTTATTTTTGCAACCTGTCCTTTTCTATCTAATCTTTCCCTTCCCTGAACTTGTATTGTGCTAAAACCCTAATATGAGATATTGTCATGTTTGGTTCACAAGCGTGGATCTTTTTCTTCAATAAAATCAGAGGTGCACGTGCTCTGATTTCACTGCACCTGGCCTGATGCCGGCCCCAGGAAAGACAACACATACTTGGTGAGCCGACAGGTGGGAGGCCCGTGCTGGTCTGCCATTTCGCTGCTGTGTAGCTGTGGGTGCTGGGTCCGTGGACTCCAGCTCAGTTACTCAAACATCCCATTGGAAAAACAACTGCACGTCTTGCTGTTGGAAGGTGTTACTGGTCTTTGCTTGGAGTGATCCTGGGCATGGCACGTTTCTATTCCTTACGTGTATAAAATGAAGGTTCCTGGGGCCAGGATTCTCACCTGGCCCTGGTTGGCTCACTCGCTACACACGTGTGGGCAATGCATCATTATTGACTCTATATAAAGAGCCCTGCTCAGTGCTCTGGGCAATATGGCATGGCTGTAAGGCTGCAGGAGGGCAGAGGCTGGGGTGGGGACAGTGCCAAGGACAGAGACTGGGATGGCTGTGTGAGCAGAAAAACCCGGAGACCGGCTTGCTGCATGCAGACTCACTCTGAGTGGATGGGATTCTAGTGATTGACCTGCCACCGTGGAAATAAGGTTGGATATAACACTTTCACCCCAAGAACGTTTTACTGTCATTTCTTTGGTCACATCGAATCCATAGTGAACTTGCCCGGGGCTGAAACCCACTGGCAAGACAATTGGCGACAGTGGGCAGGGTTCATTGGTGACCAAGGAAAAAGAACAGGTTGCTCTCATGGAAGGAGTGTTTCAGCAGGCTGCACCTATGGACGGGGAGACACTCGAGTGTCCCCTGTGGACATGTGGCACTGTGAAGGGGTGGAGGACTGGGGTCCACCCCAAGAGAAAGAAACTTTGTTGCTGACTGAAATGGCGTCACTACGAGGTGCCGTGGAAATAGTAAAGGATGTTGTGGAGGCCCGAGAAGGAGCAGTATGGGGGTGCAGGCTGCCAGGTGCCATGAGGCAGGTGAAAGAAGAGGCCCGAGAAGGAACAGCATGAGAAGCAGCAGCAGTACAGGTGTGCAGGCTGCCAGGTACCGGGGGGCAGGGGAAGGATGTAGCGGAGCCGTCAGCCCAGAAATGGAGGAGCGGAGGTTTGAGGAACAGGTGGGGGTGGAGGCCCTGCCGGTGCCGGAGGCATCAGCCCCTCCTCGGTGGAGACCCTACCTGGTTGAAAGCTGGTGGAGAGCCAGGAGGACTGGGCAACCGCGGGTTCCTCCAGGAGAGGTGCAGCCCCCTCCTCGGGTCGTGGAGCACTCCAGGCTCTGCTTCTATCCTCAGGCTCCAGCACGAAGGGAAATATGGTCTGCTTCTCGAAGAAGTTAAAGGGTCCTGTGAAGGTTGCGAGGACCCAGAGGTGGGTTGGTTTGGAAAGGCAGGAGCAGACAAAGAAATTGGATGACTGGAGCTGTGGCAGCCATTGGGACTGGAGTGGCGGTTCTGGCTGCTGAGGACGAAGCAGAAGGCAGAGGGAAAGCAACAGGATCGGCCTGAGTGTCTGCAAGACTTTCTGCTGAGAGGCTGGAGAAGGCGGGTACTGTAAGGCTCCCCCAGGGTCCTTTGGCTAACTCACTTGAGTAGACCTGGTTTGAATACAGCCAGGATGACCACTTGGTGGCAATGGATCTCCTCAGGCTTGAGGGTTCTTATAATTTGTTGCAATTTTTGTTATTTGTATATTGTTGTTGATTATGGAATTTAGTTACAGTGTCCCAGCTTCCTTGCACAGGGACCATTGCAGAGGATTGAGGGCACGTAGATTGAGGAGAGAATCCTGGAGGGGTGGAGTGTGGATAAAATGAAGGTTCCTGGGGCCAGGATTCTCACCTGGCCCTGGTTGGTTAGCTCACTACACACATGTGGGCAATGCGTCGTTACTGACTCTATATAAAGAGCCCTGCCCATTGCTCTGGGCGACATGGCATGGCTGTAAGGCTGCAGGAGAGCAGAGGCTGAAGTGGGGGCAGCGCTGAGGACAGAGACTGGGATGGCTGCGCGGGTAGAGAGACCCAGAGGACAGTTGTGCGGGCCAAGAGGCCCAGAGGGCAGCTTGCTGCATGCAGACTCGCTCTGAGTAAATGGGATTTTGGTGACTTTTAGTGACTGACCTGCCACCGTGGAAATAAAGTTGGGGTATAACCCTTTCACCCCAAGAACATTTTACTGTCATTTCTTTGGTCACATTGAATCCATAGTGAACTTGCCGGGGGCTGAAACCCACTGGCAACACACCTTGCCATGATGCCTCAGCCAGGAGCCCTGGCTTTTTGCCCAGCGTGTAAGTCTCCTACTTCTTGTGACTTTGGGCAAGTCCCGCCACATCTCAGGGCCTCCGTTTCCTCCCTGGGTACCTTAGACGTGTATTAGAGGAGTCCTTCGTTAATTTCAGCATAGAGGAGGCCTCCTTGTTCCCCTCACTGTTCTTAGCAAATGCCCATGAGCAGGGTGGGCAAGAAGACATGCCCTGCTCTTCTCGGTGGGCACAGCCTTCCCAGATCTTCTCTCAGCTCTGCTCAGCCTCATGGAAAAGTCCTCAATTAAGGATAAAGGACATCGAACCAGAAAAGAGCCTCGCATGGCAGCAGTCTTTATAAAACATCATTTGTGATAGTGTGGGATGCCCTCAGAAATCTGTTAGGATGACCGTGTACCAAAATACACAAACAGAAGAGAAGTTTATTTATTTAAGGGCCTTTGGGTGGGCTGCCTCTCCCTGCTCACTCTGAACATTTGGTTTCAACCTGCCTTCAAGGACTGGCCTTTTAGGATAGTGTAATCAAGGCCCTGCACTTTGGTAAAAACGGGATTCTTTTCTGCTTGCTGGTAGGTTCTTTCCAGGTTTTGGACGACAGACCAGACCTGCAAAGACTTCTGCTCTGTGGGGTGGCTGATCTGCTTGCCTTCAGTTGCTCCAGAGGCAGAGGCCCCTCTTAGAATCTGAATTGTTCTAGGGAGTGAGACGTGCTCACCATGCCCCTTTCTCCTCCCGCTCTCACCTCCCTCCTCCTCTTCGGGAAAAAAAAAAATCCTTCCCCATCAGCATCTGTGTCTTTAAGAATTCCCTCCATTGTAGCCCTGGGACAGAGACCTTTCTGTGCGAGTCTGTTGGAGGCCCCTCCTCGGTGACACCCTGCCCCCCATATTAAAAGACCATTGGAACAAGCTGCTCTTTCTCCTCTGGAGAGGGTCCCTCTGTCCCAGGCCAGGCAACTCTTAAGGGAGCATTTATCCTGGGACACTCCGTTTACAAAGACTGCTGGAGTGTCAGATAAACTCAGACCCTCAGGGAAGAGGACAAAACCCCCTTTCTTTCACCCCCAGTGGGGAGACGCACAGAGACTTTGTGCCAGAGAGCTGGGGTCCCAGCAAACGCAGGAGGGGGGCCTGTGGTGGGACCGGAGCATCCTGGGTTTCTATCCTGTTGCTTTTAAGGCACATCTCAGCAGGTGGCAGTTGACGAGCGTTGTGGAATTAGCTCCACTCCCCTCTCCAGGTCCCTGAGAAGATCTTTGGAAAGTTTGTTTGGCTTGCCAGGAGAAATCCCTAGTTTCTCCTCTCCTTTCGGATAGGGAACCATTCACCCACTTGGCCAGCCAGGCCCCAGCTGTGTGTGTGTTTTAGGTTTTTGGTCTGAGGGACTTTGGGCAGCAAATATCTTGGATAAGCTTGGCTTACCTGGGCGTGCGTGTGCGTGCATGCGTGCGCCCCACCTGGGGGGTGTGGAGGTTTGGGTGCTCCCAGCCCACACGTGTGGCTGTAGCCTTTGCTACACATGGCATAGGGTTTTTCGCTCAGTCTCATAAACCAGAAGCTATTCACATGGGACTGACGTTTGTTGAGCACCTACTAAGTGCTACGCACTGCATCAACAGCTCAGTCCTTAGCATCCTGCAGACCTGGGGTTGCTAGGCTCAGAGCAGGAAAGTGGTGCTCGTATCGCCCAGCAGCAGAAGGTCTGAGGCGCCAGCCCTGCTGGGTCTGATTCTAAAGCCTCTGCCTGCTGAGAGCTTGAGGCAGGCCAGAGGGCCCCGGGGGCGCGGCAGGACCGAGGGTGCTGCCGGGCCCTCGTGACCCTGTGCTGGTTTTGGTTTTGGTCTCGCCCACTGCCTCCTGCCTTTCCGCAGCCCCATCACCCTGCTGCTGGCTGGACTCTAACTTGTAGGTGCTGGAAAGTGAGGCTGTGTGTTAACAGTCTGCCCAGGACCTGACATGCCGTGTGCCCTCGGAGGGCTCAGTACCGCACGTCCCTGCTCCTGCGGGAGACGCAGAGAGGCCGGGGCAGGGAGGGAGGCCCCTGGCTCCTTCGGCATATGAGCCGACTGAGAAACCTCGAGGCCACTGTGGCCAAGAAAGAGCCTCCTGCCCCATGAGTGTCTTAGAGAAACCCTGACCCGGCTCCCAGCCCAGATCTGTGACTGCCCCCTCCCATTTTCTTTTTTTCAGGGCAGTGTGGTGGGCTCTGGGGTTGACCTGTGTGTGTGAGCTGGGGGGCAGGAGGAATGGCTCCTGGGATTCCCAGCTTGCCTGTGCTCCACCTCCCTCCCCTGTCCCAGGAGTCACTGGCCTGGAGGTGGGGTTGGAGGTGCCGGGGCAGGAGAAGGGCCTTCCCAGCCAGGCTTTATGGCTGAGTTCAGAGCCCCTGTTCACACATCACAGCTGACAGGGCTGCTAGGGGCTCGCATTCCAGTTGCAGGAAGGCCTGGCCTTTCCCTCGTCTGGCTGAGCCCAACTTATCCTTGAAGGGCTGACCCACCGTCGTGGCCTGTCTAGAGTGTGACTAGGTGGGCGAGGGTCCCCTCTGAATTGCTGCGAAGTGGTGGAGGAGAAACATTTGTGCAGACTTGACCTCCTGCAGATGGAGCTCCTGGCTGTGCAGAGGAGGGGCGCATCCCAGAAGGCACGCTGTACCAGGGCGAGGCGCGGGGGAGGGCGGTGTGGGGCATTCAGGACAGAGCTAACAGGAGGCGTGGTGGGCAGTTAGCTGAGCTCTGTCCACAGTTGCATGAGCCCACAGGTACCAATGACTGCAGAGGACTTAGCCGGGTGGGAGAGCTTGTGTGGGGAGGCGTGAGGCAAAAGAGAGGTGGCAGAGTTCTTGTTTTGGTGATGGGGGGTGGGCAGTGTCACGATGAGTCTGGGGAGTAGCAGGTGAGCATTATCAGGCCGTTGGAGAAACAGCAGCAGCCCCATCTTGGACAGTTGGATGATGGGTCTCTGCATCTTTGCTGTGTTCTTGGACTAGCCTCCCAGGACTAGACCAAGAAGATGAGAATTACTGGCCTGAAGCCCCTGCCAGCCCGAGGATTCAGAATAATCCCCAGGGACACTTAACACCACAGTGGCAACCTCCAGATGGGGTGGATGGGTGTGGATTGGGTTCTCGGTAGCTCCCGGTGGGGTGGCCACCTGTACAGGTGTGCCCTGGCCATTTCTGTACCTGTCCCGCACTTTGTACAGGCGAGTGTTCTGGGTGCTCTTGGCATATAGAACTTTTAGTCTCATGGACCTATAGGTTGGTGATGTAAAGGAGGAGGTAACAGGTGCCTTGGAGCCCGGGTGGGAGGATCCGGATCTCAGTCTTAGCTTGTTACTTCCCAGATGCATGACTATGGGCAAGTTTCTCTACCCTTCTGTGCCTCTGTTTCATAGGCAGAATAGCAGGGAATGAGTTCTGAAGTTCTGTCCATCTCTAAAAATAAGCCAGGATGTGCACCTGCGTGGCTGTGTAGATGTGTCTGGGTCTGTGCCTGGATTCACTGGCTTCCCAGTTCTCCATGCGAACGAATCTCCCCAGGATTCAAGTCACTCCTGCCCTGGTTACGGTATCATCCCACCTCTCCAGGCCCGTCCAGAGGAGGTGGGGACTGGCTGTGGGCTGTGAGGATGTGAAAGCCCTTCGGCCTGTCCAGCCTGGCTGAGGGCAGACGGAGTCAGGCTGGGATCAGAAGTCCACCTGCTCCCATCCCAGGTCGTTGGGTTCTCCAGGGCATCGGCTCCCGTGGCAGTTGGCCCAGAGTGTGAGGTCAGGGCTCCGTGCAGTCAGATGGCCACAGGAGGTGGGGGGGCGGCTGTGGTCCCCTTCTGGCTTCTTCCGCTCCCACGGGAAGCTGGTGGCTTTGGGGAGTGTTTGTAGACTCCAGAACCATCCATGTGCAAGTCTGCATTTGAGCAGGAGGACATGTGTCTCTTCGTTTGGCTTGTTGGCCCTGCACTGGCACAACCTGCCACCAAACAGCCCTTCTTACCGACCGTCAACCTTCCTCGGCGCCAACAGCCCCTCCCGGAACACGTCCGATCAGCGTCATGGATGGCTGGGATTAGCGTTGGAGAAAGTCAGTCTGTGCTTGGCTTAATCCCTTTCTTACCCCTCCCCTCACTGACTTTTTCCAGGGGCAAGGGGAAACCTTCTTGGTGATGAAAGAGGTGTTTTGGAAAACTTCCTGAACACACTTCTGTTTTATGATCTGTGCTGTTTACCACCTTTGCGTGCGCCCTTCGTTTCCAGGCCTGAACGGGAAGAAGGGGGCTGTGTTATTGAAGGTGCCCACTGACGCTGCCTCTCTCTGGACTGAATCTCACCTGATAACGACGATGGTGGGGGTGCGGGGAGTGCTGATAGCACAAGCAGGTTTCTCCTCCGCTGACATAAGACTCCTGTTCTTTCATTGGGGGAGGGCAACACTTAGCACAAGGGAGACTTTAGACGGGAAAGGGGGAGCTGGGCAGGCTCACGGGCAGTGGCGGGGGTGGGGAGTGTTGTCATTTATTAGGTCTATGAAAACAATACGGGGTTTGTCTCCAGGGTATGGTGGTGCCTGGGGAGGCCAGCCAAGATGGGCCCAAGCAGAAAGAAAACAAGCACAGGTCTGACGAAAATGTGGTGACCCCGAGGAGCAGGGAAAAAAAGCACCTTTGTTTAGGGAGGTCAGGGCGAGCAAGGCATGGGGAGGCAGGGGGGACTCCGGTGTGGGAGAATTGCTGCTTCCATTCTGGTAACCTGTGCCCCCAGAAGGGGCATGAGAAGACCAGGACACCAAGCTGGACGGGAGTTCCTGGGGAGGCTACGCCTGATGCCTTGCATTCCGGGGTGGGTTTGGGGGGAACCTGGTCCTTATCAGCTCTGCTCCTTGAGGCCGGAGGGAAGATACCACATGAGGGTCTTCCTGGGGTGGGGAAGGGCGGGTGGAGAGAGGGGTCTGCCACAGAGAGTGGGCGGTAGTCTCGCTTCCCGCTCAGCACGACTGGACAATCAGATGCTGAGCAGAGAAGCCCTCCAGAGCCTGGAAGCCGGCCCTCTGGGATCCGGGGAGAAGGGCACTCCTGGGGCGCCCTTTCCCTGGCCACGCTGCCGTGATGGAGACGTCAGGTGTCTGGAGGCTGCTGGGAGAAGCAGAGGGGACCTTCCCACTGCTCCGAGGTCTCTGGGGTGCTTCCCTCTTGAGACTATCCAAACCCACCCTGAGCACCTCCTCACAGTTTCGTCTTTTCTGCAGACACCCCTGCTGCCCCCTGGAGATGTGTATCCCCAAATCCAGTGATTCACTTTGGCTTCTGACTAATGACTTTTTCTTAGCCAGCCGGGCTTGTAGATCCCCAAGTGGTTTCCTGTCCCCTTGTCTCCTTGGCAGAAGCTGCCCTCCCTGGTGTGACCCTACAGTCCTGGGCGCATTCGCCCCAGCTCCGTGCACGTGCACTTGGGGAGCACCGCCAGGAGAGCGAGAGCAGTGCCCGCCCCTCCGGCGAGGGGTCTGGGTCCCAGGACGGCAGACCTGACTGCCCGCAGGGAGCCCTGTGCTGGGTGACCTTGGACTGCCGGCCACTTGTCCGTAGGAGCCTTGATGGAGAGTCCTTGTGCTGTTTGTGGACGCTGAGCTTGATGCACTTGGGCAGGCAGACCCAGGGGCCTGTTTACCCTGTCATGCTGCCTCTGACAGGAGAGACATGTGTGTTCAGTTGTTGCGACCTCAGCTCTGACTGAGAGGCAGTGAGTGGTAAGTTATAACTTACTTGCGAACACAGTTGTACGTTGTTCTAAGACACCCCCCATGCACACACACGTGCATGTAGACATGCTCAGACACGTGTGCACACACACATGCTCGCACATTTCTCACAGTGACCCTGTGAGGAAGGCATGAGTATTATCCCCATTTTGTAGATAAGGAAACTGAGGCACAGAGAGGTCAAGCAACCTATCAAAGATCACACAGCTATTAAGTGGTACAACCTGGCCCCAAGCCCTTGGGCTCCAGAGGCTGTGTTCTCACACTGGGGCTGCTCTGTGCCAGGTGTTCGGTGGTCACGTCAGCCCTCCCAATAGCCTTGCAAGGGCCGTTGTTGATCCTTGTGTTCCAGGGGCAGAGCCTGAGGCTCACAAGTTCAAATGACTTGGTTTAAGGTCACCCACTTGCTGGCTTAGCTCTGTCAACTCTAAGGGCTGGTGCTCCCCAGCAAAGTCAGACTGTGTGGTTTCCACTACCTGTTGACAAGTCGTCTTATAGGAGTTTCTGGATCATTAAAAGTGTGTTTTGCCTTTGAGGGAGGGCCTGGGGGAGCCAGCAGCTCCATTGCTCACCTCCCAGCTGAGAGCGTAGTGCTGGGGGGAGTGGAGGGCCCAGGGCTCTCTGGCTGCTGGGTGCAGGGCCCCCTCCTCACCCGGCTGGTGTGATGTTCCTTTTCCTTTTCTCCCCTTTGCCTTCCCTGCCCCCCCCCACCTCCATTTTTCATGTTTGATGACATGTCAGGCTCATGAAGACAGCCCACATTTCTTCCCTGAAGGAAATGGCTCTTGTCTTCCCTGTTAAATGTTGGGAGTTGGAGCTGGCTTCACAGGGTCCCCCCTCACTGTGTGTAGGGGTCCTGGGGCTGAGGACAGAGAACACACACTGCCCAGCTGTGATTGCAGGCTTGAGCTGTGGAGTCTGGGAGGCTCTGAGGGACAAAGGGAAGGTCAAGGACATTGTGTTCTGCAAAGCCAGCCTCCGTGGTTTTGCCACGTTCTCCATCTTTATAGTCATGAAAGGTATCCCCCTGTCCTGAAAATGCGTCCTCCCTCTTCCTTCTTGCCCACGTGTGGCTGCCTCTTCTCAAGGGCACAGGTGCCTGATGATAACTGAGCACCTACTATGTTCTGGTCTCTGCATCGTTCTGTACATGTTCTGTCTGCTTCCTGCCGACATGAGCTTTGGAAGGGATCCCACTTTGCACGTGGTTGTGCTGATACGGCCTGTGATGGTAAGCCACACCTGGATTTTGAGTCAAGCGCCAAGACCGGAAAGCTGACCCTCCTGTCTCTGGTTGATGCAGGCTTGGTCCCAAGCTCCTCTGAGAAGCCCTTCTGGGGACCCCATTCCCTCCATGCCATGGCTCAACCTTTGGACTTTTCAGCACTGCCTTTTGAGACTCTGTTATGAGGGTCCATCCTCAACTACCTCGAGTTGCTTTTTAAGTGTATCAACAAGGTTGTAAACTTAAAAATAGCTTTTTCTTATATTTGTGTCCCCCAAAGCACCTAGCTTAGTGTAGCTCCAGTGTAACAGGGACTTAAAAGCATCTGTTTAAGTCCCTGTTACATTGAAAGAAAAGGCTCTCAAAGTGGCATGTGAGCGCCTGTGATGTGCTGGTGACATTATACATGCAGGTGAATATTAATATCATTTTGTGAATGAGGAAACTGAGGCTTGGAGATGTTGGCAATCGTACCCAGGATCAATCAGCTGGGAAGAGGCCTGGCCTCTCTGACCTTGAAGCCCAGAGTCTATCCAGCTGACCAGCTGTCCCTCAAGCTCCAAGCACCCGGGGTGCAAACAATATTCTCAGTTAAGGCTCGCTGCGCTCGTGATGGGTGACGGGTGTGACACCCATGCCTGGGTGTTTTCCCCCTGAGCTGTCTCTCTGGACACCAGCTGTTTTTTTTTAAACTAGCTTTATTGGGATTTAATGTATATCCTGTAAAATTCATCTCTTCTAAATGTACAACTCAGTGAATTTTAGTAAATTTGTAAAGTTTTGCAACCATCACCGCCATGCAGTTTTTAAACATTTCCATCAGTTCCCCCTTCCCCCACCCCATTTTCCTCATGCCTGTTTGCAGTCAGTCTCCACTCCCCTGACCAGCCCTAGGACACTGCTGCCCTGCTTTGAAAATTTGCCGTTTATGTTTTCCATGTAATTATACATCTGTAGTCTTTTGCATCTGGTTTCTGTCGCTTAGTTTGTTTCCGAGAAGGCAGTCACCATTGATTTTTCATTGACTCTTGGGTGCATGTCCAGACGTAAATATGTGACAGTGAAAGGGTTAACCAGAAACATGCAACACGGGTGGCCGTGGGGTGGGGCGGGGCAGGGGGGTCGAGGGCTGCCCCTGGGGGTCTGAGCACTGTCTCGTCTTCAGCGCTTCCTGCCTGGACTGCTGATGCTTGCGTCCCACCTTGCCAGCCAGCTTTAATGGCCCGGCTTCCGCCTTCCGGGCCGTTTCAGCTTCATTAAGTCATAATGACAGACGGAGAAGGTCTGTTTCCTGGCAATTAAAGTAAGTGGAAGATTGGAACTTGGTCCAGCCTTCCTCCCAGGCAGGAAGGACTGGACCTCCCATGGCATTGTCTCCGCTCCGCCTAAGGGGGTCTGGGAGGATGTTGGCCTCTAAGGCCCCCCATGGTGTGGCTGATTTTTCCCTTCCCTGGCTGATTCTCAAGGCTGTGTGCACAAGGGTAAAAATGCCCGTTTCATTTCATTTTCAGGCTGCTGCTTCCCTACCCCTCCAACCCTAGTCCAAGGAGACGGGGAGGGAGGAGCCGTTTATTCATTCAGCAAACTCAGCTGGAATGCTTGGCACAGGAGGGGAGGAGGTGAAGCAGACACAGCCCCAGACCCCCAGAGGCCCCCCGCTGGGAGCTGGGAGAGAAAGCGTCAAACAGATGAAGGCTGTGACTAAGGGTGTTCGGTCACAGGACGAGCAAGAGCTCTGGCTCCCAGGTGGGGGAGGTGTGGGATGGTCAAGGAGAAGGTGGCCGTGGAAACTCGAGGATCAGGTTGCTGGGAGGGAAGAGGGGACTAAGTTGTGGTCAGCAGAACAGGCAGTCTGGCTGGAGGTGGAGGGCAGGCTGGTCCCATACTCCCGTTGGACTTGACCGTGGGGTTTGGGGAAGGTGTGCTGGGCTCCTGGACACGGGGTCAGGCCTTTCCTCTGCTGCCATTCCTCTGAGGTGCTCCAGAATTTCTTTTGCTCTTTTGCAACACTATTGAAACCTCACTTGTTATTCAAAATAACTTTATATTTAAATACAGTCTCGCTTGAATCCCATGCTGTCATGCATTTGCCTTTTCAGGGATCTGTTATCCAGTCCGCGTTTGGGTTTTGCAAATCGTATGCAATCTCAGAGCAGGTGGACTGAGTCTCACTTTTGATTTAACCGTTTTCTTTTTGTTTTTTCCCCGTCCCTATGTTGCCTTTGCATTTTGTTTTAAGGCCTGTATGACACTCTGCAAAGCTAATGTCACAGTTGTGTAACATGCTACAGAGTAGTAGGAGATTGCTAGCTTTTCATTGACTCTTGTTCTATCAACGGTGCCCTGAAACTTCTTTTTCTCCATTTTACCTTTTGGCCACATTGGGTGTTGCAGTAACAGGATGCAAGCTGCTGGCATTTTCCTGGCCCCCAGTTTCTCCTTTTTCTCCTGTCGTCCAGCTCCACATTCCGGAATATCTGGAGACTCTTCAGTTTTGTTCCCAGACATGCCTGGCACCCAGCTGCAGCGTAAGGACTGTTTGCCCCCTTAAGTGGATTTCCATGCTCAGGGTGGAGCGCGGAATTCTTGAAGGACACTCGAAGGGAAAACATTGAGTCTCAGGCTTGCTCCCTGTCCCCAGGGGGCCCTCTGTTCATGTTGCCACGTTGTCTCTCTCCCTCTCCCCCCTCTCTCCTCCTGCCCTCCCATCCTGGAAGGACCATTAGGCACAGGAGTGTTGGAAAGAAGGGAGCAAGCAGCCTGCACTGGGTTCCTCCCAGGTGTTAGGCAGTCTTCCCCCTTTTGTAACCCTGCCCAGGCTCAGGAGCTCTGAGTCCTAAGCAAATGCCCCTGGGAAGAGAAAAGCTGCACTGTACTCATCATGATATGATGGCCTGGCCCCGGGTGCCACCAATTGCCCTGCCTCGAAAATCACTAAGGGGCACTGCAGGGTATGTGTGTGCATGTGTGCGCGGAAATACACATAAACACACACGTAGCGGAGGTGGCCCGGCTTTTATCCCAAGGGAACTCTTCTAAGTAATTACTTTCCTAAAAGAAGGGAAGGTGATGGGAAGTGTCAGGAGGTGGTTGCAGGTGGGTACTTCTGAGGCTGCCCTTGTTCATTCTCACGGCAGCCATGCTATTACAACAGTGTCGGGGAATGTGTTCATGGGACGTGGCCTGGAGATGAAATAGTCCGACGTCTCTAACGTGCTTGAGCAGATGTCCAGTCACCCCTGATATGATGTGTAGCCATAGAGTGGATTCTATTCTGTCTTCCTTTCTCTTTTATAACAAGGCTGATTTCCTTGATACCTTGGTAATGAGCCTTCCTGGCATGAGGGCCGAGAGTCAGTGGATCATTGTTTTCTTAGCCAGTCCCCAATGTCGGGCCTTTGGGTGCCCATGTATAGGACCCTTCAGCTGTCATATACATCTTTGTACTTTTGTAACTTTTATTTTTTAATAGTAGAGACGCCTGAACTGATTTGCATGTCTGGTTTGGAAGTCATAGCCCTCATCCAGGTCCTTGAAACTCCAGTGAGGTCGGGAGAGGAGCAAATGAGCCGGCCTGCCTGGTTCTCATGCCCGTGTTAGCAGCTGGGGCAGCATGGGAGCCCTTAGGCATGGCCAACCAGAAGTGGCCTTCACCTTGGCCAGGGGGGTCTCAGCTCGCTTTTCTTCCTCTAGGTCACACACTCTTCCTCGCTTCATCCTCCTTTACTGCAAATACAAGCTCTCGTCTTTAGCGCATGGAGCTTCACAGCTGCCTCCCTACTTCTGGCGCACGGCCTTTACTGCTTTCCGCTGTTTCCCATCATCCCTCCTCCTCCTCCTCCCTTTGACTCTCTCCCACTTCCCCTTCCCGAGTTTGTTTTTCTCAGCACACACGGCTGGTTCCTTCCCCTCTTTATGGATGAGGAGGTAGGAAGACCATTGGATGCGGGATGAAATGGGTTTATGACCAAGCTGGGGGAGACCAGTTCACTTTGCTGCTTCTGGAATCCCCTAATCTAAGGGCCGAATGGGCCCTTGACTTACTGGGGCCCTGGATGATGGAACGGAGGAGGATGTTAGGGCAGAAGCCACAGAGGACACGTGTTCCTAAGTGTGTCTGATTTTTTGTGTCCTGAGATTCAAAAAGCAATGGCCTGCTCTCCATTTTAGGATCCACATCTCTTACCGAGTTGAGAACTTGCAGTTGCGATTTGATAATGTCAGTCATACAGGTTTTTGCTTTCCCTTCTGGGAGCTCTCATGCCTGTAGCGGGGAGAAAAAAACGAGAGGTGGCACGCACTGGAATGGTATTCAGCCATAAACAAGAATGACAGCAGGAGGGACCTTGAAGACATTATGCTCGGGAAAGAAGCTAGAAACAACAGAGCCACGTTTTGTGTGATTCCCCTTATATGAAACAGCAAAATAGGCAACTGCATGGAGACACAAAGATTAATGATTGCCAGGTCCTGGAGTAGGCAGGCGACTGCTTAACGGGTGTGGAGTTTCCTTCTGGCAGGATGACAGTGTACAAGAGTTAGAGTGGTGATGGTCGCCCAGTATTGTGAAATGTGCCCTGTGCCGCTGAATCCATGCCTTAAAATGGTTGAAGTGGTGAATTTTATGCTATGTGAATAGTACCATAAGAAAAGTGGAAAGGGTGCAGATGGAGCTGGGCACTACGGTTCATCTCAGGGGAAGGCTCAGAGTTCCATGCACTCCATTCTCTGCTCCACCCAGCCCTCTCATTGTCCCCTGGCCCCAGGATTGGATGAGAACCTTTGCAAAGTGGACGCAATTTTTAAAGAGTCCCTTGGCAGCAGGAAACAGAGTGAGCAATGTGAAACCTGTGTTCTGGCCCTGGGGGCTGAGGAGAAGGGGCTCCTAGCTGAGGGGGCACTCTCTGTGGTCCATTTGTAAGTGTCCTCAGCTGTCCTGCTCAGGGACCCCGGTCACTCCCTCCAGGCGGCCCAGACTTTCATTAAGTCTCAGGCATTTCTGCCGTGGTGGACACCCCCTTCCTTAAAAAAAAAAAACAAAGAATTGCATTTTACAACTGGTTGGTATCATTAAAATAGGTGAATACAGCGTATGAAGACATTTCCTTCAGCTGAAAAGTTTATGTTCTTTTTTTCTTCTGATTTCAATGTAAATTAGAACATTTTCATGGCCCTGAAATATACCAGGGGCCCTGGCACCGTGCCTCTGTGCCCAGCTTACCGCGGCTGAGCCCCTCCCTCAGAGATGGAGGTCCTGAAGCGTGGCAATGGATCCCCTCCAAAGCTCAGTGTGAGTCCCCCTGCCCCCATCTTCAGCGTGCCTCTGGAGGACATTGATGAGGGTGGTAGCTGGGCAGAGGGCTCTCATGTACTGCTCCAAGCACAGGCCCTTCTGAGCCAAATTTTAAGGATCAGATGGCCGTTCTTCTTGGGCAAAGAATGCACTTACCTCCCCAAAGCAAAGCTAAGCTGATTCCAGCCCCCCTCATCCAGCATTTGGGCTCATGTCTTGTGGGGGGCACAGGTACAAGAGGGCTTCTCCCTCCCAAGAATGACGGTCTGGCTTAGCTCGTCTTTGTAGCCAAGAATTCCAAGGCAGTGGGCAGTGAGGACCTGCGCTGCGGGCCAGGCCGGGGTTCACAGTCACACAGGCTGGAATGCAGGTGCCATTCATTCAGGAAGAGGGGCTGCATCGTTTGGGACATACACGAGTTTCAGCAGATTCATCCTTCCTGTGGATGTAGGAAAGGTTGACATGGTTATTCTCTTCCAGGAAACGTTTTTTTTCGGGATTGTTTCTGATATAAAATATTCATTAGTAGGGGACAAAAAAGGGAATAAGTCCAGGAAATTGGAGCTAGGATATTTAACCATGTTTTTGATCCTAATGTGAAGTAGCTACAAAAAATTGGTGGCTGTTCTGCCATTTCTGCAGGGCTGTCCTGTGATGTTGGCTCCCATGTCAGCTGTGCCCTGGGTGTCGGGTGGGTGGCAGGGAGGCCACAGTCCCCATGGGCCCTGGGGCAGAGCAGTGCCAGGAGTGGTGGGGGTGGCGGGTGGAGGTGGGGGTGTCCTCTTGTCCTTGCATGCCTTTGTGGATTTGTGACAAGATGCCTTGACCCTTTCTTGGATTTTCTGAGTTTCTCTGGGGCAGGACCCTGCTGGGTGCCTGGACCTAGGTGCTGGGAGGGACACAGCCGTCTCTCATGGCCCATGGTGCCTCTTAGGGGTGGGGAGAGCCTGCACGTGCCCTCACACAGACCCATGCACGCGCCCACACACGCCTCCCTTGCTTTTTAGAGTGACACAGCAGCTGAAACCTAGTAACATGCAGCATAAGCTGCAAAGGTTTATCGATCCCTGGGGGAAGGCTCCTGGCTCTGTGTGGCAGGGGAGGGGCCCAGGAGCCTGGGGCCCACCCACCGTAAGCTTGCTCGGCAGCATTGACCCCGGTTTATCCCACCTCCGGGTCTCCGAGGGCAGGATTCTGAGACTGGGCTCGTGTTTGCCTTTTGGGAGGGGCCGCACGCTAACACGGAAACCACCCTGGCTGAGTTAGACTTCCCGGAGCTCGGGCACCAGCTGCCCCAGACATCGGCTGCTGAAGTCACTTTGCGCGTTTGGGATTCGCATTATCTGCAAGATGGGTGCTGGGAGCCTTCGGGCGCTGGAGCTGGTGGAGTGAGGGGGTGTACCTGCGCTCGTGCCTGTATGTAGGAGAACAGGCTCCATAAAGTGGTGTGAGCCGCGGGTGTTCAGTGGCACCGTGTTTTTTTTAATCCGTGCAGCACTTGGCACGTGTGGGAGCTTAGTACAAATGCTCACTGAGCGGCAGCTTTGCTGCTCTGTGTGCCCCCCTCACCCCGCCCTCCCGGTGCCTACTTACTGCCTGCTCTGTAGGTGAACACGGGTGGGTGGGAGTTCAATGTGAGGCTGAGAAGCGCCTGCACCTTGCAGCTCGGAGAGCAGTGGGGTCTGGGGTGGGCATGTCTGACTGTGGGGTTTCTCCTGGGAAACCAGGTCCCGGCCCGCCGGACTCATGGACTATGGTGCCCTCAAGTGTTCAGGCCTGATCATTGCAGGTCACCGACTTAAGGTAGGGACTGCAAAACTGAAAGTCCAGGCTACCTTTTCTCTCCCCTAGTGGACATTGCTTTAAAAAAAAAAGACACATCTCTGCAAAATATTAAAGGTACTTACACCTGGCCTTGACACCAATAAGATTTAATACATAAAATTTTATTTTTCTATATAAAGAAAAAGAGGGTGGAAGGAGCTAAGATGATGCCTTAGACAAAACTAGGATAAAATACTCTGCTATAATCCCTATATATGGCATGGATATGTTCTGGAGTAGTCTAGAGCTTTCTAGATCAATTTGAGCAATTCTCGCCAGGGATGCCCGAGGACTCTGGGCCCCCAGGGGGCGCTGTGTGCATCGTGGGCAATGGGCCATGTGGCTAATGCATCACGTTTTCTCATAGGAAAATCTCAGCTTCAAGGACCTTCTAGGTTCATTCCCTGCCCCGTCCCTCTAAGGGGGCCTGTGCCTTGGAGGGACAGTTAAGGTAATGAAGAATGTTCTTCCGAATATCCAGAGCAGTGGCTGTCCACCCTGAGTGCGTGTGAACCACCTGGAGGTTCTAGAACACACATCCCTGGTCCCACCTCCAGATTTTCTGATTCAGTTGCTCCTGGTGGGGCCCGAAAATTAGAATTTGCAATTCTAATAAGCTCCCCGGGATGCTGATGCGGCTGGTCTGGGGACCCCATGAGTCTAGAAAGAACAGGTCAATCCTCATCTTTCTGGTTTGCCTCCGTGAAGCTGGCAGTGGAGCTGCTGGTAAATTTTCACAGGCAAGACCTGCTCTACCAGGCCCCAGAGGGCAGCTCTTCCATACAGGTGGTAAACGGAAGCCCTTCGCTGGTGGGGCTGACACCTTCTTGCAAAAATCCAGGGGTCCAGGGGCTCCGCTCGATGGGAGGTCTTGTCTGTGCTCTGCTCCAACTTGACTGTCCTCGGAAATGGTCTATTCCACGTGTGACCAACAAGGAGCGAGCTCGAGTGACTAGGCTGTTGCTGCAGGCTGCAGTCTTTAGCCTAGAAAAGGTTCCAAAGCAGTTGTTCCTAAACATTCATCTTGACCTTAAAACAAAAACCTCCAGTGAAGCAGAGATAAAACATCACAGTGTTGCCTGCATAGCTCCTGGCGTCTCCCTCTGGATGCAGGCAGCCTCATGTCCCCCCGCTAAGGAGGTGGTCTGCTCTGGTGGGTTCTTTGAAGACAGTCAGAGGTTGCAGTGGACCCCCAGACACCGTGTCTTCAGGTCTGTGGACTGTATAGACAGCAGGACAGGGGTTGTTAGGGCTCCTTCTCTGGTTGCCCCAGGAAGCCCACATCTCTCCAAATAAAGGAATCCTATTTTCTTGAGGGCCGAGGGGGTGGAGGGATGGGGTAAATATAGCCCCTCAAGGGGGAGAAACAACAACGAAGAAATGCAAACATGTATTAAGCATGCTTTAAGTGACTTTCACCTGTTTAATCATCATAATGAGTCTAGTGGGCTCAGCCCTGCCACCATCAACATGTGCTGGACGAGGAAGGTGAGGCTCAGCCAGGTGCCCAAGGTCACACACAATAAGTGACAGAGTTGGAATCTAACTCAGGCAGCCTGGTCCTCAGGCTGGAGCTCTTGAGGTTTAAAGGATGTGGGACTAGAACCTATATGTATTTTCCATGGTGGTTATTGTTAGTATGTTTGTCTAGGTGAGTCCTGCTAACTAACTCTGACAAGTGAAGGTAAAGCTCCATCCCGTGTGTGTGTGTGTGTGTGTCTGTGTCTGGGTTTGGAGGTGTTCCTCCTGTATAAGGAGCTCAGAGCTGCCTGCCAGTTTCTGCCAGGGGGCCAAGGAAGAACAAATCAATCTGGTTATTTCTGACAGAGGGACCTCCAAAATTACAACAGTGGTTGAGGGACACCCCTCCTTTCTGCCCTTACACAAATCTTGGCTGAGCACTGGGAAAGCACTGACTAGCTTGGAACAAGCTTCGCTGTTGGGAAGTCTTAGGCAAAGAAGAGTGTCTGAGCCGGGGTGGCCTCTGTCCTTGACCGGCACCAATCCTGGACATTGATGGGGGTCTGTCGCCACCTAGAGGTTCTTCTCTGTAAAGCACATCTCTCCGGGTGCTGGGACTGGACCTGCTCTGACAGAGGATGCCTGCAGGAAAGGCTTGTCTTTTATAGGACACCGAGGTCTCTGATAGGAAGAGGTGGTGGTTTTCCATGAGTCCTGACCCAGGAGGTGCAGGGGATCGTGGACCGAGAGCACATGCTGAGGGGCCAGCCCCGGGTCAGATGCACCGCTGAATGCTATGTGACTGAGTCCTGTTACTTAGCTCCCTCACTGTTAATTTCCCATTTGAAGGGATGCTGAAACTTGTGGTGGTTTGAGAGTTAGAATAACAAAGTGCCTGGCACACAGTAGCTGCTCTAGTGTGTTTCATGATGGACTGTGGATCTGTCGCCAGGGAGACTGTGTACAGCTTTCGGCCATCATCCCCCATTGTCTAATTCCTGGGGTGGCTGGTGGTTTGACCAGTTATCCACCTGTCGTCTCAAGTACAATTGTTAAAATGAACTTAATTCTGGATTTACTGAAGATCTACAGTTAGGACAGAGTTGCTGCGTGCCGCTCACCCGCTGCTCCAGTTGTTAGTCTCTTCCAGAACCCGGGTAGCGTTGTCACACACAACTGGGAAGTTAATATTGGCACAGTGCTATTCACCAAGCTACAGACTTTGTGTTTCACTGGTCTCTTCTCTAATGATTATTTTCTGCTCACGCATCCAGTCTGGACAATCCCCCATTGCATTTAGTCTTCTCTGGTCTGTGCAGTTTTTAATGACCTTGACAGTTGTGGGGGGTACTGGTTATGTGTTTTGAAGAATGTCACCCACTGTTGTTTTGTTGAATGGTTTCTCATAATAGTCTGGGGTCTGAGGAAGAAAACCACAGAGTGGAAATAGTCTCATTGCATTGTATCCAGACGTGCGTGATATCCATACAATTTATTTCTGGTGATGTTGAGGCTGATCTCTTGGGTAATGTGGTGTTTGCCAGGTTTCCCCACTGCAAATTCGCTGTTTCCTCTTTCCTTACTGTGTTCACAGAAGACAGTCATGAAGTTCAGTCCACACGCTTAATGGGAGGGGAGATGTCTACATATGTTGTTTGGATTTTTTTTTATTAAGGTATTACTGATACACATTCTTATGAAGGTTTCGCATGAAAAAACAATGTGGTTACTACATTTACCCATATTATCAAGTCCCCACCCATACCCCAGTTCAGTCACTGTCCATCAGTGTAGTAAGATGACACAGATTCACTGTTTGCCTGCTCTGTGCTACACTGTTTTCCCCGTGATTCCCCACACCATGTGTACTAAACATAATACCCCACAATCCCCTTCTCCCACCTTCCCCACCCGCCCTCCCCCACCCTCCCCCACCCCTCCCCTTTGGTAACCACTAGTTCCTTCTTTTTTTATATATAATTTATTTTGGTATTATTAATCTACAGTTACATGTGCAATATTATGGTTATTAAACTACCCCTTCATCAGGTACCCCCCACCAACCCCATTACAGTCACTGTCCATCAGCATAGTGAGATGCTGTAGAATCACTACTTGTCTTCTCTGAGTGGTACAGCCCTCCCTGTGCCCCCGAACATTATATCTGCTAATTGTAATGCCCCTTTTTCCCCCTTGTCCCTCCCTTCCCACCCATCCTCCCCAGTCCCTTTCCCTTTGGTAACTATTAGTCCGTTCTTGGGTTCTGTGAGTCTGCTGCTGTTTTGTTCCTTCAGTTTTTTTCTTAGTTCTTATACTCCACAGATGAGTGAAATCAGTTGGTACTTGTCTTTTTCTGCCTAGCTTATTTCACTGAGCATAATACCCTCTGGCTCCATCCATGTTGTTGCAAATGGTAGGATTTGTTTTCTTCTTATGGCTGAATAATATTCCATTGTGTATGTGTACCACATCTTCTTTATCCATTCATCTACGGATGGACACTTAGGTTGCTTCTATTTCTTGGCTATTGTAAATAATGCTGCGATAAACATAGGGGTGCATATGTCTTTTTCAAACTGGGCTGCTGCATTCTTAGGGTAAATTCCTAGGAGTGGAATTCCTGGGTCAAATGGTATTTCTATTTTGAGTTTTTTGAGGAACCTCCATACTGCTTTCCACAATGGTTGAACTAATTTGCATTCCCACCAGCAGTGTAGGAGGGTTCCCTTTTCTCCACATCCTCGCCAACATTTGTTGTTGTTTGTGTTTTGGATGTTGGCCATCCTCACTGGTGTGAGGTGATATCATTGTGGTTTTAATCTGCATTTCTCTGATGATTAGCGATGTGGAGCATCTTTTCATGTGCCTGTTGGCCATCTGAATTTCTTCTTTAGAGAAGTGTCTATTCATGTCCTCTGCCCATTTCTTAATTGGTCTATTTGCTTTTTGTTTGTTAAGGTGCGGGAGTTCTTTATATATTTTGGATGTCAACCCTTTATCAGATACATCATTTATGAATATGTTCTCCCATACTGTAGGATATCTTTTTGTTCTACTGATGGTGTCCTTTGCTGTACAGAAGCTTTTCAGCTTGATATAGTCCCACTTGTTCATTTTTGCTTTTGTTTCCCTTGCCCGGGGAGATATGTTCATGAAGAAGTCGCTCATGTTTATGTCCAAGAGATTTTTGCCTATGTTTTTTTCTAAGAGTTTTATGGTTTCATGACTTACATTCAGATCTTTGATCTACCTTGAGTTTACCTTTGTGTATGGGGCTAGACAGTAGTCCAGTTTCATTCTCTTACATGTAGCTGTCCAGTTTTTCCAACACCAGCTGCTGAAGAGGCTGTCATCTCCCCATTGTATATCCAAGGCACTTTTATCAAATATTAATTGACTGTATATGTTTGGGTTAATGTTTGGATTTTCTATTCTGTTCCACTGGTCTGTGGGTCTGTTTTTGTGCCAATACCAAATTGTCTTGATTACTGTGGCTTTGTAGTAGAGCTTGAAGTCAGGGAGTGTAATTCCCCCTGTTTTATTCCTCCTTCTCAGGATTGCTTTGGCTATTCGGGGTCTTTTGTGGTTCCATATGAATTTTAGAATTATTTGTTCCAGTTCATTGAAGAAAGCTGTTGGTAGTTTGATAGGGATTGCATTGAATCTGTAGATTGCTTTATGTAGTATAGCCATTTTGACAATATTTATTCTTCGTAGCCAAGAGCATGGGATGCATTTCCATTTGTTAGTGTCCTCTTTAATTTCTCTTAGGAGTGTCTTGTAGTTTTCAGAGTACAGGTGTTTCACTTCCTTCGTTAGGTTTATTCCTAGGTATTTTATTCCTTTTGATGCCATTGTGAATGGAATTGTTTTTCTGATTTCTCTTTCTGTTAGTTCATCGTTAGTGTATAGGAAAACAACAGATTTCTGTGTATTAATTTTGTATCCTGCAACTTTGCTGAATTCAGATATTAGTTCTAGTAGTTTTGGAGTGGAGTCTTCAGGGTTTTTTATGTACAATATCATGTCATCTGCAAATAGTGACAATTTGACTTCTTCTTTACCAATCTGGATGCCTTGTATGTCTTTGTTTTGTCTGATTGCCGTGGCTAGGACCTCCAGTACTATGTTGAATAACAGTGGAGAGAGTGGGCATCCCTGTCTTGTTCCTGATCTTAGATGAAAAGCTTTCAGCTTCTCACCATTAAGTATGATGTTAGCTGTGGGTTTGTCATATATGGCGTTTATGATGTTGAGGTACTTGCAGTCTATACCCATTTTGTTGAGAGTTTTAGTCATGAATGGATGCTGAATTTTGTCAAATGCTTTTTCAGCATCTATGGAGATGATCATGTGGTTTTTGTTCTTCTTTTTGTTGATGTGGTGGATGATGTTGATAGATTTTTGAATGTTGTACCATCCTTACATCCCTGGGATGAATCCCACTTGATCATGGTGTATGATCCTCTTGATGTATTTTTGAATTCGGTTTGCTAATATTTTGTTGAGTATTTTTGCATCTACGTTCATCAGGGATACTGGTCTGTAATTTTCTTTTTTGGTGAGGTCTTTGCCCGGTTTTGGTATTAGAGTGATGCTGGCTTCATAGAATGAGTTTGGAAGTATTCCCTCCTCTTCTATTTTTTGGAAAACTTTAAGGAGAATCGGTGTTATTTCTTCTCTATATGTCTGGTAGAATTCAGAGGTGAATCCATCAGGTCCGGGGGTTTTGTTCTTGGGTAGTTTTTTGATTACCGATTCAATTTCGTTGCTGGTGATTGGTCTGTTTAGTTTTTCTTTTCTTGCTTGGTCAGTCTTGGGAGGTTGTATTTTTCTAAGAAGTTGTCCATTTCTTCTAGGTTTTCCAGCTTGTTAGCATATAGATTCTCATACTATTCTCTTAAAATTCTTTGTATTTCTGTGGGGTCCATCATTATTTTTCCTTTCTCATTTGTGATTCTGTTTATGTGTGTAGATTCTCTTTTTCTCTGAATGAGTCTGGCTAGGTGTTTATCTATTTTGTTTATTTTTTCAAAGAACCAACTCTTGGTTTCATTGATTTTTTTTCTATTGTTTTATTCTTAATTTTATTTATTTCTTCTCTGATCTTTATTATGTCCCTCCTTCTGGTGACTTTGGGCCTCATTTGTTCTTCTTTTTCCAATTTCAGTAATTGTGTCTTTAGACTATTCATTTGGGAATGTTCTTCCTTTAAATAGGCCTGGATTGCAATATACTTTCCTCTTAGAACTGCTTTGCTGCGTCCCACAGAAGTTGTGGCTTTGTGTTGTTGTTGTCATTAGTCTCCATATATTCTTTGATTTCTGTTTTGATTTGGTCGTTAACCCATTGATTAATTAGGAGAATGTTGTTAAGTCTCCATGTATTTGTGAGCCTTTTTGATTTCTTTCTAAAAATTTTTTTTAATATAATTTATTTTATTAACATTAATTTACAATTACATGTGCAATATTACGATTATTAAACTACGCCTTCATCAGGTCCCCCCCACCAACCCCATTACAGTCACTGTCCATCAGCGTAGTGAGATGCTATAGAATCACTACTTGTCTTCTCTGAGTTGTACTGCCCTCCCCGTGCCCCCCCAACATTACATTTGCTAATCGTAATGCCCTTTTTCCCTCTTATCCCTCCCTTCCCGCCCATTTTCCCCAGTCCCTTTCCCTTTGGTAACTATTAGTCCGTTCTTGGGTTCTGTGAGTCTGCTGCTGTTTTGTTCCTTCAGTTTTTTTTTGTTCTTATACTCCACATATGAGTGAAATCATTTGATACTTGTCTTTTTCGGCTTGGCTTATTTCACTGAGCATAATACCCTCTAGCTCCATCCATGTTGTTGCAAATGGTAGGATTTGTTTTCTTCTTATGGCTGAATAATATTCCATTGTGTATATGTACCACATCTTCTTTATCCATTCATCTACTGATGGACACTTAGGTTGCTTCCATTTCTTGGCTATGGTAAATAGTGCTGCAATAAACATAGGGGTGCATCTGTCCTTTTCAAATTGGGCTGCTGCATTCTTAGGGTAAATTCCTAGGAGTGGAATTCCTGGGTCAAATGGTATTTCTATTTTGAGTTTTTTCAGGAACCTCCATACTGCTTTCCACAATGGTTGAACTAATTTGCAGTCCCACCCGCAGTGTAGGAGGGTTCCCTTTTCTCCACATCCTCGCCAACATTTGTTGTTGTTTGTGTTTTGGATGTTGGCCATCCTCACTGGTGTGAGGTGATATCTCATTGTGGTTTTAATCTGCATTTCTCTGATGATTAGCGATGTGGAGCATCTTTTCATGTGCCTGTTGGCCATCTGAATTTCTTCTTTGGAGAAGTGTCTATTCATGTCCTCTGCCCATTTCTTAATTGGATTATTTGCTTTCTGTTTGTTAAGGTGCATGAGTTCTTTATATATTTTGGATGTCAACCCTTTATCAGATACGTTTTTTATGAATATATTCTCCCATACTGTAGGATGTCTTTTTGTTCTACTGATGGTGTCCTTTGCTGTACAGAAGCTTTTCAGCTTGATATAGTCCCACTTGTTCATTTTTGCTTTTGTTTCCCTTGCCCGGGGAGATATGTTCATGAAGAAGTTGCTCATGTTTATGTCCAAGAGATTTTTGCCTATGTTTTTTTCTAAGAGTTTTATGGTTTCATGACTTACATTCAGGTCTTTGATCCACCTTGAGTTTACCTTTGTGTATGGGGCTAGACAGTAGTCCAGTTTCATTCTCTTACATGTAGCTGTCCAGTTTTTCCAACACCAGCTGCTGAAGAGGCTGTCATCTCCCATTGTATATCCAAGGCACTTTTATCAAATATTAATTGACTGTATATGTTTGGGTTAATGTTTGGATTTTCTATTCTGTTCCACTGGTCTGTGGGTCTGTTTTTGTGCCAATACCAAATTGTCTTGATTACTGTGGCTTTGTAGTAGAGCTTGAAGTCAGGGAGGGTAATTCCCCCTGTTTGATTCCTCCTTCTCAGGATTGCTTTGGCTATTCGGGTACATGTGCAATATTACGGTTATTAAACTACCCCTTCATCAGGTCCCCCCCACCAACCCCATTACAGTCACTGTCCATCAGCGTAGTGAGATGCTATAGAATCACTACTTGTCTTTTCTGAGTTGTACTGCCCTCCCCGTGCCCCCCCAACATTATATCTGCTAATCGTAATGCCCCTTTTTCCCTGTTATCCCTCCCTTCCCGCCCATTTTCCTCAGTCCCTTTCCCTTTGGTAACTATTAGTCCGTTCTTGGGTTCTGTGAGTCTGCTGCTGTTTTGTTCCTTCAGTATTTTTTCTTTGTTCTTATACTCCACATATGAGTGAAATCATTTGATATTTGTCTTTTCCGGCTTGGCTTATTTCACTGAGCATAATACCCTCTAGCTCCATCCATGTTGTTGCAAATGGTAGGATTTGTTTTGTTCTTATGGCTGAATAATATTCCATTGTGTATATGTACCACATCATCTTTATCCATTCATCTACTGATGGACACTTAGGTTGCTTCCATTTCTTGGCTATTGTAAATAGTGCTGCAATAAACATAGGGGTGCATCTGTCCTTTTCAATTTGGGCTGCTGCATTCTTAGGGTAAATTCCTAGGAGTGAAATTCCTGGGTCAAATGGTATTTCTATTTTGAGTTTTTTGAGGAACCTCCATACTGCTTTCCACAATGGTTGAACTAATTTGCAGTCCCACCCCTAATTGTTTTTATATCGTCTTTTTACCAATACAGAATTAAGGTACAGTTAAAAAAAAAATTTTTTTTTAATGAAACAATCAGTCCACAAAGGCAAAATTGTGCCTGCAAGTGTCAGAATGCAGCTCTGTAAATGCATCCTAGGCTGTGATGTTGTCCCAGCTTTGCAAGTCTAGAGATTGTCAAATCCCGAAATACTCAGGATGCACCCAGCATTAGGGCCTTGGGGGTCCCTGTGACATAGCAACGCTCTATGACATCATAGAGGAGGAAACAACTTAAGAGTCAAACACCTTTCCACTGCCAAAAGTCCATCATCCAGATTATAGAAATCCCACTAGACCTGGGGCAGATAAAGCACAATTATTATTATTATTTTTTTGTCAAGAGAAATGAAGACTTTGAGTGTTAGGCATGTGGGAGGTTCTGAGCAAATGAATGTTGAGAATGGCTTTCCCATGGCCACATTTAATTATGCTCTTTTTTTTTTTTTTGCATTCCCACTTGCAGGATACTCTGACCCTGGACAGAAAATGAAAGCTAATTCCACAGTTTCCCAGGAAAATATCAGAATTCTTATCTATTCACTTAAAGTGAGGGACTCTTTTGCACAGATCATCCCCCAGTTGCTTGGCGAACATGGTACCCAAACCTTGGCAGGAGGGTCTCTCAGACCACCCTCAGGTTCGATGGCTCACTGGAGGACCCACAGGACTCAGCATATAGTAGTAAACTCATGACTATGATTTGTTCCAGTGAAAGGGTACAGAGCAAAATGAGCAGATTTGCACAGGGGGTGAAGCCCAGAGGGTGCCAGGCACACACTCTACGTGCCTTTTCCTGGGGTGGGGAAGGTGGGGGGGTCACACAGAACATGCAGCCGGGAGCACACATGGCCCCAGAGCATTGCAAGTGCAGCTCGTGAATGGAGAGGCTCTCTGTGTGTTCAAGGCACACTGGATTCCAAAGACTTACTGTGAAAAAAAAAACATAGCTCATGAATAATTTCTAAAATACTGATTTCAGATTTCATGTCGAAATGATAAAAGTGGAGATGTAGTTGGTTTCAGTATCATTGAAATTACTTTCAGCTGTTTCTTTTTAGCTCTTTGAAGTGTCTCCTAGAACATTTAAAAGTACTCGTGGGGCTCACTTATACTTTTCTTGGTCAGCACTGGCTTGGGTCAGGCACTGCTCTAAGCCGTTTCGTCCTCCCTCTTGTAATCCCGCCTGTAATAGGGGAGGTCACACCCTCCTCCCATGATACGTGAGAAAATGGGGGCCCTAAGAGGTGATGTAACTTCTCCCAGCTGTGGGCAAAGGGATGGAGAGAGCTGGGATTTGTCCCCAGGGTGTCTGGTTCTAGAAGCCACCCTCTTGACCACTCACTAGCCTTTCAAGATGTTACTGTTCCCAAAATGCTCATGACAGCCTGGGAAACAGGAAATGGGTGCTAATGTCAAGGGGTTTGAAAGCTCTGTGGTCAGAGTCTACACAGAATACACAGAGAATTAGTCCTGAACCATAAGGGAGCATCCTGGAGGGCTTCCAAGAGGAGGGGACGTTTGGACTGGGCTTTGAAGGTGGTTGACAGGGAAAGAGGTGAGCATTCCAGGTGGTGGACTAGCATGAGCACAGAGGGGAGAGGCACCTGGGGCTACGTTTGGGGACTGTAGATAGGTTGGGATGTCTGAGCAAGTTGTGCAGGGGTTTTAGGGGAAGAGGCAGGCACCTAGGCAGCAGGAATCTGGTAAAACTGGGCTTTTTGGTAGGGTTGAACTTCATACTGATGGACAAGTAAAGACCTCCCAGGGTGGTTTTAAGCTGAGAAAGTGTGATGTGGGACGTGTTTGAGGAAGCTCAGCCTTCCAGCTGGGAGAACGGGTTGGGAGAGGCAGGGGCCGCCGGGAGCTCACCGATAAGGAGGCTGTGCCAGAGGTCCAGGGGCAATGTCAGGAAGGCAGGGACTGAGGGAGGTCCACGGTATGGTTGACGGATTCCAGGGAGAATTTTGGGGCAGTGGGAGGTGCATTCGGGACGAATCTTGGGTTTCTTGTCTCTGGATGCCATGGTGCCAGTTCAGACACCGGCAGACAAAAGGGAGGCAGGCAGGCTTGCATTTGGTAGAAGAGCATGTTTCACTTTTAGACAAGGTGGAAATAGTAATCCAGCACCCGGAACAGAGAGAGGGACTGGAACTCAGGGCTGACCATGTTGCTCAATGATCACAGAGCCCTACTATATGTCAGGCATCCTACTAAGCATGCTACATTTATTATCTCATTGGATCTTTTAAATAACTTAGTGTTTAATCCTAATTATACAGAAGAGCTCAGGGGCTCAGAGACAGTGACTAGTTTGCTGATGGTCACACAGCTCTTAACCAGGAGTCGGGGGTTAAATCCCATGTCTGTCTGTCTCTGAGGTTACCCTCTTTCCTCTGCCATGCTTACCTGGGCATTTAAGGAACAGGCAACAGAAGTTCTACCCATGAGGAAAACAGAGAAAGAGTGGGCAGACGTCCAGAGGAAACCAGGATAGTGTGGGGTCCAGGATGCTGGGAGAGAGTTTCCAGGAGAGGAAACATTGGGAGAAATTCCCCTGGGGGGGAAGGGTGGCAGAGTGCTTAGTGTACTTGGCCGTTGGGGTGTCATTGAATGACCTTGAGTCGAGTGGTTTCAGGGACAGGCGGGGCCTGGCAGTGGATTGCAGAGGCCAGAGCAGTGGCTGGGAGCAGTGAGCGCGGACTGTTTCAGAAGGGCCAGCTGCAGGGAAGCGGGGAGAGCAGAGGTGGGGCTACCCTGGATATAGAGGCAACAGCCCCTCACCTACGTGGCTCTCCATGCCTTGTACTGAACTGTATATTTATAACCACATGTACTTATAATCTCATTATTTTTCTTAAAGAGGTTGCCTCTCCTTTCAGAAAAATGAATAAGCTTCAGGTCCCATGAGACCTTGATGTATCCCAGGCAGGGGCTGGATGGAAAGATGGGGTAGAGGAGGCAATAAGCAAGACAGTAGGCTCTAGGCTCTGCGATCCGGGCCTGGCTTTACCACTCACCAGTGCAAACTGTGGGCCAGTTATTAACCTCTGGGTACTTCCCTTTCCTTTTCTTAAAAAAAAAAATCATAAAAGCACCTATCTCCTAAGGTGTTGGTGAAGATTAGATATGATGACGTGCATAGCAATGCTCCATGCCTTTGCTGGGATCTCCTGTTATATAATATTCTTATTAATATGTATTTTCCTGGTTGGTGTTTTAGGAGTCTTACTTTCCAGTGTTGGGTTCCTCCAGTGGTCTGTGGATGAAGATCTCGTGTTCTTCTCTTGAGTTACCCCATAATTTGTTTTTGAGGCCCAGATTCTGTCCTGGGAGGTACATGGACTCTTGTGCTGTGTTCCAGGAAAGATGTGTCCTACTTGGTGGACCTCGCAGGGCTGTGGGCGGTGACTCTCTGGGACCCAAGCGCCAAACAGCCCGGCTCACAGGCCAGAGGCCGCATACCTGACGCAGTGCTCTGTGTGCCTCTGTGCAGCCCCTGAGGGTGGAACGGGCAGTCCCGCTGCTCATCACATCTTCCCTTGGCCCTGGCCCCACTCTTCTTAGGAAACATTTTTAACTTGGAGGAGAGGGCAAAAACAACCCCCGAGCATCCTCTGGGGTAGCCGGTTCCAGGCCAGCCCTGGGTTGGGTAGCTCGCCTGGACAGCTGGTGTCCGTCTGCAGGCTCCTGCCTCAGGGCCTGGAGTGACAACTTGGCAGGCTTGGCAGGCCATTGAAGCTGGGAGCCCTGGACCTCTTCCCTGGGCCATTCTCCGAGCAGCCGCTTGATGGCGCTGGGGCTCCACCGGGCGCAGGCAGCGCATTGCCCACAGCCGCCCCTTGGTCGTGCGGGTAGCCCCAGACGCCTGGCTATGCTTGTGGGGCACAGCACCCGGGCCAGTCTTCCCTAGGGAGCACAAAGCCTCTGCTCGGAGCCCAGCGCCTCCCTGCTCTCTACCCTGGATGGAGATGGAGAAGCTTGGGTCTTTGGCACTGTTTTCCCTCCTTGGCCTGGCAATACAGAGGATCCTTCCCACTGACTTTATTCTTCTTAAAACTTGCTTCTTCCTTCCTTTCTTGTTTTGATTTGTTTATTTGCTTGCACCACGTTTCTGCGGTCTTACTAATAGCTATTTACCAGGTACCCCAAGCCCCAAGGCATACTGAAGAACTACAATTTAATCTCTACCCTGATTCTGGGGGTGGAATTGAAGGAAGAAATGGCTGGGCTAGGTTGTTAACTGTTTTCAAGCTTCCCTGTGATTCTAACTCTGCTCCCCCAAATCCCTCTTAGGTCCTGTGCTTGGGAGAGAAAGGTGTTTGAACACAAAATTCAAGCGAATGGGGAGGGTGGAATGCAAAAGAAGAAAATTGAAATGGGAAAAGGAGGCTTTTGCAAAGTTGAACTTTTTATCCCCCTCCAAACGTTCTTCAGTGCACTTTCGTAAAATGCCGAAAAACACCAAGAAGGAAATAAAAAGCAGTTTTGCTTTTTCACCTAGAAGTGACATTTATGTTTTGGTATCCCATTCCAAGATTCGTTGTCACTGTACAGATCTGTCCCCCTCGCCCCCCCGGATGGGATCCAACTCTTCATTGGTTCCGTTGCCTGCTTTTTAATTTGCTGCACGGTGTACGTTTTTAACTTAGCAAGCCGGCTTTTGAAAGTCGCCCTCAAGTAGGTCCACTTTTGAAGTTTTACGTGCAGAAGACTCTCAGCTAGGTTTCTGTGTGAAAAGGTCTCACTGAAGCGGTGATTCAGACATTTGGAAGAGGATCCTTGAACTGAAGCTTCCAGGGAGAGCAGAATTGGGTAGATGTGGCTCTTTTTGAAGGCCAGAGTTGCCCAGTTTCGATTTGCAAAGTGAGCAGCCCCATTTTAAATCAGCAGCTCTCAGGAGGACCGAGTGCTGGGTATTCAGGCCCGGGAGCTGAGCCTCCCTCCCAGAGTCTCCAGGCATCCATCTGCATGTAGGTTGGAGTCTTCCCAGGCTGCCTGGGGCCCAGGGACTGAGAGGCAGGGCTCGGGGTCACCAATCAGGCCCTTGACCCTCTCGAGGCCCCGGGACAAACGCAGACGGCGTGTGCGTGTGTGTGCGCGTGTGTGTGTGTGTGTGCGCGTGCGCGCGCGCTGCTTCTCCCAGCCTGGCCTTCCCTCCCTGGGGCACAGGCGCAGCCCTGAGCCCTGAGCTGAGTGTCCTGTCTTCCTGCAGCGTCAAGGGAGGCCGGCTCCAGAGGCAGGACTCAGCAAGCCACGCTCCCAGCTAGGGCTGCGAAGGGCAGGGGTGGAAAGGCTGGGCCGACGTTGGGGTGTCCCCCCACCCAACCCCAAGGCCATGAGGGCACCTTTCTCCAGGAGGAGAAAAACGTTCTGTTCTTCCTTTTTTCCCCATTGCTGCCAGTCTCCTGCCGCGCCTCTGCGGTACCCGGCCGCTCCTGGAGCCACAGAGGGTCCTGGGGTTTCTCAGGACTCTGGAGAGAAACCGCAGGGGACAGGGACAAAGGAAACAGAATTCTGCAGCCCCGAGAGCCCTCATGGCCCGGGGAAGGCAGCTGTCAGGTCCCCCTGCCTGTGGTGGCCCTGGGGCCTGGTGGTGGGGGCAGCATTCCCCAGTCACACTGGCCTGGGCTCGAACCCCGGCTTTGCACATCTCCGGCTTTGTGATCTTGGGTGAGTCACACAACGCCCTGGGCTTTGGTTTTCTTCTTCAGAAAATGGAGTGAACACCTACCAATCCATAGAGAGTCGATGTAAAGAAAGTTGAGGTCATAGATGATAATTTCTTAAAAGCTGGCAGGTATGAAGTGCTTCCAGCGAGCCCAAAACAGTCTAAGGACTTTGTTTAGATGATTCCAGTTAATCCTCACAAAACCCCAGTGACACAGGTAGTATTATGGTCCCCATGATGGGGAGCTGAGATCCAGGCAGGTCGTCATGCCCAAACCCACCCAGATGTCAAGCACTGGAGCAAGATTGGAATCCCCTGGGGCTTGACCCTGACCCACTTGGCTGAAGTGCTGTCACCCCCAGGCCCCCAGCATTACCCCAGGTGCTCACGTGTGGGAGGCATCCGGTCGGATGGCAGCGTGTCCCGCCTTTTGCCCAGGACCTCAGTTTAGAGCTCCCTAGATTTCTTCCTCTAAAAGTCATGGGAACCATTTCTCATTTCTGAAATGGTACAAAAAACCCACCCTGGAGCTCTTGAATAAAGGGGCGGAGTATTCAAATAAAGGGGCAGAGCATTCAAATTAAACAAACAATAGTGGTCATATGACAGGAAAAAAAAATGGTATCCACCTTGTCTTTCTCCACTAACGAAGAACATGCCTTCCGGGGATGTGTGTGTGTTCATGTGCGTGTGCATGTGTGTGTGTGTGCGTGCATAGGATCCTCATCTCTGGAAACTGTGACCAGGCTTCAGGTGGGGACACTTCCAGGGGACAAAGCATCTCCTGGGAGGCTGGTGGGACGAACGGAGGAGGAGAGAGCCCCCCAGGGCAGGGTGACTGAGCTGGGGGACTGCTGGGGCCCCCTGCCAGAGTGCCTTCTGTCTCCCGGCTGCTGTGGTCCCTCAGATTCCTTTAAAGAAGAAAGTCTTTTCCTTGGACTCTCAGGGGAGAGGCTTAACAGGCCCTGAGGTGTCATCGCTGAGGTGGCACTTGGTGGGAGTTTCCATTAAAACAGAGTCCATCCGTGGGAGCAGGCTGGAGGGGGGGGCAGCGGATGGGGGCAGGGGTGTTCCTGGTGGGCAGCAAGAGGAGGTGGACACACAGCAAACGTGCACCCCGACTTTGCCCAGGTGACATTACTTCCTTCTGGGCCAGATGTCTGTAGGGAGGGGTTTTTGATAGACAGGTGTTGGCCAGAACCTCTTCCTTTTTGCAGCTGGCCTGTGTGTGTGTGTATGTGTGTGTGTGTGTGTCAAACAGAGATGACCTGCACATCCTCCCACTTTGTTCCATCAGGAGGTTATCCTGAAAACTCCCTATGCGGCCCCACCTTCCTGGTGTCCCGCAGGTGGCTGTCCTCAGCCAGTGTTATCCTTGTTTTAATTTTATGATGCTGTGGCCAGGGCCCATGGATTTACTGCCAGGATGGAGATGCTGGCCTTTCTTTTAGTTCTAAAAATAACCTCACAGGGATAGTTTGGGGAAGGTGATGAAAATGGTCCGGGGTGGATGGTGGCATTTCCTGTCTGTCTCAGGTGCTGAGGTTGGGGCTCACATCGTGTGAGCTTGACTGTCTTGGCCAGTAGCCCGTCGTCTGCCTGTCCCAGAGACCCCTGTGCACCATCACACATACACCTGCCTGTGGCGAGGGCAGGCTATTTTCAATAGTGCTGTTTGTACAACAAGCTGAGAAAATAGCACTTCATAGAAAACTGAAAGGCTGCCGTCTGGGGGCTTATAGTCCACTCAGTATAAATACTGTAAATAATAGCTTCTTTTTAAATGACTACATACTATGCCCAGATGGTGTTCTGCATAGATTTTGCTCATACCTTCCACAATTCTGGAAGGTCGGTATTGTTTATGTTTTATGAATAAATGTGAAATATATTCAGAGACGTTAAGCAGCTTGCCTTAGGTCACACAGCTTATTGGGGACAGAGCTGGAAACCTGATTCTTGTGCCTTTCCAGCTCAGCTCCAGGTAGTACTGAGGTCCAGAGGGTGTATGATAAGTCCCCACCCCAAGGGTGTCACTTGAGAGAGGTTGGGCTGGGGGCAAGGGGGTGTCACACAGGGGAAGGTATCAAAGTAAGTAAATGACTGGCTTGCTCTCTACCCCCTTGAGGGCCTGTTTCAACTCAAGATGCCCCACTGACTGACATAGCTGCCCACTGCTCTGCTCCCTGGTGCTCCTTGGGGACAGTGGTGACGGGGTGTTGAATAGCCCTCTGGGCAGAGGACAGAGGAGCATGTGGTTGTCTCCTGAGATTTGATCTCTGTTGTCTGGCAGTTGTTCAAGAACCAGCCTGACAGCTACGTGCTGTGGTCGGGCCCCTCTGGGTTTCTGCCTCCCTGTAGGATCTCCAAGTCGGAAAGTGTATTAAGACCCAGCCCGCTGATGGCATGGTGAAAAACTGCGTGCACGCCTCTGCAGGTCACAGGCAGGGAGAGTGCATTGTCCCGGGTCTGCACATTTGCAGTCCTTCTCTGTGCCTCTTGACTCAGATCCGGGGCTGACTTCCTACAGGCAGTGAGCTGTTCTCCTGACCGAGACGCAGTTGAAGAATTTCTTTTGAACTGATGGACTGAGAAGCCTATACGAGCCTGCTTGGGCTTAAGACCAAAGCTTTAGGGGGTAGAGAGTAAGGCCTGCCACCTCTTCCTGAGGTCCTTTGAGTGACAGAGGTCACTTTCTGAAAATTGTAAATGAGCAAGTGTGAAAAGCAAAGCAGTTTTTAGCTTGGGCAAAAGGGACAGCAGAGAAATTTGCTTAAGTAAATTGCAGGCTGCACACCATCCACGCAGCCTGGCCCGGGGTTGATGTGTGGGTGTCACCCTTGTAAACAGCTGCACCTGGCATGTATTTTGATGTGTTTTGCTTTTAAAAAATACCTCTTATCTGTAGATCTTCCTGGGGGAAATTTATTCATTTGTTAATTTATTCAACAAATATTTGTGAAGCATGTACTGTTGGCCTGGCACTTTGTTACACGCTGGGGATACAAAGTTTCCTGGTGATAAATGCCCTGGAGGATGGGTCTCAGAGAGTGGGCAGGCAGACCTGTGAACAAATAATTACAGTGGCATGTGTTAGTGGCTGAAGGAAGTCTCCATTTCTCTGGGCGGGGGTGGTGGTGGTGGGGGTGGTGGGGGGGTGGTGGTGGTCACTGAAGGATGTGCGACTCTGTGGCCTGAGGGAAGACTTCATCAGGCACATTCAGACCGGCCTAGGAGGACATGAGGTGTTCAAAGAGTGTCGCCTGGGGGAAGAGAGAGAGGAAGGGCATTTCTGCAGAGGGAACAGCCTGTTCAGAGGCATAAAGGCTTGAAAGGGTGTGTTAAAGGAATGGTGATACTGCAAGTTGGGTGTACGCTGGGGACACAGGTTTTAGGGAAGAGAACAGAGACGGTACATGTAAAAGGTGTAGCTCAGTTCTGGGAAGGTGTGCTCAAAAAAAACAAAGCCTAAACAGAAAGGTAGCTCTTACTCTCTTTCCCTCTTTTCCCCTGGTCATTTTTCCTCCCTTCATTTGTATCCTTCCATGTATTTCTTCGTGATAAAATGATAAACTTTATGATGACAGCTGTCAAAGGAAAATGTGACATAATTATTAACCTGTGGAATTTTGGATAGTATTTGGAACATATTCCTGTGATATGTTGCTGTGGATTGATATGGTATGTCTCCTTTCCCTAGCGACTGTAATTAAGTGTGGGTTGAATTGATGGCTGGAATTTGAGTTTTGGAGACATAGAATTATAATGGAGAACCAATGTGTTTGGATGATAGAAGGGAATGTGTTCTTACATCGCTTTTCACATCTGTGTTCTTAATGCGCACTGAGTTTAGGCTCGTGATCTCCTTTAGAACACATTCCTGTGTATCTCACAGAGTTTGTAGGGGTGCTTTATCGAGAGGGTACTGAGGTTGGGCCTGAGTGAATGAGTCAAAGGGGGAGCCTGAGGGTGAAGTATATAACCAAGGTACAGAAGAAATTCGCTTCCTTTAAATACTAAAAAGTTTTAAGGCTGAAACCCTCCAGAGATAATGGAGGTGGAAATGAGCTGATAGTCTCAAGAACTCTAGAGGTTTGGCCTGGACATTCTTTGCAGCCTGGGAATTTCTTGAAAGTCATCTTTACTGACTCCCAAAATTCCTGGGAATGTTGCCACCTATCCCCCATGAAATGCCACATTTCAGACTATACTCATTGTGCATTTCCAGTGCCTTCTTGTCCCAAACCCAGGTGCTGCTCAAGAAGTTAGAAAGGGTGCTTTCTTCCTGGCCTCCCTGCTCTATTAAACTGTGGGTGCAGGCATACACCCCTTCAGCCAGAGGACCTTTTCCATTTCTTCCAGTTGGCTTCTGAGTTCTCAAGAAAAATCTTCCCACCATTTGGGTAACTTGTGGGCTGTAACCTGCAACATTATTGCAGGCTTTGTTCTTACATTATGTGCACCAGATATCTCTAGCAAGGAAATTTTTTTTCCATAAAGTGCCTATGTGGGTAGAAAAGAACGAACTTGCAATTCTCTTGGTAAGGACAGAGATGGGAATGAGAAAGAGAAGGCCAGGAGCTATGTACTGGAAGATAAAGAAATGTGTTGAGAAATAGTTACTTGATGCAGGATTTTTTTTCTGTAGAATTTGGCTAGTGCAGAGGTTTAATATTTTTAAAGTAGAAAGAATAATCTAGCTGAGCCCTCTCACGGCTTATCTATTCTGCTGCCTGTCGTTCACAGCAAACAGTGAATCTTAAGGAATATTTTCCCTGTCCTCCATCCCTACCCCTATGAGATTATCTGAAAGCACTTTTCAGGGCCTCCTGAGTGGCTGCATGGCCTTATAGTAGATTGTGGAGAAGTAGTGATTTCTAAATAGCAGAGTGAGTAGAGACAAAGGGAGAAGGCATCATACTGTCAGAGATGGGATACCGTGGGGATTGATTTTTGAGGCCAGGTATTAAGCTCTTTTGCTCCTCCTGCCATTCTACAAATTCTTAGGTTACTTAAGAGCAAAAGGAGAAAAGCCTGCTAGAATTTGTACTATATGCACTAATTTGTGTGACTTTGAAAGTTAATTAAATTGACTAGATGTTTATTTTTAGGGTTATTTCTAGAATTGAAAATGGGAAGATCAATAGGTTCTTGTCTTCGAGAAACAGTGCATGTTGTATGTTTAACTGTGCATATCTACAGATAAATCTTGCTTTTCCTGCTGTGTGTGTGTGTGTGTGTACCTGGGCCCATGCCTCCTGGCTGGCATATGCACAGATATATGCAGGACTGTAAATAAAAACCACAAATGAATGCCTTCGTCTGAAACATGAGGGCTGCTCTTTCTATGCTGTGCATAGACAAGGCATACACCCCTCCTCAGGAGACCAAGTCCGGGGGCGGCAGCTCTGGGAAGGGGCTGGCAGAGGATGCTGGGCGCCTGGGACTTCTCTTTCTCCAGTGGGTATATTTTTCTTACGTTGACTTCAAGGATGAATCCTGATTTTGAGGTTCCAAGGTAATGCAGTGTAGGCCTCAAAGACAGACTGGTAATTCTTCCTGTGGACGACACTTGTAGATTTCTGGGGCCCCCAGAAGACCTGTCAGAGGGGCTATGTGGGGCAGTGGCCCTTGTAAACAGGTATAACCATTATAGTGAGCATTGGTTGCCCTGGGCTGACAGTGTTATTTCAGTTAGTGCTTAGAGGAACCTCTGAGCTAGGGCATCTCATCACCAACTTGCAAATAAAGAATGGCTTCTGGGAGGGTCACCCAGACTGAAATAGAGCCAGGGTGGTACAGTGCAAAGCCTGTGTCGACCAATTGTTATTTTCCTTCCCTCAAAAGGGGATATATACTAAAGAGAAATTGAATAGATGCCTACAGAATGAATGCACTACAGTAGGAGTTTGCTTGAGAAGTTCACACACACACACACACACACACACACCCACACTCTCTCTCTCTCTCTCTCTCTTAAAGTTTACAATCTGGGCATTAGCCGTAGACCCTGAGACAACTTCTTTGTGCTTCAGTTGCTGCATCTGTAAAGTGGGTAGACAGAAAGTTAACACACACGTACTTGTGAGGATTACATTTGTGAATAATTGCACACCCCTGGAACGGCGACCCTTGGTTTGCACTCGGTGGATTTGCTATTATTAGGGTGACCACTCTGATTGTCACTAGGCACGGTGGAAGCATACAGGGAGGACTAAAAGAGTGTGAGATGTGCGTGCATACCAGCCATCGAGGAGGCCGTGTGCAGACAGGAAGGGGGTCACTAGCTGTTGGGGTGGCTGGTGTGCCCTGGATCACGTGCCCTAGGAAGAAGGATGACCTGGGTGAACCACGGGCTCAGAGACAACACACGGAGGTGACAGGCTGGAAATGGGCCTTGCCGGCGAGGTCCAGGCCACAGCCTCTAAGAGAGTTGTCATGGCTCAAGAAGGATGCTACTCCCCTAGTTGTCTGTGAAAATGCCAGCCAAGGAGTGCACGTGAAGACTTTGCTGCAGTGGGAGGCCTGCAGGGAGGAGGCAAAAGAGGGGCCAGATCAAAGTAGCTGAGTTGAAGAGCTATCCAATAATGAATGGTGTTGGGTTGGTCAGCCGACAGCCAGGGCATTGAGAAGATGGAGAGAGGCATGAGGAGAGCTTAGTAGGAGCCCGAGTCCAGGGCCCTGTGCATGCAGCCGCATGTTCACCGTTCACCTCATGGCAGCCTGGTGCAGGCCGTGCAGGTGGGCGTGGGGTGGAGGAGGTGAGGTGGGGCACCTTGACTGACTGCAAGGATATTTAGAGATGAGACGACATTGGGAAGGTGCGAGGCGCTAGTTGCTGGGGCACCAGAGAGAAGAGTAAGGATATGCAGGCTCTGGCAAGATATGGCTCTGGGCAGCCATGCAGAGAAATGTTGTGAACAAAGGATGCAGAGGAGACGCTGGAGAACGGGGCACAGGACCGGCGGGTTTCAGGGAGAACAGTTAGACCCAGGGCCCTTTAACTTGGTGGCTGTGCATCAGAGGCAGCCTTAGTCCACGTTTTCTGGCCGCATCACTATCTCCTGGGGTGGTTTATTTGTGGCATGGATTCTGAGCCTAACCTCCGGAGCCTGACTCGGTGGGTCCAAATGAGGCACATGTTTGTAGTGACCCAAGAGATGAGCATGGCCCTCACAAGGATGGTGACTGCATGAAAGCATTACATTTCCCAGAGGAAAAATTAGCAAGACCATTGGGTCTGGGGGGTGACAAAAGGAGGAACGTAGATAAGACCAAGAAAATAATTTCCTGACTGTGTGGCAGGAGGATGGGTGGTAATGCTGATGGGCATGCAGAAGGATCTATAACCTTGCTCACACTTCTGATAGTTTCATAGGGCTGGTCAGAGAAATGTTGTAGGCAACAAGCACCTTGATTTCCAGAAATAGGATGGTCCTTTTTGATCGCTTCCGGATGAGGTAGAGAATTGTGGGTGGATAATAGAAATCAGAAGGGTATTTGCACTCCCAAATGTGCAGATGGGAAGACCCCTTTTGAACCCTGTGGGAGTGTGCAGTGACTACTGGCATGTGTCTTAGATGAAGAAGACTGGTGGAGTTACCATATGCAAAGATGGCCCCAACCTGGAAGACAGCTGGCGCGTCAAAGACGATCAAGTTCCAGTGACCACAAGGGGCAGGGACTCTGGGCTGAAACTGGCAAGATGAAACTCAGCCCTGTTAGGTCCTGCATCTGTTGCAAAATAACAATTGGACAAGGAGGAGGGCTGATGCTTCGTAAGTCAATCATATGATTAGAATATTAAGCTGCATTCATAGGACCGCAGCATCCAGATAATGAAAAGTAATAGTCAGACTGTTCGGTACTACACTGAGCACTGACTAGGTATTTCTGTGCACTGGAGCATGTCTGGGGCGGGGGGAGCCGGGTCAGGGAGGGGGTCTGAAGAGTCTGACAGTGTCAGAAACAGTTGTCCTGTTGCTGTCACCCCAATACATATTGTTTGTTGAACGAGGGAATCACCTGAGCAAGAGGAGGCTGCAGTGAGAAAACCAACTGATTTTGGTATTTGGAAGGCTGTCATGTGGAGAAGAGAATGTTCATTCCATGTTAGCTTCCAGCTAAGGAAGAGGGACACCTTCATTAAAATTCCCGAGTGACCGATTTCAGCACGACTTGGGGAAGAGTTTGATTGTTGAGAATCTCTAGCTACTTTTGTTCTGTGTTTCCATCGACTGCTTTGCAAAACCCATCCAAGCAGAAAAGAAGCTGCTTGGCTTGGGTTTCATTCCCGTCATGCCTGCAAATGACTGGTAGGTAGAGTCAGCTTAGATAACAGGGGTGTGGGGGCAGAGGTAGGGCTCAGGAGAATGTGGCTATCCATTGGGACCCTTTAAAACAAACAGCTTGGCTCTAGTTGGGCATAAAGGAAATCTTTAGTAATTAAAAAAAATCTGTGTCTGTGTGTACTTTTTAACCGAAGAATCATGCATATGAAGTAAAGAAATCATAAAGTCAACCAATCCTAATGTGGACCCAGGGAATGTTTACATATGTGTTTAGCTGTGTAACCACCATCCAAATGAAGAGAGTTCCAGCTATCTGGAAGGTACCATTTTGTCACTTCTCAGCCAGTAATCCATGTCCCCTAGGTAGCCATTTTAAGGTAAATTTCATTGTTAATGGTTTTGTCCCCCTCTGACAGCTAAATGGTCAAATGACAAACCCATCCGGTGGAGAAAGCAAGAGAGGCTTCTTGTGGAGATGTGTCTGGTCTGTTTGGATCTTAGAACCTTTTTTTTTTGGCTGAAATAGATGCTATATTTTAAGAAAATTTTTACTCATTTGTAGACTTTTATCTGGCCAGGTTTCCATCCTGAGGGTTTTCTTTTCTACTTATCTAACAGACCATAAATTTTATTTCCTTTAAGGGCAAAACCAACCTTTGAGCACATGAATGACCCAAGTTTTAAGAGCCGGCTGCCCTTTCTATCCTGTATCTCTGGTCAAACACATTTTCTTTTCCTTGGAGCAGACTTCCCAGAGAGGAACTAAGGATCTGTATTTCTCCAGAGGGAAGTCCTACCTGCCCCGCTGGAGAGAGCATGCCAGGGAAACCTGTCCCTGTCTCAGCTGTGCCCTGGTGGCCATGGCCTCTGTGCTGGAAATCTTATTCCTGGGTGCACTGCACTCCTTCTCTATATAGGCTGTGTTGCCTTTTCCTTCTTGGTTTTTAATCCATTCCCCTCTGCCTTCTTTGAAGAGTAGCAGATTTTTGGACTTTGGACCATGAAGGTGTAGCCATCTGTGTTGATTTTCGTGAGTCCGTTTGTTTCCAGAAGAGCGGCCTGCTTTGCAGTGAGCTGCCTGGTGGTTGGCCGATGAAGTGATTTTTGCGTCCCGTCAGGGACCTCAGCTCAGAATGATGGGGGAGGCTTCGATGCCCTCACCGTTGTCTCCTTGTCTTGGGCCTGGGGTGTTAGAGATGGAGGGAGTGACCTAGACCCCCATGACTTTGAGATGGAGGTCTGTTGAGTCCCCTGCTTCCGGCCCTGCACATGGGGGCGCTGTTGAGTACTCAGGTTGCTCTTTGAACATAAAGGGCTGTCACTCATTATTCATTCATTTATGATTGTGATAAAACATACATAACACAAAATTTGCCTTCTTAAGCATTTTTGCGTGGACGGTTCATTAAGTTCCACTCACACTGTGGCACAGCCATCACCACCGTCAAACTCCGTCCCCATTAAACACCAACTCTCCGTCCCGCGCCGCATCCCCCTGGCCCCTGGAAACCACCATTCTACTCTCTGTCCCTACAGTGGGACTATTCTAGGAGCCTCATGGAAGTGGAATCATACAGTATTTGTCCTTTTGTTACTGACTTACTTCACTGAGCAGAATGTCTTCAAGGTTCCCCCATGTTGGAGTGTGTCAGAATTCTCTTCCTGTTTGAGGCTGAATGATGTTCCATTATGGAGAGACCACATTTAGAGCATAGAGTCTTGAATGCAAGTGCATCATGGACTCAGTCTGCTGGGCCCCACTGTGTTCCTGACCAGGCACCTGTCGTCTTGTCAGAGGCCTCCCGGATGTGGTTTCCGTGTTCCAGGTGGGGAACAGACACAGGGGTGCAGGCGGCCTCTTTGGGGAGAGAGCCCCAGAGCTCCGCATTCCGGTGTCCGTTGCACAGAGTGTGTTGAGTTGTGGTCTAACGCCTCTCTCTTTTGGCAAACCGCCTTCCCTAGATTTCCAGAAACAGGATTAGGATTGTTTTTCTGGGCTTAAAGGCCACAGATGGTGACATGGTTTAGGCATCAGCTGTTGGCAAGACTGAGGGGATATGGGTTAGTTTCACTGTCCCCTAAGTTAGTATTGCCTGCAGACTTGTGATGTGTAAGATGTATATTTTGAGAGATTTAAGGCTGTGTAACACCACTTCAAGAGAATCAGAAACACCCCAGGAAGATGAATGAGCTGAATGCCAGAGGCAGCTTTTCTGTTCATTCATTCTGAGATTCTGGGGAGCCTTTTCATTGTCTCTGTTCGTCTGTTTCTCCCTGGTCACATGTGGCGAATAATCCCACCCTCTCTGGGCCACAGAGGTCTTCATGGAGAAAGGTGGTTCAGGGCCCAGAAACGTTTTAGACAGGTTTCCCATCCATTTGACTGGAACTTCCAGCCCATATCCAATCCCTTGCTCTGTTTAACAAAGTGTGCACTGATGTTAATATACACTTTATCCATCTCATGGTTTCCTCTGAAAGGCTTACCTTCCACGTGTGTTCATCTATTCATCAAATATTCATGAACTGTTTGCATGAGCTAGGCATTGAATTAATGTCCTAATGAGAGAGGCGTGACCAAAATTTCAGACGTTAAATACGTGTTGCTCAAACTTTCGGGAAAAGAGAGGATTCTGTGTAATCATAACAACAGACTGTTAGTTCAGACTTTGTTTCCAACCTCATTCTCCCTCCGCCAAAAAAAAAAAAATTGAGTTTGACTCTTCACAAATCTTGGTTCCCTTTTGTTTGAATGTCCAGTGTATTCTTGGCCCTCTCTGGTGTTACCTGAAAGTCTTGGACACAAACCATCTTTCTATGTCTCCATCATTCCGTCTCTCTCACAGGGGGATTATCAATAAATTATTGATACTCAGGGCTTGGTGGAGATTGTTGGGGAGAGGGTTATGGGGTGGAGATGGCTTTTGGGGGACATTTGGCCCAGGGGTCCCTGCTCTCTGAGGAAGTGACTCTGAACACAGATGTTCCAAGTTCATTTTGCAAATGGCACCCTCCCCTGAGGACTGAAACTATGACAGACACAGGTATTTCCTAAAGTACCAGTCCCATACTGGGTAAGACGCACATGATGAATAACCAAGAGGTAGTCATAAAAGATGTACTTTCTTCTGAGTAGGGATAACGATTGCATCCTGAAAATAAAGAGGTGGGGCAGACTGCCATGTGGAGAAACCCTTGGGTGAGATGGTTTCTTGGCAGGTGCAGCAGGAGACAAACCTCCTTGGCGTGCTTTTAAATCATGGAGTGAGAAGAAATGAAGGATCCCCATAGGTAACTTGGAGAGCGCTGGATGGAGCCGTGGGGAGGCCTGCCTCTACCTCCTTGGGCCTCTGCTTCCCCAATGATGAAGTGGTTGACCAGATGCCCTGTGGTTCTTTGCAGGAGATTCCTAGACCATGAATTTCCAGTGTTTGCCCCCTCAGGTCTTGGGCATACCACCTCAGGCCTGTAGCTAGGTTTCTGGCACATGCCTTTGGGACTAGTTTCAAGACAGTGTTTAATACACAACCCTGCAGACTCTTACAAAGCTTTCTGGGTAACACTTACTTCACTGCACTTTCAAAAATGAAAAAGAAAGAGAACGCCGCCTAGCAGGCTCACAGTAATCGGGGCTGACAGATGTCACTCAGAATTTTATTATTTAAAGCCACAATGATTTTCCAAATAACCTAAAAATATATAATCCAATCTCAAAACAGTGTTCTGTAACAGAGGCCAGGGAACCCTGTAGGAAATGAAGTCAGAATCTTGGCACCCTTTCGGTGCGGGTTCAGTGGCTTTGAACACTTTTACATTCTCGGAGAAACAGGCACATGGAACCATATCAAGTTGCTCAGTGTGGCTTAGAGAGCCAGGGGTGTGTTGGGTATCTCACTTCAGTACCTAAGCCAGGGTGACACCTCTTTAGGCCCCCCTAAGGAGGTGTCACCCCATTGTATGAGAGCATGGATGGAGATACAACCACCTTCACACATTTAAAAAATTAAGCACCTCCCAGTCTATAAGCTCTTCTGCTCTGGGCAGAAGATCACCTTCTAAATCTGGGCAGGTAGGGGGTAGGGGCAGTTGCTAAAGGAAACTAGAATATACTGAGTACCCACAGTGGTCCAAGCAGTGTGCTTCATTTAACCATCACATTGTTTGTTTATGTCTCAGAATTATTTCATTATGTATGGTATATGATTACTATTTATGTTAACTACCCTACTTAATAGTAAGTCATATACTCATTAAACAGCCTTGGGAGAATTATCATCCCATGCTAAAGATGAGGAAACAGAGGTCCGGAGAAGTTAAGGAACTTAGCCCATGCTTTACAGCTAAGCGATGGAAGAGCGGGGTTTGAGTCTGGGTGGGTAGGTCAGGGTTTTGGAGGTGGTATGACTTTCAGGACTGGCTAAATATCCTGAGTCAGCAGCACTGGCCTGACAGGTGAGATTAGCCAGCCACCTTTCTAAAGACGAGGAGTCCCAGCCCTGGTCTGCCTGGAAGGGGGAGAGAGAGGGGGCATTTTACTCCTGCCGTCTGTACTCCATCCCTTCCAAGGAGCCGTCAGAAGCCAGGCTGTGTGTTCCCAGGTGGCCGCCTCTGCATCACATCCCGCTGGAAGTTATCTCTCCAAATCGGTCTCCAGGAAGCATCTCCGGGTGGCTTCCGAGCTGGGGGAGAAGCGGGCCCGGCTGCCAGCATCTGACTGGCTGTTATTTGGTTTCTCTGACTAGATCTTTGTTTCTGTTGAAACCCTTAGCAGCCGAGGTTCTTGTGCCTGGGCTTCATCGGTGCTGCATGGAGCGCTAGCCTGGTTAAGTAAACACCGTTGGAATATTACCTGTCTGTTAACCTGTCAAAATTGCTTTACAGCCCCCTTTTATCTTCCCCCCCATGGAATTTCCCCTGGAGTTTTCTGCCTGCTCTCTGGTTCCTTCCCTCCCCTGCCCTCCTCCATCCTGCAAAGCTTCCCCGCCCCCTGAGTCATTAAATATTGTCAGAGTTCCGCCACTTACTGACTGCCTTGTTTGCCCAGCGCAGATAAATCGCTGTTGACTCTGTGATGCAGACCAAGGACACTGGGCTCCCAGCCCCAAGAAAGTAACCTCGCAGCCTGCCAGGTGGGCGGAGGCCGGGGGCTGCAGGGTCTGGAGCTGCTGGGGCCTGCGGGGTGGCTGTGGGGAGGGAGCCCTGCGTGCTGGTCCCCAGGTCACCCCAGAGCGAGCCAGTGCTCTGGCTGCTTGCACGCCCTCTCTGCCCACTCCGCCCTCTCTTTAAACACTGAGTTTTTAAATTTGAGGGTCTTAGGGGAACATCCAGTTCTAAGCCTCTTGGAGGCTCAGACCTGGCTCTATGGTTTGGTCTCATGCCTGATTAAGTTCAAGGATTCTTTGGAGATTCACTGTCTTTCCCCCCAAATTATGGTAAAATACGTATAACATAAAATTTACCACCGTAAGCAGTTTAAAGTGTACAAGTCAGGGGCATGAAGTACATTCTCAGTGTTTTGCAACCATCACCACTCTCTTGTTGCAGGACATTTTTTCACCCCAAAAGAAAACCCCATACCCATTAGGTAGCCATTTTCCACCACCCTCCCCTCCCCCATCTCTCCAGGGCCCCTGGCAACTACTAATCTACTTTCTGTCTCTATGGATTTGCCTATTCTGGACATTTCATGTAAACAGAGTTACATGATCTGTGGCCTTCCGTGTCTGGCTTCTTCCACTTAGCATAATGCTTTCGAGGTTCAGTAGATTCACTTTTGTCTTCTGCTCAGTGCTTCTGCACAGAGTGGGGACTCCTGCAAGGAACACTGGGACATTGCTGGGGACTCCTGGGGTAGCCTTCATAGTTCCCAGAAGGCTTGGGCCTCTGAGCTCTCCGTCCAGGCACCCATGACCTGGCGGCTTTCCACTTCCTACTTGGGGAGGTCATTTTGAATTTCACTGAAGCCACCTCCAGGCTGGGCTGAGGCAAGTGGGCTTCAGAGCCTGGAGCTGCTGGGGTCTGGGGAAGGCTGTATACTCCCTCCCTGAGCAGCCCTCCACCCCCATCATCTGGCCAAGGGCTACTATCCTTCCATCCTCTGGATCAGAAATCTGACAAGTCCTGGGACCAATTCCTCTTTGGACACCTGGGCTCAGCACACTGTGTAGAAGAGCCCTGCCTTTTCATCAGAGAGCCAGTATCACCATGTTAGGCTGTGGACTTCAGAGCAGCCGGGCACTTCAGTCTTCTCCCTGCCATCCCCTGGCTGTGTGACCTCGGTTCTTCCACCGGTAAAATAGGGATGACTCTGCCCATCCTTTAGGACAGTGATGCTTGTATGGTGGTTGAATGTACGGATAACCACAGATCACTTTATGGGCGTTTGTGGCATGGATGGTAAGTAATTGGTTATTGTTAATAAACTTGAGGATAAAAAAATCAGTGCAGCCCTTAACTCCTCTCCCTTCCCCCATCAACCTTTGCCATTCTAGTGTTCTGGCAACTTCTAGAAAGTGCCCAGGGCTTTAGGGTATTGTTAAACTAGATGCGATTACTGTTTTTCAGGATTCTGAAAAGCTCCAAGCTCAGATCATAGTTCTGTGACAAGGAGAAAGCCTTGCTTTTCTATCCAAGTCAGCGACCAAACAAAATGTCCCCATTTCTTTTTGTTTGTGTGTTTTTCTCTTTCGCCCCACCATTTTTGGAATGTCTCCCATTCTAAGGCAATTCTGACTCTCATGTTTCCATTCCAGTAGGCTGGCCCCTGGGACGTTGGTGACATGGAACTCATTAATCTCGTGGGACACAAATGGGTTCCAGAAAGTGTGAACGAGTTAAGATGTGCTCCTGGCCGCCTGGTTGCTTCCAGGGCAATGGGGAAAGTGGCTTCATTGTGTTTGCAGCCTGACGCAGACTCAGGGTAGCACCACAAAGTCAACTGAGCACCTACTATGTGAATGCACGAAGCAGGCTGTGGAGAGCATGGTAGGCATGAGATGTTGGGTTCCAGTTTTGGCTCTCGTGAGTGATTCGTGACTTGTGAAACCTCTTCATTGGGTGCCGTGTCTGGGAATCATTTGCTTCAGCCTGTGTGTGTCTTGTGGGGCGAAGAGGGGCACGCTTCTTGCGGCTCACACTCTGGCCTTTCAGGGGAGTAGGGCAGAAGTGGGCCAGGCCTTCCAGCTCCGGCTCCCAGAAGTCCGTTGCTTTGCTTGGCATTTGGAAGCAAACTCACTTTGGTTTCCTGAATGAAGGAGCTTTTGACTTTACCTTAAAAAAATATATCTCATACTTTAAGCAAAGAGATGCTAATTTTCTTTTTATTTCCTCCTGAATATTATGTATGTGTGCCTATTTTTTCTTTAGGAAGGACGAACCTGTTGATTCTTCCTAAGGTCAGGTTTATTGAGGTCTAATTGACGTACAGGAAAGCCCACCCTTTTTAAGAGTTAGTCTAGTGGGTTTTCATTTTTAATGCAAGTTGCCCTACCTAACATACCCTCATAATAGGATCTGGGGCATTGTGACTCTGAATATACATGCAGGTCTGAGCATCTGGGAAGGCAGCCCTCGATGGGCAACCTTGGAGATGAGATTGCTTCAGAAATAATTAGAAAGTGTCCTAGGGGGATGGATAAAAACAGGGAAAGGGGATTTTTTGAGGGGGTGGGGTGGGGGGTTGAGTAACAATTGCCAGGTCTCTGCTCAAATATTTTTAGGATTGTACTCACCAGGGGAGAGCTGAATTAGAGGAGGTAAATTTTAAGGTAGTGGAGGAGAGGGAGTTTAGGCAGACTTATCATAGCTTCCTGAGGCTGACCTTAGCTGTGAGCGCTCATCCGGAAGGCCCCTACCCCATCCATACCAGGGACCCACGGAACGGGGGTGGGTGGGGAGCGTAGAGGTGGTGGGCATGTGAAATGCCCTTCAGCAAGCTGCGCCTCCGCCCCACACCCCTGCTAGGTGACCTGGTTTTGCTTTCAAGAGACTGGGCCTCATTTTCTTCAGCTGTAAAAGGAGTTTTTAGGGCTGTGGGCTCAGGGTAGAGACTGTGTCTTCTTGCCCTTTATGTCTGAGCCCCTGTGCTGGGGTGCTGGGAAAGAGCCCCAGTGATCCCCAGGGCCGTCAGGTTCACTGGCTCTGTGATAACGTTCCGGTGGATTTTGTGTCACGTTGCTTGGAAACCGGTGAAAATACGCCAATTACCATTTAAGTGGGCTCTTGAACTTTCTGGGGCAACCAGATTTGAACTAGGCTCCATCCCCTCACTTTGCTGGCTCCCTCCCTGGTCCTGCCTCCTGCAGGAGGAGAGAAATAAGCAGGACTCTGTCTACACTCGGATAAGCCGCCTTACACAGGACAGGGAAAAGAGGCCAAAATGCACTCTGCCCCTTCTGCCTGTTGCCTGATTTCTGGGGTCGAGGCAGGCGATTGTCTTGCCTTCAAGCCCTCAAGAGACCACAGCCAGCCTCTGAATGTCCCCCCCTGGGACAGGGATGGTGGCTGGGACTGCAATATGCCTGTCAAACTGAAGGGAGGGAGCTTTAGAAGGCCCTGGAGAACAGCTTTGTGTCCTCGCAGCAGCTCACGGGCTTACAGCCATATCCTGGCTGAGCGATAGCGCGTCCAGTTTCTCTGGGGCCAGGGCTGAGTCACCATGAATCCCCCGCAGTGTTGGCAGCTGCTGCTTAAAGAGACCCAAGACTGAATTAACAGGAGTGCTTAGAGGTTTTTGCTGGAGTCGGGCTGGGTGAGGGAATGCAAAGCGTCAGAATCTATCAGAATCTTCTGACATTCAGGGAAAGTCTGCTGGGGAAGAGGTGAGGGTGGGTCTGTGTGGCTTTGCTCGGGGCATCCTAAGGGCCGGCTCTGTGGGCTTCAGCATGATGCCTGTATTCCAGGGGGTCCTCCTAGTAAAACAGTAACATTAATTGAGAGCTTTCATTGAGCAAAGTCCTTAAATACATTCTATACTGAAGCCTTCTATCAGCCACATGTAGTTTGGCCCATTTTACAGATGAGGAAGGCAAGGCTCAGAAGGATTAAGTGCCTCACCCGAAGTCAAGGGCAGATCGGCAGTTTCTTCCTCAGGTTCTGTCTCTACCCTTGTGAGCCAAGTTCACTTGTTGGCTGGCCTCGTAGAGCTGGGTTCCCAGCCTTCAGAAGGCTCATCTCGATTTGCAGCCATAGATTCATTACTGTGCCTGATTATGGTCGGTGCCTTCCACTGGACCTGGGAGGTGCTGGGTTTGTTCCCCGTTGCAACTCCAATACCTGGCACAGGGCAGGCTCTTTGATTGTTGGATGTGGCAGTGAATGAATGACCCCAAAGCTCCTTCAGTCAACCTTTCTGCCAGCTGGTCACTGCAGCCCCTGCAGGGGTCAGGCACATGTAGAATAAGGCCCTCTGAACATGGGTGGCCAAGTTCAGGTCTCTCTTGAGAGGCTGGCACAAGAGCTTAGCCGTGCACTTGCTAGCTTCCAACCGGCTCACACCATCTCTTCACTGTGGCCCGGAGGTTTGGGTATCCAGTTTAGGGATGCCATGACTTTCCCGCCTGCCTTCTCTCACTGTCCACCTCCAGGTAGGCACAGTATAGAGAGCAGGTAAGAGGGACCCAGTATTCTGGGAGGATGGAGGGGGCTGGACCCACTGAATCAGCCTGTGTTTCAGGTGCTCATCCACTCCGGTTGCTCCTTGCTCCTCTCTGCCTGGCTATATGGAGCCCTGGGCGCTCAGGTTACTTTATGGGTTTTGACTGCCCCTGTATTTCCCTCCTGAGGTGCCCTCTGGTCTGCCTTCTCTAGGATATGGGAAGTGTGTTGCCTGCCTCAGATCCATGCAGCAGGGAAGCCTGAGAGCAGCTGAAGGGAGGAGGGATTGGCTTTCTGGAAGCCCATCTGTGTTCATATGTGTCACCCCACACACTTCTGGGATCCCAGCTACAAGGTACACAGGCTGGAGCAACCAGACCAGGTTCTGAGGGGTGGACAGCACCCTGGAGTTCATACAGGCATTTGCTTCACATGCAGGTAAATACAGACTTACAGGTGCTCTGAGGGCAACAAAGCTTTGATGGTCTTGCAAGGAGGTGGGCACAGCTGTCCTTGCCCTGCACCTCCTGAGTTCTCTGACCTGGGGACACACGGGAAGAGGGCATCTGAAGTCCTCAGTCCCCTTCCTTCCAGCAGGTGCTTCCAAGCCAAATCTGGGGCCCTCAGCATCCAGCCTACCTTGGCTGAAATCAAAAGCCCTGAGAGAAGGACTCATGTGGTTTTGTTTTTCCTGCAACACAGCGTGGGGTGGCATTCTGGATCCAGGCTGCCTGAGTTTGTGTCCTGGCTGAAGTCTCTGTCATCCAACCCTTAGAGGAGCTTATGGGGAGTTGCCTGCTTTCCCTTGTCCCCTCCTCCCTCCCACCTTCTGCCCCCACAGGTGTCTTTGAGTCACCTCTTCAGGAGGTCTGTGTGTCATGCCAGACTTCTGTGTGTGCAATAGCAACTGGTTATTCCTATATGTCAGGCTTAATTTGCTGCAAGTTTTATTTGATTCCAACAGCATGTTTTATTTACAGTACGAAGGTCTATGCATATATCCTCCTCTTTCACGGTTTGTGCTTATGGAGCTTGTATAACTATACACAATTAAAACACAATAAAACCCCACAGCGCCGAGGGCGTATTGTTTACAGCTCGTGGTTTCAGTGAAGCCTCACATAAGTGTGGTCACTTCTTGCCAGTTCCACTTCATGATAGAACACACGTATGTCCAGTCACAGAATTAGAATCCTAAAGTCTTGCCGTTGTTTGGGTTTTAATTAAGACTGATTGGTTCTGTCACCTAAATATCAAAGATCTCTACGCTGGCCTGAAAAGCCTCTATTAGCAGGAATGTGCTAGCTTCACCCTGGGAGACAGGCTGGAAGGATGGTGCTTTGGTTTCTGAGGCTGTAGTTTCACTGTGCAGTAGCTTGCTCCTGTGGAATTACTGTAGTACTTTATCAGCTCAGGAGACAAAGTGTCCTCTTGGTTTTAAAGCCTATTTTTTTTCCTTCCTCTCAATCAGATTCTGTATGTTATCCTTTGACTGAAGTCCTCTCTTCCCTATTGCCTAGAAGACCATGTAGGAAAGGGAAACATGAATGTCCTCTGGGCAGACCCTGCCTTCCTGTAACCAGTTAGGTTTTTCTGTCCCTGGGCAGATCCTCCTGTGGTATCTGGGCAGAATTCAAAAATGAAATCGGTTCAACCAGCCACTCACCCGGGTCCCAGAGGCCCCACGAAGATAATAAGCCTGAGATCATGGGCATTTTTTCTTCTTGGGAAAATGGAGCTTGCATCCTTTGCTCAGACTCGGTCCTTCCTGACCCGAAGGTGTGGCCTTGACTAGTGACAAGATTGCAAACATTTGGGGTGAAGAAAGTATCTCATGTTGCAGCCCTTTTCCTCCCAAAATATTCTCAACTTCCTGTTGTTTTTAATCAGTTGTGTGTAGAAAAAAGACTCTTAGTTTAAAGCAGTGTTTCCCCCTTTAAGAGGTTGTGTTGTGTATTAATTCAAGCTGAGTTTGGCATGGAAGAGCATTCCCTCTGACCAGTAGCTTGTTTTTTCTTTTTCTTTCTTTCTTTTTTCTTTTTCACAAGCCAGGATGGCACTTAAGAATTCCCCAGCATGGGGTCAGGCTCCAGTTCTCTAAACTTTCCCTGCCACCTTTTTTGTCCTAGTCATCTCAAATACATAGCATTTTACAGGGCTAAGTAAGCATGGGGACAAAGTGTTTTGCATGGAAGCAGAGGAAACTCGAAATAAAATATGGGGCTGCTTTGGGAAGAGAGACCCTAGCCATAGTTAGCATGCTGGGCAGGTTCCTGGTTCAAGCTCAACGTGAGCCATTTCTAGATATGCAAGCGGTCTGGTAATCTCTACCCTCCCTCTCTTTCTTTGACCATAAAAAAAAAAATAAAAGGCGTGTAACTTTGCTGACTATCAAATCCTTTTGTCCTTCCTGCTGCATGCATTACTGCAGAAGCCTGCTCAGAGCTTTTCCTTAAGGGAGTTTCAATAGACACTACAGAGAGGAGAAGGAAATGAAACTTGGTGGGGGTTGCCCCTGCACCCTGAAAGTAATTCCTTGATGGAAATGCAAAAGGCCCGAGGATCTCTCTGTCTGTGGGACCTGGAGAGGAGAGTAGGGAGAACTCCAGCTGAAGAGAATGATGGTTTAATTTCTGGGTGGCTCTGAAATGATCGCTCTGGTTTGGGGGGTGGAGGGGGAATGGCTATCCTGAAAGTCTGTTAACTCTTTCCGACCCATGGTTTTCTCTCTAGGGTATGAGAACTAGTATTCCAAGTAAGTCCTTTATTGTCCAAAATGAATCTAAGTTAAAGTTACTAATCTGTTGGTGATAAGGCAGATGGGTTCAGGTTTTCTGGAGGGAAGTGTGGCAAAATGTCAGTGCATTTCAGAAATTTATCCTGAGGACATCACTGGACAGATGTGCACAGCATAGGTCAGTTTGCCCAGCTTGCGTTTATGGACCAGTGAAAAGTGAAAGCAGTGGAAGTGCTCTTCAGGTAGAGAATATCACGCATCCATAGAGCGGGATTCTAGGAAGCTGTTGAAAATGATACTGTAGATTTCCGTTGGTGATCTGGAGCTCTGCTTGTGATGTGTTGTTGAGTAAAAACAGTAGGTTCTTACTGTATAAGTACAGTACAACGGTCCTGAAACAGAAAAAAAGGCATTGGTAGAAAAACTGGGATATTCTGAATAAAATCTGCAGTAGATGGTAACGTACCAAAGTTAATTTCTTAGTTTTGGCAGGTGTGCCACGGCGATCTGTAATGTCCAGGACATTTTATTCTTCCTTAGTGAACGACACACGGGAACTCTGTACTATCTTTGCAACTTTTTTGTACATCTAAAATTATTCCATGCTAAGTTTAAAAAAAAAAAGCATCTGAACACATTTTTGGAAGGATTTTAAGTCAGAGTAACAGGTTTATATCCGAGTCTGCAATTAAAGGTGATCTTAATTTTCTAGTTCACAATGAGAATTGTTTTGTTAAAAAAAACCCAATAAAGCTCATCCCTTCTGGGGAAAGAACATAGAATACAAACATAATTTTGTGGTCCTTGTTCTGTTATTATTAGTGCTCTCTCCATTAGACTTCATGGATCCTTCTGGGTTGGAGTTCATTCTTGGGCAGACAGGACAGGTTATGATAAACAGCATAGACTTGGGATTGGAGAGACATGGGTTTGAATCTATCGCTAACCAGCTATGTGGCCTTCAACAGTAGTTACTTACTTTGTCTGTGGCTCGTTTAAAAAAATGGCATAAGGCCACTGTAAGATTAAGGTGACACAACATTCCTAACAATGTAGGAGAAGGATCCGGTGAATTCAGTCCCTAACAGATTCTGGTGTTTGATGTACGCATCTTACCCCGAACACATCTTTTCTGAAGGCTTATGTGCTAATCATTATCATTTGTATGATAGAGGAGAGCGTGAATTATATTTATTTGTTAATTCCCTTAAGACAAATTTATGGACTGCTACTCAAACAGTTAGTATTTAAGGATCATGATCGACCTATTTCCATTCCCACTGCACTGTCCCATGCCCTGGTGCCACACATAATCTTTGTGGGTTGTGTCTGTATATGTTGTGTCTAAATGAGACCAGTTGAAAAAAATCCTTTGTAGGTGTGATTTTTTTTTTTCTCTCAGCCCAGATTCCCTCATAAAGGTGCATTGACTGCACATGTGCTCCCCTTACGTTATCTGAGAGGTCTCCAGGTGTCCCTGAAGAGATGGCCAATTGTCATCAGCCCTGGTGGTGACTGATAAGAGACATTTCCGTAAACAGGTGGCCTATGATTGTCAACTCAGAGTCAGAGCCTGGTGCTTTCTTGAGTATAATGTTACTGAGCTTGGATCTGGAAACCATGCCACCTGCCTTCTGATCCCAGCCAGGCTACTGCTCACCTCTCGAGAAAGGTCCCCAGAGCCTGTCTCAGCCTCCCCGTCCTTCACAAGAGCATAATGGCCTCTTAGACTTCCTGGGTCTCCTATGCTGTGATTCCAGAACATTTGGCGAGAAGAGGCACCATCTTCACTCATCCTCCAGACCACTAATCAAAAAACATCCTGAACCAGCATCAGAGGCTCAAAGGCTTTGAACATACCATTAAAAAAAAAAAGTTTTTTTTAATATGGGAAAAAATTGACTGCCTTTCTTTTGAAAATAAATAAATAAATAAATAGCCAGGAGGGCTTCAAAGCATTTCCCTTCCCCTCTGCTTTCCAGGAGGAGAAATATTTTCAGTCATTTGAATATCTTAAAGACCTGGGCCCCAGAAGCCCTTGGTGGATGGGATGGAGATCAGCAAGTCAGTCGAGTATTTGTCCGAGGCGTGGTTATGTGCACAGTTTGAAACAGAGACCCTTTCCCCACCCCACGATGTCCCCTTCTCCCTTTCCTTTCCTTTATTTTTCTTCAATCCTGTATGTGTGCCCAGAAACTTAATCCATTTGTTTCTGATTCATTTACACTTAACTCATCAAAATGCTATTTCAGGAGAGGTATTTCAAGTCCAAGAGGTCCTTAATCCTGAGGAACAGGAAATTGTGTCTTGTGCGGAGTAACTGAATGCAGACCCAGGCCACTCTGGCCTTGGTCTTATAACTCAGGCCCCGAAGTCAATCTCTGCGTTGGGGGTTCTGAGTCTAGCCCTGAGTGCCTTGAAGGCCTCCCCTCCCTCCCCTCTATCCCCAGCTTCCTAAATCTGTGTCCCCTGGGTTTGCGCCAGCAGCCCTGAAATCTCATCAGGGTGATGTCCTTTCATTTTCTACCCTCTCCAATAGTTTATTGTGGAAAATTTACAAATATACGTAAAAGTTGAAAGAATTTTACAGTGCACACCCACATACACACCGTGTCGATGGCATAATTGCCTTTTGCGGGACCTGCTTTATCACCTCCAACCTGACTCCGGGTGTCTCCCTGTCCCATTTTCCTCGCTCCATTCAAAATCAGTTGCAGACATTACTTCCCTGCAAATACCACAGCATACATAGCATTTGCTAGAATTCAGTATTTGGTTGAAGGTGTCTTGTTTCAGGGTAAAGTTTGCATGCAACGTTCTGCACAAATAGGAAGCGTCCCATGGGTACAGAGGCTACCAGCATGGCAGCAAGTTCCCATGTGGCCTTTGCCAGTCTACCCTCACCCTCAAACTGCAAGGGGCAACTACGTTTCTGATTTTTTTATTTCTACATTAGTTTCTCCCATTCTAGCAAGAACTTCATATTAAATGGAATCATGTGGGGTGTATTATTCAGTGTAACGCCCTTTCACTCTGCCCCGTGTTTTTGAGATTTTTCCACATGATTGCATAGATCAGAGGTTTGTGCCTTTTTACAGCTCAGTGCTTCTGGATGACTCCTCCACAGTTTATTCATTCTCCTTGTGATGAGTGCCTGCCCTGTGGTCCAGTTTTTGGCTGGTTTGGATAAAGCTGACATTAACATTCTAGAACAAAACTTCTTGTGGACACACATTTTCATTTCTCTTGGGTTAATGACTAAGAGTGGAATCACTCTTAGTGGGTCATAGAGTAGGTAGGTATCTGTTTAGTTTTATAAGAGACTGCCAGACCTTTTCCCAAACACCTGCACCCTTCCACATTCCCACTGTTGCTTCACTCCTCATCAGTGTTTGGTGCTGTCACTTTTTTTTTTAATATAATTTATTTTATTATCATTAATCTACAATTACATGTGCAATATTACGGTTATTAAACTACCCCTTCATCAGGTCCCCCCCACCAACCCCATTACAGTCACTGTCCATCTGCGTAGTGAGATACTATAGAATCACTACTTGTCTTCTCTGAGTTGTACTGCCCTCCCCGTGCCCCCCCAAACATTATATCTGCTAATTGTAATGCCCCTTTTTCCCTCTTATCCCTCCCTTCCCGCCCATTTTCCCAGTCCCTTTCCCTTTGGTAACTATTAGTCCGTTCTTGGGTTCTGTGAGTCTGCTGCTGTTTTGTTCCTTCAGTATTTTTCTTTGTTCTTATACTCCACATATGAGTGAAATCATTTGATACTTGTCTTTTTCGGCTTGGCTTATTTCACTGAGCATAATACTCTCTAGCTCCATCCATGTTGCTGCAAAGGGTAGGATTTGTTTTCTTCTTATGGCTGAATAATATTCCATTGTGTATATGTACCACATCTTCTTTATCCATTCATCTACTGATGGACACTTAAGTTGCTTCCATTTCTTGGCTATTGTAAATAGTGCTGCAATAAACATAGGGGCGCATCTGTCCTTTTCAAATTGGGCTGCTGCATTCTTAGGGTAAATTCCTAGGAGTGGAATTCCTGGGTCAAATGGTATTTCTATTTTGAGTTTTTTGAGGAACCTCTATACTGCTTTCCACAATGGTTGAACTAATTTGCAGTCCCACCAGCAGTGTAGGAGGGTTCCCTTTTCTCCACATCCTCGCCAACATTTGTTGTTGCTTGTGTTTTGGATGTTGGCCATCCTCACCGGTGTGAGGTGATATCTCATTGTGGTTTTAATCTGCATTTCTCTGATGATTAGCGATGTGGAGCATCTTTCATGTGCCTGTTGGCCATCTGAATTTCTTCTTTGGAGAAGTGTCTATTCATGTCCTCTGCCCATTTCTTAATTGGATTATTTGCTTTCTGTTTGTTAAGGTGCATGAGTTCTTTATATATTTTTGGATGTCAACCCTTTATCAGATACGTTTTTTATGAATATATTCTCCCATACTGTAGGATGTCTTTTTGTTCTACTGATGGTGTCCTTTGCTGTACAGAAGCTTTTCAGCTTGATATAGTCCCACGTGTTCATTTTTGCTTTTGTTTCCCTTGCCCGGGGAGATATGTTCATGAAGAAGTTGCTCATGTTTATGTCCAAGAGATTTTTGCCTATGCTTTTTTCTAGGAGTTTTATGGTTTCATGACTTACATTCAGTTCTTTGATCCACCTTGAGTTTACCTTTGTGTATGGGGCTAGACAGTAGTCCAGTTTCATTCTCTTACATGTAGCTGTCCAGTTTTTCCAACACCAGCTGCTGAAGAGGCTGTCATCTCCCATTGTATATCCAAGGCTCCTTTATCATATATTAATTGACTGTATATGTTTGGGTTAATGTTTGGGTTTTCTATTCTGTTCCACTGGTCTGTGGATCTGTTTTTGTGCCAATACCAAATTGTCTTGATTACTGTGGTTTTGTAGTAGAGCTTGAAGTCAGGGAGTGTAATTCCCCCTGTTTTATTCCTCCTTCTCAGGATTGCTTTGGCTATTCGGGGTCTTTTGTGGTTCCATATGAATTTTAGAATTATTTGTTCCAGTTCATTGAAGAAAGCTGTTGGTAGTTTGATAGGGATTGCATTGAATCTGTAGATTGCTTTAGGTAGTATAGCCATTTTGACAATATTTATTCTTCCTAGCCAAGAGCATGGGATGCATTTCCATTTGTTAGTGTCCTCTTTAATTTCTCTTAGGAGTGTCTTGTAGTTTTCAGAGTATAGGTCTTTCACTTCCTTCGTTAGGTTTATTCCTAGGTATTTTATTCTTTTTGATGCAATTGTGAATGGAATTGTTTTTCTGATTTCTCTTTCTGTTAGTTCATCATTAGTGTATAGGAAAGCAACAGATTTCTGTGTGTTAATTTTGTGTCCTGCAACTTTGCTGAATTCAGATATTAGTTCTAGTAGTTTTGGAATGGAGTCTTTAGGGTTGGTGCTGTCACTTTTTAAAAGTTGATTCCAGTGGGTGTGCAGGGGTATCTGTTGTCCTCACTTTATGTTCACCTCTGCTTAGACACAGAATAAGAAGAAATGGCAGGAAGGGGGAATTTTATATGAAGAAGGACTTGCTGAGCCAGCTGACCTCTGGTTTGACCCCTGGAGACCTCGGCAACCTTCCTTTATTTAGGAAATGAGGGCTTTCTGATTCCGCTTTCCTCTCTTTCTCGTGGATCCGTTTTCCACGTGTTAAACACCTGTGAGACAGGGGCCGTGCTTCAGTCGGATTCCCAGGGCCAGGGAGCCCAGAAGTGCTCCTCACAGATTTGTGGTACAGTTCATTCCTGTGACTCTGGAATCACCTTTGTCCCAAGTCTTAGCCCCACAAACCTGGGCTCTCTCAGCTCAGCTGGGTCCCCATGTCCAGCAGGATGAGAGACACTAGCACAAGCTCAGGGTGTGTCTGAATTAAAGGGGTAGGGTTGTCTTTTCCCTCTTCCAAGTTTTGTATCCATTTATTCAGTAAACATTGTCTAAGGGTCCAGTGTTTCCATGGTGGGAAGCCAGAGGTCGAGGGCAATTTGGAAGTAAATAAGACCTGGTGCTGGGCCTTTGGGAGCTCTGTCCATTAGGGAAAAGAAGGTGAATAAGATGACTTTCAAGCAGAAAGTGAGTGGCTACAGTGAGAGATGTGCACTCGCAGCTAGCACACGGTCGCTCGTTAGTGGTGTGACCCTGTATGTGGTCTGTTCTGGAAGCCTCCAGGTGCTCATCTGTGCAATGGGATAGTACTAATGGTTTCCACTGCACAATAGCATTTTGATGAGTTAAGTGTAAATGAATCAGAAACAAATGGATTAAGTTTCTGGGCACACAATTCAGGATTGAAGAAAAATAAAGGAAAGGAAAGCGAGAAGGGGACATCGTGGGGTGGGGAAAGGGTCTCTGTTTCAAACTGTCAGAACTCCTGCCTAGAAGGTCTGCAGCATGATGCCTGATACAAAATGATCCCTCAATGCGGGAGAGCTCGGTGACTCATGGTGTTTCAGGTGTGCCTCTGAAGTGACAAAAGCCATTAAACCCTCGTGGGTAAGTTGAGCTCCCCCAGCAAAGGAGTAAGTACATTGCTTAAAAGCTGGGGTCATCTCGTCTGCTTTTTCCAGGCTCTCCTCTAGTGTGTACTGCTGGGTCTGTGGTGACATACCGAATGGACACTGCATGCTAAATGGAGATGAATGTGTAAGGGATTTTTTTTTTTTTGAAAAGGAAGCATAAACCCCACAATGGGTGTGGCGCTGGCTCTGCCCACAGACCTGGATAATCTCAGACAGGCTCTTCAAACCAGCGTTTTTAAATTACGTTACAACAATGGATGCTTCATGAGGATTTGATGATATTCTTGGACTTAGAGCCTAGACTTCTCTTCCTGCCGAGCCGCAGGCTGTGGGGGCTCAGCGGCTGAGTCTGGTCTCTTCTTAGGAAGGACAAATGTAAATAATCCCTGTGAGATGCCCACAGGGGGCTAGCCTATATGAAGAGAGAGTCCCAGCCTTATTTCTAAGAACAGGAGCGAGGAGGGAAACAGTGGGTGTCTGAACCAGGACGGTCACCCTGATGTCGGCTCTTCCCTCCTACAACGTCCAGTTCACTTTTGCGGCGTCTCTAAGGGCTCTGAAGTTCAAATTGCCCTTCACCCACCTCGCAGAGCCGGTCCCAACTTCCCTTCTGGGTCGGATATCCACAGCGCAGTTCTAACAGCTGGGCCTGATGTCAGAGGCAGAGACCCGTCTGGATTCCCCTCCTGGCCTCCCTCCCCACTGCCCTTTTGATCCAAGATTGAGTAAGAGCCATTGGCAAAGGACGGGGAAAGACAACTCAATTGTTTCAACTTGCAGAGGGTGGGTGCTGGGTTCTCATCTGCTAAATGACTCAGGCACCCAGTCCCCCGCGCCGCACCCCGCCATCAGAAAGTGCAAAACTGAATACAAAACCAGCAGCGAACTACAAGCAAGGTGCCCCCTCGTCTGTACACAAGCAGAGCTCAGAGCCACCCCTGGAAGGGAGGTTGCCCAGGATGAGTTCCTGCTGATCGGCTTTGTATTTCCAGCTCGGTTCTGTGGAGTCAGACGCTGTTTGAATGTGGGGGTGATTCTTACAGCTAGGAGACAGGGCCACCCTCGCAAGGGCCAGGTTAACTGGATGATCTCCCACGCAGCATGCTCCCCTGTCCCTCTTGCCTGCCCTTTCCCAGGTCTCTCTTGGCAGAGCTCTGAGAACAGCTTTTCCTCTGTCTCCTGGACTCAGTGCAGTAGCTGTAGTCATTGGGCCCTGCAGTGCGGGCATATCATGTAACTCCTCCAGGCTTCATTCCTATGCAGGACAGGTAGGCTGCAGGCTCTAACAAGCGCCAGCCAGGCTCCACGGAGGCCTCAGCACCAGTGGAAATTTTAAAGAAAGAGCGAGCAGGAGGGAGGGAGTGAGAGAGAGGGATTATTTTGTTTCAACGTGTTTGAAAGTGGGATCTGTGGCCAGTTGGGTTTTTTTTTCTCCCTCCCCCAGCCCCTTATTTACACAGTCTGTTCGGAGACACACGAGGGCCTGTTTGGATTGGGTGTCTGCTTCGGAGACGGGCCAAGTATTTCAGCACTGCGCGCGGGCACTGCCAGCTCGGCGGCACCAGGAGGCCCAGTCGGTCACAAGACCTCACGGGCCCTCCTTGCTCTTGGCTTATCCTCTTTTCACCTCCTCTCCCTTCCTGCCTTGGATCCCCAGCAAGCTCGGGCGGCTGGGGAGTGCCGCTGCCCGCTGGGTGGATGCCACCTGCAGAAGGAGGGCTTCCGGGCAAGGGCAGGGGCGCGGCGAGTAGAAAGGCAGAGAGAAGGGGTGGGGTATAGACCCTGGGGTGCACATGCTTCTCATGAGGGTCTATGTGAAACGTGCAGTGTGTAGACTACTTCCAGGTTTGGGGAGGTAGACCGAGGCTGGAGCCCCTGGAAATCTCCCTAAGGGCCGTTTTCTTGAGGGTGCTGAGCTGCAAGCAGCCTTGTCTGTGGGGGCAGACTAGAGCAGAGCAAGCCCGTGTGTGTCCTAGGGCTTCCCCAGGCCAAGGGTGATTCCGCATCAGCATTGCTGAAGAGCCTTGCTAGAAATGCAGACTCTCAGGCCCCACCCCAGACCTACTAAATCAGAACTTGAATTTTAACAAAATGCCCAGGAGATGCACGTAGACGTTAAAGTTTGAGAAGCACTGTTCTGGGCCAGTGATTCCCAAAGGGAGTTTTCCTGGCATCCTCCTCATACTTTGAGATGCCTTTGGACAAAAGGATTCTGTAATCAGTACGTTTGGAGAGTGTTGCGAAATGACTCCCCCCCCCAGTCCTCACCACACACACCAAAATTACTGTCCGTATGTTTGCTGGGGAGGTCTCTGAAGAGATTCTGCAGGAAGAAATCCATTTAATTTGCTTTAACCCGATATTTCCCAAATTTGACTCAGATTGTCTCTTACCATTTTTCTCCTGAGGAATGAGTGATGTGTGGCTTCTGCTTGGAGAACATCCTCCAGTTGGTCAGTTTACCTTTGGGATTTTCCAAGGAGCTGACCTTCCCTGTACAGAAGAGGAACAGAACATAGTGATTATGATGTGGATTTGAGCTAAATACCTAGGTTTTGATCCTGGCTCAGCCACTTCCTAGGGGTGTGACTTTTGCTTTGTTATATAGCTGCTCTGTGCCTCAGGTTTGCCCTCTGAAAAATGGGAAGGATCATTGTATTACCTGATAGAGCTGTGGTAAAGTGTCCATCATTTAATACTGACTTAAGTCGGGACCATGCCTGGAATGTAGAAACCCTTTAATAAATACCATCTAGCTGATACTTTTGAGTCTTCTTGGGGCCACTGCCTCCCATGTAGTCTAGATGAATAACCCCAAACCCAGCCGTGCATCAAAAATCACCCATGGAGTTCTCTTAAAAACACCATCTCCAGAGCCCCAAGGGGCATCCTTTGAGTCAGTCTCCAGTAAGGAAGCCTAGGCATCTGCATTTTACAAGCTCTGTGGTTGATTCCAACGCGGTGGTCCATTTCCTGGGTGGCTGTGGAGTGGCTGCTGCAGAACCAGCCTTCTGTAGCCGAGTAGGGCTGCCCTGATTTCCTGGGCGGGTTTAAACCTAACGCTTCCATGGGGAGCGTGCAGTCTAGCCTGGTGACCTGAGATTGGTGGTAGAAACTTCTGCGCTTCATTCTCCTCACCTATGGAATGACAGCCATGCCAAGCGGGTCCTTGATTAGCAGTATCAGCATCCTGTGGGACTTGCTTACAAATGCAGATTCTCAGGCCACGCCCCAGACCTCCCGAATCAGAATCCGCCTTTTAATAAGCTCCCACTCCCACCCCAAGGTGCTTTAACAAGAAACCCCAGGGGTTTTCTGCTTGTTAAACAGGAAGAGCCCCTCGCTAGAAAAGGTTGGCAAAGCCAAGTGTTCGGGAGTCAAATGCAGTAGCCTTTCTTGATGAAAAGAGAGATCAGCTCAGCTGAGAAAGGTGCAGCATTGGTGGGCATTGAAATAGTGGCCAGCTGTTATCCATCCATACTGGGTAGGAGGAAATGTGCTTGGGGATTACGGTCAGATTGATGAGAACATTTCCTGACTTTGAAGGTTATGAGTTCCTGGCAAGGTTTGCAGGAATAAGTAAGCTTTGGACAGGCTTCTCTAGAATCTATTAAAATCGTAGTGATTGGTATGTGTCCATTTGACAGATGTTTTACAAATGTTTATCTAGGGTCCAACTATGTGCTAAGGTTGGGTACCAGTTGTCAGGCAACACTTGTAGATGGCAGTGATTCTGCCTCACTGCGCTGTGTATTCATACTTCTCATCACTAGGGATAGGCATATACGTGCCCAGGCACAGAGTGCACTCCAGCATAGACGTTGGCCTGGTGGAGGTGTATCAGTCATCTTCTGCCGCGTAACACACCACCCCCAGACATCTGGCTTAAGACAGCAACTATTCCTTTGTTCATGATTCTGGAATCTGAGCCGGACCTGGCTGAGAGGCTCTTCTTCTTGTCTGGTTGATGGTTACTCAGGAGGCTTCATTCAGCTGGGGAGCTGACTGGGGGCTGGGCTCAGCTGGGTCCTTGGGATACTTCCTTTCTGTGTTTTTCCTTATCATTTTGGGGATTCTCTTTCTCCACATGGTTTCTTTGCATGACCCCCACCCCCCCACACACACACCCCCAGTAGGGTAGCATGACTTTTTACATGGTTGCCAGATCTCCTTAAGGCTTCTTATTGGAACTAGCACAGCATTACACTGGCCGCATTCTGTTGGTTAAAGCACGTCCAAGGCCAGCCTAAGTGCAAGGGTTGGAGACCAAATGAAGGTATAGTATCAGGAGGCAAGTTCCATTGAGAGCCACCTACCAGATTGTCACAGAAGGGTGCTGCTTGGGTCACCTGAACCTGATGGGAGAGGTGTCATTTTGTATCTGAGAATGACAAGATTGTCTCCAAACTGTAGCTCTGACTCTGCTCGCTTTTACTATTCCCTCAACATTCCTAGCTGAACGTACGGCAGCTACACGCTGCTCCTTAGTGTTTGCTATTGTTCTTTGGTTGTCAGACTCTAAGATAGGAAGTGAGGTTCAACGCTGCCCCTCTCTCAGGCCCCCCAAAATGGTTTCCTATCCAGTTGAACATGGAAAAGGCTATTGAGAAAGAGCTGGCAGAGCTTGGGGGCTGTTTGCATTGCTGCTTCCTCACAGAGGCTCTTCCTCATGCTGGGTTTACTGAGAGAGCTTCTGGCTGCCCCTCACACCACCCTGTCCTGTCCAGTCTGTCCACTCCTGAAATGACCACCTTTAGCTATCCTGAGCTCAGCCTGTGATGGATTCCTATGGCCCATGAGATAGATCGGAATTGCTTGCATACAGATGGAGTCCTGCCTCATTCCTGCTGGGAAACGGAAGCTGTGAATCATGCAGGGTGGTCTCCTCAGCGCCCCTCAGTTGGCAAGCTGATTCTCAGTGCTGCACGCCTGATTCTGTTGTCCTTCCGCCCTTCCTCCTTTCCTGCCGATTGGAACCAGTTCCATCTTTTGAAGCCAGTTGAAGCCCTGCTTTCTTCGTGGGGCCCTCTCTGGACACTTGAGCTGCAAATAGTCTCCCGCGACACTCACTTCTTTGAGCATGCATGAGCTTTACTAGTTATTTGGTGCTGTTCATGGTCTGCTTTATTCTATTAATTCTCTCTCTTCTGTGCAGTTGGCAGCCTTTGAAGCAACGCTTCTATCTTAAAAAAAAAAAAAGGAAAATGAATGCACTTCCTCATAGCTCTAAATTCAGAGCTATATCTGCTCCAGGGAATACTTCTTCAATATCTTTTCTCTGTTGGAGAGACGCCCTTATTGTTCTAGATCAAGATCGGTTCTCTACCTGCTGAAGTTACTACAAGATGTTGCCCAAAGGGCACTTAGTCGCTCAACCAGGAGGTAGTCCACGTGGCATTGTGAACGTCTTTTGAAACTTCAGGAGGGAGCAGTAAGAAGAGCAGGGGCTCTCGGGACCCACTGGCCCCAGTTCAGGTCCTGGCTCTGCCTTTGCTGAAAAACCAGTGTTTCTCAACTGGGGTGCTGCTGACATTTAGGAGGGGAAGTCCTTCATGATATGCACGCTCAGCATTCCTGCCTTACAAATGTCAGCAGTACCCCCATGAATGGTGATAACCCAAAAAGTCCCCCTACTATGTTTTCCCAAAGCCCTCCATTTAGAACTTTGGAGATTAACTTGATAATTTCTATGGGCAGCTGTTTATCCTCCTGAGACCCCTCAATCACGCCCTATGGGGTTTTTGGAAGAACTGTATTAGTTCATGATGGAAGGTGTCTTGTATGCAGCTCATGTTTACTGAGCACTTAGGTTATTAATTTATTGACTAATCATCATGGCCACTGGATGACACGTAGCCACTTGGGAAATAGACACACCAAGGGTTTAGAGGCTTAGGATCTGGAACCGGCTTTTCCTCCTGCCTCTCCAGCTGCCTTTTCCCAGGTGGCTTAAGCACCGCTTTGTGCCTCCATTTCCTTGTCTGAGGACACCTGTCTCAACCTGCCGATGGGGTGTGGCGAGATTACACATCCTTGGTAAGCACTCATGTTATTCCAAAGGGGCTGTTTGCTTCTTAGCTAAATATCATGCATCAGACTTTGCTATTTTGTCTCAGGAGCTACAAGACACTTGACAGATGCTTATTGGGCACTTACTATGTATCTGGCCAAACTAAGAACAAGAAAGTGGGTGGTGAAGCCAGGAGACAGTAAAGGCATGTTTATTCCCATTCATGTTTGTTGCTAGATGGTTCCCACCTGTTCTCTTGGAATCGGTGAGTGTGTGTGTGTGTGTGTGCATGTGCATGTGACAGATGTGTTTTCTGAGGGCAGTTGGATAAGGAAATGAGGGTGGAGGCAGGGAGATGGTATTTGTGCTTAGGGTTGGAGAAGCAGAAGAGGAGAATTAAGTGGACACATTCATAAATGCGACTGTAGCCACCTGGGTATGTGAAGTGTTGAAACTGAAAATTGATGCATGGAGATTGGGCTTTTTGGAAAAGGAGGTCTGACTTGCCGGAGACTGTCTTCTCATTGCTGACTTCTTTCATGGATAAATTGCTTTCCAAGTTGTGCTTAACTTCACCAGCTGTAGTCAATTCAAATGGATTCTGCCAGGTGAAATGAAGGCTGAGGGGCAGAGCCAACGACCTGTAGTAAGTACCTGACACGTCACGGCCAGATGGGAAGGAAGAACAAAAAGGGCTGGTCTCCCAGGTGGGAGGCACCTTGTCTCGGGTGTTCATGATGTGTATGGCTTGAGGTTTGATGTCGACTTAATCGGAAGCAAAAAGGGTCATCAGTCAGGGGAAGGGCTCACCCATGTAAGGGAGGAGGAATCGGGTCGTCTGTGCTCTTGGGAGTAACGGTCAGTTCCTTCCATTCCGGTCTGCTCTGTGCTGCCATAAGAAGGCCTCTTACTGTGAATATAATACACTCAGTCCATCAAGTCTGAGATAGTCCATCGGTGGTTCATGAGCCACATATGATCCATAGATGTGCTTTGTTGAGCTGACGGTGTTCAGTGTGTTTCTTAAAAGTTAGTTGCATTACACGTGGAAATATCTCATTAAACAAACTCAGTGTTCTAGTTTGCCTTGAAAAGTCAGAAAATCTGGCAACAGTGGGCTCTTCTTTCCCATATGGCAGAAATCAACTAGCTGAGTAATGTCCCTTTAAGGCTGGACATTCACTGTCAGTTTATTTGAACCCCACACTCCAGATCGCATGACACCTGGCCCTCTCGGCCTGATTTAGGTTACTCATGTCCTCATAGGCATTCAGGCCCGTGACCCCAGTCCAAGTGCAAGCCATGTCCTCTCAGATGCTAGAGAAAGTGGTGACACTGCATAAGGCCCAGAGACTTAGCTGCTGGTTTCCTGGGGCCAGTGGGGCTGACAAGAATGTGTGAGTCTCTGCTGCTGGGTCAGAGGCCAAGAGTTCAGAAGTCTTAATTCCAGCTGTGCCCTTGACTTTCACCGTGACCTGTCAGCAATCATTTAGCCCCAGGGCAAGCATGGTAGCAGAGTGCCAAATACCAAGGCTTCTTAATACTTCTGCAGTGAAACCATTTAAGAAGGGCAAAGTGTGCCCATATGAAGTGTTCCCTACACCGTTCTTACCCTTCTGCTTCTTTCCCTGTGTCTCATAGCGTTGGGGCAAAAACAGTTCTGGGAGTTCAATTAAAAACCATTCTAATGGATAGGACCACTTTGCAAAACTGGTTGGTAGCATCTACTGAAGTTAGACATGTATTTATACTTTATGAATATTGATCGATAACCCAACAAAAATAAGTTCACCAAAAGATATGTACCCAAATGGTCATAGCAGCCCTTTCTGAAATGCTCCAAATTCAAAAGTCCCCAGATGCCTATCCATAGTAGAATGGGTAAATAGGCGGCGGTATACTCATTCAGCGAAATGCTATGCCATGGTAAAAGTGAATGACCAGTAGTGGCACACAACAGGAGAGATGAATCTTCCAAGTATTATGTTGAGTGAAAGATAAACAGATGAAGGCAACACACAGACCAGATTGAAAACTACACAGTGTATTCCTACATTTACACAAATTTCAAAAACGGGCAAGGCTAATCTATGGTGTCAGAAATCAGGAGAGGGACAGTCCTTGGTGGTGATGACCAGAAGGGAATGGAAGGTGGGCTTCTGGGAGCACTGATAATGATCTTGTTTCTTGATATGAGTACTAGTCCCATGGGTGTGTTCACTCTATGAATATCCAATGAGCTGTAGTCTCATGAAATGTGCATTTTTCTATGGTGTATTTTATTGCAATATAAAGTTAAGATTAATAGAAGCAAAAACCAAACCAAACCAAAAACAACGTAAGAGACATAATGTTGTCGCTTCCAAGGACCTGTGCTAGGATTTTTGTACAGAAGCCTATATCCATCAGTGTTTCTGCTTGCAAGCAACAGAAATCGCCCCTGGCTAATTGAGGCCGAGAAGGGATTTATTAAGAGCAGATTGCATTAGCTCAGCATCTCCATGAGTGTGGGGAAACCAGGTTCAGAGGCTCTGCAGACAGGAGCACATCGCAAACGTCGCAGAGCTGGCGTGATGGCAATATCACTTCTGCTGGGCATGTCCATCATGGCATGTGCCCCTGAGGCAGGGTACAGGAGGCTTCAGCAGAACCACGGCCTTTTCCAGTGCACCACCAGTCCTCCGCCATTGCTCTGCCCTCACTGGAGTGGGGGCTCTCAGTATCTCCGCTGCTTTGTATTACTGCTTCAGGCTCAAAGTCAGGCACGGCTGTTCCTCATTAGGGGAACTTGAGCACATTGCTCTTGCCCTAGCTGCAAGGGAGGCTGGGAAAAGAAGGACCTGGCAGTTCCAGCTTCAGCAGCAGGCATTGGGCTTTGCTTCACAAAGTGGGGTGTTCCCCGAACTTGGGAGATTGACAGATGTCCACAAGCCAGAGGATCTGCCTGCTAATGGGCTCACTAGATCTCATGGCTGCTGTGGCAGAAACTTTCAGTGTGATGATCCAAATTTTGCTGGTCCTTTCCAGGTGAGAGGGAAAATGTCTGACCAGCAGAGATCAAATAGCTAAACTCTTCTTGTTTGCCACAACCAAGGCATTCCTAGGCAGCATGGAAGGGAGCATTCAGTCCAAGGCCCTTGAAAAGGCACGGTGGAAATGAAGATACTTGCTAACCATGGATCTTGTACCAAAGCTTCCCCCCCCAATTCCTGGAGCTGTGGGCGGGCCCCAGCATCGGAGCAGTCAGCTTGGCAAAGAGATGTGTTGGCAGGCTACTCGAAAGGCACCTGCTTGTGCCTTCCACCCACTGCAGGAATTTTCTTGTTTATTTGATCACATTTCATTGTGCCCAAACTTTCTTGTTGTTTGCAAAATAAATTTATGTATCCTCAAACTTATCCATAGAGAAAAAAAATTTCTTCAGTGGTCACAATTGAACTCCTCTGTGTTTAAAATATGTATGCACAGTGTTGTTAATAGTTAATTTCTTGGTTCTTGGGCTGTTTTGGCTCATGTTATGGATTCACTGGGTGAAACAACCTACTCTTTGTAGACATCAATTTCCTCAGCTGTCCGGTGGGGAGAGTTAACAGTGATGAAGTATCGCTAGCTGTTCAAACTAATAGTAATAAAGGGGTTAATAATCATTACCCTGGAGAGTTGGCAGATAAAATGAGAGAATGTATGAAAGCACCTAGCATTGGGTATGGGTTGTAATTAACTCCCAGTAAATTATAATGGTAATAGTTACTGTTATTTACAGGTGCAGAATACATGCTCTGATCTCAGCCACAGGGTAAATAGGGTAATAGGTGGAACAGCGATCCTGGGAGACTATGAGAGAACCCTCGTCCATTCTAAGAATCTCCCCCTCTAGCTCCTCAGCCGAAGATGCATTACACAGATGAGGAAACCTAGGTCTTAAAAAATCTGGTCAGAGCAAAGCAGCTCAAAGATGGGAGGCAGGATAGATGAGTCCATTGAGCCAGGTAAGTGTGACCCAAACCAACCTCTGATTGTTGCAAAGTATGCATTTCCAGGGGTGCCACTTTGCAAGCCCAACTAACTGGAGGAACAGGGACCAGCAGTTCTGTAGTGCAGTTTCAGTAACTGCCCTCACTGTGTGCTAATTTGTAGTTCCATAATTTCAGTTCCAAAGTATGGAAGCTGCCTGATTCCCCTTTAGCTCTCTAGTAATTGTCTTGCCTCTTCACTTTGGGCAAAGCTGGGAGAGACACCTGGATGGGCTCTCCATCTGCAGAGTCAGCTCTGCTGGCTGCAAGGATAAATGGAGCATGCTGGCAGATTGGGGATCAACCTGCTGTGCAGAAGCCCATGGATCTTAGGGCCACAATATAAACAGGATGGAGGGAGGCAGGGTGCTTGGGGAGCATCATGTGTTGCCTATCTTCCTGTCTCTTGGTCGTCTCCTGTCCCTTTGCTCGCACCATGCTCCAGACGGCCTGATGAGAGAGCAGCCTCCTGTTTCTAGGGACAGGAAGATGCCCGCCCCACTGGAAGAAAGGCTTTGCCAGCAGCCTTGTGCACCTGAGCTGGGCCCAGCAGAGAAAGCTCTGTGACTACAAGAGGTTAAAACTTGCCCTGTGTTTACTTTTGTTGGCTGCCACACTGCATAATAATCTGTCAGCACGTCAGGTGCGGATTTATTTGTGCATTAAAAATTGCCTAGAGCGGACGGATGCAGACGCTCTACAGCGCACTGGAAAATGTGCCTCTAGCACAAAAACAGCCTCTCCAAATAGTTCACCCTTTTAATAAGTGTATTTAATTAAAGTCATATAACTTTTTTTTTATTATATTAAAAAAAACCCTTTCACTTGCTGAAGCTGAAAGTAAACTTCAGAACACAAAGGAAGGGTGTGCTTCCCTGGCCTCTGTTCTTTAAAATGGAAAACTCATCAGCTGGTGCATCCCTCTTACCTTTCCCAGGTTCATTTGAGGAGGGTGTCATGACAGCTTAGGAGGAGAGCAGGGTGTCCTTGTGGCCTAGTGGGGTGTGTCCAGTTGGCATTGAGGCAGAGAGAGTTTGCGGCGTGTTTAATGTTATTGTCATGCATGCGCGTGGGCTTGACTGCATTCACAGCCCAGGTACGTCTGTAAAGGGGGTGGCTGTGGTGTCAGTGCTTTTAGAGACTGACAGCCCTGCAGGAGGAGAGACTATATATATGACCTCTCGAGACGCTACCCGCCAAAAGTGGAATTTGTGATTTAGGGGGGTGGGTGGGAGGGTGAAGGATGGAGTGAGATGGAGAGGACAGCGTCTAGAGATGAGAGATAAGTGTGAGTTTTAGTTCCTGCATTTTCCTTCTTCCCACCATAGTTTTAAGAGTCTCTAAATGGGTCGAGACTAAATTTGGCTCTGAGGTGGTGACAACAGGGCTTTGTGGACTTGCTCTGCGTTTGCCAGTGGATTAGGGAACGTGTCAGCGTGAGGGTGGTGGGGGCCCTGGAACTGCTGCCGGGGGACCCACCGTGGGCGAGGTGGGGCTGGGAGGAGGGGTGATGGAGTGGCGGCAGGAGTGGCGCCGGGGAGGAGGGGGATCCAGGGCTCTGCTTGGGAGTGGGTAACCACAGTGCACCGGGCTTGGCGGCTGAGCCCGCTAATTATGCAGCCCAGGGAGGCAATGGGACCTGCCAGAGCTGCCGGAGAGGTGGCATGGAAAACCTCAGACGGGGTCTGTGTGCCTTGGGCCTGACCAGGAAAGAGCCTCAGGGGCTGCGGTGCTGGGCCTGCGGGAAACAGGCCTGGATGCTCTGGCCGCTTGCCTGTCAACAGGAATGGGTTTCAAATTAGTCTTACGCTGGTTCTCCAGGCAGGAGAGAGCGTGTCCTCTGTACCAGGCCAGAGGTCTCCGGGGCTTCTGGATTCCAGGATGCCCATTCCAGAAATTCTTCAGAACCAATCACCTTGGTCTGTAGCCCTCTGGTTCCCACTGCTCCCAGGGGAATGCTCATTAGCTGCTTTTCATGGCTTCAGGAACAGGAATCTCAGAGTTGGTTACTCAAAGGCCACCCAGAAAGAGCCAGGTGACCAAAGACCAAGGTTTTCTTTTAAGTTACTCTTTTCTTAGCATCTTCTAATGATATGGAAGCATTGCTATTTATGATTATTTTCCCTGTTCAGGGAGGAAAAACAAATTCAAGCTTCAGATCTTAGTTGTCGTCGTCTTTTTTTTTTTAAATTAACACACACAGCCCCGCCCCCTGAGTCTGGGTTTAGTTTTGTGCTTTTCCCACTTTCCCCTCAGCTTTTGAAAAAATGTTTTCAATGAAATGACCATATATTGTTGTTACTGTTTTTTGAGAATTTAATAACTCCCCCACTTCCCAGGAGAAAATACATTTAGGAATCATTGTTCTGGACCTACGCCAAGCGTACCCTCTATGTATTGTTCTTTGCGCTGTGGGAAACAATAATAAATATAGGAGTTGGTTTTAAATGCTAGAATTCTGTGTGTGATATACATATGTGTATTTAAAAAAAAATTTAAGTAGGAGGCTTTTTGTTAAGCAGACAAAGCTCCCTGTGACATAATGGGGAGACAACATTAATACTAAGCCAACAAGTCATTGGCCTTGTGTGAAAACTATTCCAGGCCGTTTGAAAGAGCCACTAACCACCTACTATGCACCAGACACCGTCTAGGACTTCCTTAGAAAGTCTGAGGAGGAAGAAGGCCTGAAATAATTTTTAAGCATCTGTCTACCAATTTACCTACCTGTTGTATCTATAGAGAATTAGATGCAATATGCACTATGTACTCATAGAAAATAATAGAGGAAAACCCCAAAGAAGAAAATAAAATCACCAATATTTGCCATAATCTGTTATAATCTGTTTCTTTTCCCTACGTATAAAAACTGTTAAATATTCTTCTCATAGCAGTGATTCTCAGGATGTGTTTTCATCTCAGGATTCTGTTACTCCCTTAAGTTACCAAGGGCCGCAAAGAGCTTTTTATGGTGGTCATAGTTACCGATATTTATGGTATTAGAAATGAAAACTGAGAAATTTAGAAAACGTATTCATTCACCGAAAAGTAGCAATAATACATCTGTTGTATTTTAACCTTAAAGTCTATTTATGAAAGATAAGTATATTTCCAAAACAAAAAATTGAGAAGAGTGGCATTTTTTTTTTCTATTTTTGCTGAGCTGTGTGTTGTCTGGCTTAGTAGGAAATGGCTGGATTCTCATACCCATTTCTGCATTCAATCTGTAGAGATAATGTTGCTGTGATGTGCATGCAGAAAACCCAGCCCCATCCAGGTCTGTATTACAAAAAAGGAGAAGGCTATTCATAGCCTTTCAGATAGTTGGATAGTCTTTTTTGAAACTTCACCAAAACTTGACAAATGGTAGTTTTTTATGTTAGCTGTAGTGTAAATTTTAAACCATTTTAATGGGCTTTCTTGTTCTCTTAAATTAAGATCATTTTGTTCTCTGTTTCTTTCTCTCTCTCTCTGAGTGTTCCTTTCTGAACACTCTTTTGGCCAGGGTAACACAATGGTGGATGGGCTATTCTAGATGGCAAGTTTAGGAAAAGGAGCCATCTTCCTAAATGGTCTTGTAAACATTTCAAACGAAAGTAGACTGAAGTACAAATAATATGTTTGACTTTCTCTGGAAGGACAAAGTTTCTTTAAAAATTTCAGATTCTCCTGTTACTCCAGGGTTTCCCTCACATTAAAGCTCCTGCCCACCCCACCCCACATCAGAACCCTAAAGACTTCTGTTTACTTACTATCCTGCCCTAAAACAGCCCCATGATATTACCGGCAGATCTAAAGTCTGGCGAGCAAATGAATAGAGAGGGCCTCTTCCAAGAGACGGGAGCTTGTTCTCTGGATGGAGATTAGGAGCCTGTTGCAGTCATGTGGGCTGAGCTAGAAGTACAATTACCTGTTGACCAAAGTGTGTAATTCCTTTAGACCGAGAGTCCTCGGATCTAGAGTTCCTACAGATGAGGTCCGGCTGGATCTTCCCCTTGTGACTTCGGTGTCATGGATGTCCTTAGGTGTGCAGGAACTTTGCAAGCCTCAGTGGCAGTCATCCACTAGGAGCCCCGGCTGCCAGGGGAATGTCAGGCTGCTAATCAGCATGACCTCTACATGCTGAGGCATCATCTGTCCCCAGGTCATCACTCGTGCATCTCAACTTGTGTTTCTTGAAGAAAGTGCTAGAAATGAGAGATGCAGAAAATTGGTCACTTGTTAAAATTTTAGGGGCATTCTAGGCAATACGTTTTAGCTACCAGGAGCACAGGAATTTCCCTTCAGAGAAAATTCCCATTTTTTCCAAAGACAAGTAACGATATACTTCCAAGTCCTGGAGCCCATGTGTTATGTGTAAAAGTCCTTGGTGACCCAAAGGGAGGGGGGTACAGGAAGACTTTTTTTATTCACACGCACACACAGCTCCAGAATTAAAACATAGGAAAATGTTCTAGACATTCTCTGCTCTTGAAGATAAGAACGACGACTTTATTCATCTGACCAAATATTTTTAAGAAGCTACTATATGCTAGGCATTCTCCTTGTGAATTTTAGCAGTATATAAGCAGCATTAGCCCATGTCCTTAGGAAGCATATATTCAAATGAGGGAGATAGATAATATCCAAGTATACAAATAAATACATAATGTTGGGAGCAATAAGGGATGTGAAGAAAAAGAAAGCAAGAAGCCCCACGGGGATCTGTAGTGAAGAAGTAGGACCATTTTTTGATGGAGTTGTTATGGAAACCCTCCCAGGAGGTGACATTTGGGCAGCACAGGTGTCTAATAAAAGTGTGAATGAATGAATGAATGAGTGCACAACTCAAGCCCACAGTTCCATATTGTGTGCTGAATAAGCCACATAGGCGGGCAGCTTGGTGGATCCGGGGTGGTGTGGAGTGTGTGTGTGTGAGGTTCCTAGGGCTGCCGGAGCAGATTGCCACCGACAGAGCCAACAGCAGGCGTTGCTTCTCTCCCAGCTGTGGAGGCCAGACGTCCGGAATTGAGGTGTCCACAGGGCTGTGCTTCTGAAGGCTCTAGAGGAGCATCCTTTGCTGCCTCTTCTGGCTTCTGGTGGTGGCTACTGGCATTCCTTGGTTTGCAGCCGCACCGCTCCAGGCTCTGCCTCCGTCGTCACGGGGCCTTCTCGCCTCTGTGTGTCTGTCTGCTCTTCTGTCTTTCTTTTCCTCTTCTGTCTCTTGGAAGGGCCCCTGTCTTCGGATTTAGGATCTACAGGGTGACCTCACCTCATCTCTCATTGAGAGCTTTAACTTCACCTGCAAAAGCTTTTTTTTTTCCCCCCCCAAATAAGGGCATATTCATAGAGTCTGAGGGTTAGGGTGTGGGCATGTCTTTTGGGGGCCATCGTTCAACTTGGTAAAGTGTACAGTCTGGAAAAATAACTTCAAAAACAGGTTTTATATCAAAATTAAATGTGGCCCCTGACTGGTGTCTCCTGGTCTCTTCCTACAGCCATGTGGCTGTGGTGCGGGTGCATTTCAGGGGCGATGGTGATGGTGGGGGGAGCAGCAGCTGTGGGCACTGCAGCCAGGCGTGGCGTGGCAGGGCCTGGCTGCGGCAATGCTGGCATGGGGAGCCCCTGGGTGGCCTGGTGCATCTTATCCAGCTCCGGGGGCTTCTAGGTAGACTGTTCTACCTTGGGGGGACCATCATAGCAAGGTGCAGGGCTGTGGGTCTTTGAAGGGATGCCTCAGAGGACAAATAGTAGTTCTTCCAGAATGGAGAAACTGAAAAAAATACTATCAGGCCCAGAGGAACAGGGTCGAGAAGCAAATAAAACAGAGGCTAGGAGAGAGGGCTACAGCAGTCTGCTCAGACATTTCACAAGCCCCGAGCAGCCAGTACTCATGGAGGCAGGACATCTGGGAAGTCGTAGAAGTCAACACCTTGGGAAGCCGGGGCCTCCGCCCAAGAGATTTGAGGGGCACTGAGCAATCGTCTCTCCTTGGGAATGTCCCCAGGGGTGTGTGCAGGTGGGCCAGATGTGGCTGCGGCATTGAACCCACCTCCAGAGGGCAGCCACTCTGCTCTGAGCCTTTATTGCCTAGTCTTTCCTCAGTCAGGTCTTCCGCCAGAGGAAGGTGGGGAGGAGAAGCAGGGTGCCTGGAGCCTGCCTGAGTTGGGGGTGATGTTTGCTCAATTCTGTGCAACCCCAGCTGTTGCTCCAGGTGCTAAGTTAGACACTTGGTAATTAGCGGGGCTAATTTATTTAATCATGTTTGTACCGTTGTTGTTCTCCCCGTTGTTCTCGCCCTGATCCTTCAGGTTTTCCTGGAGCTCCTCCCAGGCGCGTTTGCTGGTGTTGAGGGAGGATGGGTGCTCGTTGATGCCAGAGATGAGAGCCAGCTCTGGCGTGGTGGTGGTGGGGGGCGGAGGGGGCTGGTCTCCTCCAGAGTCTAGATCATAGTCTCTGCCTGGGCACGATTGGCATTTTGGACTGGATAATTGTTGTGGGGGCTGACCTGGGCATTGGAGGGTATTCAGCGGCATCCCTTGGCCTCTAGGTGCGTGTAGGGCTCCCCCACTGCAGCATGATGACCAGAATTGCCTCCAGACATTGCCCGGGGCCTCCAGGAGGAGCCACAGTCACGCCTGGTTGATAACCCCTTCCCAGTCATGGTTCTGAGCACTGATGTATTGAACTTGGTTTTGGAGAAAATGAGCCTTCACTGTCCACACCATCGGTTGGGATGAAAGCCCTTTCTCAGGTATCTTCACTGTCTCTCTTTGGGCCTTTCCTGACTCCCAGAACTCTCGGCCCAGGAAGAGGTCGTCTTGGGGCACAGGAGCCACAACCCCTTCTCAAACTCACCTCCTTTTCCTGAAGACGAACAAGCCTTGTATCAGACGAGGAAGGGAAAAGAGAAAGCTGTGATATACAGACGGACAACAGGTGGCAGGGCTAGTGTCACCAGGAAGATAAGCAGAACCAGAAGAGCCGCCTCTGTGTGAAAGGTCTAAACCAAGTTTCTCAGCTGCTCCGATGGAGCCGATCCAGCATGGCGGTGGGCCTGGCAGGGAGGCCTTTGTAGTTCTGCGTTGGTGGGGCCTGGGGGCATCGCTCGCTCCACCGCACCTCTTAAGGGGCTATGTTGGGTCCTTGGGAGCTCTGATCCCCTCTCTGCTTCAAGAGTCTGATTCATTTCGGGGTCCCTCGCAGTTGCCACCTTAGTGCTTTAGTGCAGAAGACACCGTGTGTTAGGCAAGTGAATGAAGACTAATAAACTCTTTAAAAGGATCCAGATAATCTGCAGTAAATCCACAAGAAGGGGAGGAGGGATGAGGAGGGAGAGCAGAACTGAGAACTGTTCGGCTAGAGCAGCGCTGTCCTGTAGAAATGAAACTCAAGCCACCTATGCAATTTTAAACTTTCCAGTAACCACAGTTAAAAAAAGGACAGGGGAAACAGATGAAATCAATTTTAGGAATATATTTTATATGACCCAACATAGCTTCAATCTTATCATTTCAACATGCAGTCGATGTGGAAAAACCTACTAGTGAGATAGTCTCTTTTGTTTTTTCTAGGACAACGTCTAGGAAATCCGGTGTGTGTTTTACACTTACGGCGCGTTGCAATTCAGGCCTTTCCCATTTCCAGGGCTTATTGACTGGACAGGCTCTTGATTGGGTGGTGCAGGCCTAGAGGGGAGGTTTATGTGATCAAATTATGGGAATACACTATGGTAAACAGGAATAAGAAATGAATTTGGGGACTTGTGTGGGCAAATTTCATCCACAGATGCCCATTGCTGCCTCAGTAAGTCCTGTCACTGCAGCGTCTCCATCTCCTCCCCAAACCGGGTCTGTTCACACAAATCCATTGGCTGCCGCGCTCCCCTCCCCCGACCCCTTTGTAGTCTACTCTATTCGCTTTTGTTTCAAACGAATGAGCACACAAAAAAGGGCCTGCATTCCACTGGGCAATCTCATTCAAACAGGGCATCGTGGCGTTTTCTCAATTAATTAGGAGTCTGGCCCCCCAGCTCCTTTCTCTTCTACTGTTTTCTCAGCATCTTCATCAGGGTCCTAGCTGGACTCCAGTTTCCAAGATCATTTCAGAGGCCAAACTGACACCTGCCCAGGTAAATTAAAATCGACGTGCCACAACTTAAGGGGTAGAGGGGTACTCCTGGCATCTAATGGTCAGAGGCCAGGGAGGCTGCCAAACTTGCTGTAGTGTGCAAGGCAGCCCCCTCAATAAAGTATTATTCAACCTAAAATATCAGCAGTGCCGAGATTGGGAGACCCTGCCTCAGAACACCTCTCCTTTGGATTTTAAAGACTTTTCTCTCAAACACAACCTTTAAAAAAAATTTTTTTTTAACCTGCAAAAGCCATGGGGAGGGGCTGGCTATACTTGGGTGTATAAATCATTAAACTACTATCTTGCTTATCAGGTAACACCTTCTAGGACTTGGTGGGGTGCCAGCTGAGAATGAGACCTGGATCCAGGGTGGGTGCCCAGGGGAAAGGTGGGGAGCCCCAGGAGGAAGAAGGAGGAAGGGAACGGGAGCTGAGTGGCTTCGCAGACTAAATGTCACAACTTCCTCCCAGCTTTCCTGTTAAGGGCCTCATTCTAGTCTCTCCATAGTCTTCCCCTGTATCTGATCAAAGCCCTGGTAAAGTCTGCTTTAGGACCTATTACTTGGACCCCAAAGGCTGGTATAATGCACCCACTTTTACTGATGTTGCATGGAATTTGCCTTAATAAATCAGGGAAAGGTGAGGCTCAGCCTTTCTCATTGCTCTTAGTAGGGCCAGAGCCAGCCAGCAACATGTGCACGGTGGTCCCTGTAGGGAAAGAGAAAAAGGCAAAAAAAGGGGAAAAAAAAAAGATCAGCGTATAGTCTGCCAAGCCCACGGAGTGGGTAGGCCTTGAGGTGGGGCCTTGGTGTCAGGCCATCTGGTCTGGATTCTGTCTTCCCGCAACCATCTCTGGTTCTGAAATTCTCACAGCTCACTTAGGCCTGGACATTTCAGAAGTGTGCATTTCACTTCTAGTAGACCCAGTCAAGTGGCCCCAGGCGTCTGTCTACCTGAATGGGTATGTCCTGAGTCCAGGTGTGGAAACACAAGGACTCTGTACTTGGACACCCTCCTTCCTGAGCATCTGGGGGGTCTTGGGCCCGAAGGCTGCAGTATAATCTTGACTTTGCCTTGGCCCCACCCAGAGCAGCCATCTGGGTTACTTGGCCTCTGGGGAGTTTGTGCAGAGGGTTTCTGATGAAGTTATGGGAGGTCTGGAGTCTGTCATGCCTGACAATCTCCTGCCGCACGTCCCTCCTCCTTGTAGAGCTATTGCAAAGATTAAAAGGCATTTGGGGCCTGAAGGGAATCGAGAGAACATAATTCTGGGATGCTGAGAGGGGGAGAAAAACCTCTCCTGTTGTTGAAAAGAAAAATGTGACTTAGCAAGATACGTGTTTGGCCGTTTCTGTCTCACTGTCATCTGAGGTGGGCTTTCCAAAATTCAGTTCGACACTTAGATCTTTTATTTTTACCGTGACTATTTGCACTTTTTTCTCCTTCCTAGTTTGGTGTGTGTGTCTGTGTATGTGTGTGCCTGTCCCCAGGCAACTTTGGTATGTTTACTTAATTGACGTAGCTCTAGACTTGGGCTGAGATCTGTCACTAGCTAGCTGTGTGACCTAGGGCAGGTCATCTAACCTTTCTGGGCCCCAAGGACCTCCTTCTTAACATGGAGTCATACTGACCTAGCAGAGCTCTTGCAAGGATCAAATGAACTGATGTCAAGGAAGGAGCTTTGTAAAGCACGACCGACAAGTGTCTTTTATTACTTGCACTGGGATTTTGCTTTGACTCCCCACCAAAGGAGACCTTCTTGCGGTGTAAGGCAGGAACCCTCACCAGCAGGTATATAACTTCCAAGACTTTCCCCTCACTTTTTAACCTCTGGCCTCCAGGGTTCAGGACAGTCCTGTATGAGAAAGACAAGAATTGGGTGGGAGCAAGAAAGGGTAGGAATTTGGAGTAATTGCAGTGGTTGTCTAAGTATAGCTCCTGGTCCCCATTAGGCCCAGAGCTCTGTGGAAGGAGCATAAATCATTGGCGCCTGAAGGGGATAGATTCTCCCCGCCCTCCCCACCCCATGCTCCGGCCACCACTGTCTGCTACATTCGGATTTTTCATCAAAGGCAGGATTATTCACTTTAATAAGTTTCTCTCCCCAATAAAAGCCAGGTGGGAGCCTAGGAAAACCCACATCTGCCAGGCCAGCCCCTGCCGTCTGAGGCCACTTCCTCCCCTCCTGCCCACTTTGCTTGCTTCTTTTGTTCTTTAATCATTTTGTTTGGCCAGTAGCATTTTGCCGCCTTGATACCCTGACTGTCCCCTGGAGGAGGAGTGGGCAGAGGCGGGAGAGGGTGAGCAAACAGGAGAGGAAGAGATTAGAAGGAAGGGGGTGAGGCATGGCAGCCCATTAAAGGGAAATAAATTCTGCAGAGGGGAAGCGAGGGGTCCCTCCCTGTGTCTCTGTAAATCATCTTGTTTTATGGACGGGATGCGGAGGAAAGTGGGAGATGGGCTGGCCCTGATAACTAGGGTCATTTCTCCTACTTACGTCTGTCTGAATTTTAGGATGTTCCATCAGAACAACCTCGAGCTGGAAACCACTGGGGCTTCTGTCTTTAATTTATTGTCGTTATTATTACTCTAAAATCAGAACCGTGGTTACTTAAGAAGAACATTTTAGGAGTTTTATTGGAAAAACATGGCTGGTTTGTTTCTACTGTCTGTTTTCCCCAGAGCGCCCTACATCCCAAGCCGCTGCGTGGGCATTATGGATACGAGCATGGGATTTTTGTAGGTTATTTGAAATCACCTCCCTTTGAGAAGTTAAGTTGGGTACCAGGGAACCTTCTTTCAGACCCAAAGGTCTCTGTAACCTCAGGATCTCAGACCTGGTTTCCCTGTGTCGTTAACTGATCTGTCAACCTGAAGGGCATTCCTCAGAGGCGTGATTCACCAACCCATGGCCCTGGAGGCCTGGGGGTGGGTGTGTTTATTTTTACTTACGTGTTGGGCTAAAATGGTTTGAGTCAGTTGCTGATATTTAAATAGTGGGTATTTCATATGAAATTCTGGATCTCTGGCTTTCCTTGAAAAATGAGACAATTGAAAGCTGATCAGTAGTCTCCCTTGGCACAGACTCTGGGAGCCACAAAGTGCCACATCATTGGGACTGGCCAGTTCCTCTTCTCTCTTAATTCTAATGCCCATCGGGCTCCCCTCATTTCTGTCTTCTGCCAGCTTCCTGCAGATGATTGAGTTTGAGGCCCCGGTGCCTTAGAAGCCTTGAATTAGCTATGGAGGGAAAGGAGGTGGGTGATGGAAGCACTGCACAGAATTGGGATGGCCCGCGGGGGTGTGTACCATCTTCTCCTTTGTGTGCTGCAGGGCCCCACTCTGGAATGTGGACTGATTTGGCAGGTGCCGGTGTGTTTGGCCAATTCAGAGGTAGATCTTTCCCCCCAGTAGCTGTGTGACCTTGGGCAACTCACCTTCCCTCTCTGAGCCTCATTCTTCTCATGTTTAACATTAACTGGATGGAATATATTAAGAGTTTTTTAAAAAAATGTAGCCACTTATCTCTTTGTGTAAACAAAATCAGACATGAAAGTCAAATACATGGAAGAGTTGACTGCCGCGACTAAAAGGGATGGAGAGTCAGAAAGGCATACCTGGGTTTCCCACCCTCCCCAGACCCCCGCCAGGAAGCCGCCAGAGGCACGTGTCCTGCCTGGTGTGAGCAAATGTGGCCACTGGTAAATTGTTTAGAGCTTATGCCGATGGTCACTGCATGAGAAGAAAAAATGTGTGTTGATATTTCTTCATAATATGTCTATGCTCATAATATATGAGCTGCTGATATGGGCAAATGTTTCTTCTAAGACCAGAAGTGTAAGATCCGGTTCCTATCTTCAAGGGGATGGCAGACCAGTGCAATGCAGGGTAGAGCAAGTAAGTGCTAGGTGAGTGGCGCAAGGGACTTCACGGAAGACCATGGCAGGCAGGAGGGGGTAGAGCAGATCTAGAAAGTGGTCAGAGGACTGAAGGCTTTGAGGATGCCTTGCAGGATTGCTGGCTTTTATAGCAGAACTGGGGTGGGGAAAGAAAGATGGCCATTTCACAAGGGAAGCATCCTGTGAACTCCAGGCCGGAGGGGGAATGGCACTTGGGTGGGGCCGGGTACTGGAAAGGAGGAGATGGGGTTTAAATGGTGGGTGGGGTCAAAAAGAGGAAGGCTCAAAAATGCCAGGCCTGGGAGGTCACAGAACTTAAGGCCTTCCAGTTAGGGGTTGACTTGCCCTGACCCCTGGCCGGAGTCCAGGGAAGGAGAATGGCAGGTGAGCAGGGGGATGGGAGGACAGCAACAGGCCCCACGCCAGAGCCCCAGGAGTGGTAGAGGAAAGGGGGTGATGAGGCAGGTGACATCGGGGCAACAGCGTGGGATCTGAATGCTTGTGCAGGAGAAGAAGGGGTGCATCCGAGGCCATGGCAAAGGTGTGAGCCCCAGCCTAAACTGATGGGCGGGGCCTCATTACTTCCCTAGTCATTTAATTTGCATTTGTTGGGTGTCTCCCCTGAATAAACTGAGACAGAGAACGCAGGAGGGGTTATGGTGAGTTTCTGGGATTGCCTGGATTTTGGATGTGGGAAGATGTCTACTTGGCCATTGGAGAGCAGAACTCAGAGTTAGAGAGGCCAGAGATTGTGCTCTAGTTCTTTCAGCAATATATACTCAGCTCCTTCTCTGCACCAGATAATGCCAGTCCTTAGGGGCCAGGGGGTGCTTGCAAGTGACTGATGCTGGAGATAAACATATGAATGAAGAAACTACAAGGGGGTGGAGCGAAGGGTGGAGGGATGGTTAAAATGGTGGGGGGGTCAAAAAGAGGAAGGCTCAAAAATGCCAGGCCTGTGAGGTCAAAGGCCAAGGGATGGTCAAACTCCCTGTGCCAAGGTACTCTGGGGAGCCCAGGGTGTGTTTCCACAGTCAGGAAAGATGTACCCTGTGGGGGGGCCCATAGTGGGAGAGCTGGGAGATGAAGGAGAGGAAGGGGTGAGGACCGAGTCCTGGAGAAGACAGCAGTGGTAAGGCTGATGGAGGCTGGTGAGCCGTGGGGGACACAGGAGAAAGCCTGGAGTGTGCAGGGTGGTGGGAGACGGCCAGGGCTTTATAGTGGGGATGAGGACTGATAATAACAACGAACAGTTATGACCACTGGTGAAGTGTGGACTGGGGACCGCACGGTCTTCTAAATGTATTGCGTGCTTCCTGTAATTTAATGCGTTAAACAGTAGGAAGCACTGTTTTTTTATAGATTGAGGCCCAGAGAGGCCCAAGGAGGTAAATGACTACTGGGTGCATTTTGGGTGCTCGTATCCTGAAGAGGCACCTTTTGACCTCAACTGGGGCCATCTGTACTGCCTGAAATAGAACTAAGCCAGGCTAGTGCCTCTGCTGATTCCTGGACTCAGTTGCCCCCCACCCATTTCCACCCTGCCTCCCTGACCTTGCCCTATGAACGCTCACAAGGAAGGAGAGACCAAGGGAGAGGGCTGTATTAAACATGTTCAGTCTGTTTGGTCAGAGGACTTTGGCTATTCCAACAAGTCTGCGGAGCCCCTGCATCTGTCACTGCAGGAGAGGTGACTCGGTCTTTGGTGCCTTTGGCCTGAGCTGGGTGAGGCAGGGAGGCGGAATCCTGCAGGTGTGGCTGCCGGCTGGGGTTTTATGCGTTTCGCCGCACAGTTCAAGGCTAATGACAGGGCAGCAGCAGGTAGGAACACGATCGAGCCCTTGGGCTCGCACATGTGTGGTTGGGCAAAAGACAATCGCAGATGTTCCTGGAATTCCCAAACCGGATACAAAATCGCTAGCAGGATGCGGAGAAAGAGGAAGGAGCCAAGTGTTTTACATAATGAGAAGCTTGCCTCCTGCCTGCTCTGCCTCTTGGAGCGCCCCAGCGGGTCGGGCCTCCTTGTGCTGAAGTCCTGAGCATTCGGAAACCTGCGTGCGTGTCTGTAGGGCAGGGTGCTGCTCCAACGGGTGGCTTTCTCTTGCTTTGGTCGGTTTGTGTCCAGGCTCCATGGCTTTCCACCGGGCGTGGTGGGCCCAGAGGCAGCCAAGGAGCATTCTCCTACCCAGATGTGCCTTGGTGCCAGGGATGGAAAAGAAATTGGGAGGCGGGCCTGAAAGGAACCAAAAGCATCTCCCCAGCTCTCTTCCCTGGGCTCCCCCCTGTTTGGAATGGAATTCTGTCTGGGTGGCACCAGAGGGAGGCTCAACCCGGAGGGTGTTTTTCGCATCCAGCCTGGAAGGTGGAGGAGGCTGGCAGAGGGAAGGTGGGGCTGGGAGGAAGGCAGAAACAGGGAATATATTTGGGAGAGAGCAGCTGGAGGCAGAGGCCTCTCGGTGGGGGGGTTGTGAGTGGGGCAGAATCCTACCTCTGGCGATGGAAACTCCAGGGGCAGTGAGCCAATTCCTGTGCCCAGGGAAGCTCAGGTCCCTGCAGCTTGCCCTTTCACTGCATTTCTTTCTACAACTCGCCATACAAGGTGGCCTTTAGTTGGTAAAATGCGCCACCTTTCCCCCCTTGAGAGGAAAAGAGCCGCCATACTAGACTATTCGTGGAGTCCTTTCGAGCTCTGTTTCCCTTGGAAGAGTGTTTGAGAAGGAGCTGGTGTAGGAGGGAGACAGGTGTCCCTCCTCAGCAGTGACTCTGATAGGAGGTTTTTCTGAACAAGTCATACAAAGCCTGAGGCAGATGGCTTCCTAGGCACCTTCTGCATCTCCTCCTTAACATATTCTGCTGTTTAAGGATGCTGAATGCATGCATCGTTGTCTGCGTGTGGAGTCAGATGTCTTAGGTTCAAGTCCCTGCTACATGAACTTGTTCATTGTTTTCTCGTAAGCCTTGGTTTCCCTATCTGCCAAAAAAGGAATAATATTTACTTAGCAAGCCAGACCGAAAAGTTTTCCATATCGAGCCCTTTCGTGTAGTAAGTGCCTAGGAAATGTTAGCTATTATTGCCTTTCTTTTCAAAAGAGAGAACTCGCAGAGGGAGTTCCTTTTAAATTGATTTTCAGACAAGAGTTGGCAAACTGGCCCATGGGCCCAAACCAACCTGTCCCCCTTTTTGGTACACCTCATGAACTAAGAATCATTTTCATATCAAATTTTTTTTAAAAAGCAATATCTTGTTTGGGATCTTGATCTGGGCCACACTCATTTTTGCATGAGTGTATATACATGTCAAAATTCATCAAGCTGTACGCTAAGATGTGTGCATTTCGTACCATTTGTCATATAAATTTAAAGTTGTTTAACAAGATATTTTGTGACATAGGAAAGTGATAGGAAACATGAATGTCTGTGGCCATAAATAAAGTTTTATTGGAACCCAGTCATGCCCATTCATTTGCGTATTGCCTATGACTGCTGTCATACTGCCAAGGCAGGGTTGAGTGGTCATGAGGAGACCAGATGGCTCACAGAGCTGGGACTATTCGCTGTGTGGCCTTTCACTGAGTTTGCCAATCCTGGTCCTAATTATTAAACAGGGGTTAACTGTAGGCACCAAGAACAAAAATTATAGGGCTTCACGCTGGTTGGGATAAAGCCCACTAACTATCAGAAAGAAAGATAAAGCTTTGCTATTTTAAAATAAGAGAAGAGGAAACAGGGTCTGAGTTTTAGAAGTTCTGTGGTGATATTCATGCTGTTTTTTCCAGAAACAAACTCTGAGTTGCAGGACAGCAAGCCTCAAGTGTTTGCAGAGGCTGTGTGTTCTAATGTCCCCTTAAGGAGAGAAGCCCCTAGGTTGTCCAGTGGATCAGTGTCAGTGGGGGTGGGTAGGAGGGGCAGAGGGGGAGATACAGCATTGTCTTCATCCCCCGTCCCTCCTCCTTTCACAAGTGGGGTCCACTTGTAAAAACACCACGTTGCTTGGGGAGCTCATTTTATTCCACCGTCTTGTGTATTTGTCTGTTTCTGCTCTGCCTCATCCCACCTTGTTCCAGAAAGGATTTATGGAAGCTGGGGACCCTGGAATGTGCAAAGTCACTAATACCAGCGGAAGGAAAGCTTAAGGGCTATGGTGGAGAAGAGTAAGCTGAGTGAAGCATCATTGGTTGTTTTAAAAAGGTGACCCTGGAGCTGAGCTTCAGATTTTCCAACTGAGGGAACATTGTTTTCTTGCCTTGTCCTCTCTGCTCACCATGACTGCATCCCTGCTCCTCTTAGGACCAGTTGTGTGCACTTGGGTCTGATGCAGGATCGGGGCAAAGGCTGCCCTTAGTAAACGCAGATACTTGCTGGGAGCAGCAGCCAGCCAGCCTGAGATGTGCCATGGGGATGGGCTCGGGAGGAGGCTGAGTAATGGATGGAAACTGCCGATCCTTGGGAGCCCGGGCTGGGAGTGCAGTTTATGAATCACCCCAGCAGTGGCTGTGCTCTGGAGGAGCCACTCACACATTCCCAAGCAAGCTGGTGTCTGGGAGATGTGACGTTGTCGCTGGGAGAGGACTTTCAACCATGTGTGGCCTCGGAGGAACTTGTTGCATGGGTAACACCCATCTCAGTGTGAAAAATCCCAGGCAGAGCAGATGGAGCTCCAACCCTTGTGTGTGTTGTGCGTGTGCGTGTGTTTTAAAGGATGTGTCTCATCCATTCTGGGACCTCATTATTAGCTGCTGCCTGTGTGTCTGTGGAGGGTGGTGAGAACCCTTGTCTGCACAATCATGGAGGTGGCACGCTGGTGGATTGCCTGCCCATCTGTAACCAGCCCAACATTTTTCTCAAAGACGCTCCCTCCACAAAATTCTGCTCCAAACCCATGAGTTGCACGCAACATTCCCTACTCAACCACGACGTCTCCTCATTTGGCATGCACACTTGAATCGTGTGGTTAGAGGGGCTGGTCACCTTTAATTGATTTCAGAAAGGCAAGGCCAGCCCCATACAGCCTGCTTACTTAGAGTTCTGGCCCATCGGGCCTTCTGACTTCACGGAAAGTGTGTAAGAGAAGAAGTAGACCTCACACCAACCTCTTGCCTCTCTGTTTTCTCTTACAAACCTGATAAACACACCAAGCAAACAACCAGATACCAGACAGCGTTTCCCTTTGCGCTGTTACCAGTCACTGATAAATTACATCTTCTCTAATGTCCTTATTAAATCTTTATTTTTCCACACCTCCAATGCTGTGCTGTTGAAAGGCTCTTGGCTTTTCCTTACCTTCTGGGTAGCAAGAAATGTGAATGCCTTTAAAATCTCTCTCATGGATAAAGAAGGCAAGGAGAGGAGCCAGCTAGTGTATGCCTCCTTAACACTTAGGTGAGAAAACGTGGAGTGGAGGTGGGGTCAAATAAGGGTCAGTGGTGTGGCGTATGCATTGGGAACACGATTTGGTTGCAGAAGCCCACCTGTCCGTAATGTTTGCTGCATAGCTGCTTTCTGCTCAGACTGATACACAACACTTATTTAAAATAAAACAAAGCTCCCTAAAAATAATAAACCATGGTTACAGGTCCATATGTATAAACTCATTATTTCATGAGTCCCTTTGTCCCCTGTGGGTCCTATGGAGGTTCATCCCAGCGTAGCGGTGAAAATTTCCAGTGAATTCCTCACTTCCTTGTGTTCGTAGTGAGTGGGTGTAGCACTAGGGGCCTCACAGTTCCTCAGAAGCACAGCGTGTTTGTGGCCTGGATGCTACGCTAATGCGCAGGAACTGGATTTGGTTTTGTCTGCCCCACCCACTCCCGGGCATAGATAGAATGGCCACGCCTTGGGCACTGTGCACAGAGCAATGGCCGGCACTGCCTGGCTGGGAGGTGCATGGGCCGCGGTTAGCCTTGGATCCTGGAGCGTTATCTGAATCACATTTGTGAAAACCACTTTCCTTTTTCCTAATCACAGATTGTGCTTTCTGTTTCCTTTCTGCCATGCTCTTTCCAAAAATGAAAACGTGCGTCCTGTAAACCTGCTCGTGCCGGGTGATTTGCAGAGCTCCTGGGGACTTGGGGCTGGCCAAGATTCTTTCGTGGAGAGCTGCCCGTAGGCCACAGCCCAGCTGTTTTCTAGTTTATTCTTTGTTGTGATAGGTATGAAACACTGGTCCGATTTCTTGGTGTCAGAGGCTGCTGCTTTCCCCCACACTCTAAGGGATTAAGGGTGGAATACAGGTGGGTTTCTTCCCTCTCCTGTGGCCTCACTTGGACGTCACCATGGCGATAACCCTCCCTGAAACAAAAATAAAGGGCAGAACCGGTTGGACAGAAAGTGTGGCTGAAAATTCTTCCATTGAGTCTGAGCATGAGGGACCTGGAGGCTGCCTGGAGCTCCTCTAGGTCGTGTCCAAAGGAGGTGGGAGGCAGAAAAATGAGTGGGCTGGCATCGGGGAACAGCCAGCGTGAGGTTCCATCGGACTGCACACTAAGGAGAAGCTTCAGTGGGGTTCTGTTATGCATTCGATGGGATTTTCTTCTGGCAATCCTGTCTGGTGTCCCCCTGCCCTTGGGGGAAACAGAACAGTAGATCTATAATCTGTCAGTGGAGATTAGCTGGGCTGTGGCTCACAGGGAGGGAGGGTGGATGGGGATTGTAATCTACCCTGCAAAGCCTTGCAGGCTGTGTGATGGTGGAGGTTTTCGGCTTCTTGAAAAGCCCTGAGGTTCAGGAAGGCAGGTTTCACTATGTCAGCACTGAGAAACCGGTTTGGAGTTTAGGAAGCACTGACCCACGGTAGCTAGATGGAGAGAGATGGGCTTATTCTTGGCTGAAAAAAAGTGTATTTACTCAGACTCTGAAGAGCAGTGAGACCGGCTTTTGGTGGATGTAGGCTGAGCTATTGGCAGTCGCTTTTTTTTCTCTTCTCTCTCTTAAAATCTCCTGTGGAATGTTCTGAAGGGGTTGGCAGATTCTAAGAGAAAATGCTGTTTCCTAATGGTAGCTTCTCAGTGGTGGTATGGAGCAGTGACCTGGGATTGGTACCAGGGAGCATTTCACCGTCTGGTTTCTCTGAAGATTCTAGAAAGAAAAAAAAAGGACTGAGGTCTGTGTAGGGTGGTTTTGTACACAGCCTCCCTGCAGGCAGGGAGGTGGGCTGTTGACCCTTAAGGTCTTCCCGGGCCCTGCAGTGCCTGAGACACAAGCATTTCTGGGTGACGTGCACAGATGGGTGGGACAGCTGCTCACTCCTTCGCCCAGCAGGTATTCACTGAGCACTTACTAAGTGCCGGGCACTGGTCATGAACAAAACAGAAAAAAATCTTTACTCATTGCTGGAGGGAAAACAGACTATAAGCAGATAAGCAAGAAGGTCCAGAAGGGGTAAATGCCATGAAAAAATAGACAGCGGTAAGGGGATAGAGCATGGTGGCTGGACTGCTGAGTGTCCAGGAGAGGTTTTATCAGGAGATAACATGTGAACAGACGCCAGCCAGGTATCTGGGGGAAGAATGTTCTAGGCCACTGGTCAGCAGACGATGGCCCTCAGGCCCAAACCGACCATCACTTGCTTGTGTAAATAAAGTTTTATTAGCACTCCAGTCACACCCATTCATTTATGGATTGTCTATGGCTTCTTCCTCACTATTGCAGACTTTAGTAGCTGTGAGAGCTCGCCTGGCCTGCAAACACTAAATATAAATAGTGTCTGGCCCTCGATTGAGAAAATTCGCCAACTCCTGTTGGGTCAGGAGCAAAGCGCCGAGTGCGAAGTACAGAGTGCGTGATCCACTCTTTCTGTATCTCTTCTCCTGGTGATGGAACTTACGTTGTCCCCAACTCTTTGGCACAAGAGACAATACTTAAATGAGCATGCTTCCCATGTCACTGGGTTTACCTGTGTGAGATCCCAGGAGTAGAGCTATTTTTTATATTAGGATGAACAAAGGCCACAACAAGAGATTTTAATCACATTATAAAACCTGCCTCATCCCCAATTCTGCCATACACCCTGTCACCGGGAGCTTTAGATTCTCTCAGGGACAAATGTGGCTTAGTTGGGATTTGTTTGGGACCTGTAATAACCCTGGTTCATTCTCAGGGGTTTGTATATATCATTAAAAGGGACCACATCCATACAAGCGCTTGGAGAACCACAAAGGCCTGGTGATGCTGGGGTGGGAGAGGCTGCTGTTCGTCACCTCGCTGTTGTAACTTGCCCATAGTACAGATTTTAAAAAATGTATTTTCACCTTCCCTTCACATCCCCAACCCAGACTAAAAACTTCCTAAGAATGGGATCCATTCTTTCTATTCCCAAGGCCTGGCAAAGTGCTGGCACTTAATGGGGACAGGACAGGTGCTTTTTGAAGGAAGACATGCAGTTTCCTGTTCAGCTCTTCTGAGCAAAGTAGAAATGTGTCACTTAAAAAATATCACTGAAGCCATTTACATTCCACAGCTGAGCAGAAATGAATTTGGGTGCTATTTTTTTGTTTGTTTGTTTTTGGAGGGGACATATCCTGCTTAATAGACAGTTGAGAGCATCCTAGACGCAGTTGACAGCATAGAGCTGAGCAGCTTCACTGTCTGGTTGCAGAAAACATGGACAAGGGTACAGAATTATGTATTCTTATCTCAGGGTCTTGGCCCATGCCCATCCCCCTGCCAGGCTGGGTCCTTCTGCAGGCCCGTGGCTCTCACTGTTCCAGACCCAGCTCTTTCATAAAGCAACTCCAGCCCTCAGAGATTTTTCTCTTGACTTGACAACATTTAAGAAGAGTGCCCCTCATTTGGCAATCGATCCCACACCCCTGTGGCCCCTCTGAGTAGATACTGGGTTGTAAGGTTCACAGGGATCGGACCATGGCCATGTGTCTGGCTGGACCTCAGAGGGCTAGCACTGGGCTTTCATGGGGCAGGCTCAGTGAATATAGATTTGCTGATTGATAGGATAGCTCACTGAGAGTTTGATCATTTAAGTTGCCATGTTAATACCTGTCATCGCCTGCACTGGTTTGATTCTCCAGATTGCAGGGTATGGATAACCTAGGTGGGTGGCCTTCGGGGTCCTTATCTGAACAATGGGGACCGGAAGAGCTGCTTCCCAGGGCCGTCCTCAGGGACTCATGGGATCCTAGGGCTCACGCGGCCCTCTGCACCACGGCGAAGATAAAGCCCCCGGAAACAGCATTTCCAGAATATGCCATCCATGTTTCTCTTGGATCCTTTCTGCTGATGGTCCAGAGAAGCTCCTTTTGTGAGTTGTGACTTTGTTTTAGATGCCTGGTGCTAATCTCTGAGACAGGAAGTATTTTGGGCAGAGCTTCTGCTCAGTTTCAGAAGTAGGCTCTTTTTTCTGATGTCTGTATAATTGACGGTCTTGACTTCACATGAACCAGGAAGTTTGGCCATTTAACTTCCTTGTGATCTTCTGGGGAGGAGGTGAGGAATGAAAATCCCAGATAGCAGAGAAAATGAAGTGGAAGGCAAATATCCCATGGAAAGCCCAGCAATGGCCTTTCCAAGGAGCCTGTGCTAGCGGCTGCTCACTGCCCACACCGAGGGGGTGCTGGGGCCAAAGGTGGTGACGGAATAGGTTTTCCTGTTGCCTGACGGGTAGCTGCCAATGCTGGTTTTAATTACTTCATTTAAGTAGCTTTGCTGATGCTGATTTTTAAATGTTGGAAGCAGCCCCTTTATAAGGCCTCATATTTTGAACATTAGGGCAGTGACGTTTTCTTGAGCCTGTGTATTGCCGTACACGGTACAGTGTTGGAGAAGATAGTGGAGGAGGCCTTACTTTCGTGACCCTTCTGTTACAGGCTGAATATCCTGGGACATATCACGTAGCCTTTCTGGTTTTTCCATTGGAAGAAAGAACTAGGAAATAATGTAAGGCCCTCTGGGACCTCAGAACATTTCTGAATGGGCTCCACCCACATTTCCCAGTGACTGCCCTAATCTCATACTTTTTCTGGCTTCCAGGCAGTTAGACAGTCATGACAAGCAGGTGTCCACTGAGTTCTGGAGAGCTGATAAGCAGGGCATGACCCCTGGGGAAAGGCCTGGAATGAAAATGGTTTCTAAACATTCTTGTTTGGGACTTCCAGAAAGGGGTAAAACTCTTGTTCATCACTCCACACAAACTGGACCTCTGCCAAATCAGGGGATTTCGGAGTGATGGTTTGTGGATAGACGAGGCCCAGAACCAGCATTTGCCCCGGGACCTTACACTGCAGCTCTAAAGCTGGAGCAGATGTGGGCAAGAAGGACCACTTCTCTGTTACAGCTTTTCCCAAGCTGGGGCCATGTCTGTCCAGTCTTTCCTATTGAAATCTCTCTTTTTTAAGTGAATTGAATTAAAGCAGGGGTTCTCAACAGAACAGAGGGGTTGCGCCCCCCCAGGGAACATCAGGCAATGTCTGAAGACATTTCTTGGTGGTCCCCCCAGTGATGGAGGGATGCTTCTGGCATCTGGTGGGTAGATGAAGCCAGGGATGCCACCAAACATCCTACAGTTCTCAGGATGGTCTCCACCGCAAAGAACGATCCAGCCCGAGATGCCAACAGGGCTGCGGTGACAAGCTCTGGCTTAAAGAAACATTATTTTAAAATGAAATTTAGCAAGCCAGTATCACTTTCCAGGCAAAGTAAATATGAAAATAATGAGCACAATGAAATCAAAACCATGTTTATAAACTCTAGGTGGGTGCTATTGTCTGCCAAGCCTCTGGGCTTGAGGTTATCTTTCTCTTTATAGTGAAGGGCAATCAGCACGTGGAGAGATGTCAGACGGAGCACCGAACCAAGACTTTCTCCTTCAATATAATCAGTAGGGTTATAAGAGAAGGTAAAGAGGGTCGCTTTCTCTTGCTGCCATTTGATGCTGTTTTGAGCCGTTTGCCCACCACTGGGCACCCCTGTAGGGTTCCCTGTCTCAGACATTGGGAAACAGTATCTCAGTGCCATGGTGTAAGTGTAAGGTGAGACTAATTGCCTGCAGGGATCTACTCCCTGTCCTGCTGGCTCCCTGGGGGCTGGGAGCTGATCATCAGACAGAGATGGGAATCTTCTTTCTGTTTTTTCACAGGTAGTTATAATAATAATAGCCCCCTTCGGGCACAGGCTTTCTCATCTTCAAAGGGCTTTATAAACATGAGCTAATCTCCCTGCTTCCCAGTGAGGTCAGGAGTCCCAGGTTTCACTGGATGGAGCCACCAGGGCCAGAGAGATGCAGTGAGTCACCGGCTGTCGGGCTGGGAGTTAGGTGAGGTTAGGGTTGGGATGCAAGCTGGACTCCTGGACATGTCCTTCCCCGAGCCACACCTTTCTCTTGGCTGGCCCTGTCTTGGTATTTTAGCCAAACCTCTAATTCAGGCGGGTCTGCAGAGAGAGGGGGTTACATTTCTTTTCCACTTCTTTTCCTAGGCTGCTCTTCCAGGGGCAGCTAAATGCTTTTCTTAAAAAAAAAAAAAATAATAATTCCCCTGTGGCAGGTAAATCCCCCAAACCAGGGAGTTACTTTAAGAAAATATTTTCCTTGTGGCCCCGGTTTCCCAGGATGGTGGCAGGAATGGAGACGGAGCAAGGCCTCCTTTCACGGGCTCTGTTTGAAGATGTCTGTGGTTGGCAGGGCCCGAGCCATAAGGACCGGGGTCGCCTGGCCGCGAGCCGTGACCGCTTCGACAGAGACCACCATGGTGCGAGCAGCCTCGGGGGGCCTGTGGGCTCCAGGCATCTCCTTTGTGCTCATCCCAGATACTTCTGGACCTGGCCGGGAGGGGAGCCAGGGTGAGACATGGGAGGCAGAAGCTGCAACAGGACAACAGCCATTTCGTACTATTTCCCAAAGATTTTTTTTTTTTTAAAGGTAAATCTTAAGGGTTCAAGAGACATTCAAAGCTGCCTGTGGATTGCCTGGTCTCTGGGTCTCTCAGCATTCAGGGAGGGGATCCAGTTGGAGATGTGTGGGGTCGTGTGCTACTGGCCCTTCCTCCTCTATACCACAGGATTGAATGAATCAAGGCAGAAAATGTACATCAGATCAGAGCTGGAGGGAAGGAATGAGTGTATTTTTGTTTTTTAACGTTGGTAATGCCATCAGGTTTGGTTTGAATGAAACTTTTGTGGCAGGAGACCTTGTGTGGCTGGCATAAGACTTAGGACATTGTGTGGCTTTAAATCTTATCTGTTGAAGAGTGAACATCCCAGCTAAGTTGTGTATTCATCTGAAGCCTTTTATCTGAACTCGGTGGGGCTGCTGTAATAAAAATGTCATTGACTGGGCGGGGGGGTGGGGCTTAAACAACAAACAGTTACTCCTCAGGGTTCTGGAAAGGCTGGGAAGTCCAAGGTCAGAGTGCCAGCATGGCCAGGTTCTCTCTGTAAAGGCCCTCTTCATGGTTTATAGAGGACCCTCTTCTCATCATATTCTCCCATGCTTGAGGGGTGGGAGAGGTCGAGAAAGCAAGTTCTCTAGTGTCTCTTACAAGGGCACCAATCCCATCATGAGGGCTCTACCCTTAGGACCGCCCAAGGGCCTGTCTGCAAATGCCATCCCGCTGGGGCTTCGGGTTCCAAAAAAATGAATTTTGACAGTTTGGAGAACACGACATGCAGTCCATAGCACCTTTCTGTGTGATCTTGGGGTTGTGAGTATAGATGGGAAAAAGGATGCAGAACGAATAGCCACTCACTGAGACCCAAGAGCAGCAGCAGAGTCCAGACAGGGTTTCTCCTTGCATCCTTTCGTGAACTTGATCACTTGTTACTTGTAGGATGTGAAGAAGGACTGTGAAAGCAAGGCTGGGGTGAGAGTGAGCTGGCAGCAGGGAGAGGATGCCTCTAGCCCAGAGTGCCCAGAGCTGGTGTGACATGCAACCTGGGCTTCGATTGTCCCCAGTCCGTGCTCTGCTGCACCTGCAGCCGGCTTGTTTGTCCCAGAAAGGTCAAGTCTGGATGGGGGAACAGTCAGCAACTACCTGCTCATCATCTCACCCTTTGTTGCTAAAGGATTCAGGTCCCCAGAAAACCGAAGGGTGGCCCCGTGTGCCACCATATCCTCCTAGCATTTCTTTATGCTTCCTATTACCATGGTTTCTAACTAAACCTGGTAAATGATATGCAGATAGAATAGGATGAAGATGAGAGGGGGCTCCCACTGGGACAAAAATACTCTGCCACACTCCCATCCAGGCACATGACTTGGTGTCCGCCCTGTCTTTCCCCATTATATGTGCGGCAGCCTCCTCCTGCCTCTCCCCACTGGCCACTTCTCTGCTCATTTTCCCTCATCCCACTTAACCCCTTCCTTCTCCAAATCACAAACATGGATGAGCGCTCAGACACACAACCTGTCTGGTTTGTTCATACCTTGACCCCTGACCTGTTTCAGTCCATGCTTGACATTGAAGTTGCCTTTCCCTTCCCATCCATGCTTTTCAAGAATTGCTGCTTCCTTTTTGCCCCAGTCCTGGATTGGGAGCCTATCACCAGCTGAGCCCAGAGAATCAATCCTGAGAAAATGGACAGAAGTGGACAGAAGTAATTACTCCATTTGCTCTAATTTTCTCTCTCACCACTTCTGTGAACACATATAGGGGCCTTTCTTAGCTTAAAATTTTTCTTGGATATTGCCAGTTACTCTTTTCCTTGCTTATGCAGAAAGGGAGAGATCTCTGGGAATCTTATATCTTATCTTAACAGCTCACCCATCCCTTCCTCTTGGAAATCCGACTCCAGCTTTTACTACTGTTTCCTGTGGTTCCCTCCAAACCCCTTCAGCTCTAGTTGCCTTTTCTTGTTCTCATATTTTCAGTCTCAACTGTTCCATACTGACCACCTCCAGCCTCCCTCCATCCCACCTTCTGCTCATGGAATGAGTTTCTCTCAATTCCAACCTGCTGCCATGGTTCTGGCCACACCTCTTATAAAAAGCAGCTCTGAAACTTACACTTGTAGCCTTGAGATTCTTCACATGTCAGCTCTGTGGACCCCTTTATACATCCACTTCCTCAAGGTCGTTACCCCTAAGTCCAGTGTCCTCTGCCCCCAGGCTGCGTCCTTTGCTTTCCATTTTCTTATTTCTCATTGGAGTAAAACAACTTGTCTGGATATCAACATGAAGTGTCGATTTGGCTGTCATTCAGTTGGTCACTATGATTTAATATGTACCTGCGACCCTGGTTTTTTAAAAACAACAGTTAGAGCTTATTCCTCTCTGTGCCTTCTGGGAATGCATTACCCTTGGCTGTCTTTGACAAATGTGTTACATTAGGACTAAACATATTGTTCCCCCATCTTAGACAGCATTTTTGGGCCACCTGTCCTCTGTCCTTCCCTCTGATGGCCCCGTCCTGGACAGGAGGTTGACATCTCATCCTTAATGAACGTGAAGACTTATTTTAATATGATATTTTTTTCATGGGCTCCTATTGATTGAGTAATGACTTAATGTTTTAGATATAAATATTTGAAAAATTCAACATGTTTGTGTAAGAGATGATAGACTCCGTCTTCTAACAATGCTTAGTGTGCTCACGTCTTATGGGACACTGATGTTCAGTTTGTAACCATTTGGTGATCACCCATCTCGATTTTGGCAGTGTACCCAATTTGTTTTCCTGCCCCAGTGCCCATTCTTCCTACTTACTTGTAGGATACACCGTCTTACACAATCCACCTTTTGTTGGAAGCCTTCCTGCTCCTACACTGGACTTAATCCTGGAGGTCAGCTCCTTACCTGCCATCGAGGTCCTCCACAGGTCCCCAGCGCCTCTGATATATATGGCTCACTCTGGGCAGCTTTACCCCCAGCAGGCCCTTAGGTTCCAGTTGCTTGATCTTAGTGCCTACTGTTCCCTTTGCTGGGCAGCGCCCATTTTAACTCTTAAGAGTTACCCGTCCATAAGACCCACAGATTTGTGCTTAAAGCGTGCTTGTGTGCTGTCTTGCCTTTTTATACACACATGTGCACACGCTCACATGTTTCAACTTTAACTTTGCACACACTTTTAACTCTTTAATTTGGAAATAATTCAAACATCTGGAAGCACCCAGTGTCCATCTGTCCATGATTGCTGATATAAATTTTGGTCACCCTCATAAGATGTTGTCTGGTTTCTACAACGTATAATTAATGTGTTTTTTTTCCCTTGCAACTCGTGAACAGTGTTAGGGAGGCACTTTAAGAGGCTCGTGGGAAGTTCCTCCTAGAATTAGTATCTAGTGATGATTCTTGCCTGTTCCAGTCTTTACCTTGATTGGTGCAAATGATTTTCCAACTCCAGGGCATCCTCCATGCCCCTCATTTGATTCTTGGCCTTTTACTGTTAGCAAGAGACCTCCCTCTCCCCTATTTATATATCTCTCTGTTCACTATAGGCATGGGCTCAGGAGTTCCTCATTTTTCAATGGTTTAGAATTCATTACTTTACTTAGTTATCTTAGTCTAGCTCAAAATGTCCCAGATTTGGTCCCTGGGCGCTCCTTCACATTGGGTTCCTTGTCCTTATACAAATACATTCAATGTATTGTAAGCCCCTTGAAAAGATTGTAAGCCCTTGAGCACACATTAATATCGTGACCCACATACAATAATAACTCGGATGTGGGGGGAGGGGGAGAGAAAGACATGACTTGTGTCTATTGGATGCTTTCTTGGGTGCCTTTATGCTGCTGTTCAGTAACATGTATAATGTAAAGATCTAAGGCACATCTGCTCAAATCCTTTTATGGTTAGGAACTTTGGACTTTACAACACTAAAAGTTTTGCTGGCTTGCACCAGGAAATCTAAGAGTGCCAGCCATCGATACTGAGTCCTCTCTTATCTTTGAGCCTTTTTGTACCAAGACACGTGATTTCTACGCAGGTAGGAGGACTTAGTGGATCAACATCCATCTTTGATATTCACATGAGAGAGATCAAATAAGAACCGTGTGATGGAGATGATTTTTTACCATGAACTCAAATGCCTTCAGGGGCCAGGAAGTTAACACAAATGAATGAATAAGGCCTGTGCTTTGGCATGGTGTGGATTGCAGTACACTGAAGAGCACATGCCCTTCTTGAAGAGGCAGCTGTTTCTCAGCCTTGGCTACTTGTTCCTGTACAATACAGATATTGGGTTGCCAGATCTCATTTTTCAAGACCATCCAGAAATCCAGATTTTTATGTAAAACCTTAAATTACCTTGAATTCCAAATTACCTAATTCCAAAAAATGTATCCTAATTCCAAAACATGTTGAAGTTCACTTTGGGCTAAGTAAAGCACACTTTAGGTCTACATGCCAAGCCAGCTAGTTGCATGCCTTGTGGCCCCCAATTTCATCAAAGTACAGAGGCGGAGAATTGATAACTGGTTGTGATTACTTATCCACAGAAGGAAATCTTTAAGGTTCATCTTAAGTTCCGTATAAAAAAAACAAAACATATAAAATCCATATGCGTAATACCCAAACCATATTCTTTTATCATAAGTCCCAAGCCTATAGCTAATGACCTCCCCCAAAGCAATAATTCTTAGTTACTTACTGAATCATTTTCATGCATGTGCAGTTATGTTATTTGATGTGTAAAGAGGAATTGTTAGCCTCTCCTCTGGGACCGAACACCAGTGGATAGCAGTGACCACTGCCCCCTTATTAATATCCATGCCTAGCCTGTCATTTTTTCCCTTGCCAAGCCATTTGCAGAGGGAACATCTTCAGTATGTGCAGTTGGTCACGACTCCACAAATATTTCCACTGAATTGTTCCCAAGAAAGCCTTTGCCTTATGAATTTTTGTTTTATTACTTTGCTAAAGCAAGTATAGTCCAAAAAGACATGCGGTATTCCACTTCAGTCAAATGCTGTGCCGAAGCACTCCGTTTTTGTTTTTCTTTTTCTAAAGAAAAAGCATAAGAAATGCCAAGTTATAACACATGGCACTTTTCAGATGTGCATGTTATTTTGTATCCTGCTTCTCACTATGGGTAGGTAAGCTAGACTTCTGATTTGAAAGACCCTAAAGCCCCGCAAGTCTTTTGACCGATACGAAATCAAATAAAACCTACTGATTTATATTTGAAGTGGACAGACTTATCACTTTACACTTACCCTTTGCTTCTTTCCCAAATGCCTCCCTGTCTCTTTTTTCTGAATATGAGATACCAGAAAAGTAGATTTCATGATAACATTTGTTTTCAATTCTTCCTGATCTGAAATCTTTCCTCCTCCGATAGGCTGTGTCCTAGCCAGAGTTGTTACAGAGGACACTGCTGTGACCCACTGGGCCAGAGGGGGATTGGACTATAAATGACTCTGGATAGGGGTCCAAATCTCTGCATTCTACTAACCCCAAATTTTCCAGAGGAACTTGGCATCTCTGTCCTATTCTGACCAGCATCCCTACCTTTAGGAAAAACTCTCCCCTGGTGTCTCATTGAAAAGGGCAAATGAGTCTCTCTCCACCTTGGTTTTTGCAGACTCAGCCTCCCAGGGCACAAACCTGAAATGCAGTTGCTCATGCCCTGTGTTTACTTTTATTTCCAGCCACATCTGGAGGCCAAAATTCATAAATTTATCGCCAAGTCTGACAACAGTTTACTGAGTTCATACATTAAGGGAAGGGGGGAAAATAAATGATCTCCTGACCTGTCGGGTATAAAATGGATGAAGAAATCAATGGGCACACCATAAACCCCAACTGTGTTTATTAACATCTGCGGCCTACCGGCCACAGCGAAGGCGTGAGCAGGCCGTGTGTGTCCTGGAGGTGTAGCCTGGAGAGCCGTGTGGTGTACTCTCCATGTATATACAGCCAGGCATCTTTCTAACCCACCAGAGACCCAGGGAGGGAAACAAGGGCTGTTCAGAGTTGGAGGGGACCACAGACCCAATAGGGCAGAGCAGGAATGGGCGCCCGGCCCTGTTTACAGTTGAGCCAGTCCGGTGGGTGGGCCAATTCTTGTGACGTACTTGAGGCTTTAAAACACGGTCATAAATCTGATGTGTGTCAAACAGGGCTGGTGTTTTCTTTTCCCTTTCACAACCAGGTTTTGTGTGACCCAAAAAAGAATTTTTTAAAAATAAGACATCCTCTAAATTCTCCTGAAGAGTGTCCCGCTATCCCCCCCGTTAGGGTGGAGCCCTCCAGGAGCGCATGGGAGTGTTTTGGGGGAGGCTCCTGGGGGAAGGGGGTTGCTACTGTTTTCCATTTTTACGGGGTTGTTGGAGGGGGTGCAGCAGCAGGACTCCAGGGCGAGCCCTGAAGCTCTGTGTCCAACAGCTTGGCCCTCGCCAGAGGGCCACCCCACTTGCTTTAGGTCAGCCTGGAGCATCTGAAACGATAAAGCCAAGGGTTCCTCTAGGTGACTGCTCATCTCCCATCAATAAAACAGGAACCAAGGGAGCAATTCTGAGGGCCCCACGCGGGGGAGGATGTGCCGTTTGTGGCCGCCAAGCAGGGACCCTCCGACTAGAAAGAAATGTGCTGGGGATGTCCTTTTAACAGGCGGTTCGGCTCCCTGGTCCCGCACGTCTGAGGTGAGCCCACCAGAGAAAAGGGCACATTTTGTGGTCAGAGCCCTGGGCTTGGCCGAAACACTTGGATGGAGGGAATCTGTGCCTGGGGAAGGCGTGGCCCACCGAGGAGGAGAAAAACCCCGCTGTCTGTGGGGAGCGCGGCTGCCAGGTCTCTCTGCTCAGGGAACAGTGAGCAACTGTCGGAGAGCTTGACCTGCCCAGCTCCCAGGGGTGCCCTGGCCAGTCATGTGTGTCATCTTAGGAAAAGAGGCACGAAGGTCCTAGAGTCCACAACTGCCCCACGGCCACACACCTCTGCCTTCCCATGCCAGAGCGCTCCATTTACTCGGGAGGTGCCCCCATGGATCTCCGTGTGCCCTGGGACTTGACGCTCTGCTGGCACGCAGGCTGCAGGGTGTGGAGGGCTCCCTTCCCGCCTCCCTCTGCCACATCTTGGGGGGCCCTTTCCACACTGGGCAGCATCCCGGCCAAGCTGCAGGCCTTCGGGTCTCAAGGGCGCATTGCTTTTCAAGGCATTTTTCCTGGCCCCTGGCCACACTTGACTTCTGGGTTATTTGGGCAGCGTTGTTCAAGGGTGTGAAACCACCTGGGCCAGAGAGGGACGCTGGACCTCAACCCAGTGGGGTGAGATTTCCCTGTGGGGTGCGGGTAGGGGGCACAGACTTGTCCTCGGCAGGGACCCCTGGAAGGAACCCAGCCACGGAGATGGCAGTACTTTTCCACTGGTGGGTGGGGCCGGGAGGAGGAGAACTTTGAGCAGCCCCAGTGACCTGGCCGCCTAGGGATTTTCCAGGCTTGTGGGGAGGTTATCCCTATAAGGGACTAGGAATCAGGAAGCCTTTATTTAATCTTTTTTTTTTAAACCATGCTTCACTCATGGTGACAGAATGTGGAGTGATTGTACTTGAGGCCCTCATCAATGCCTCCCCAGAACCCGGCAGGCCAGAACGGTGACATTCATGATTCTGCTGGGTTTCTTCAAAATGCACGGTGCCGCTCACTCCAGTGGCAGGTGCTAGAATGAGACACCCCTCTTGAGGATGCGCTGAACATCTCAGCTTACCTGAGGTCAGTTCTGCAGTTCGTGAAAGCCAGTGGTCTCCTGACTTGTATCCTCGTGGGTCTTGTGTTCTCAAGTCTGGTTGTTTTTTTGCTTTAACTGTTTCAGAATTTCCCCTGTCTGTGGTGTGGCCTTGGAGTGGGGTCCACCCCAGTTATACCTGAGGGTTAGCAGCCAAAGGCGGCAGCTCCCTGTGTTAACTCCCATGGGAAACTTAGGCTGGTCCTGCAGATATCTACCCAACACATAGAGGTGCCTTCGTGGTCACGATTCATGGCTTCCCACCCCCATGCATTCTTCTGCTTTTTCTTCCCAGGCACTTAATGATTTATAATTGAATGTTTGTGTTGACTTGCTCATGACCTGTGTGTCCCTGCCTGGAATATAACTCAGTGTCCTGGGCACTGCTGTGTTGGCTTAATGGTGGACGAAGCTGGAGCTCCCAGCCTAGCGCCTGACACACCACAGATGCCCAGTCAGTATTTGAGTAAGTACCTCCGCGATGGCAGCTGGGGGAACAGCCCATGTGGCAAATTAAACCATGGCTGCAGGTGGACGGCTGTGCTTTCTGACTTTCTGTGTGTCTGTGGGCTCTGGTTTACACTTGGCTGCTTGCGGAGAGGGGAATAAAAGGATTACCATTTAATATTCAAGCCTGATCATTGATCTCTCAAATTAACAGTTGTGATCAGAGGTGTAGGAGTATGGTATATTTATTTTAGATGAGGAAAAAAGTGCAGGTGGCATCATTAATTCTATGTATTTGGTTGTTCTTGCAGAGATGAATAACGGTAGGGGCATTTTTCTTAACCAAAAAGATGGAGTTGCGGTTTCCTGGCCACTTGGAGGGTATCTAAAAGTCCTAGGTTCCGATGTGAGTATAAGGTGAATCTCTAGTCCCTTCTGCTGTTGGCTAGTCCCTTCTGCTGGTCACCTACAGGGTTGCTCATTACGTGACCACGTTGGTTGGTACTTTCTGCAGAAGGGCTCAAAAGGCTCGCGTGGTTTGTACCTACCAGAGCATCCTTTTAAATGGAGAGTTTGCTTTTGATCATGAGTTCTCAAAGGCCTGCATGTTGGGAAATTTGGAGTCTTCTTCAAGCATCTTTGGATAGCCAAAGCCTTCTGGATGAAAGGCCCATTTGGTGTGAACAGCTGCCCAAGAGGCCCGGACATTTTGGGGGGAGGAAGGTGTGAATCCTGCAGGCTCTGAGGTCCAGTTGGTAATGTCTGTTCTGGGAGACTTGAGTTCTTTGCCTCCACCCTGGGACCTCCCTGTACACTGAAGCTAGGCACCCATATTTCATAGCTCAAGACTGGCATGTTATATGTTAACTGACAAAGAAGCAATGAGCAAATATCCAATTTATACAATTTGTAAAGATATACATATGGCAGGCATATCAAGGTGTCTAAACATGGATGGTTTGGAAGCTTTTATTTGTTTTAATGGCTTTTCATTGTCATCAGCACCCATCTCTAAATGAACACAAAATCTTTGGCAAGAATGTGTGCATTTCCTGCCCTGCAGGGAGATTCAGGAATGCAAAATACAGTCACCAAACTAGCAAATTAATGTCAGATGATGTATTTGCTAGGGCTGATATAACAAAAAGTCCCATAGATGGTGTGGCTTATGCAACAAATTAATTGCCTCACAAGCTTTGGAAGTGAGAAGTCCCAAGTTCAAGGTTTGGGCAGGGTTGGTTCTTTCTGAGGGCTGGAAGGGGGAGTCTGTTCTGGGCCTCTTTCTTGGCTTCTGGGGATTTGCTGGCAATCCTTGTCTTCCTTGGCAATCCTTGTCTTCCTTGGCATGTAGAGGCATCTCCATCTCTGCCTTCATCTTCACATGACATTCTCCCTGTGTGTGTGTCTGCATTCAACTGTCCCCTTTTTATAAAGATACCAGTTACACTGTATTAAGGGCCACCTTACTTCTGAATAACCTCATCTTAACTAATTACATCTGCCGTGAACCCATTTCCAAAAATAAGGTCACATTCTGGGGTACTGAGGGTTAGGACTTCAACATATGAATTGAGGGGAGTGGGAGGGTGTTAGGAGGAGGAATTCAACCCATAACAGATGACACATGACCAACTTCCCAGCAGCACCCTAGGGGGAACTGACCTTCAGTAGTTTTCAAATTATTACTCTCACCTCAAGTCTTGAGATTAATAGGAGACACCCAAGACAGTGTCCAGGAGGAAGCTAGAAATGTGGTGGGGGGACGGGCAGTGTTAACCCTCCCAGAATTCCCAAGACTTTGGTGACTTTTGCCATACTGACTCCTATATTGTTATTTTCTTGGTATTTTTCTACATGGTTTCACCTTTTACTTAAAGAAATATCCTTTAAAAAGAAACTCCACATCACTATCCTAAATGGAATCTGGGGTCACTGGACATAAATAGAAGATATGGTAAAATTGTGAAAGATTGAGCTTTTTGTGGCTTCCCCAAGCCCTGAGCCTGCAGATGACTTGCGTTCTTTCTGTAGTCAGAGCTGCAGAGGTGTTAGTGGGCTTACAGTGCCAAATAGAGATGTTCTTCCTGCTTTGATCAGGACGGGAAGAGCCTAGAAAAGGGAAAAGCACTTCTGTGTGATTCAGTGTTACCGAATGCCATTCTGAGTATGAGCGACAATTACCTCAGGTACCACTGGGTGATACATTGATCCTATTTTGGGAAACACTGGAATGGTCCAGTTTCCTCACTCATGGATGAGAAACTAAGACCTCTAAGAAACGAAGACCTCTTGCTGATTAGTGGCTGAGATGACTAGCCCAGTAGTTCTCAACCAGGGCTGATTTTGCACCCATCTCCCCCTAGGGGACATTTGATAATGCTCTGCAGGCATTTTTTGCTTTTACCACTGAGGAATGCCACTGGCATCTAGTGGGTAGAGATGGGGGAAGCCACTAACTATCAGTATTCTACAATGCACAGGACAGCCTCCACCACAGAGCGGCCCAGGCTCAAATGTCTCTAACACTGAGGTTGAGAACCCTGCTCTAGATTACGGCTTCCGTTTTTGCTCTTGCTCCCTGCTGTCTCTTCTACTTGATTGCAAATGCTGTCTGTTTTCCAAACTATTGAATAGCTATTGCTTGACCAAGGAAGGACTAAAAGATGTTCTCTTCTCTCACTTAGGCTTCTAAGCCATTTAGGGTAAAAGTTACATCCTCCAGTTCTCTCAGCAATCTCTTGACCATGTAGTGTTAAATTTTGCTTGTAATTTGCTGGAATCCGATGGTGGCAGACACGGACTCCCCTACTTCTTCCTACACACAGGAGAGTAGAATCATCTCCACCCGATCCTAAACAGAGGAAGCTCTGGGAAGTGGGATTTCTGAAGGTAAAACTCTGAAGGGCTTTCAACCCAACAGCACAGAAAGATGAGTTGGTTATAGACTCAGCCTTCAAGGGACATCTGTGCGGGTAGGGCAGTTCGTTCCCTAAGTTCTTCCAATGCAGGCCCAGCTGGAAATTTGCAGGAGCCATGAGAGGGTTGTGGGGACTCTGAGCAGCCGACTGGAAGGAGATAAGGGTATGCAGGTGGAAACCGGGGGCGCCTGTACCGAGAGTCCATCCACTTCCTTCTGAAACATCTAAGGCAATAGGCCGACCCAGTCTTCCCCAGTTATGAACTTGGCCCTTCACCTCCCTAAGCTGATCAAACTTTGCTTGCTTCTGTCCTGGTGTCATGCATGGTTCCACAGCCTCTATCTGTGTGTGGGTTGTGTGTGCTATGGAGGTGGGTTTTGCTGAGTTGTTGCATTAGACTCCACGGCTGCAAGGCATGTGTTTATTCTGTGCTCCCTTACATGTGTGCCATCGCATGCTAATTGCTGGCCCCTAAAAGGCTGGTTTCTGAGCCGTTTGGCAGGAGGGTCGGGCCTCTGGATTTGCTTTCCATCCCTCCAGGCTTCCTCTAGGGTTGATCATGTCTGTCAGCAGGCTGGCAGGTGTGTGGACTGAGTCCCGACAGGTCCAGGGTCTCACAGGAAGCCTGGCATGCGATGACTGGGGCTTGTCATTGTCTTACTTCTGACATTCAGTTAAAGTAACTGTCTCTGAAAATCACACTCCAAATAGAAGCCCATAGTGTCACACTGTGAGGAGCTGGGCTGGGTCCCTGGGCTGTCAGGTCCCGAGAGCGACCTGTCACAATGGAATCAGGAGACCCAAGTTAGACACCTTCTGATCGCGCTGGCCCCTGTCCACGGCTCAAGACTTTAAATGCAGCCGAGCCTGGAAAAGGAGGTGTCGTATTATGGGGCTTTAGGCATTCCATTTAGTATTTTTAAATATCTGCACATTCTTTCCTGGTCTCACTTAAATAACCTCTTTTCTGTTAGGATTTCCTGATGAACCGAAAGAAACCCACAGCCATTGCCCACACATGGCTTCCCCAAGTAAAATAATCATCCTTTCAGCTCACAGCTTGCCTTTCTTCTAAAAGATCTCCACCCCGACCCTGCCGCAGCTTGGGTCTCATGTGTCCCAGAGAGACAGGAAGGAGGAGGAATGATGGTCCAGATTTTGAGGATGGAGATGATACGGCAGTGTAAACGAAGGGTCAGGGCTCTGCGGCCACCTAGCTCCCCAGAGGGCCTCTCACTCGCTCGTCTGACTCTGAGCTCAGCCAAGCACCTCCCAACGGCCTCATTTGAATGCCACCTCCGTCAGGCTGTCTCACTTTCTGTCCTTGGCAATTAATTGATCACTGACTGTCAGGCTGCCTGGGGGTGTCTATGCATTATACTCTTTTTACTGATACTCAAAATAGTATTAACAATCCTGGTGCCCCAGATCCTACAGTTGAAAATGCCAGAGTTGTAATTCATACCCAGAAATTCCCCACGTTCCTCCTTCCCCCTAAGCCAAGTTAACCCACTGGCAAATGACCCTGCAACCATTTCCCTCCTCGCCTGCCCAGATGCCCCCATCCTGCTAGCCCAGGGAGGTGGGAGCTGCCTTCTCCCCCAGCTTCTCACTGGGCATAGTATATATATACATACGTGCATATGTATAACATGTATGCTACATAATATACTGTATATAAGACATACCACAAAACGCGAGTGTCAGTTGCTTTTGGCATCATCTTTCCTAGTAGTTTCGAGCCTGGGGAGCCTGGGGTCTGCCTTCTTGGCTTTGTATTTCTGGCGTCTGCTGTAGTAAGGGGTACACGGTAGGTACCTGATGGACACTGAGATGTCCAGTGGTGCGCGGTGATTTTAGATAAGATCGGAGACGGCCTATGTCTTGCGTTTTGTTGTTATAAGGTTGCTGGAAGGCTTTGTGGTGGTTTTTCCTCAAGAAAAACCCCTCCTGCCCTTCAGGGGTGTGGGGAGGCTGAATGGGTGTCCCTTAGGCCAGGGGGTCATGGTGCGGCCCTGAGGAACGGCTGGGTGGTGAGTGAGGGTGCAGCTCCACACATCTCACACCTCCCTGCCCCCTTGCCCTCTGTCATCTGTCTGTGCCCAGACTGGGGACTGGGAAGGAAGCCTGTAGTGTCCAGTGCCACCCTCCTGGGAGGGCTCATTTGTCCTTCCATGAAAGACTGTGACGTGGGCAGGCTTACAGTGTCACGTGGAAAGTCAAGTGCCTTCAATGCTCAGAATGAGCAGTGGTTGTCAAACCAAGTGCCCTGGGACCCTGCTGGGCCTTGGCGGGCCTCGGTGGCTCCCTGAGAAGCGGGGAACTGGAAGGATGGGCAAGGTCTGATCCTCCGTGTTCCTGCCGGCCAGGGCTGGGCCAAGGCTGTTATCACTGAACTGCTAGGTCCTATATTCAAGTTTGTTAAGGCAGCGGGCAGGCTTTTAAACTAACATATATGTAGTGTTATATATACTCCAGTATTGTAAGTGCCTTACCAATATTAATCTGACTCCCTAAACAATCTTATAAGTGAGCACAGTTACTACATTGGTGGAAGGGTGGGGGCCTGGGCCCAGCACACGTCCTGGGGGTCAGCCTCCACCGGCCAGGGCCGCGCTCAGCCGCAGCAGCAAAGAGATCCCAGCCAGGGTGCCCCAAGATTGCTCTGCCTCGAGATTGCTGACGGGTACGAGACCAACACCATATTCAGCTGTTGACCAGTGAGGAATGGAAGCTGAGAGAAGTCTGAGGCTTACAAATGGTGGAGGTGGGACCCAAGCTCATACAAGCCTGGTTCTGGCTTCTGCACTCGAAGAAAGAAGCTTGAGAACCACTGAGAGTTTAGTCCCTGCTGCCCCTGATCCCTGGTTTGCCGAAACAGTGTCCCCACTGGGGGTTGGTCAGGAAGTAGTCTTCTCTGGCTGAAAGGGACATGCACAGGGATGGGGGGCAGCCCAGAGTGTGCTTGGGAGGTTCTGCAGAGCAGCCCAGGGGAAGCTGGTCACTGGGTGTTGGGAGAGGGGAGACGGACGGGAGCAGGGCCATGGCAATGCCCTGCGGCCACTTCCCTCCTCACCAGCCAGACACCAACCCAGGGAGGTGGGAGCCTCTTTTGTCCCCCAGCCTTGCGGTGCCGCTAATAAGTGGGGATTTGCCAATCAATAAATCAAGGCACCTGAAAAACGAACCTGGGAACCACACTGGCTCTTTCTTCCCGTCTTGATTAAAACAAACAACATTGTGAAATGTCAACCTGTCAGTCGTTTGGAAAGTTTGTGGCATGGAAAGGCGATTACCCAAATGACTTTTTAAAAGTATGAGAATTTGCCTGGCTGAACGTTTTTTAATTAATGCCCCAAGTTAACATTAATAACTATTCATAGCTCAGTGAGCTGGGCTTGGGGTGGGTTTAGGAAACATTTGGTATCTCTGGCAGAGGCAGAATGTTGACCTGGCTGGCAAGGGGGCTGTGGCCGCTTTTGCAAACCTAAGGGACTTTCAGGGTCCATTTGGGGCTCCGAGAGGAGGCTGTTTGCCGGGGGTGTGGGCTTCCAGGGCATCATATGGGTTTTTCATGGCAGCATACGTTTGCTGCTACCCAGGTGGACTCTAGAGCTGAGGTGTCCCAGGTGGGCCCCTCCCCCAGACCAGTGAACAAGCCTCTCAGGGGAGTCTTTGGAAAAAAAATGTTGCTTGGGGTCACACTATTTAAACTTACCTCCCTGATTTTCTGTGATCTCATTTTTTCCTTAAAATATCATTGGAAAAGTGTTTTTGAGTTGAGCATTTTATTTTCCATTTAAACATGGTGAAACCGACACACAGGGGCCAAGGCTTAGTGGAAGGGTGGGGGCCTGGGCCCAGCACACGTCCTGGGGGTCAGCCTCCACCGGCCGGGGCCGCACTCAGCCGCAGCAGCAAAGAGATCCCAGCCAGGGTGCCCCAAGATTGCTCTGCCTCGAGATTGCTGATGGGTACGAGACCAACACCATATTCAGAAAGTGTCTTTAGGTGCAAAGGTGGGGTTTTAAAAGACAAAACCTGATGGGCTTGTAAACTTTTGATTTTTTATTTTTTTAAGCACAGTGGGTTGGGCTCCATCTTTAGGCACATGTAAGAGACTCTGCTGTCAAGGAGAGTGCTCAGAGTAGGGCCGGTTCAGCAGCTGCAGATGGAGGTAGATTGGGAAAGGTGGAAGGTCAGAGGGCCCCCAAGAGTGGCATGTTCAGCTCTGGCTTAGCAGTCTTAAGAAAGCGTGGCCATTGTGAAGGACAGCCACTTGACATTTATGGAATACCACGGGCCAGCTCTGTGGCAAGCAGCAGCGTGGCTGCTATGATTAATGACTTGTACACAGTACAGGCTCTAGGAATCCAAGCACATGAGGCATACTGCCCACACCGAAGGAATGTAAGATCTCCTAGAGGGTAGATAACCTGTCCCCTCTGTGATCTTGTGTTTTGTGCCAACGTGGGGTATGGGTGGTGACACAAACAGCCGTCAATGAGGACTGGAAAGTCAGGTGGCTTCCCGTGGCAGGTGGGGCTTGGCCTGGGCTTAAAGGGAATGTGCTGGGAAGAAGCAGAGCAAGGCAGGTGTGGGGAGCAAAGATTAGATAACCTGCCTGGAGAGAAGTCCTGCAAACAAGGCTGGAGGGACAAGAGGAAGGATTGGAGTGTAGATAGCCTCTGATGTGGGGTGGTTGGGTTTGGTCTGTGCGTGGAAAGCAGTCAGGAGCCACGGACAACTGTTGAGCAGAGGTTAGCAGAGGTAAATAGTACATTAGAATGATAAGCTGGATGAGCTCTGTAGAGTGGAATGGACCAGGCAGGTCTGAGGTCAGAAGCCTGGTGGGGGGATTATTGCAACAGTGGAAAGCAGGATAGCGAGGTTGCTCTCAGCTTTATCCCTGGAGCCAGAGGAGGCAGATGCAAATGTGGACTCAACTACGCACTAGCCTCATGACTTTGAGCTGTTTTTAAATCTTTCTGTATGTCAATTACCTTATCTTTCACATAACTGTACTACTAGTCATTCATTCTTTCAACCAAAAAAAGGCTATGTCATGCAATATATGCTGATCATACAATAGAGAACGAAACAGACACGCTCTCCGCACTCAGGGGTCTTACAGTCTGGTAGGCAGAGATGCAAACTAAAATGGAATAAACAAATACGATTGTTTCAGATTAGGTTAAGTGCCGTATGACAGAGTGTTGTACTGCCTGGTGGCCCATGAAGTATGGTCGTCATGGAGGATCTCTGAGAAAGCAACTGTCTAAGCAGAGACTTTGGAAGTTAAGCAAAGTGTTTCAGGCTGAGGAAGCAAGTACAAAGGCCTTGAGGCACCAAGGAGCTTAGAGCTTTCCAGCCCAGAATAGAGCCAATGTGTGGAGGAATAGAGAACATGGGGAGAATTGATTCAGGATGAGGGAATTAAGAAAGGTAATACATGTTATGGGCTGGGACCCAGTAAACACTCAACAGGTAACATTCTTCTATGGGAACATTCCAGACTTGAGGTTGAGGAAGGCCTGAGCTATTGTCATGGCTGTGAGGATATAGGAGAAGAGCGGTCACAAACAACATTAGCAGAACTGACCAGAGGTAGAATGATTAACTCAAAATTAGGGGAGGGGATTTAGAACCTCTCTAGGTGACCGAGAGAGTGCAGTTAAATTCACTGAAGTGGGAGATTCTGAGGGGAGTCTGGCTGAGGGGGTTAGAAGGAGTTCTGTTTAGATATGGAGAATTTGACGTTGTTTGGGAATCAGTTATCAGTGGGCCTGTAGGCAGCTGGCACACTGGGGCTTAGGAAAAAGTCAGGGGCAGGGATTCAGGGAATCTTCAAGGATGAGGGGAAAGGGTGTTTGTTCAGCTGGGCTGAGGACTGAGCCTCGGGGTTCCCTGGGTGCTGGGCCCAGCAGAAAGAAGAGGAACCAAGGAAGAGGAGGGGAAGCGGAGCTCCTGAGACCTCGGCACCTAAACTAGGTCCACGAGGACCCTCATTCTCGTTCTCAAATCCCCTCTGCATTGCCCTCTGGGGAGCAGGCCCCTTATTTCTGGCATGGCCTCTGCGGGCTGTGCCAGTGGAGCTTGGCCTGTGTTTCCAGCCTGGGGTTGTGTAACAGACTACGGGAAGTGCCCGGGGCTGTAGGTCTTCCTGCACCGAAACACTAATGTCATCGGGGCTTTCTGCCGAAAATGGCACAAGCATTTGGAAAATGCCGCGGAGCAGGTCTGTCGAACCTTGTGGCCTGCAGCCTGTCAGCTGGGTTAGGATTCTTGGTCAAGTCCACGGTTTGAGCCAATATTGACCGTATCCTTCAGAGGAAAGGGCGGCTCTCTTCTTAGCAAAATCTCCAGCTGCCTCTGAGGTCCCCCGGACGCACTTGCCGTCTGGGTGCGTCTCACTCCTGGTCTCACTGGATCATGCAGAAGGACCCAAGGGCATCCTTGCCAGATTCATCCCAAAGCTTTGGGTCAAGTTTGCAGCTCTCTGTCCCTGATTTCCAAGCCATTTCTGGTTTCACAAGCAATCCTGCAACTTCTGTTTTGACTTTTTAAAAAAATTGCATTGAAAACTTTTCTTCTAGTTCAGGATGATAAATATCCATTTTATGTTTATTTTTTAAAGTACCATGGCATTGTTTTTCTTTACCAAACAATGCCTGTTCACTTTTAGACATGCAAAAATAAGACGCAAACCACCCATAAACTTATTACCCAGAGATGACAACTCTTAACCTTTTGCTTTTCTCCTTCCCGGTTTGTTTTTTACAGCCTATGCAATTCTGTAATAGATACGTATTTTCACAATACTTAGCAATAGCTTACACTTACTGATTACTTATGATGAGCCAGGAAATATGCTACCCGGTTGAACACATGGTTTAATTTTGTACCAATAACCTGCCTGTGAAATAGAGATCAGTGTAGTCTTATTTTACATTATCAGATAGAAATCCCATTAACTACCATGGCAACTGTTGTGGGAGGCTCACCAGCAACGAGGGAAGTCACTACCGCTATCCCCGTTTTCCAGATGAGAAAATGATGACTACCCAGGCAGGGGCCCAAGAGGGCCCAGCTAGTCAGCAGTCAAATTAGGGTTTGAATCTGGAGCAGTGTGACTCTAGAGCATATGTATGTGACATGATTTTGATTGCTTACCAAAATGCTGAGGGTTTTTACCCTCACATTGTCCATCTCCAGAATTTTGGCTGGTCCTTGACATTCTCTTCTCCATCTTCTGTGCCCATTTCCCACACTTGGGATGGGTAGTTCTTCAGGAGGAATCCCATGTGACCATACTCAGTGTTCAAGAAGAGGGACGCTTGGCTGTCTCCCTCCTTCCAAAAACGTGCACTTGTCTCAACTGTTTTGGAATCAGAAACTGAGATTTGTCTAGAACTCTTCACAAAGATGATAATCCAACTGACAGTAAATCTGCGCATTCCAGGACCCCTTTCCACCACTCTGAACCGGGTCACCAGAATCTTTATGGACTAGGCACAAGGAAACGACATTTCCTGTGTTTTAAGTCTAAGGCTGTCATTTAGAACTGGTTTATTTTCCCATAATGTCATTGTCCTTGAATAGATACACATATACATATCTACACACACACCCACAGACACACTCCCCCATGCACGAATTTGAGGTGATCTTGCTCACATACTATAAATCCTAATCCATAGCGGGCTCTGGTTCCCATGCCACTTTGATTAAAGAGCAGAAATGCTGTAGGCTCCACAGTTAAACCTTGGAAAGCACACACTTTCTCTGAGCAGGTCAGTCTCATAGAGAGGCACAGTTAAATGATGTCATGGGTAGATCGTGCTGGCGTTCGATGTGGGAACTTCTGTCTCAGCTGCTGCATACATCACCGCCCTGTTTCGCACAGAGTTGCATTTGCAGACACCGGTAAGGTGCAGATGTATATGCCTGTCAATTGACCAGGGCTTCATCTTTCAAGCCCTGGCCATGTGCTCAGGGAATTGTCTTCCCTAGGGGAAGCCCCCAAGAAGGTGCACTAGGAAAGAGGAGAAGGCATGCTGTCATGCCCTAGTGCTTGTTTTGTGTGCAGGAAGGGTAACCTCATTGATGTCAACCCACCCTGGCATCGTGGTAATAGTTCATTGATGTTCTAGCTGTTGAATGAACTAAGGAGGTGGTACCAACTTTTGTTAATAGCCACCTCCTCTTGAAAGACTCCTTGGAGAGGGAGAAAAAAAGACAGAAAGAGAATGAAAGGAAAAAGGATATATAGAGAAATGTATATGTGTTAAGTAAGTTTCAAGTAAACATTTCCGAGTTGGGCCAGGCCAATTAGGAGGTCTCCGAGCCTCAGTTCAGTTCTTCTGTTAACCTTAGATTGAGTTAATACCAACTAACGAAGCCCTTGACTTGGATTTTGGATTCCCCAACTTTCCTTTTGTGAAAAAGTCATCTATCTGTCTGTCTATCCGTCATCTTTCCTAGTTGGTGCTGTATTTGATTTTACTGGAGTTGGAGTTTGTGGGAAAGATTGCTGAGCAGCTTGCTTGTGGACAAGCCAAACTGGGCTGGGGTGGGGAGGGCAGCAGACAAGTCTTTCCACCCTCTCTCAGCAAGAAAATAAAAAATATCAGTAAACTCTAATCCTGACCTGGGGGCAAATCCCAATAAAGATCCAGGTTAATTTTTCCTGCCCATCTAACCCTTGAATCCAATGTAGGAATCACAGTTCTGCAGCCCTAATTTGCCAGATCAGATTGTATAATTATCTTTTATAGGCTGGGTGTGATATGTGCTCAGTGTTTATGCTGCAGGGGGCTGCGTGTGTTTATGTGTAGTGTGTGTGTGTGTGTGTGTGCACGCACATGCGCATGTGGACTTCAGAGGTGCACTCTGTCCTGCCAGGAGCTGGGGTGTAGCTGCTGGAGTGTCCAGGATGGAGCAGCCAAGCCTGGGGCAGGGCCTGAGTTCAAGGGGCGAGTCTTGGGGCTGGGCTGGGGGTCTCTAAGAAAGAGCCATGTATTGGGTGTCAGTAGGGGCATTCCACCAAGGGTCTGAATAAAGGGTGGCAAGTTTGAAAATTGGAAGGATGTAGGCAAACTTGGGGCTGAATTAGATGCTTATGGCCTTAGGCACTTCTGTCTTCATGAGCCCTTTCCTCCATTAAAAAAACACATGAGAAATTTGCCATGTGATGGGTCCCATGGTTTGGCCTCTTCTGCGGATATCACGCTCCTCTGAATTTGGACCCACTCAGAAAGTGCAGGAATTCCCTCACTGAAGCCTTCATTTTGGCCAATGAGGGGGCTCTCGCCTATCAAGCACTGAAATCCCATGTCCTGTCCCACTGATTTTCCCTTCCCTGCCTGGTCTTCTGTGGCAGGGGGCCTCCTGTAGTCAGCATGGCTCTGTGTAGTGGTGCCCTTTTAGGAGAAAGCAGCTGGTTGGGGTGGGCCTGACGTGTTCCAGGCTAATGGCTTCTTGTGACCTCACCTGCTGGGCCTTTAATTTCTCAGTGAGAGGCTTTCAGGAGGACCAGACCCTTCCATCTTGGTTGGAGATGGTTGGGCTGAGAACTGCTAGGTGGAGTTTGGCTCAAGGCGTCCCTGGAGATGTGAGGGTGGGGGCTACAGAAGGGTGGGGGAAGGGAGGGACCTTGGGGCAGGCTCTGGCCTCCTTCAGAGGTTTGGGGTCAGGAGCAGTATGCTGCTTTTGGGCTCTTTCCAAGGGAGTGCCATCTGCTCCCTGCCCGTCCCTGGTGTGCGCTGGGCTGCGAAAGCAGCGGGGAGGGGTGTGTGCAGCCCTGGCAGATGTTGAAGCTGGTGTACTGTGGGCCAGGATGGACAGGACCCGTGGTCCACCCAGGCTCCTGGGAGGCTGGGTATCTTGCCTGCCCCTAACGGCCGATTTGACATGAAATGCAAAGGGGAAAGAGACCCCTACTTGTTTTAAGGGACAGAGCAGAAACAGGCCTTTCTGTTGCATGCAGTGGTAGTTAGATGGGTACTTCAGGCCAGAGGTTGGAATGCCTAGAACCTGACTGCAGGAAGAGAGGGGAGGGGGGGCGGCTGTCTCTTGGGCTGTAAATGATGTTGCACTCATCCATCTGGTGAGATGTCACTCCAGAGGCCAGCTGGGCAGGTCTCGGGCGTCCTGGAGCAGTGTGGTTTCCACCCCAGGAGGGAGAGTGGGGTGAGGTCAGTTTGCCTGAGGTTTCTGGGGAGGGAGCATTAGGAGGGCATTTGAGGGGATCCCTCTAAAGCCTTTGCTTCGCAGTGTGTTCTGTGACCCACCTGCGTTGGGTCCAGCCAGGAGCTTGTTAGAAATGCAGAATCTCTGGTTGCCGCCTCTGACTTACGAAATTTGCATTTTAACAAGCTCTCCAGATGGTCCTTAAATTTCACTGCATGTTAGACTTACCTGGGGAACTTAAAAACATAAAAAGAAAAACCCAAAACAGTGTCCAGGCTTATTTTCATACCAATCAGAACCATTATGTGTGGGACCAGGCTTCAGGATGACTGCAGTTGCCCAGGGGAGGGAGGTGGTGATTTCAGGGAGTAGCCAAGTCTGGGAACCTTGACCGTAGGGACTCTCCCTCCCTTCCTCATCTCGTCCCCCCTCCACCTTAGGATTTAAAGAGGATCCCCTCTAGTCTCCCACTAACCCTCCTCACTGTCTCCTACTATACTGGCTGGATTGAAACAGCATGGGGGGCAGGGCGAGTTTAGATTTGCTTCGGTTAGATTTCCTGTCTCCCCTGGGAGGGTAAGCCTGGAACCGCTTCTGCTCAGCTAGGCTTTAGCTTGGATGAGTTTATAGGATGCTTCCCGCCTAAACTGAACGTGGGTTGGGCGTGGGGTAACCAAGGGGTAACAGAAACTGAATCTACCCTGGTGCCCGAGTTGGAAGGTATCTTATGGTTCTGTTTGCTTCCTTTTGATGACTTTGCTAGCGTTTGCCAGTTGTCTAGTTAGGTCCCAAGCATTGCACAGTTCATCAGAACTAAAATTGTTGAGTTCTTTGCCCTGTAGGCAAGAGTCCTAGATTGCATTCGAGACTGGTCTTGGAATAAGTTCACGGGCATGGTAGAGGAAGCTGGGCCCGGCAAACTTGTGTCCCCAGGATTGGGGCAGCGGGTAATGGGGCACAGCAGGCCCCCATTCTGGTTGGTGGGCATTGGGTGATGGGATTGGCCGCAGAGTTCTTGCCCGTCCCCTGTCCTTGGTGACTCTAGAAACCACAGGAGCGACCAAAGCCCTGAGATGATGTAGGCTTGTGTCCAGCGCAAGAACAAAATGCCACCAAAACAATCCTTTCCCTTGTGAGTGAAGGTTCTAAGTTTTCTGTTTCAAATATGATGGTATTGCTTTTCCCCTTTTTCTTTTTTGTCTCTGTTTTCATTTGCCAACCTAAGGGTCTAGAGTGATTTCTTTGAGCCTAATGATGGCGAAGTTTAGAATGGGGCTATTATCTTTAAACACCTTTTGAAATACTACTCTTCCTGATGTCTGGTGAACAGAGGTCGGATTTGAAGATTAAATATCCATTTTAGCAGCAAGATCAGCTATGCTGGTAACTGTGGCTATTTGCTCAGGAATTGTCTAGATAGTATGGAATAGCCTTGCACAATGGAAACCCACAAAGGAGTAAAATTAATGTATGGCTACTATTTATTAAGTGCATGATAGGGGCTGGGCACAGACCTAGACGTTTCACGTGTGTTTTCCCATTTAATGAATTCAGACCTCCCGTAAGGTCAGAACATATAAAAATTCAAAAAGATTATCTTAGGAGGCTCAGTAAACAGCCTCCTCAAAACAGAACAACTCAGGACTGTGGCTGTAGATGATTTTGTAGTAAAGGACTACTGTGAATTTAAGTTTTGCCATAACTAAAAAAAGTTACTACCCAGTGTCATCACCATTTACGTCTTAGTTTATTCTAGGTCTAGTTTATTTTGGTGATAACCTATATATTTCTGTGAAAGTGTTCTTCAGTTTGCTGTGTTCATGGCTGACAAAGGAACTGGATTGCTCCTTTTATTCTGAATTCATGTAGTTTTATTCTACACTGGAGGATAAACAACTGCTGTTTATGTCCTTGGGAGGCTTCTGGCATTCAGAGACCACTCGCTGTACATAGTAAGCAGCTTGGAGATGAGATTTATTATTGTGTTTCCTGGTGTAACTCCCCTGTTCTTTTTCTAGGTGAAATCAGAGGTACGTGGCTGACCTGGGTTGGTGCTTTGAACCAGGAAAGGAGGACAAGAAAAAAGGTGAGCTGCACATGGCAATCTGAGCACAGCCACACCCCTGTGCCCTTCTTGTTTTGGGGGTTTTGTTCCTTCTGCATCATCCCCACTTGCCTGGACATCCCTGACACACATGCCTGCGAGCCCAGAGTGGTGAGCGGCAGGCAGGAGCCTGGGCAGCTAGGCGTCAGAGAAGGTCCAGAGACACAGGTTCATGAATACTAAGTCCTTGCGACTGGCTCCGTATGTCCTGACAGCTTCTGCTTCTGTGAACTCATTCTCACTTCTCACACTTGGGTATCAGCTACGGTAATACCCAATCTACAGATGAGGAACTGAGGTACAGTCACTCGCCCGAGGTCGCCCAATTAATGCGAAAGCCAATTCAAAGCCAGAGCCCCAACTGCATCCTCTTTCTTCTCCAAGGGCCAGTCACCCGGTGCGCTGTGCGTCAGCCCCTGCTGCCTGCTCTTTAGAGGCGGGGTCCCGTGCAGGGCAGAGAGGTCCTACCGTGTGTAGGGAGGGCCATCAGATAGGAAACTCAAAGCCTGCAGGTCCCGGAGACAGAGGAACATGTGGATTGTACCTGCTGACCGACCTCCAGGGGCACAGAGACTGACCATGGGATTCAAAGGGGCTCTCGGCACTTTCTGGAATGTGTCGGCTGCAGTCTGGTCCTAATAAAGCAGGATATGGGGCGAGGGGCTGCTCCCTGAGTACGGGGGTTGGATTTCCCTGTAGTCACTAGATGTTGCCATCTACAGTGGTCACAGTGCTGCTGGTAAATCTCAGTCTGAATATGCATCCGTACCACCAAGGCAGCTGGAAGATGAGAGCATGGGCAGTTTCCACTGGAGGCAGAGAAGGTCTCTGCTCCTCCTCCTCCGGAGCCTGGGAGAGGGAGTGTTGTGTGATGCAAAGCAGGGCATTGCAACCGGACAGCTCATGTAAACTTGCCACACTCGGTCTAGCATAGCGGCAAAGAGCATGAACCCCGAAGGCCTGGGTTCGAATTCTACCTCCACTGCTTCTTCCTATTGTGACTACAGGCTATGACCTTCACTTTTCCTGGCCTCAGGTTCCACATGTGTAAAATGGGGACAATAGAGATCGTCTCTGCAATGCTGTGATCTGAAACGGAGAATACACAGGGTTAAGTGCCTAGCACAGTACCAGGATGCATTAAGCATAAAATGATGAGTTTTTATTTTTTATTTTTTCTTATTGAATCTGGATTATGACCTTGGGTAAATTACTAAGGCTTAATTTCTTCATCTGTAAAATGGTAATGCTGGTCCCCTGTCCTCAAGGGAGGTTGTGAGTTAAATGAGAGAAAACAGTTAATGAAAAGTCTAGACCATAATAGATGTCCTATCTATTAGGTCCCTTCCTCATTTATCTATTCCACACAGATCATTTAGAAGGAAGGTGTCTCTCCACTAGAATACTGAGTCTGACAATTGTTCCTCAGTTTTCTGGATTGATCCTTCCCCTCCCTTCTCCCAGCCACCCCACTGGGATAGTACCACCCGGGATACTCACTAGGGGCTCTAAGCTGAGGACATGCAGTCTTTCTTTCGCAAAGTAATTCTTCTGTGTCTTTCCTTAAGCCCCTTTCTTAAACTAGTATCCATCATGTCACTTTCTGGTAGCCAAACAAAACCAAAACCCACAACCCTGGCTTGGCTCTCTCTTTGTTATCCTAGCACCCAGTCTCACTGGGCATTCAGGCTTATTGCTGCCACACCCCACTCAAATTTGGATCCTTTCAGCCAAGCTTACCTTAGCCCAAGACTTGGACTATTTCCACACCCTGCCTCTGCTCACCCACCCTCCCATGCCACTCTGTGTGCTCACCTTCTCAAAATCCCACAACTACAGGGGCTGTGGCCCTGGCCCTGGAACCTGGACCTCACCTCACCCGCAGGGCTTCAGCTGCCCTGTCAGCTTTCCATGCCCAGCAGGGGCCCAGAGCCACATGGAGGGATGGGGGAGCATGTTTCTGTTCCTTGGGCAGCTCCTCCTCCTTTTACTGCTCATTTTCTGCACAGACCAGGCACTCAGATGGTGGTGTGGATTAAGGGCTGAGGATGGGCCTGGAAAGGGGAGTCAGCTGATGAAGTTACCCTTTAGCTCTGGTCTGGGTCTGGGTGACCTCGGCTGTGTGTGTATGCGTTGGGGGCAGGGCGTTAATGAGTGACCCCACGGGGATTTCCAGGCTGATGTGGGCACTGCCTTTCTGAAAACATCCCCTGCCTTAGCCAGCCTCTTTCCCTCCCACCTGACCCCCACCTGAATACCAGTTCACTCCATAACGTGCACAGCCTTTTCCCCATCAGAATGGCAGTGACTTGCACACTCATTCGTTCATGTACTTGTTTATCTGACAGGTAGTTTACTGGGTACCTACTGTGTGCCCGGGCTGCTCTAGGCAGAGAACATGGTCCTGCTGCCATGGAGCTCGCCTTCTCCTCAGTGGGTAAGGGGAGAGGATAAACAGCAAGAGAGTAAGTAAATTATTTAGTACATATGAAGGTGATGATATGTAAGAACCCCCAGAAATACAGACAAGAAAGGCAGTTCTATGCTGGGCAGGGAATGGAGGGCAGGTCACAGCACTGAGTAGGGTAGACGCCTCATGGAGAAGGTGCCCTCTGAGCACGGCTTGACGGAGGTGAGGCAGAGAGGCCCCTGAACATTGTAGGGGGAGAGCTTTCTGCAGAGGGAGCAGCTACGTCCAAGCCGAGGCAGAGCAGACCTGGTGGGTTGGGAATGAGACCAAGGAGAGCCTGGGGGCACCGGGGACATCAGGGCTCCCGCCCAGGGAACTAGAAGCCTGGCAGGATTTTGAGAGAAGCGTGTGATCCCACATTCTAGGAGCTGGTGTGAAATCGAGAGAAGGGCAGCTGAAGGGTGAGTATGCAGCCGAAGGGGTACTGAGGGTATCTGCTCCGTCATGCCCAGTCACATGCATGTGACGACAGAGTGACATTTGTGGTGGCAAAGAGCTGCAAAGCTATGGTGGCGCTTCTCGGGGCTGGTTATCAACAGCTGTGATTGCCTAATTCAGAAGAGCCTCTTAATAAGAGGGCTGCTCTCTACCCTCTGTGCCCGCGAAGCCACCAGGGTCAGCTGGCAGGCTGCAGGCTCAGCAGCAAAGAAAAGTGAGAGAGCAAACAAAGGGCAAGGGGGGAAACGACAGAGGCGTGAGACCAGCTGCCCCAGCTCTCCTGCTCCAGTTGGGTCAGGGCGGTGGGAAGCAGGCTGCTCCCAAGGGATCCCTGAGAGTGGTCAGTGCTACCCAAGGTCACCCCTCATGGTCTCCCCACAGCCCTTTGGGGGACTTTCCTTGCTGCCTGGCAGCCTCCTCGCCTGTCTCTCATCTTCTTCCTCCCTCCAAGAACGTGGAACTTGACAGTTGCAGGAATGCCTCGTTCCTCCTCTGTCCTTCCTGTCCTGCGTTCACAGTGACCGTCAAGGTGGGGCAGGCTAAGGGTGCCCCAGGGCTCACATCTGAAACAATGTGTCTTTCTTAGAAAGCCTCCAGGAGGCCCTGGTCTTGGTGGTTGTTAGCAAATGCCCTCTGATTCCAAGTACACGGAAACTGAGCCTAAGGGAATGCCTCATCCCCCAAAGGCTACTTCTCTTTCACTCACGCATGTGGCAAAGAGCTAGCTGAGGACCATGGCCAGGACACCCTTCTACCTGTGAAACCTTAAAAATGTGGACGTGCTGTTGGAAACTTGTGGAGATAGGAAAAGACAGTAGGCGGAGTGGTGTCTTTACCTGCATATTTCCCCAAGCCGGAGTGTATTTCTGAATGACTCTGCCACGCTCCTGGGCACTGGCTCTGCCGGGGACACTTTCCTGCCCGTCACCCTGCATGCTCCTACTGGCAGACCAGTCACCCAGGAAGCAAGAAGGTGGCCCAGTGGCGGGGTCCCTGTAGCAGTCGTCGGGAGCAGTAATACCAGGACCAACTTGCCATTTGCATTGGTTTCTCCTGCTTCCTTTCAGAGGACTGTCCTATTCACTGCCTTTTGGCCCCAAGGGCTCCTGTATGAGATCTTCAGGAGGCAAAACTATTTTTACAGATGAAAAAAATCTGACACCCAGGGAGGACACACTCTTTCCTCAGGTCCATCCGTCATGAGTGTGTGGTGGGTCGGGAAGAGGGCCTGTGGCTAAAATGAGGATTTCTGCCATAACCATAATTGGGAGTGAAAAGCAGGGTGCTGGGAGAAAGAGGCAAGTCCCAGTTCTGAGCAGCAGTAGAGATGACCTCACCTGGGGCAGCAGAGCCACCCAGAGGGCTCACAGATGGAACTTCCCCTCGGGGTCCAAATGTGAGTCACTGTGGCTCTCAGTGCACTCTGTCCCCAGGCCTCCCACCTCCTCCTGGGACATGGTCACTGGTCAGGCCTAATGACTCACTTGGTCTCTTGCGCCAGCCACTGGGGGCGGAGTCTCTCTCTGCCGGCATCTGGACCCTGGGTGCTACCGACGCAGCTGGGCTGGCCGCGATCTCAGATGCTATGTGCGAGACGTGTGAGCAGGGAATGCCCCCACTGCGCGGGTTGTTGCAGCAAATAGATTTCAAAACGCAGTCTGGAAAGTCCGGGGGGCTCCACGGAGCCAGCACAGCCGCATCCCCTGCTTTCCCAGGCCCTGGGGGCAACTTGCATGGTGATATCTGAGAGGGGATCAACCCAGCTTGCAGGAGGGAGCTCCTTGTCTCCCCTCTAGACAAGCGGAGTTCACCCAAAAGGCCAACGGCTGGCAGGGTGTCAGGTTTCCCGCCACACCCGGCGCTCAGCCTCTGCTGTCATTTCTCCTCCTTGGTTTTCATCTTCTAATGATAGAAATAGTGTCATTTTTTCTCAACCTGTCTGTCTCACACCTGCCGGAGCCCCTGGCGGTGAGACACCCCGTGCCATCCAACCTGATGTCATCTGTGTTTATCGTCTGTTTTAGAAACCAGGTAGCAAGGGGGGACTTTCTGAGGATTAAAGAAAGTAAATCCCCAAATTATTTCAGTGAGGGTTCTTTTTTTTTCTCCTATTTTTTAAATGTTCATATTTTCTTTCTCTCTAAGTTTCTCTTTTTAATTAAGAAAAGGTATCTTTTGATAGGAGAGACCATACAGGAGGTGTGTGCATTTCTTTTTCCAGCCAGGATGGACTTGATATCCCTGTGGACGCTTCGTCCTGAGCAATTTACTGGAGTCACTGGGAGAGCCTGATGCCGGAGCTCTAGCTTCAGCTCTGACACAGGAAATAGGGAAGCATGTCAGTAGTCATGGGACTCAGTTTACCTACCTTCAGCCTCTGCCCTTCCCAAGAGTGATGAGGCTGATTTATTGCCTCCCAGTTTTGTCCTTTGGCTCTTCAGTTCTGGAACTTTCTATTTCTAGTATTCCTTGTTTCTGGACTGTTTAGGGTAAAGGTCAAAGGTGACAGAGACCTAACCCAGCCTCAGGCCTAAGTGTCCACCTTCAGGACCCCTCTTTGTGAGTCATCTCTCCAGCCTGCTGTTGGGATAAGTCAGGGGCCCAGTTGAGGACGTAGTAGGGGCAGGAGAGGGATGGAGTTTGGGTGACGGGGATGCTGTCTGGCCTGAGGGGCAGCTTCACGGGGCCCAGCTAACCTAGCAAAAGGGTGGTGGAAGGTATGGATGTGAATGTGACTTGGCCAAGGTGTGAGAGTCTGTATGAAAGGGTCGGCCTCCGGTGACTCAGTCTGCTAGCAAACTATAAAAGGGAAATGACTCACTTTCAACCCTGAACAAGAACTCCTAAGGCCAGGCCGCCAGCACCTGTCTGGGACGCGGTTAGTTATTAACGCTGCCAGGAAGAGTGTCATGGGAACCGGACGCTGGCCTAGATTGCTGGAGGCAGCCTGCCTTCCACAGCTTGCACACCCTCCTTCACCTTCTCAGGGCTCCACTCCGGCCTGACCCCAAATGCTGAAAAGCCCGTGAACTCTTAGCTGTGCAGCATTTCCCAAGGCACCTTGAGGGTGATGCAAATTCCACAAAGGATGAGGAAGGGGACAAAGAAGGGGTTTGGTGAGGGGAAAGCACAATTGGAAGATCAGGTCCAAGGAGCCAGCCTGCATCTGGGCATTCAGGAGAGGTGCACCCTGCCCTACTTTCCCTGCTGGTGGAGTTTGGTTCCTGGGGCTCAGTCAGATCTGTGGTCAATGCCTCTGGGTGGTGTGGACTACTTTGGCCCAGGAGTCCCACCAAAAAGGAATTCTGCCACTGCCCACAGAGGGCCCTGACCTGAGGATTATTAACCCCTGCCCTACTGACCTGTGACTACAGGAGAGAGTAGTGTTCTTTTTGCTCTGTTCTGCTCTGAAGTCACCCAGCCACTTCCTGGGGCTGCTTGGGACAGCTTAGAGAAATAGAGGTCCAGCTCTGAGTTCCTCTGCAGGGCAGGTTGGGAAGGCTGTAGCTCGTGAGTTGAGCTCAGCCTTCAAGTCAGCTCTGCTTTCTCCATGCCTGGAAAAGTACACAATGGGCAGCTTCTCTTCCTGGATCCAGAAAGGCATGCTTTGCTGCTCACGGGGGACGCCCAGCCTGGGCACAACCCATGCCTGCTCTGACCTGGTCCCAGCTGCCAAGCAGGAAGAGGAATGTTGATTGAACAGAAAGAGTTGAGAATTTGGGGGAGTCAGCCCCCCCAGTGTCTGAAAAGGAAGCCCAGAGGGAAGAGCCATCGCCCCGTGTATGTTACCACCTATGTAAAGCCCTAAAGGACTCGTGGGCAGTGCTGAGGTGGTGCAAATGCTATTTGCGGGGCTGGTCAGTGGAAGAAGCATGCGGCTAGCAACCAGGACATGTGTGGACTCCCTGGGTGGCCCTGAGCAAGTGATGGCACTGCCCGCACAGAGTTTCCCCATCTATAAAGTGCACTAGTAACAGCGCCTGCCCTGCTTCCTTGGCAGGGTTTGTGTGAGGCCAGCTGAGATCACTGAGCACGTGACAAGGCATTAGGAGTGGTTGAGGGCCACCGGGGTTGCGGCACCCGGGTGCTTACAGGGTTTAGCAGGAGAGCAGGGCCTGAGGTTTGTGCTCCTCTGGGAGGATGGCTTTATAGGCACCCACCTGTGGCTTAAGAGCGTCTGGGGCCTCCCACAGCTGATAAATCATTGCCTGGTCGGTGTGCTTTGTCTGGGCTGCGGTGTGAACCAACAGCCTGCGCTGGCTCAGAGGACGGCTCCCCTGCCTTCTCTCCCGTTCTCAGTGGGTTGAATGGGAGCAAAAATAGATCCCAGGGCCGTATCGCCTAGGTTTTCCCAAGCGACCCTGCAGCTGCCCATCTGGAAACTCTGTAGAGCAGGGTCCCTTTCTCTGTCCTCGTAATCATTGGGTGCTGAGTTAGGTGTCTCCTGACATGTGATTTGTCCTGGCTTGCCACCTTCTGGCCATCAGAGAAGAGAGAGGCACGTGGGAGTTCAGAGTGTATTCCGTAGTGCAGTGTGCCAAGGAGGTGCTCCACCAATAGACATGAATATTCAAATCAGCAGATGTGTAGTTTGTTTTGCTTTGTAAGGTTCCATCCCTTCACTGAGAGGAGGAGCATGGAGATATCAGGGCGGCGTCCCTGATGGAGCAGTAAGCATCTATTTTGTGCCCTTTCCATGCCCAGAATGGAATATTTTTATTTCATTGTAGGACCCTGACATGGTCATTTTCGAACAGTTCTTTGATGTTTCCACTGTTTTTAATTTTGCTGTAAGATAAGGCTCTGGTGACAGTGCTGGTAACAAGAACTTTATTCATATCTATAGTGGTTCCCTAGGGCTGCTGTGATTAATTACCACCAAGTTGGTTAAAAACAACACAGATTTATTCTCTAACAGTTTTGGCAGCCAGAACTCTGAAACGAGTCTCATGAGGCTAAAATTCAAGTCGTCAGCAGGGCTGGTTCCCTCTGGAGCCTCCAGGGAAGAATCGGGAAGCTACCAGCATTCCTTGGTTTGCAGCCACATCACTGCAGTCTCTGCTTTTGTGGTCATGTCTTGTTCTCTCTGTACAAAACCTCCTGCCTCCCTCTTAAAAAGACACTTGTGATGGCCTTAAGGGCCTATCTGGATAATCCAGAGAGTAATAAAATCCAGATAGATGATAATCTGCCTGTTTTAAGATCTTGAACTTAATCCCATCTGCCAAATCTCTTTTGCCATATAAGATAACATTTACAGGTTCCAGGGTTTAGAACGTGACTGTTTTGGGGAGTAGTGGAGTCTTCACTGAGCCTATCACCATATCCAATGACTATATTCTCACAAAAAATTCCAGTAAGTAGAAGCACAGGGGGAAAGGTAATACTTACCTTATGTGAAACATTTGGAGAGAATATTCAGTGGGAGGGAGAAGGAGCTGGTGTCTTTTTGCTACTGTCCCTTTAAGAGCCCTCCTCAGCTCTTAGGAGTCCTATGGGACAGGGGGCTGTGGATTGAAATCCCCATTACAGGAATTATTTAAAGTCAGCCTCTAGGAAGCTCGGGGCTAATGAGATAATTCCCATTAGGAGAGGAAGGAAGTGAAGGTGGCCTGACATCCTTTCTGTCTCTAATTTATATGATTCACTGAAACCTCCCCCACTCCCCTGTGGGGCCTGCTCCTTCGGCTGCCCCTTTGAATTCTGGTTGCACTGTCCACCCTCGTTCTGCCAGCCAGAGCTGTGGTTTCCAGCAAGTCCCAGCATGCCCAGGAACCTGGGAAGGTTGCCTTCCGCCCAGACGAGGCATTCAGGCTTTCTGGAGGCAGCTGTGCCAGGGAATCTGTTCTTCACCTCTTTCTTCTCTTTTCCCAGACCTCACCCAGCTCCCCTCCACCCCCATCCCTGCTTCGCCAGCCGGGATGGGGCCTGGTGTCTATGGGACCAAAGAAAAGAGAAAAGCTTTCAACAGAACACAGGCAGGCTCCAGGGGACTTGGAAGCCAAGGCTGCCAAGATTTTGTTTGCTGCCCCCATATTTTCAGAGGGAAGGGAGAGAGGGAATAAAAGGGAGAGAGAGAGAGAGAGAAAACAAGGGAAAGAGAGTTCTCTTTCTGTTTTGCTCCACTGCCTACACTTCTGGTCAAAGTGCTCTCCACAAACATGAAAATCCAGTTTGGGTCTTTAATTAGAAAAGTGTGAAGTAACCCAAGGTTCAGGGTGTTTGAAGTCCAGATCCAACCTTGGAAACACATCTGGGGCTGCAGAGGGAGAAAGGGCTCCGAGAGGGAGACCCGTTCTTACGGCAGGGTGTCCTCCTGTCAGAGTTGCCTGTCCCATGTGTCAGCCCCTGCTCCCCCTGCCCAGGAAGGGTCCCTGGCACCTGGAGGGAGGTGCCTTCTCTCCCTTGATTTACTTCTTTTTCCTCTCATCCTCCCCGAGGGAGGCCATATGGTGGAGTGTTCTGAGTCAGAGCCAAGGGCCAGAGCCGCACTGGCCCCTGGGACAGTCCAGCCGCCCTGATGAGCCGTGTGGGTGGCCTGTCCTGTGAACTTGCTGCCTGACCTCCCAGGGCCTCTGCAAGCCCAGCTGCAGCCTTGGGTGACAGCCTGGCCCCTCATGACCATGGCCGGAGGGTGCTGGGCCCAGTTCTCGCGTCACCTTGGCAGCCTCGCCACATGCTGTCCTGGCTGTGCCAGGACAGGGGCTGCACACGGAGCCGGCCCCACAGGCATCCTTGCCCGCTGGGGTGGCCTAAGCCGCTCGTGAGGCGGTAGCATGTCTAAGGAGTGAGACAGACGGGACAACCAGGGTTCAAGGAAGAAAGGACACAGAGGATGCGACGAGCAAGGGGAAGACAGGAGCTAAAGGCGGAGGCTATCTGTGCAGCTCAGTGGCAGATACTAGCCAAGCTGGCGTTCCCTTCGCTACAGGACATTGGCCTCAGGAGCATGGCCCCTGTTCTGCCGGTGAGCTGTCTTGTTCCCAGCAAGGGCACCTACTGGTGTCACCACCTCCTCCCTGCGTGTGGAGTTCTCACTTTTAGGGGCCGTTGGGGCACCATGGAAGGAGTGGATCTCAGGGTTCATCCAAATGCTAGGAACAACTTTTTTGTGGATTAAGAAAGGAAAGGAAAGGGTACCAGAAGGTGGCTGTGGAGTTTTGTACCCCTCAGGCATGGTCTCTACCAGGAAGAGGGCAAGGCAGTGACTGACTCTCCTTTCCTTTGGAGCTGTGCTCCCTGTATTTGGACCACAGGCAGCACCGCAGGGAAACAGAGTAATAATGACAAACACTCCTTGCTGAACCTTTCGCTAGCTCAGATCTCACACCCAGCTACGGTGCACCGGGGTCTCCATTATTCCTGTTTTACAGATGGGTAAAGAGAATTGAGGTAACTTGCCCTGGATCTGAGATTTGAACCTTGATGGACCTCTGACCTCACGGCATTCAGCAAAGGTGGCTCCAGGCAGGTGCGCTGCCTGCCGTGTTTTGCCGTTGGGAGGAGCGATGTCCATGTCCCACATCCCCCTGACACTTGTGAGATAACTAGCCTATGTTGCTAGCAACCCACTTGTTCCTTCATTAGTTCATTTGTTCATTCGTTCACTCACTCGCTCTTTCATTCATTCATGTGCCTCTTCAGGGCCAGATACTAAGCTAGGTACTCTGAACGCAAAGAAAAACACGGCTGCGACAGCCGGCCTCCAGCTGACCACATGGGGCTGAGGAAGACTTGGGAAGCCCCGGCCCCTGCCAGCGCCCACAGTCCTTGAGGGCACACGCTCTGGCTATCCCCTGCCAGTGAGTAGTCCTTGGTGTTCTACACCCAGAAAACTCTGAGGTCCCGCCCAGTCCGCACTGCAGGCTGACTGCTGGCCCTTAAACATCTGGGTGGACAGTAGAGTCCAACAAGGGGCATCAAGGTCCACAACGAGGGGAACCTGTCAGTTTATCCTTGCACAGTGTCCAAAGAGGTGCCTCTGTGTCCCCTGGATTCCCATTGCTGCCCAGGGCCAGGACACTCTCCTCTCTGGCCCAGTCCCCTCATTTGCTATTATTAAATGGGCCACCTGAAGAAGGAGAGGATGACCTTGTGACTGGCCGTTGGGTGTCCCCGGAGAGAGACATTGCATGATAAGGAGAGGACAGGGGGAGTCTGGGACCGGGGTCCCTATTATCGTAAAAGTCCATCTTTAAGAACAATCCCTTGTGCATAAATATGGGATCCAGGTCGGCTGACTCGGAAGGGTCTTTGATCCACCTAGAAGTTAATGCTTTTCAATGGGGAACCACAAAGCAGCCCCACCCAGGGCAAGGGAGATAACGGGCTGGTGCAATCACAAACCACCGGCCTCTTGATAATGCCGGGTTTTATTGAGGTCTGGTTTTCACCCAATGGGAACACATCCGGCGAGCATCAAAGGGAGCAGGCGTCACCTTGTGCAAAGAATCCTGAGCCCTCAGGTGTGTGCGTGTTGGGAATGGTGCGTGTGGGGCTGTGTGTGCACAAGGCTGCCCGTTGGCAAATTACCCTTCTATAGATCAGAGGCTGCCAGCCGGGGAGGGGCCTTGACAAGTCAAGAACTCCATTCCCTCGTTCTGGCTGGTCCAGCTCCTGAGGGGTCCCTGCAGGTGGTGACTTAACATCTTCCTGTAAGGGTCGCTCTCTGTTGTTTTGTTTTGTCCTTGACTATGTCACAAGGCCGTTGGTATAAGAAGTTTAAGGGAGAGATGCAGTGGGTACTGGGAGAAGATAAAAAAGGTTATCATTGGAAACCCCAGGCTCCTTTGCTCTCCATGGAGCCAACCCCTGGGATGTATGTCTCACCCGTACGAGTGGAAGAAACGGGGTGTGGGTAGAAAAATGGGGTTGCATCTTCCCAGGGGAAGAGATGGTGGATGAATTGGTTGAGTGTGGTCCTGGAAGAGGGGATATCCTCCCTGCCTGTCCCCAGGAGGTGCCTTCTGGCCACTCATATTTCCTCTGGGCAGTCAGGATGCTGGACACCGTGTACTGGCCTCTGGAGACAGGAGCAGAGAAATACCATGATATAAACAGAACACCTGGAAGCTTTTTAAAGTTTATTTTTTAACACATTTGCAAGCAGACATTTGCTCACCCAGTTTACAGGCTGGGGGGATCCAGGGGTTCCACTTAACTGAGAGGGGGATATGTTTTGATTCTTTGGGGAGGGGGGCAGGGTAGGGAAAGAAAAGTGGGGGCCTTGGGATGGCTGGTGCCAGCAGCAAGTCCTATATTTTTTGGACTAACTTGTTGCCCAGGAACCTGTCAGAAGTCTGCAGGAACAGAAAAGGGACCTGGGCTCCTTGCCGCTTTGGTACCACTGGTCCAGAGGAACAGCATTTCTGCTCCTCTGCTCTGCTGCTGCATTAGCTGCACTGAAGGAACAGAAGGCAGACCCTTCAGGCAAGGATGGGGACATGCTGGTGGGCTCCGTCCCACTGAGCCTTACCCTTAGAAACCCACAGGAGTCACCGTTTTCTGCATGGGTCACAGACTCATTCCTGGGCTTGCTAGGTGAGGCTGAGATAGGAAGGGGGCAGGGAGGCCAGGTCATCCGGTGCTGCGATGACTTGGCGGGCGGATCCCACCAGCGTCCCACCAGCGTCCCACCGCTGCTCTCACCCCTCCTCCTTGCTGCCCTGCGCTCTCGTCCCCCACCTCCTCCTTCTCCCTTCTCTCCCCCTCACTGCCTTCTCTTCTTCCTCTTCTTCCTCTTCCTCCTCCTTTTCTCCCCCACCCTGCCCCCCACCTCCCCAGTGACATCCTGGACTTAATAATGCAGGCCAAGGGAAACAAGGAAACGCTAAGCTCAGCATTTCAGCAGGGCAGCCCGGAATGAAATAATGAAGGGAAAAGACAGTCCCAGCAGGAGAGAGAATTTGCACATGACTTCATCCCTCTCCTCAGAAAGCCAGAGCATCAACCTGTTCAGCTCGGCCTGTGTCCTCCTTGCTGCCTTCTGACTTCTTTCCTTCTCTTGTGCTCTGGCTCAGTTGTGGCCCCCTAGCCAAGCTTACTTCCAGGGCTCTGTGAAATTCATGGGAACTCTCGCCTTGCTCAGAGTGCATCCTTGTGGGAGGATTCTGGTTTCAGTGCCTGGGGAGTTTACCAATTGGAAAGAGAATTCATGCTCTCCATTTCTAAACAGGCCCCACTGCTGTACCACTGTCTTCATTAAGACGGTTCTTTCTGTGGCACGAGCTAATGTTTATAGCACCTCGTGGGAGCTGGCTCATTGTGTGCTGTGTTTATTAGGGGAGGAAACAGACTTTCTGCACTTATTCATGGGAGACACTGAAAGGTGTACACCCTGTTCTGATGGGAAACGAGGTGACACAGACACCAGGAATTCCACCTCAGCTAGTCACCCCATCTGGCCACTGGAATGTTCATTCCCGAGTCTAGTGCCTGCCTGGAGCATCTTGTGTCTCACCCTCGGCAGTGCACGGTGGTTCTCAGCATTGACTGCACTTTGCAGTCACGTGGAGAGCTGTAACTGCTGCGTCGTCCTGCCCTAGTAGATTCTGATCTAACCAGGCTGGGACAAGGCCTAGGTGCTGGAACTTTGAAAAGCTTCCCAGGCGATCCTCATGTGCAGCCAAGGTCAAGAAATGAACCAGTACCTACTTGAGAGATGCTGTTTCTCAACCAGGAGCTCTTTTGCTGTTCCCCCTCACTCTGGACATGTGTCAGTGTCTGAGACAGTTTTGATGGTTGCACTGAGAGGTGGGTGCTACTGGAATCTAGCGGGTAGAGGCCAGGGATGCTGCTAAACATCTCAATGCCAGGACAGTCCTGGGACCACCAACAAAGAATTATCCAGCCCTAGATGTCACTAGTGCGTGAGCTGAGAAACTTTAGGTTCTCACACTTGAGTGTGTACCAGACTCACCTGAAGGACTTGTTAAAACAGATTGCTGGACTCCACTCCCAGAGTGTTTGATTCAGTCAGTCTGGTGGTGAGGCCTGAGAATCTGCATTTCTGACAAGTTCCCAGGTGCTGCTAAAGCTGTCGGTTCAGGGCTACACTTTGAGAACCAGTACTTGAGATTGGTTCTGAATCCTATTTTCCAAGACCTGTGATAGATTGTCTCCATTTTGGCCACTAGAGTACTTCAAAAGAACAATGACTGAATAACTGAGGCAGAGGAACATTCTCATTCACATAACAGAAATCCAGAGAAAGACCATCTAAGGCTGGGGTGGCAGTTCTGGAGTTATTGGGGACCCAGGTTTCTGTCTTCTTGTTAGATCATCATAGGGCATGACTCCCATTTTCAATGTCTGTCATAGTCCAAGGTGGCTGCTGGAGCACCAGCCATCATGTCCTCATTGAAAGCAGAAGGTGGTAAAGCCAGATAGGCAAAACTTGGGCTCCTCTCAACACCTTTTCAACAAGGAGTCCCACAACACATACCTACATTTCTTTGGCCAGATCTTGGTCATATGGCCCTAGCTAGCTGTAAGGGAGGCTAAGAAACATAGTGTTTTTACTCTGGGCCACAATCCACCAGCCAAAAATCAGTTATGTTACTAACTAGAAAGGGGAGAATAAATCGTAGGGTAGGCAACAAATAGCTTCTGCCCATATGTTCATGCCTAATACTTCCTAAGATTTGTCATTCATTTAGCATCTGCCATGGCTTTGTGTTTCTCATGCAGTATCTCATTTAATCCTAAAGGCTTTGCAAGATAGTAGTCTCTATTTTGCAGGTGACAAAACTGAGGCTTTCAGAGATGAAGCCACCTGCCACCAAGTTACAGTCACCAATGGTGTAGAGCCTGCTTCAAAGGCAGGCTGTTGCTCCCCTCTGTTGCTCTTGGAGACCTGGCATTTTCCCTTGGAGCGCATTGGGTAGCTGTTAGACTTTCTGGATCTGCCCCTTCTGACTAGCTCCATTCCGCTGGTACCCATATCCTACTGTGATACTCTCGTTTATAGATCTGTGGGGACATTGAGACGCAGCATGCCCTGATGGCCAAGATTAGTTTCCTATGGTATCGTAAAACTACCACAAATTTAGTGGCTTAAAACAACACAGATTTATTCCCTTTCATTCTGGAGGCCATGTCACTGGGGTAAAGTCTAGGTACCGCAGGGCAGGTTCCTTCTAGAAGCCCTGAGAAAGGATCCATTTCCGCTCCTCTTCTAGCTTCTGGGGACCACCTGCTTTCTTTGCCTCCTAATTCCTTCCTTGAATCTCTCCAGCCTCTTGCTTCTCCATCTCCTACTCCCCCTTCTTGTGTTAGATCTCCCTCTTATAAGGATTCTTTGATTGCATTTGGCCCCACCCCGGGGAATCCAGGATAATCTGTGCCTCTCAGGATCCTTAATTTATTTATGTCTGCACGGTCCCTTTTGCTAGAGAAGCTACATTCATAGGTTGCCAGGATTAGGCTGTGAGTGTCTCTGGGGGCTAATAGGCCACCATAGGGGCCCTCTTGCTGCTGTTCTTCCTCTCTCCTCATCCCCAGTTTTTCTCCTGTGGGCTCTTCTAAACGAAGAGCAGCCATACATTTCACTCTGTTCTGGGGGTTTTCAGAGAGGCCAGAGACAGGGTCTGAAGGGCAACGCAGTGTGCTGGAGGCCTGTCTAATCAGCTCCCAGTGGCCATGGCAACAGGCATGAAAACATCCAAGTGGAAAGGGATGGGGGGAGGGGACCCTGCCCTCAGCAGAACCTGGTGGGGAAGTGTAAACAGCAGATAGGGTAGTCCTGGAGTAAACTTCGTAATCTGGCTGGCCTGTGTGTTCCTAGGTAATCTGCAAATCTCTAGGTACCTGGTAATCCGGGTCCCCCTACTGCCTTTCTCTAGGCCAACAGAGGTGTGTCTTTGGCCAAATACACCTAGAAGAGTCTGATTGGTGGTTGGGGGGTGTTGGATTCTGCTTAGCCTGCTTGGGACCCAACCTCACTGTCCTGCCCTGTTCTTCCCTCATCTCCACCTCCTCCCGCCCCGCTTGGCTGGGTCTATCATACTGGGATGAGTCTGGGGTGTTGTATGTTTTGCTTTTTATTTTATTTTGCAAATGCCTCCCAACATTCCCCTCTGTGTTTAATGTCCCACTGCCAAGTGCATGCGGTTGCCGGGCAACAAGAAGGAAGTCCCCGTGTGATTCACCAGGCTGCTGCCAATTAATTTGCTAGCTGCGTGCGTCTCCCCAGGGGGAGGGCTTCTCCTGAGGCAGCTCAGAGGGCTGCTGCCCAGGAGGGTAAAGGAAACCAGAGAAAGGTTAGCAGAACTCTGGGACTGTTTGGGGAGTTTGGGGGTCCAAGTAAAATGTCCAGAGGACCCAGGAGACACCTGGGCGAGACTATTTAAGTTTCCCTCTTGGCCTCCAATCAGAGTCGCCTGGAGGGCCAAAGTGCCTCTGTGTTAGCACTGGGCTGGTTCCTTCTGGGTAGGCGGCTCTAAGGGGCAGACTCTCTCCCCTTCTGCACTTCTCCTGCAGAGAAGGTCTGCACCCATCTTCTCCCTCCCTACTCGGTCTACCCCCTGCCCTCCCTGGGGCATCCTGGCGGTTAGCACCTTGTCTCTGGGCTTCAGGGCAGCTGCACACACCCAGCCAGGAGTTTAGCCAAAGACCACAGGAAAGAGAGTTCCTTACAGGAGGAGCTGGGCCGCAGCCCTCACAGGTCTGTAGAGAGACAGAAGGGCGCTTGTGGGCCCAGACAGCCTCCAGAGACTTTCGGTGGAGCTGGGCTGGCCTTGTGCTGGCTCGGTGTTACCTGTCTGCCTGGCCCACAGGAGTGGGTTTGGCTTGTCTGATGTGTGCCTGTTTCCACGGTGTCTGATCCAGCATGGTACCTTTGGGGGTGTGGATTTGCAGTTGCCCAAGTCATTCCTTCTGGGTGGATGGGGCTGGTGGGAGTCAGAGACCCAGTGAGCCGCCTCCGTCCTGAGGCCCAGATTACCCGAGGCCCCTGCTTTCCTGGCTGGGCCTCAGCACTTTTAAAATGGGGAAGTCCCTGGAGGGCATTTAGTGGTGCTAACTGTATTTGTGACCGAGAAAGGGGGAATTTTATGGGGGTGGTGGGAAGCGGGGAAAGTATGGGTTCAAGTCCATCTTCATTTATTTGCTGTCAGCATTAGGGAAAAGAGAAATGTGTTAAACTGTGTCTTCTGAGGAACCCCTGTCCACAGTGGATAATTTCCTAAGTAGTTGTGAAGGGACTTGTAAAGCACAGAGAAGTTCCAGCTAAAGTGAACATCGGGGCTCGGGACCAGACCATTGTCATCCTCTACTGCGAACACTTGCACGCTCTGTGCCTTAATTTTCTCATCCGTAAAGGGGGTGATCTAGCATCTCCATGCTCCCTGCCCCTTATCTCGCAGACAGAATTGTGACATGCTGAAAAGCAGAATTTTCTGCTTCCTCTGGACTGGTTGTATTTAGTGGTATTTTTAAAACCATCATCTGTGGGTATAGTGGTGTGATTTCTGTGGAGGGTTCCCGGTGGTGATTCAGTATATGGGGAGTTCCTTAAGTGTATAAATAGGCTCCCCTTTTCTTCTCTTAACTAACACACTGCTTTTAGAGGCGGTGTATGTTCTATTCAGTCACTGGAACATTGTAGACTAAAGACAGGAAACTGGTGCTCATTTCTGAACGAGCAGAAGCCAGAATCTAACTCTTGCTGTATTTTGGTTCACAGGCCTGGAAAAGGAGGACAGCAAAGGGCTGTTCTTTTTTGCACACATTTCCCACCAGGAAGCTTGGTGGAGCTGAGGTATGCCACCAGCACCCCCCTGAAGGACCTGGCTAAGATACGACCATCTCTTAAGAGGCAAGAGCTTTGGTTTGGATTGAGAATTTTTATGCCGGAGAATAAAGAATCTTCTGGATTTGAGAAGACATTTGAGGAGGAAGCGAAGACGCCTGCCCTGAGGAGTAGGCTGTGTGTTGACCTGCCTGAGCTGGAGGTGACCTACAGTTGGGGAAGATGCCATTATTCCAGACCTTATCTTTCCGTCTTATGGGAAATGTTTCCTCTGCTGCCGTCTGCTTTTACGACTCCCGCACCGCAGTCCCCGGAACCAGAGAGCTTTCTAGCACACCCTTCTTGCCCCCCCGCCCCCCTCCCACCTCTGCCATGCCTTTAGACTCAGCGATTCTTGTTTGCTCCATTATCTTCCAGCCGGATACAGAGTGAATAGTTAACTACACTTAAGTCAAATGGGATCTTAATTTTTGTTCCTGGTCCTCCTAAAGCGGCCAGTGTTTGTGCGTTGCCATGCAAGCAGCCTCGGAGTAGTATCCCTTCTCACTCATGTGGGGGTCTGGCCTCACAGCTTCTGGGGTGCTGCAGATCAGGGCAGGAGTTCTTCAGACTCTCAGATGGAGGGGGCTTCGGCAGGGCTGCTGGCTGGTGAAGGCTGGTGTTCTCCGTGTTCAGCTTTCTTTGTTCGGATCACACCCAGGTGCATGTCTGGAAGAGCAAAAAAAAAAAAAAAAACATTGTTGTTGACTCGATCTTTTAATTCAGATGCACAGCCAGTTGTGAAGACCTTTGCTCAGGGGGCACTTGAGGTCCATGCCAGAACACGGTGCTTCGTTACAGACTGTCCGACTCTCAGAGTTGCTGGTGTTTCTTGAGGACCCTCCAGTGTGTGCCAATGACACGCCCTCCTGACAACAGGTTGGGCCTGCAGAACGGAAGTCCTGGTTGTCTCCTTCCCTCCGCAGCCATCACACACACGGCCGAAAACACTTCCTAGATATTGATGATGGTTCAACTTTATCCAACAAACAGAACCAAAGATGTTTGTACTTCCTCCTTCCAACGTGAATGAATGGAGGGCTTGCTTTGTAAAAGGAATTAAAGCTATACCTGTATATTTTCCCTTTGTTGTAGATGATGTGTGTCTGTGAGCATGTAGTGACTTTGGTATCTTCTAAGTGGACAGGTGAGGTCCTCCCTGGCGTCTCAGGCTCACTACAGAATGAGGGGTGGGGGGAACTGCTCGAGGAGGTTTTGCGCTGTTGGAATGTGAGTCCTGTCCGTGGGCTTTCACCTTCCTTTCTTGACATGCAGAGAGCCTTGCTGTACTACTTAGATTCCATCAGGTTTCGAAGAAGAGAGACCCACTAATATTACCTCCGTAAATGCTGGTTTATTCCAAATTGCATTGGAAATAAGATAAACAGGAAACATTCTCGTCAGCAGCTGCCTGAGGAGGCCTTTCTAGAAGCCCAAAGTCCTTCAAGATACCCAGTTGCTATAGACAGTTTCCAGGAATAGCATGACCTATAACACAGTGGTCATCTGGAGCTTCTGCTCGCAGCAGGTGAATCTGATTCTAGAATTTGCTGTGGTGATGAGCTGAAGGTGACCAGCTGTCCCACTTTGCTCAGGGCTGAGAGGTTTTCTGGGATACAGGACTTACAGTGCTAAACCTGGGACAGTCCTGGGCAAACCAGAGTGACTGGTCATCCTACTGGGTGACTCAAGGACCCCTCCTGTGCTTCTGCTTAGCCCGCTGTAACCAGCTCATGCTCTTGAGTCATTCGCCAGTCACTATTTAGAACCCCTGTGTCTGACCATACCACTGACCATCAGGCAGCCTACAGACGGAAGCCATTGGATTGGGCATTAATCTTGACCAAATTAGTTGTTTCCAGGGTGGTAGGGCTGCATGATGCTGAGTAAGATCTTGGGAATAAAGAAGCAGCAGAATGAGGTATCAGGGACTTCTCCCCAATATAATCAAACCTAAAAAAGTGAAGCAAACCTTTCTTATTCAGAACAAAACAGTTCATAAAGAAACAAAACTAGCACAGCCACTGGGAACAGTGGATAGCAGCCCATGATGGGTGTGTTTGTGTGTGTATCATACATGCATGTGCTACATAGAATAATGAGCCAGGAAGAAAATTCCACATCTTTGCTACATATACACTGAGAACTAGAATCTTTGGGCTCTCTGGAGAGCAAAAGAGTTGGCTAGAGGACTTCCTGAACTTCCTTTGAACTCTAGGATCCTTTAAATATCGAGGGCATGTAAATTGGGCCTAAATGTGTACTCTCTCTCTAAGGTCTCCTAGATAGCCTTTGAGTTCGACTCAGATGGCATTGAATGGGACCTCGAAGCTCACTCCTACCTTTCTAGACACTGACTTTATCTGGGATAAGTGAGTGGAAGCTTGGTGGTGGTTGTGGGGAGTGGAGGAGGGAAAGGCTGTACCAGCCCATGTTTTGGTGTTCCTGACAGGCAAGAACAAACTGAAGACAAATTACAGGTTCTTTTCAGGTTAGTCCAAACCAGGCTTTCTGTGCACGCCATCCTGAAGTTGTCGCTTCTTGCTAGGGGATCAGGCCTCCATCTTTTCCACTGAAAGACAGGCGTGCATGCCTGCAGTGCTAGAATCCCAGCTCTCAGCGAATCCCACTCACCTTGCAAGGTGTAGCCACAGGGAGGCCATTGCTTGCCGATGTACAGATGATGCGTTAAGCATCCAGAAACGATTTTGTCATTACTCATGTGTAAAGATTGAGAACCCTGTGCGCCAGACTCTCCCTGCACCCACTGCCATTGAAGGAATGCTAGCCCAGCTCTTTAGGTGCCATTTGTTTCTTTTCAAAAAAAGCTGAATTCATTTCAGACATTTCCTTCATTTGTGTCCTGCATGTAGCCTTTGTTTCCAGAAGTCCTGCCGCACCAAAGGCAGCAGTCGGCTCTTTCTCTTCTTACCTTCTCATCCAGGTGGAACCTGGAGCCCCAGAGTGGTCTAAAGCCTCACTCCCAACTCTTCCACCTCGGACCCATGCCCGGAATCCCCTTTCCAGCACAGGGCGAGGGACCCTCTGATTCTGGGAGAGTCAGCCTTTCTGACGGAGTGGAACAGGACAGTGAGGGAAGACTGAATGATATTCAACCCTGGCAGGGAGGTGGTAGGACTTTAAAGAGTAATTCATGGGCTTCCAAGTGACTGCAGATGTCCATTTCTTAATGTGATTTTGAGCCAAATACATTTTGCCCCGCCTCCACACGTATCAGTCTCTTTTTTCTGAATCGATCTCATAACCGTATGTCATGCTGATAAGAAGCACGGAGTGGGGAGACAAGGAGACCTAAATTTTCATCTCAGAAAGCCCCTCACCTTAGTTCCTTCCTGTAAAATGAAGGAGTTGGGCCACACCATCCCTAAGCCCCTTCTAGCTCTGACATCCACAATGCTGTCATATTCCGTACAGTTCATGACTTAACAATGTGCTGTTTTTTTGTTCCCTGTGCAAATAGCACATTAGACACGGCCAGGGTGCAATGTAAAGGTATTTCATCCATGTGCTGAATGTATTCATCTTGCTTCATTTTATTATGAACATAACCTCAAATTAGTGCCCTCCTGCCAAGATTTGGTTCAAGCTTCCTGAGATTTTTTTCCATGGCCTTAAGACTTGGCCCACAGGGAACTTCCATCCTCTTCAAATAGTTTTGGAAACCTATGTGTTGACAGAGAAATCGGAGTTTCTAATAGTGAAGTAAGGCCCTCTGCTCAGAAAGGTATGGTTTAAAGGGCATAAAGGTGACCCTGGGAATGGCCACTGACTTTGGACAAGACTCTTTCCTGCTGGGCTGGTGGGCTGGTTTCCCCCTACCTCTATTTAGGGAAAGAGCAGGCGAAGGGAGACCATCTCTGCCCAGACCTGAAAGGCACCCTGGGGGCGTCTGGAAACCTGCTTCACCTTTATCTTGCTCCAAGATCATGTGTCACTCAAGCCTTCTCTCCGGGTCTCAGTTTTCTCATCTATAAAGTGGGAGAGGGAAGGGATGCAGTTGGATAAGGGCTCTCCCGTGTGCCCAGCTCTGAGACTTGCCTGACCCGGCTGATGTCTGCCTGTTCTCTGACAGGTGGCTCTTTCTCCCTCAGCCTTCAGCTACACAAGCCAAAGCAGGGCCGTCCTGGGAAGTCCATTACCAAAGAATACTTCAAAGCTGTTTGCACTCCTTGTCAGTCGCACTGAACATGAGTTTGTTGAGGGAGAAGGCAAATAGACATACAGACGGATGACAGGAGGAGGGAAGGGGGCCTGCTATTTGCCCGGAGTGACGAGGGGGAAAAAAAATCCTGCCTGCAGTTTTGACCAATAAATAAAAACTAGGAGCTCTGCGTGGCTACAACTGCAGGGGATTTATTAGTTTGCTTAGTGAAAGGCAAATATTAAGTCTTAAGTTGACCCGTCCGGGAAACTGCCTTTTGGCTTTTGTATGCCATCCGGCGCCGATCACCGGGCACTCGGGGTTATCGAGTTCTGTGTGAGGCTGGGTTTTTTTTTTTTAATCGTTTCCCGTCTCCTTCTCCTTTTCTTCCTCCTTTGCCTGCCCACCCCTCTTCTCACCTTTTACGGTAACTTTGGTCGTGGTTTTGAAGAAGCAGGGAGAACAGAGTGTAGAAGATAAAAGTGTCCACGCTCAGGTCTCCGGCTACCCTGGGAACTGTCCCTGCTGATGGTGTGTGGCTCGGGGTAAGCCCACCAGGCGGCCCTCGGGGATCCCCCTCCATTCTTGGCCTTGAATTCTTAAAGTTAGGTCCCAGGCTGCTGGACAAAGACCTTGCCTCTCATTAACGTAAAATGAGCATAATCATAGGTGTTGGGAAAAGATATCTATCCCGCCTCTAAGTTGCAACCTTTCCTTCCCATGAAACTCTTCATGTGGGACAGTGATGCACTGGAAGCTGAGCTGCTGAAGGCAGAGCTGTGAATGCTCATTAGGGTCTGATTAGGGCTTGTCTCTCTCCATGGGGAAAGAGGGGGACAGCTACCCAGTCTGTCCAGTTTCCAAGCATGAGCTGAAATGAAACAAAACTCCATGAAACATTCTTTACCCCTTGCCTTAACCACCCGCAGGGCAAGCCAGTCAATTCTAAAGCTCTGCGCTTCTTGGGCACTTCGCTCTCGCGAGGGATGCTTGCTAACACCCACCCACCTGGGGCACAGGATGCCAGGCACGGGGTGCTCCACGTCGGACCTGACATGCCCTTTTCCAGGCCATTCCGGCAACTGTCTGTGGAGCCTGCCTGGGATATAAAGGTTCCCTGCCACTACTCCTGTAGCTAAGACTTGGGAATGTTCTGGAATTGCTTAAGAGCATTCCTTCCACATTCCAGTGGTGATTTTTGATTGAACTCAGCATGATTTTTAATCCTCTGGCGATTCTTCCTAGATTAACCTATTTTTAAAAAGATCAATGTTGGGTACCCAGGCTACTGAAATCCCACTAATATCCTTCAAGGCTCATCTCAGATGCTCCCTGCTCCAGGAAGTCTTCCTAGTTTTCTCCTGCCCTCTCAACCTGTTGTCACCTTTCCCTCACATATTCTTCTAAGACATCTGGCCTTGAATAGGTGCTCAAAGAATGCCGAGGCCTCCCTCCTTGACCATGGCACTTTCCACACGCCGTTTAGTGTGCTAACCCTCAACTTGTTTTAACGAACACCTTTTCTGCAGCCATCCCTCCCCTTCTGTATCTGCCTCTCTCTCGTCTCTATCTCTGTCTCTGTCATAGGAGCAGGAACTGAGTCACTCCTTACACATTGAAATTTATCCCTGAAATGCCGCTAATGTTCAGAATCTCATGGCAGACACCGTGACTGGCATTGAATCCTCAGAAAATGGAGATTTACGGGGATCAATGACTTGGAGCAAGTTCTTACAGCTGAGAGTTGGTATTCAAAATCAAGATCATCGATGACCTCAATTTCAGAGCTCTTCAGTTGTGGCATGGCGGCTTTTACATGGTGAGTTACAAGAAAGATAATGAGTTGACTTTTCCTATTAATGGCCTGTAAGTGTGTGTATCACCAAAGTTGCCTGTTTTGTTGTTTGCCCACGGTTAATCAGTGAAGTGTTTTCTGAACAGTGGAGAAAATCTGCTTGTCATCTGGTTTCCCTGCAAAAACTCTTGACATGCATCTGTGTTTTGCTGGTTGTTTGAGAGCTGTGTTCATTTTTAAGGTGGGAAAGAGAAATTTAGAACTCAGAAGTTTAGGTTAAAATTTCTAAAGAATTTTGCAGTGTCTTATAGGGAGAAATATAAAAGAAAACATATTTGAAATGCTCCCTGCCTTCGCACAGTCTGGTTAGATACGGCTAGCCCACATAGAGCCACCAATCGCAGTGGGTACGAAAGGAAGCTGCTGGTAGTATTCGTGGAGAATCTGGGTAGATAATGCTGCCTGCTCTTCACCTTACCATGGACCTTCCCAGCAAGGCACAGGCAGAGACTCTGGGTAATGATGGGCAGATGCCCGACTGTAGCGGATGGGCCAAGGTTCAAGGACTTACCACCTGGGGACAGAAGGTAAAACTGGGCAAGCAAGCCCAGGGAGAGAAGGGTCTGTTCCCATCTGCTGTGTGATTAACTACCCCTTGCATGGGGAGGGGCATATATAGCGTAGGCAGAAGTATCACCTTTCCGGGGAAGAGGAGAACTCAAAAATCATCCCCTCGTCTCACCTCATATGAACAAGTAAAATAAGAGTTTGGACAAAATGCATGTCATCTGTGGGCTCCGGTCACCAACTCAGTTTCAGACATTTGAGAGGTGATAATGACATTCAGATGAAAGATCAGGCAGTTCAGGAAATAATACAGTCCAATGTTTTACTGTGCTTTACAGTTTTAAAGTTCTTTGCAAAGCTTCTCATTTGAATCTCAAGGCAACTTTATGGGAAGATATCGAGACCTTGTTATGGATGAGACTAAGCTGTTAGGGTTTTCCTGGGGACATTTCAGAAGGGACTGTGAATATGCAAGCTGTATCAGTTACAGTGAGCGGCTGTAACAAAACACCCTCAAGTCTGTTTCACCTCAACAGTCTTTCTCGTTTACATTTCAGTAGAATGTGAGTTGGGTGGTGGGAGCAGATGGCTCCTTTTCATGCAGAAATTTAGAGACTAAACCTTCTATCTTAGGACATGGTGACCTTTAAAGAGAGGCAGGTTGGAACTTCAGTGAAGAACGAGGGCTCTGGTGCCAGACTACCTAGAACTGAGTTGCCCCGCTGACCTCTAGCAGTGAGACCTCAAGGGAGTGACAGTCATGCTGTGCCCCAGTTTCCTAATCTTTTGCCTGCCTCGTGGGTGGCTGCAAGGTTCAACTGAGTTAATTGCAGGCAGAGCACTTTGAGCAGTGCCAGGAGCATGGCCCTCAGTAACTTGTAGTCTCAGCTCTGTACTCAGAACATGGGGCCGAGGGCCTGTCTGCTGTGCTGCGGCTCAGATGACCTGTGTGCCGGGTGGGACGAGGGAACTTCAGCCGTGAACTTCACCATGGCGTCTCTGTTCTCCCAGTGCGACATGGCTTCCCTGACGCTCTCTGGCTGCGGGCAGCCTCCCGGGGTTGTTTGGTTTGGTACTGGGGATAGACCTCATTGGCCGGCCGAGCGTGTAATATTGTTAATGTCTGGACACCAGCCCTCAGAACAGTGATTCCCCTGCCTGGGCATTCTCAGCACCACATCAGCTTCATGTGACTAATACCAGTCAAGCTTTTTCTCCCAAAGGCCAAGTTCACTCCAGAAGCTGCCAGTTGCCCCTGCCGACTCAGGAGGCCCTGCCGAATACTCAATTAGGCATATGCATGGGGACAGCGGTACTGGAAGCTCTTTCTATTGCCTCCTCTCCTGGAGCAGAGAGAAGGGCTGATTTCACAAGCCAGCAGCCACCTCCCTGTTCCACACCTAGATTTCAAATCCCTCCCTTCTCCACTGCAGACCAACGAGCTTCTCCCTCAGACCCCTGGCTGGGCGTGGGTTCTTGTAACTATAAGACCTCAGTCGCCCAGGATTCTGGCAGCAGCTCAGTCTGTTCTGTCTTCGGCTCTCCTGGCATGGCCAGAGAATGGAAAAGCTGGTCTGTTTACAGGACATGGGGCCAGAACAGCATTCAGAACTAAGGAGCAAATAAAACGTTGTAAACAAATTTCCTTTCCAGTAAGGGGTACTCCTCTCCCCATCCTCCAGCATGAACCATTTTTCTCATGTGTTTGGATAAACTTTCATCCTGTGCAATTACCATTCCCAGGGAGGGGCCGCCTATTTCCGTTGCCTATTTATTTTGATTTTGACCATTCCTCTCTCTTTTGAGCATCGCGCACCTAATAGTACAGAAAATATGCTCCCTCTTGGGTTTCTTGGGAGCGGCACTTTGCCCCCCTTTTCCTTCCCTTTTCTCCTTTCTTGCCGCCATGTCCTCACCTGCCACTCCACTTCGGGTGTAGACTGGGTGGATGTTTGGCGCTGCCTGGAGTCTGTTTTGTGGGACAGCTAGTGGCCTGGGATCAGTGGGGAGGAAGGAGGGAAGGCAGTGAAGCAGAGGAGAGAAGTGGTTTCCAGTAAAAGCTGGAACAAATACAAAGGGCTTGTGTGTGGGTGACCACCTCTCTGTGCAAGCTCTTTGGCCTGAAAGCCCCTCGTGAGTTTCTGTGTGAGCAGAAAGCCATTGATCTCAGGTTTCCCGACCCCAGCAGGTAGCTTATTGTAAAACAGTTCATTCAGAGGGGAAAAAATACCTTGTTTCAGCATTTTAAATTTTTTTTTTTTTTTTTTTGGTGCTCTGAACTTGTGAGAAAGACGATGGAGAGGAATAGCTTTTTTTTCTAGCTCTGAAATACGTATGACTGGGAACAAAAACAAAAACAAAAACCCCGCAAAACCCCAACAACTTTCAAAATGATAATTCTTGTTTATATATGCCTGGTGTTAGGAAGGACCCTTATGGCCTATCTTAAGCGGCCTCCCCCACCTGGTCCTCTCTTCTCCTGCCTTGGACAGAGGAGGGGGTCTCCCAGGCTGACAGCCTTCAGTGTTCTCAGTCCTCATTTTCTGCTTACGTTCTTCACTTCTAAATCCCTTGCCTTTGCTGGGTTGGGTGGCTTGAGACTCTTGAGGTGCTGAATTCGGAGAGGTCATGGAGAGCAGAGTGGCACTGATTCATGGAGAAGTCATGGGCTCGATTGGACTTCAGATTCCGTGAGACTGAACGCCGTGGAGACACCAGGAAGTGGCCGAGTGGAGGGTGGGGTCTGCTGCACCATCGCCACTTCCCAATGAGCCTCCCCCCTCTGCCTCTGTCCGTCTCGATTGCCGGCCCTACACCCTTCGCCCAGGGACATCTGGAGCTGTCACAGGGTCACCTGATGTGGGTTGGCACGTGGTGAAGAGTTGGTGACATTGTGATGGGGGCAGCTAGACACTTCCCCCTCTGGAGAATGCGGGTTTTCGTCACAGCTCCGTCTCCTGAGGGCTGAGGGGTATGACTCTTATTCAAGAGCATGTGAGAAACTCATGAATGAATGCTGCATGGCAGTGGAAGGGTTCTTGGTGTGTGTGTTAATGAGTGAAATGCACAGAATCGTGTGTTTTGCCTGGATCCAGAATGTGCGACTGGCTTTGTGCCTGGTTGGGTATGAGCTTTGAGTAGACTTTTCCAGAAAAACGAGAAGGAATGTCTAAGGAGGGCTCCTCCCGATCTGGTGCCCTAGTCCTCTTGAGAGCAACAGGAGACTCTAACTTAATAAAAATCAGTATTCGGCAATCTCATGTGGTGAGAGAGACTGGTTCTTGCTCTTGGACCTTGACTTTGGGGCTCTGAGGTTCAGGTGGCTCAGGTAAGCCACCCAGTCTCTCTCAGCAAGTTCATGATGAGCACTGGTGGGAGTGGGTCTCTGAGTCCCTGCCTGGAGTAGGACCCCCTAGATGCCTCCGAGGGCAAATGGACAGGAGGCCGGGAAAGGCATTGGTGTGCCTGGGAGGGAGGAGGGGTCCAGCCCAGGCAAAGTGCTGCAGAAGCAAAATCCATTTGTGGTAGCGTCATGCGCGCCGTCAGGGTTGGGTGCTCCCGGGTCAAGAATGCTTTGAATAAGAAGCTCTGGGGGAGGACCAGCCCTCCATGGGGGACGTGGGGCTCCCCAGGGAGGGGAAGACTTCATCTGGGCTGCAGCCCCATTCTCAGTTCCGGTCTATTTAGAACACTGTTTTTGTGGAAAGCAGATTGCTGAGGAAAGCACCAGGCCAGCAGGGAAGATGAGTCTGTGGTGACTTCAGAACTGGGGATCAGGGTAGGTAGAGAGAAAGCCGAGAACTTAGACCAGAATGGACTGGCCCATAACCTCCTCACCTTTCTCCATCTCCTCCCACCCCTCACCCTTCTCCTCCAGCCCAGCAGCCCATCTCTGGGCAGAGCTTGTGCAAGCAAAGCAGACATATCTGAATCTATTTTGACTTGTGTAAGGTGTGCTAGGCAAGCAAAAATTTTAGTTCAGTGAGGCCACGTGACAGTAAACCAATCTGCGTGAACGACCCCACTTTGTGGTGCGTATTGCTGAGTGGGACCTGTGGCACAGTGAACCGGGCTGCCTGGGTGCAGAATGGCACATAATGTGATTCTCTTCTGGAAATGTGGGTGGCCTGATGAGAGGTGTTTCCCGAACACCACGGAGGTACTAGCCAGAGAGGACGGTGCATAAGGGGGTTGACGCTTTGCTTACAGGGCTTGGATAACCCTCCCCTTCCCCCACCAAAGAGACAGCTGTGTCAAATACGGATTAAGTCATTGTGAACTTTGTAGGAGGACAGAGCTGTGGGTGGCCAAGGGATTTCTGAAAACAGGGTCTTTAAAAACTGTCTCCCAATCCCTTGCCTTCTCTTTAGCCTGCTGCGCAAGAGAAACTTGGTGCCTCCGAAGTGGTTCCCACTGGCCCTGCAGGGGGCTGTGCCCTGTGGACTCCACTTGGCACCCCGGATGCCCCTTCTCTGCAGAATCCTTCCTTGAAATGGACCACAGTCACTCACCTCCCAGCCAAGGCAACTTTAAGGCCAATGGCAATTGTCTTCAATAGCTCTGGAAGTGGCAGAGCTCTGTTAACAGGCTTCATTCTCAGGGCCTTCCTGACGGACAGGATCCTGGTTGCGTTGGTCTGGGTGCTTAGGTGGCTTCCTACTGACGTCCTGGTAGTGACAGCCACTAACGACTAAGGAACATTCAAATGCATGAGATGCTACATTCCTTCCCAGCTGGCCAGCGGCCTGGCCCTTCTCAGCCCCTCCAGCAAGTCCATAGGTGACTTTCAAACTCAGCTATGCTCCTGGTTTTAAACCGATGGTTCTCAACCAGGGAAATCTGGCCCCCCTACCTGACCCCAGGGGCCATTTGCAATGTCTAGACATATTTTGGTTGTCACAGGGAGGGTACTATTGGCAGCTAGTGGGTAGAGGCCGGGGACGCTGCTAAACATGGTACAGTACCCAAGACGGTCCCAACCACAAAGGATTCTCCAGCACCCAGTGTCAGTAGTGTCGGGGTTGAGAAACTGTGTTTTGAACCTCTGCTGCAGGGCTGAACCAAGCGCCTCGTCCCACTCCCCCCCCCCCCCACACCTTCTCCCCATTGCTTTATTTACTAAAGGGGAAAAAAAATCTGTTATTTTTTCCAAGTGCATTTCCCCCTGTATCTTATCAAGAACCACCAAGTTCAATTCAGCACACCCTTGCTTAGTCACTTCCATTAACAGTGTTTATTTTGGGGTTTGTGTTTATTTTTGAAACGTGGTCTGCTTATCCCCCGCCACCCCCTCTCTTCCTTACGCACTGGTGGTGCACGGCCAGCCTTCTAGCACAATCTCCTCCACACTTTCCTTGGCCATCCGTGAACCCACTGGGCTAGCTTCTGAGGGCGCCTCGCCTCCTCCCTTCCTCCAGTGGGGGAGGAAGGGAGCTACTTCAAGTTCTCTTCAAGGGGCAATTGTCATTTGCCCCTTTATTTCTCAGATACGCTTGACGATCCTTTTCATTAGTGACTCTGCGGAGCAACCAGCCCATGACAAAGCCGAGACTTTATTCCTAGCTGTCCACATTCCGTGAAACCAGGGCTCTCGGTGGTTTTCTCCGTTGAGTCAGAGGCAAAGAGGTTTTTGACTTGCAGGTCCCTCCTGCATCCCTCCACCCACCACCCCTGCACTGCAGGCAGTTCTCTGAGCTATATTTAAGTGTTTCTGAGTCATAGAGAACTGATCACTATTCCTCCCCATTCCCCCACCCTTGCACCCTCCCAAATGGCACTTAGCCCTCCATCCCCAGCCACAGGGATTGTGAGGCTTACGGATGAATGATGGGGAGCTCAGAATCTCCACACCGGCTTTGGAGGTCTTCCTCTCTGCCTGGGCGCCACCCACCGTCTCTGCCTCCTCTTCCCAGAGTTCCAGCAGCCACAGCCTCCCCCGGAGGCCATTCACGGAACGCTTCAGCCCATGGAGTCCTGGCCATGCTAGTGGGTGTCATTGCTAGTCTTGTACATAAGCAATGACCCAATATTTGCAAAGAAACACTGACCCAAGGATGCTTGAAGCAAGGCAGGCCGGTACCTAGAAGGCCCGGGTGTGCTTCCCCACCCCCATGCTCCTTCCTGGGACGTTTATTTAAATACCACCAGGGAGTGGGGATACTTCAGGTGTTTATTTGTTTGAACAGAGGTGGTTCCTACAGAGGAGGGTGTCAGGTTTCAAGGTTGGGGGACCAGTGCAAACAGAGAGTGGGTGGTCTGGAAAAATAAGTGGGCAAGGCCGGGGGTGGTGAGAGACCCCATTAGCGTTTTTATGTTTGTCAGTGGAGATGGTGAGTGAAGTGTGACCTCACAGGTGCCCCATATATCTCTATCTCTGAGAGAGCAACTTGGGGGTGTGTGTTCAGACTCTGAGACAGCTTTCTGTGGATTGTTGGAAAGAGTATTTGGCAATCAGTGGGCAATTATTTAGGGGCAGTGACTCTTATTAATTTATCCTGAGGGCTTTGGTGACTATCTGGGTGCCTGGGGGAGGAGCGGAAGTCTGCAGGCTGGACTGATTCTAAGCGCAGCCCCACCTCAGGGATTCTTGAAGATTCCTTAAACGCTGGGTCCAGTAGTGGAATGACAAGCCTCCCTCCTAAAGGAGCTTGAGTTGACCAGAATAAATGCCCTGCCTTGTGTCCTGGGGCCAGTCTCCCTTCTGGGTTAAACTAGCCAGAAGAATCTCTCTGGCTGCTTTTTGGGGTTCACATCAGCCCTGGCCACTGACAAAGCTTGGGGGTTTGTATTCGTCAGGCGACTGTCAAAAGGAAAACCAAGATGGAGGGAAAACCAGCAAAATGTAGATGAACTCGCTGCTCCCTGGCCCTTGGTATTCCAAACCCAGAAGCACCGACAATATAGCATGTGGTCCCTGGCAAATCACACACTCTAGAGACCCAGAGATCTCTGAAAGAAAAGGGCTTATTGAGCCTTTACAGATGCTAGCCAGAGAAGGACTGAGTCCTGGGACAGGAAATTTCTGCTTCGGTACCAGCAAGACCTGTTAACAGGATCTAGTCTCCCAGAGCCGAGAGACAGGGCACTTTGTGAGGGGGTCTCAAGAGACCAGTTAACAGAATCTAGTCTCCCAGAGCCGAGAGACAGGGCACTTTGTGAGGGGGTCTCAAGAGACCAGTTAACAGGATCTAGTCTCCCAGAGCCGAGAGACAGGGCACTTTGTGAGGGGGTCTCAAGAGACCAGTTAACAGGATCTAGTCTCCCAGAGCCGAGAGACAGGGCACTTTGTGAGGGGGTCTCAAGGAAGGGAAGTTCATTAAATTCACATTGGCTACAGCTAAGGAAAGTGGGCTAACTCTCAGTGGGGAAAAAGCGTGGGATGGGTGGTTCGTGCAGAGAACGCTGGTGGATTGGCTGTTGCTGATGGTCAGGTACTGGTCATGTGCAAAGGGGATGTGGTGGTCCTGGGGACCTTCTTGATGCTCATTGAAATGACTTCACCTAGGAACGTGGAGTTTCTGTCTAGCCATAGCCCGTGGCTATTGACTGATGACGGTCCCCTGGCTCTCTCCCTCATTCTCTGACCTTTATGTCACTTAATTTAGAACATCTCAGAATTTTTGCCTTGTCATGCCCAAGGCCTTCCAAAGGTTCTCAGCTACAGAACTGGAAAGTGCGATGGAAGACGCACCATTAGTTTCTTGGATGGAATGCTGAAAAACTGTAGCGTTTTGCCAGTAGTATTTTTTGGAAGGAAAACACCAGGGAAAGTTTGGGAGACATCGCAGCACCTATTAATAGGATTAATAACATCATTAACTACAAGAGACAGAGTAGATATAGTGGTGAGGGACCATCGTCTAATGTCTTATCAAGAGAAAGAGGAGATGGGATTAATGGAACAACACGGAATTGGGTCAAGCACCAGAAATCATCTAATACTGAAAGTGACAGCACTGAGAGAGGCTATCGTACCACTTTTTTTCCCATTTATTTATTTATTTTTATTAAGGCATTATTGATATACACTCTTATGAATGTTTCACATGAAAAAACAATGTGGTTACTACATTTCCCATATTATCAAGTCCCCACTCATACCCCAATGCAGTCACTGTCCATCAATGTAGTAAGATGACACAGATTCACTATTTGCCTTCTCTGGGCTACACTGTTTTCCCCGTGATCCCCCACACCATGTGTACTAAACATAATACCCTTCAGTCCCCTTCTCCCACCCTCACCACCTGCCCTCCCACACCCCTCCCCTTTGGTAACCACTAGTTCCTTCTTGGAGTCTCTGAGTCTGCTACTATTTTGTTTCTTCAGTTTTGCTTCGTTGTTATACTCCACAAATGAGGGAAATCATTTGGCACTTGTCTTTCTCCGCCTGGCTTATTTCACTGAGCATAATATCCTCCAGCTCCATCCATGTTGTTGCAAATGGTAGGATTTGTTTTCTTCTTATGGCTGAATAGTATTCCATTGTGCATATGTACCACCTTTTCTTTATCCATTCATCTACTGATGGACACTTAGGTTGCTTCCATGTCTTGCCTGTTGTAAAAAGTGCTGCAATAAACATAGGGGTGCATATGTCTTTTTGAATCTGAGAAGTTGTATTCTTTGGGAAAATTCCAAGGAGTGGGATTCCCGGGTCAAATGGTATTTGTATTTTTAGTTTTTTGAGGAACCTCCATATTGCTTTCCACAATGGTTGAACTAGCTTACATTCCCACCAGCAGTGTAGGAGGGTTCCCCTTTCTCCACATCCTCACCAGCATTTGTTGTTCTTAGTCTTTTGGATGCTGGCCATCCTTACTGGTATGAGGTGATATCTCATTGTGGTTTTAATTTGCATTTCCCTGATGATTAGTGATGTGGAGCATCTTTTCATATGTCTGTTGGCCATCTGAATTTCTTCTTTGGAGAACTGTCTCTTCATATCCTCTGCCCATTTTTTAATTGGGTTATTTGCTTTTTGGGTGTAGAGGCATGTAAGTTGTTTATATATTTTGGATGTTAACCCCTTGTCGGATATGTCATTTACAGATATATTCTCCCATACCGTAGGATGCCTTTTTTTTCTGTTGATGGTGTACTTTGCCGTACAGAAACTTTTTAGTTTGATGTAGTCCCATGAGTTCATTTTTGCTTTTATTTCCCTTGCTCGAGGAGACACGTTCAGGAAGAAGTCACTCATGCTTATATTCAGGAGATTTTTGCCTATGTTGTGTTCTAAGAGTTTTATGGTTTCATGACTTACATTCAGGTCCTTAATCCATTTTGAGTTTACTTTTATGTATGGGGTTAAACAACAATCCATTTTCATTCTCTTGCTTGTAACTGTCCAGTTTTGCCAACACCAGCTGTTGAAGAGACTGTCATTTCCCCATTGTATGTCTATGGCTCCTTTATCATATATTAATTGACCATATATGGTTGGGTTTATATCAGAGCTCTCTAGTCTGTTCCACCAGTCTATGGGTCTGTTCTTGTGCCAGTACCAAATTGTCTTGAGTACTGTGGCTTTGTAGTAGAGCTTGAAGTTGGGGAGCATAATCCCCCCAGCTTTATTCTTCCTTCTCAGGATTGCTTTGGCTATTTGGGGTCTTTTTTGGTTCCACATGAATTTTAGAATGATTTTCTCTAGTTTATCGTATCACTTTTTAAAAGTTGGAGGGACAGGAATGCTTTTTACCAAGTTCTAGAGTCCCTCTGGACAGAGAAAAAAACTGGGAGTAGACGAATAGCTCCATCACTGGACACCTTGTCAAAGTGAATGGTGGGCACACCAACTTGTTTAGAGATGAAGAGTCCTGTTGTCTGCAATTTAGGTTGACCGGCATTTAGAACTGAGATGGGTTGATGGATAGATAAATGTGTAGAACGCGATGAAGCACATGCAGTGAAATTGACAATCAGAGACTGCAGGTGGTGTTCACGGGGGGCAACATCTCTATATGTTTGAACATTTTCAAATAACATATTGGAAGCAAGTCTCAACCCCTGGGCCACCCATAGTGATTTTGATTCTGTGAGCTGGTGACAACAAGGTCTAGGAGTTTTTTCCTCTTTGCGGGGGATTTTGATAATGAGCCACATTTGGTTGGGCATCTGTGGAATACACTGGTATTCCACAGATGTGGATGCGTACAGAAATCCCTCGGAGATTCTGCCAAAATGTGAAGTGTGATCCAGCAGGTCTGGGGTGGGGCTGTTGAGTCTGCCTTTCTCACGAGCTCCCAGGGGTTGCTCATGCTGCCCGAGTGTGGGCCACCTTGAGTGGAAAGGAATGAAGGGACTCTCCTTGTTTGTCCCATCTATGTAGTCTAGTGGGTCTCAACTTGGCTTCACCATGGAATCACATCTGGGGAGGTTTAAGATAAATTGATGCATGAGAGTCTTCCCCCAGCGATTCTGGTTTACATGGGCCGGGGTGCAGCATGAACAGTGGGATTTAAAAACTCCTCGGAGGATTCTGACTTGCAGCCACTGATTTAACGTCATGAAGTGAATCCAGGGAATATTACACTTTATGACGTGAATTTTTGCACTGGAAGACACTGCAGACCCTCTTCCCCCGGGCATGCAGAGGCTTTTCTAACAACAGGGAACAGCTCAAAGCCACCCACCCCCATTCTACTTAATTCCCCTCATAATGAGAACATTTCCCAGTCAGAAGTTACTGAGTGTCAGGCCCTTGACAGTCATGAGATCATTTCATTATCACAGTCATCTGGGGAGGCAGACAGGATTATCTTATCTTGAAGATGCGGAAATTGAGCTTGACTGAGTTAAGTGACTGGCCCAAGGTGACACAGCTACTAAGTCTTGGGCAGATACTTGAACTTGGTCGGCCTGACTTCAAAGCCCACATTCTTTAACATGTCACTCTCTTCACAGTCTGTGCCAAGGAGTTGGAAAACGATATCCAGTGGGATCAAATCTGCCTGCTGTCTGTTTTTATAAATAAAGTTTTACTGAACAGCAGGAGACTCATGGAACCCAAGAACGGACTAATAGTTACCAAAGGGAAAGGGACTGGGGAGGATGGGTGGGAAGGGAGGGGCAAGGGGGAAGAAGGGACATTACGATTAGCAGATGTAATGTTGGGGGGGCACGGGGAGGGCTGTACAACCCAGAGAGGACAAGTAGTGACTCTATGGCATCTCACTACGCTGATGGACAGTGACTGTAATGGGGTTGGGGGGGGTACCTGATGAAGGGGGTAGTGTAATCACCATAATATTACTCATTTAATTGTAGATTAATGATATCAAAATAAACTTATTAAAATAAAATAAAAAATAAAGTTTTACTGAAACCCAGCCATGCCCATTCATTTATGTACTGTCTGTGTCTGCTTTCATGCTACAGTGGTGGAGGTCAGCATTTGCAACAGAGACCCAATGGCCCGCAAAGCCAGAAATATTCACTATCTGGTGTTCACAGAAAAAGTGGGTCCCCCCTTTGATGGCTTGGGGAGGCAGCTGGTGCAAAGCCAAGGCACAGTTCTTGGCTGTGCTCTGATCAAAAGGAGTAGCCATGGAGGATGCACTTGAATTCATGGTCACTGTAGCTCTGGTTTCTGCTCTGACCTTTCACTTAAGTCTTGTGGCCCGTATTTCACTCCAAGGGTTCCTCGCTTCCTCTGAACATATTTTATTTTGATGCCAAAATTTCCGATCTGTTTTTTTAAGAGCAGGAGGTCTTGATCCCAAAGCCCGGGCCATCACACAGCACTCTGCGGAGTGGGGTGAGGGAGGGCAGCTGCTGGCCACCTTCCACGCCAGCACCGTGGGAGGCCCATGTGGAAAAGCGGCACCCTTCTGCTCCTGGGAGGTGTCAGCAGCAAGAGGCCTCCATCCCATCTCATCCCATCCCATCCCATTCCATCAGCAGTCCACAGAGAAACCCTATCAAGAGGTCAGGAGGGAAGAGGGAAGGAAATGTCAATCAATCCCTCAGAGTCCCTCCCTCCTGTGGCTTCTAGTAGGTGAGCTGTCCCTGTGTATGGCTGGTCCACCCCCAGGGGCCAAGGGCAGGGCACATGGGGAAATGCATTTGGTAGTGATTCTAGATTTCCTGTTTGGTTTCTGTCCAGGAAGCTTTGGGATATGCTAACTCGTATTATGTGTGTGTACATGCACATTACATTCCTCCTTTTCTCCCAGGTTTTTTTTTTCTCTTTCCTCCTTTTCCTCCTCTAGGGCTTTTTGGAAATGTTTTGTTGTTGTTAATTGACATGAAGCAGAGCAATGGGGCAAGTTCCCAGTGTCCTTGGGGGAAAAATTTGTGGGAAAGGAGAGGTGACAGGGAGAAGCTAGGATACCTTGCCCAGCATTCCTGGGCATTTAGCTTGGGGGCCATATAGATTCTGACCTTCCTGGACATACTTAGTGGTAAAACTGTAAAGAACCTGTTTATGTAAACATATATTTATTGAATGCTTACTGTGTACATGGGATACAAAGGCACATAAAAAGCCCAGGCTTATCCTCTAACAGGTCAAAGATGAGAGAGACAGAGAGACAGAGACTTCAAAGTAGTTTGATAAAAGCATTGACAGAAATAGGCAGGCACCGAGACTGGGGATGTGTGGAGAGGTGGGACGTATCAGGAGTCCTGTAGCTCACCAAATAACCATCAGCAAATAAGAAATAATAAAGCCAGGCCAATCACAGCACTGCCCAGGGTTACAGGGCAGGTGAACCACCTCGGGCAGCCACCTTTTGCTCCCTTGGATACAAATCTCAGCCTCTGGAGGCTGGAAGGCTGGAATAGCCTCAGGGAGGCTGGGGCACCCAGGCAGCAGGAACCTATGTTTCCTTGGGAGCACAGAGGTGATCTGACTTCTTTTCATTAAAGGGGGACTTTGATCCCTCCAACAGGGAGAAAAGAGAGCTCTCGCTTTTCAGCACCTTCCATATCCTCCCCCCACTTGCAGCTTCCGCCCCGCTGTCACCTCACCTTGAAGGACAGGGTGTGTTTCCAGCCAGGCTCTTTCTCTTCCCCGATTTAGACTGGGAGCCAATGAGGCTCATTTAAACTGACTGTGGCTGCCGCCGACAGCTCAGGTTGCACCTGACAGCATCAGGTGGCAGAGAGGGGAGTGGGGGAGTGGGGGGAGGAGACACGCAGGGTCCTCAGAGCCACCGGCTTTGCTCAGCTTGTTTTGCTGGGGGTTGGCTGTGGTGGAGCTGGGATTGTTCAGTGCCCAGGCCTGCAACGTGTCTGTCCTGGAGGATTCCACTGCTTCTGAGAACTTGCAAGGCCACCTGTGCGATCCAGCCCTGCCTCTGGGTTTTCAACGTGGGGAGGCAGGAGGGAGGGGCTGGTGACCCCTTTGTCACCCCCTCCCCGCACCCCTCCTCTGCCACACTGCTTTCGCTTCTCCCATCCCTCGCTTACCTTCTCACCATTGTTCTAAATGCTAAATGCTAAAAGATCTTGGGCAAGATGGCATGAGGGTGTTTTTGATTTGTGTGTGAATTCTCCATCTGAAGTTTTTTTTGAGTTGGTAAAACCCGGGCAAGTCTGTGAACTCTCTGAACTGAGGGGAGGGCAGGAAAATAAACAGAGCGCTCCTGTGATGAGCCCACTCAGAAGGCTCCCGCGGCTGGAGCGCACCAGGAAGCCTTTGAACCCCCCCCCCCCCTCCTGACAGCACTTCCTCTGACAAAGGGCTTGCAGGGGCTCCTGCGGCCGCCCAGCGGAACCAAGGTACAGGTGTGCCTGGCTTCCTGCTAGAAAGGGCGAGGCAACGCTGGGTGCAGAACAATTTTCTACAAGTTCTGGGGGTTTCCCTCAGAAATGAAAGGACCTCAGAAGTAAATTATTTCTCTTTATATTCTAATCTTTCCACTTAGTTTCCTGAATTTTTCCTGTACACAGAGTTCCAATCTTGTAGAAACGAATGCTGCATTACCGTTTTGCCAGGTGAAGATTCTTTTTGAAATGGGAATAATTCCCTCCCGATTTATCTCTTTGGAAAATTCATATACGTATGAACACATTTGTGTGTGTATGTATAAATATACTTTCTGTGTACCCATATATAATGCATAGTCTTACAAAAGAGTGAAGCCCCCTACATACGGTAATGGCTGACCCTCCCAGAACAAACCCTCTGTGCCTGGAAGGGTGACCAGCTTGTCTCCGTTTGCCAGGGACTGTCCCAATTTTACAACTGAGAGCCTTACATCCCGGAACCCCCTCAGACCTGGGGCAAATTGGGAAGGCTGGTCACCCTAGAGCCAGGCATTTAAGTCCATCGTCTCTAATCTTCAAATGGCTCTGTAGATGGTGGGTCTACAGAGAAGGAGGTGAGCTGGAGATGCTGAGCGAGGTGCCCAGATTCACAAAGTCAGTGGCTGGGGCAATACGGTTTGCCCTTAGGCCTAACTCCAAGGCCAAGTGTTTTATTATAGGGACACCTCAGATCTTGCAAATACAAACAGGGAAAGCTCTGTTGAAGACTGAGAATGATTGGCCGTGGTTCTTGGGGGTGGAAATAATCAGCTTTCAGAAGGAAGGGAGAGGCGAGGGGGTGGAGAATGTTCTGAGATGGCATCTCCTGGCTGGTGGTGGCAGCCCAAAGCTCTCCAGCTCAGGGTTCTAAAGAGGATCAAGGACTTGCCTGGGGCTGGATTAACCTTCCAGTTGGAAGGCCAACCTCCGAACTCCTGAAACTCCTGTGTCTGGTCTAGTGTTTTCAGCCCTCTCCCTGCAGTCTGTGAGCCCGTGAAGGTGGTGCCCCAGGAAATGAGATTGGAGAAGGGGGAATTTTCTGATAACTCTCCTACAAGGAGGCAGGATTCCTTTCCCTGTCTGCCCCCAGCCCATCCTCTTCTGCTCCCCAGAGCTTTCCAAACAGGTTCTCCTTGCCCATGGGCCACGTTTGCTCCGGGACTGGCCAGAAGGAGACAAGCAGAGAGACAGAGGGCTAATTACTGTTTTCTCTTTCACAGGCCCCGCAGCTATGCCAAACTAGGGCTTCTGTTCTATAGGGACCCTAATCCTCTGCTGGTACCTGGAGGTGTCCCAGGCACAGATTTCCATTTCACTCATTATCATGGGCCCACTTCCAGAACTTTTCCACTCCTGTTCCTCTGACTCCTCCTCCCCTACGCACACCTGGGCTTCCTGTTTCAGGTTCTGCGGCGCCTCCTAGAGAAAGGGATGGTTTGTTTCCAGTGGGTCTCATGGCCGGAGTCTGGCTGATAGGAAATCGGCCAGGCCATTCCATCCCCCAAGGCTGTAAGAGCCAGGGGTCCTCTTGGGAGTTAACAGAAAGGGATGGCAGAGGCTTGGGGTGTGGACGTCCTGGAGGACAGTGGTCCCAGGATAAGTTACAGAACCTGGGGAAGCCCGCAGGAATTAGCCTTGGGAGCATTTCCGAGGCTGCTGGATCCTGTTCTGAGGGAAAGAGCATAGATCTTGCATGGCCCGCTGGGTAAGGTTCCCCGGCACCCCCTGTCCCAGCCCCATCTGCCCCCATCCCGTTCCCATTGAAATGATCACAGGGTAGGCCCAGCCTGGCTATGTTGCCATGACAACTGCCCTAATTTCTTTGAATCCCAGTGTTCTTCCCTAAAGAGACCTCCCCCAGCCCCCACTCGCCCCTGCAACGTGTTTTAATTGTAATAAGTCCTAGGTTTTCAGGCGGTAATGACCGTGTGTGGGGAGCCAGCTCCATCCCCAGACTTGCCTGCCCCGAGGTGCCAGGCAGCCCTCTGGCTCCCAGCAGGAGTCCTGAGGAGCCCAGGGCGGGCTCTGGCAGGGTCTGCCAAGGGGGTCTGCGGGGCCTCGGCACTAGTGAGTTCTCAAGCCAGGGAGCTTCTGCCCCGCGGGGTATGTGTCCTGAGGACATTTTATGGCATGCCACCCCTTACCTCCATCTGCTTTCACCTCTGTGCACACCTTGAAGGGAATCCACGGACCATTACTCTGCTCCAGACCCCAGCCAGCCACACTGCTTCAGGGATGTGACTCTGAATGTGCACTGAAATCATCTGGGGTCTTGTTAAGATGGCAGTTTCCAAGTCTTGGTGAGGCCCAAGACCCGGCATGTTTCTAGTCACAGACCATACTTTCCGTAGCAAGAGCCTAGGGCTTCCCTGTCCCACAGAACTTTCTGCAGAGATGGGAATACCCCATATTTATGCTGTACGTTCACTAGCCACTGTCCACATGAGGCTATCGAGCAGTTGAAATGCGGCTAGTGCAACTGAAGAAGGGAAGTTTGATTTTTACGTAACGTGCATTCCCTTTGATTTAAATAGCTACACCACAGGCTGGTGGCTACCATATTGGAAAGCGTAGGTCTACACTTTGCTTGAACTCTCTCTGCAAAGAGGAACCACTCCGACGCAGCCCCCTGGTCGCTGTGTGGCCAAATCTGCCACCTGGGGCCCCTTCCCTGCGTTAGTTAGCCTGGGGCCCGCAAGACCTTTCTCCTTTGTCTTCTGCACTCAGTGCTCCGTCTGGTTTCTGCCTGCTCGAAACAGATGGCTGAAAAGCGAACTCAGCTCTGATGGCCTGGTGTGGAAATGAGAGCCTGAGGTCTGAGCAAACGTGTAAAGGTCTGCACATTCCCAGCTTTTCTGAGAAGCCAGTGGAAGCAGCGCCGAGGTGCCCAGGGCCGTGGGCAGACCCTGTCCTATCACAGCTGCTCTTTCACTCCTACTAGCATCATGACTGGGTTGGTTCAGTAATGCTACAGAAGCACTTGGTCTGATTCTGCTCCTACAGAAGCCCTCCCGGGCCGTGCCTTCCCATTCGCACACTGAAATATTAGACGTGCAGTTGGGAGTCCAAGAGCAAAATATTTCTGAAATTGTGTGTGTGTGTGTCTGTGTGTGTGTGTGTTTCTTCTAATTTAACGTGCCAGACAAGCCTCCCTGTAATTAAAACCAGAAACAAGGACCAGACTTAGACAGAGATTTGAAGGCTGTAAAATTCTAGGACAGGTTTATGTAAAGCAATTAAAATGGGAGTTAAAAATTGTTAAAAAATTAAACACTAATTACTTTTTTTTCTCCTCTCATTTCTGCTGAGCTGTTTTGGCCACGGAGCTACAAGAACGATATAAAAAAGGAGAAAGTTTTGCCTCGTTGCTGTAAATCACGTTCAACAAATGCTTCTCTGCATTTTGCAGCCGAACCCATCTGCTGTCAATTAGCCTAAATCATGCCTTTTCAATTAAACTGGCTTAGGGAAGTCTGGTAGCGAAAATGGATGTGTGTGTGTGTGTGTGTGTGTGTGTGTGTGTGTGTGTGTGTGTGTGTGTGTGTGTGTGTGTGTGTGTGTGTGTGTGTGTGTGTGTGTGTGTGTGTGCATGCGTGTGTGTGTGTGTGTGTGTGTGTGTGTGGCGGGGCCTGTGTGGCAGTTGTGGAGGGCTGGAGAAAGGTGAAGTCTGATTTCAGGCTGTGAGGTGGAAATATCTTTTAAAAGGTGTGATCCTATTTTAGTGTTTTCCATATAAAATGGGGTATTATTTGCTGTGCTGTGGGGAGCAGTGAAGAGTAGAAACAAAGCGGAGTTGAGTAGGTAAGCCTTGAGAATTGGGAGTCAATTCATTCTGGCGTGCCCCAGTTCCAGGGTGGGGGGCCTCTGAGACCACTGTGCCGTGGTCTCCACCATCCAAGCAGGAGCAGGAAAACCGGCTATGAGGCAAGGCCCTTGGGGTACAGAGATAGAGGCTTCCTTAGGAGTGACAGTGGGTTAAATACTAGAAGCCGGTGACCTGCAGAGACACATTCTGGCAGAGGCCATGGGGAAGGAGGGAGGAGAAGGTACTGTTGTGTTTCAAAATAGAACGGACTTTCAACAACCTGAGATGGTCTGAGCCAGGCCCTGGGCGAGGTGAAAGGACAGTCCAATCTCTAGGGACCTCATGGTTATCTGTGTCTGATGCTATATTCCTTTTCAAGGCCGCAGGCCATGTGGCTCTGTCTCTTGTGTCCTTGGGGGGGAAGGTCACATGGGGCTGTGGCTCTCCCAGAGGCCAAGGCCGTTGATGGGCACCTGGATGGGAGTGTTTATGGGTCTTTGCACGTGGGACCCCTCTGTGTGCTCGTGTGCCCAGCCCTGGCTTCCCAGACTGTGATGGCCCCAAACCTTCCCAGGTCTGGGCTGGTCCCCAGGTGGGTCAGGTCGGGCTGCATCTAAGAGGCTCAGGGGCTTTAGGGTGCTTATGTTTAATTTCATGTGGCCGCCTCTCCCTTGAAGAAGACAGCCATGTTTGCTTTGACTCAACTTGGAGCAAGGAATTTGCCTTCTCTCCTCCTGCTCATTAGTAGTGGGTGGGGCCAGAGGTGAAGCATGTGGTCTAGTGATGAGTGTTTATTTTCAGCCACCCAGCCCCCATCCCCCGCTGTCTCAGCTCCCTCTGCGGGACTGCCCTGAACAACCAGCAGCCTGCCAGAAAACCTGCTCCTGGGTTGGGGTCCAGAGGAGGGGATTTGGTGCAGGAAAGTCTTGTGACAGGAGCTAGGTCTTTGAGATTCTAGTTGACAATGATAATAATAGCTAACATTTAGTGAAGACCTTATAACGTGCAAGCCCTGGCCTGAGCATTTACATAGAATCCCTCATTTCATGCTCACACTGAAGCTCTGAGAGTGGACCATCCATAGTTCTGTTTCGCATATGAGTAAACTATGGTGCAGAGAGGTTAAGACATTTGCTCCAAGTCACCCAGCTTGTAAGTGCAGAGCCAGGGTTTGAACTTGGTCTGCATGCTGCAGGCATCCTCTGAGAATTTCCATGTTGTGTGCTGGCTGCACTCCTGGGCTGGGGTTTAGAGGAGGGTGTTGGTGACTGGAGGCCACCACCAGGTCTGTTTACTGATGGTCTTGGGTGTGACAGATGGAGTTCTGACTGTGGAGTTGGGCATACCTGCATTTGCATCCCAGCTGTACCACCTACCACTTATATAACCACTGGCAAATCACTTATTGTCTTGGTCCTTCTGTGAAATGGGGTAAAGCCCAACCTCCCTGGAAGGGTGAGGTTTCACATGAGTGTGCCGGGCATGGAGAAGACACTCCATAAATGTTGGGCTCTTTGCCTTCCTTCCTGGTGGCCTGATTCCATGAAGCTTGACCTGGTTTCTTTCTGGCTCTTGGCCTGTGATTTCTTGCAGGATACAGTTACAGGTCTCTTTCCCAGTGATTCACTCTAAACAAGACCCGGGTGGGACTCTGTCCACAGAGCAGGCCAGTACCCCTACAGGCTGACTCCGACCACGCGGAGCCTTCCTCTCCCTGAGAAAGGCCACCTCTGGACTCCGAGGGGCCCTGCCCTTTGTGACGACTGGAAGGAAAGGGTGAGGCCAGCTCCACTCCTGTTCTCTGTCCACAGCCCCTCATTCTGCCTGGCGTCCCACCAGTCAGGCAGAGGAGGGCAGGGCCCCCTGGCCTTGCTCCAGAGCAGCCCAGCAGGCCCAGCCATGTGGGCTGCCCTGCTCTGAGCCCCTTTAATCCCATGGCTGAGTGCAGCGATCCATGACGAGGGCTTCCAGGAGCCTCCCTGAGCCAGGCACCACTGTTCCCAGCCACCTCCGAGGGCGGCGGAGAGCTTGCCGCCTGGCTCTGCAGAGCTGGCAGGATGTGGGAGATGGAAGCAGAGGCCAGAGGCTTCAGCTGGATGGAGAAGGTGCCCAGTCTCCCGGGAGGGAGGTCCTCTCTGGGTCCAGGACAGGAGGGTCTGAGCTGACTGTGGGGGGAGTGCCCATGGACTTGGGGTGGAGGAGGCTGGGCATCCTGCCCCCCCGGGGTGCTGCTTGCTTCCTGACTGGGGCTCCCCCTCCCCCTGCTCCCCCAGACGTGGCATGTGGCATTCCCCAGGCTGAGCGGAAGTGCTGGCCTTGTTGCGCCTTGCCCCAGCTCTGGGTCCCTCGCTTCCTATCCTTCCCTTCTCCCCTGACCTTAAGACAATTTCAAAAGCTTTTCCATGCAACAGAGATGGGGTGGGGGTGGAAGAGGTGCTTTTAGATCATGCAGGCAGAGAGCAGGGGCGCTGGTGCTGGATGAACCAGGTTCTGACCTTCGCTATCACGTGGGCTTGTTGTCCTCAGGCAGGTTACGTAGCTTCTCTGAGCCTTGGTTCCTTTATCTGTGAACTGGGGACAAGTCACACTTTTCAGTGTGGTTCAGATGATCTGACCAGTGTATGTAAAGCCCCGCCCAGCATTGGGCATTTCAACAAGCAAGGAGTGACTTGTTCAGTGTCCTTCCTGCTCCCCCCAGGTAACTCTGTGCTTGGCACACTCCTACCCCCATGTGGCTGTCCCAGACCCTCCTCTGTCAGACCCCATTCCGGGACCTCGCTGGAGCCCAGTGACCAGGCTGTGACTGCCCTTCCCTCGAGAGGAGCCACGCTGAGCCGACATGCTCCCTGGCCTGCTCTTCATTGCAGGATGGGGTCGAAATCAAATATGGAACTACTGGTCCCACGTTCCTGGTGGCTGCTGGGAGGTGGTCCTCTTCCCCATGTGCAGATGCAGTCTCTGGGCACAGCTGAGCTTTAACGTGACTGTGGAGAGAAGCTCAATGTCTGGAATACCACCGCTGGCCTTGAGGTTTGTGCCCTGTCTCATCTCTGGGAAGGTCGCCAAGTCAGACGTGTGTCTCACCCTCCAGGGGCCTGGAAAGCCAAGCTTTGGTGGCTGATCTGCTGGTCCCCATACCGCCACCCCCTGAAGGCCACCAGTCCTTAAAAGTCCACTTCTGGGGCCCATCCTTCTGGCCACCACACTGCCTGCGTGAGGAAGGCTCTCGTGGGCACTCCCTGCTGCCTCTGCTTCCTGACACCAACCTGGGAGAAAGAACAGACCAGCTACTGACTTGGGGAGGGGGGGGGGTCCCTGGAGACCCTGGTAATATCCCTGGGGGAGAGCGGCTACTTGGATGAACTTGGATAAGAGTTTCTGCCCAAACTGGGCTGGTCCAAACTGACCTGATTGGAGACAGAATCTGATCCTGGTTTTATCTCAGCATCATTTCCTCCCGGGAGCCTTCCCTAGGTTTGTGTGTTTTTCTGGGCTTACAGTTTGCCCTGTGCTTCCCCCATCACATGAGTCTGTGTGACTAGTGACTGTTTCCTGGACCATTTAGCCCACGAGGCCATGAGCTCCTTGAAGGCACAGACTGTTGTGGGTACTGGCACCGTCCTTGGCTCACGGGGCGGGGGGTGCTCCACAAATGCCTGTTGAATGGACCATGGGAGGGATGAGGGTAGAAATCAGCACAGTGGACAGGACAAAGGTTTTACAGATGAACCAGGTATGCAGGATGTCCTCAAGAAGCTCACCTCCTCGCAGGCAGAGGCCTGTGTGGGGCTGCATGGGGCTCAGGCGTCTGGGACTTACTGTGATGGGAAGCACAAGGTGGGCAGAGGCTGCAGCAGCTGGCTGCCCCCACGTGAGGAGCTGACATCAGGTGAGAAGCCATGTGGCAGGATGCATGTTCAGCTTCTAAAGTGTGGAGAGAACGGGGCTCCATCTGGCCGGAAAGCTTCTCTGTTGGCAAATTCGGGAGAATGGGAGCACCGTGGGTGGGGGCCATGCCTTGGCGCACAGCCTGCCCTGACCCAGGCTCCTGGTCTACTTTAAAGGGCAGAAGTGAACAGCCAAGTTCAAGTCACCAGGTCTTAGCAGCACAAACACTGTTTTGGAATGGAGAGCTTGGGTAACTGGAGGCCCTCTGCCAGCAAGCCTGGGTCTCTGGGGATTTCTGGTATCTTGAGTGGAGGATTTGAGCTGTGACGCGCATGGGAGGTTCGGACCCCGGTGTGGGAGAGCACAGGCAGTTGGCGACAAAGGACTACCCCTGGGCCTTGAGGCCTGAGGCCAGGGAAGGCTTTGCTCCTGTATCACTGGGTGGCTTTGGGGAGATAGTCCCCTAACTTTTCTGAGCCTCACTATTTATTGCAATTGAAGTATCCCGTCTCACGTAGCTTCCAGAGTTGACACAGCGGTTAAGTCTGATGGCACAAATTTGCAAGTACCTTCCCTCAAAAACACTCTAGAAATGTCAGGTGATGTTGGTATTTATCTCAAGTGGTGTTAGCAGGGGTCAGGAGAGCTCTGCCTTGACCCCCATCCATCACCTTTCGCTGGGTTCTCAGGAACTTTCTCTAAATCAAGGAGTTGGTTTTGCCTGTTTGTTTTGGCTCCTGCCAGAGACAAAACCTCATGAGAGGCAGAGAGGCTCCTGACCGCCAGGCCAGCACCCAGGATGCCTGGCCTGGACACCGCCTCCAGGAAGTTGGACTCTTGTGACTGGTGACACTGCGTGTGATTTCTCTGCAGAAAGCAGGTGGACGTGGTTTGGCAAGCTTGCTGAGCCATCCACCCTTCCAGCTACTTCTGGGAAAAACCTGGCCCCTGCCCCTAGGGGTAACATGGTCCCTTAGAGCTGGGCCGAGTCATTGTTGAACCTGTGACAGAGCCCGTTTCCTAGGTGGTCCCGCCTAATCATGAAATATCACGGAAGCCAACTGCACTATCTCCCCCAGAGCCCTCTGACTTAACCCAAACCCTTACTGTAGATCATTTACAAAGAAATACTGTTTTATACATTCAGCTTGAGTGTACCCCAGAAGCCAAGATATGGAAGAAGTTGATGAGTAAATTAGTGTAAAAATTACCAAGAAACAACAGGCTTATGTTTAATTTCAGGAACCGAGAAATAGGGGCATGAGAAAACGTAGTGTAGCAGAAGGGTTTAAGGTGAGACTCTAAAGCCCGTGGATGTTTTTAGATCTTAGCAGTTCTGAAGCTTTCTCATTTTTGGATGCCTCATGATCCACCTTATCAAAAGTGTTAAAATGCAGCCACACCCCACATTAAATACAACTTTATGGGGGAAGAAGAATGAGGAGATCTTGATAATATTTTATAATTTTGAGATTTGAGAAAAAAGATCTATTCTCATGACTTAAACTTTATTATATTCATTAATCACTATTTGAGAATTGAGGAAAATTACTGTTGGCCCGTTGACAACGTTATTTTGAAGATATTTAACTAAACCTTTGGTAAAAATAAGTTTTTAGTTATTTCTATTCTGGAGCCAATACTTTTCTTTGTTTCTTTTTTTTTTTAAGGGTTCAGATGTCGTCATGGGCCCATGAAAAGCCTGTAGGCTTTAGCCATGGTGCTTATATTGCATTAAGAAAGAGAAGTCTTGCTAGAGTCAGAAGTCTGAGTTTGATTCTTAGCTTTGTAGAAACTAAATGCCATTCACTCTGTGACCGAAGCCTCACTATTTCCATCTGTAAATGGGGCTCATTTGCTCTGTTTCATATAATTGTTGTGATAATTAACTGAGATAATAAAATGAGAGCACGGAGCTCAGTACCTGATTCCTACATAGAAAGCTATCTGGTTAAATCTATTAGCGTTAAAAACCATATAAACAAAAGACCCATGATAATGGAGTTTGCAAAAAAAAAATTAATTTGGGTGATTTTCTCTTATTCTCTAGTAAGATTCTGAAAGCTCAGATTTTTAAAAAACCCACTGTAGTTTTTCATTCTCTAAGAATTCAGAATAATTTAACCATGTTTTAGGTTTACCTTTACATTTTCTATGTTAGAAAGTTCAGCCCAGGGAATTAATGATAAAAACAGTATTTGATGGACAAGGGGAGATTTTTGGTCTACTCGAGGGAACAAATTTTTCAAGTCCTTATAAACATCTACTTGGAAACAATCAGTGTGAAAAATGGGATTCTTATCAGATCCCACACAACCTCTTCATGGCTGGGCCCTCTTAGAGGAGGAACTCTGTAGTTGGAAATATATGAGCAGCTTTCTGTACCTGAGGGTTTTCACTAATTTCTTCCTCCCTGAGTTTGACCTTGGGGGCTGTGTGCAGGTGGATCTTGCTGGGTGATGTCATGCAAGTCTCCAGGAGGCCTTCTTGCAAGCACGTGATGAACACACGCAGTGACATGAGTCAGGCCTGAGTGACTCCAGGTAGTTTCCCCAACATGATATTTGGCAGCCATAGTTCCTGTCCTTCTCATCAGAAGGGCAAAGAAATGGATTGATCGATGGAAAGCAGAGCGCTGGAAGATACGTGAGCATTTCAGAGGAGGTCCTAGTAGCCATGTGGCACAACTTTCATTGGGATGGTTTCTGCTTCAAGCCCTCAGTTGTCTCTTGGCACATTGGGTGCACGTGATATTCTAGATGGCGTAGGAAGCATTGGGATGCTGGACACTTAAATTTTCACTTGGATTCTGTTGGTAAGAAGCTATGTGGCTTCACTATGACTATAGATTAGTTAGGGTTTATAGCATATTGAATTAAACAAGAATGGCATATTAGGGGAAAGTAGATACTTTCAAAGAGCAAGCACTAAATGAATGAGGTTTCATTTGACTTTATTGTCTAGTAAAAAGAGTCAATGTGAGCTGGATAATAAATAGTCTTGCTTGGCAGATTCCCAGATGGTTAAACAACCATACCCAAAGTATCCGTCAAAGTCTCATTTTCAAATCGTAGTTGCGCTTATAGGCCTCCATCCTCACCTAAATTTTTACAAGTGACCTGACTAAAGATCAAGAAAGTCTAAAGATGACCCTAGGCTAGGAGCAAAACCAGTATGATGGATGCATGCATTGGGATCCCTGATAATCTTCCTAGACGCAAATGCTCAGCCAAACCAGCAAGATGGAAAATGTTCAAATATTGATGTTCAGTTTCATGTGGTTTCGAATTCAGAAGCACAAGAACTAGATTAGAGAGCCCTCCTTTGGCAGCAGTTCACATGAAAGAGATCTGGAGGTTTTAGTTGACCACAAGCCTAATATGATCCAACAGTGTGACTGTTGCTAAAAATGTTAAAATCCTTATAGGCTGCCTCCGCGGACATGTGGCATCCAGATCTGGGGAGGTGATGCTAGAGTCTCCTGGCCTGAGCAGGCTATGTCGTCAACAGGAGTGCGTTTAATCCTGAGCATCACATTAAAGAGAAATAGGGTGACCCCTGGGGGTGTGCAATGGAGATAGAGTTGAAGACATGGAAGTGGAGTAACTGGTGTGGCAGAGACCCACTAGTTGCTCTCCATCCCATATTGTCTTCCCAGGCACACTGGAAGTTGGCATTCAGCAGCTTCCTCTATAGGCAGCTTGGGCTACCTCTGCCTAGCGTCGGGATGATGGAATATGCCTGGAGCAGGTGCACTCCATTCCCATGGCCCTGTAAGAGGTCCTCGTGATGGTATTTATGGGCTAGCTTCTTGTCACTGCTCCTAAGAGCATGACAGAACTCCAAGACCCCAGGAGCTGGGAGCCCCGTATCCTTGGCAATCCCCTTGGAAGGCTCCTTACCCAACACCCATTTGTACTATGACAAGAATGAAAAATAAACCTTTCTTGCATTAAACCACTGAGATATGGGAGCGTTGTGTTACAGCAGCTAGCATTAATTAGCCTGATTACTCTCACATAGCTGTGGAAAAGAAAACCCAAGGGAGATATGATAGTTATGTACTAGTAATGTGTGCGGCAGACTGATCCATGCTTGTTCTCATAACTACAGGACACTTAAAAGAATGAAAAGGTGATTTCATCCTCCTGGAAATATTCTGGGGAAATGGCTCCTATATGAGCAGTTATAATGCTCCCTTGCCCTGAATGGCCTCTCCTGTATTAGTTTTTTTTTAATGGTCTAATCATACTTTCCTCACTTGCTAGTTACAAGGCCACCAGCTAGTTACTTGACTACTTATTCCGTGCCTCAGTTTCTTAATCCATAAAATGGGCACAAAATGAATGCCACCTCCATGGAGTTGTTGTGAGGAGTAAATGTGCTAATTACAGCGTACAGTAGCTCCGATCTGTGTGAGCTTCCCCTCCCCTCCCCGCCCCCCTTTTAATGGATTGGCCTCAAGAAGCTCTCCAGTCAGGTCTTTGGAAGGTTACGTGGATAAAGTTCTCCACATATGAGAAAGAGATAGGTTTTGGCTTATTCCATGGATGATGGAGTCAAGGTCTGGCTGCCCTGCAGTGCCCTGGGTCAGGAAGGATGGCAACTGCAGGGATTCCTGAAGTGTGGGAAGTGGGGGAAAGGGGCTGGATGTTCAAGTGCAGTGGTGGAACCCCTGCTCTGTGGGGAAGACCCAGCATCTGATAGCCGGGGAGGGATTAACCCTGAACCCGAGTGTTATGAACCTGAAGGTGGATGCCTTAGATGGAGGCCACCATTGGGAACACAAGGACTAGGCCTTTCCCTTGCTCCAGAGGCCACATGAGCCCCAGCGTTTGGAAAGAATATGGGAAGGGCATTAACTGGAAGAGGGTGGGGATAACCCATCCCTGGGGCAGATCAGTCAGCAGAAAAAGGGCCCCAGTGTGTTGCTGAGGGCAAGAGCCTCATGTCCCCCAGGTGACCTTGCTTCAAAATTGCTGTGTGGCTTTGGAAAAGCCACTTAACCTCTGTGAAATGGGGCTAACAATGCCTGCTCTGTCATCTCCAAGAGGAGCAAGATGAGATGATATTGTTGGACTGTGGACATGGGAGACTTCTACAAACCCACCTGCAGTCACCCAGCGCTGGCCCAGCACAGATCCTCTAGCTCTGCTTTAGCTGAGAAGGGATGTCCTGACCTCTGGAGTGGGGGCTCCAGCTATTGCATGAGGCAAGGAGCACCTGGGAACCAGAGGTGGCGAACAGGAGGCCGAGGATACAGGAGAAATGGTTCTTGCCAAAGTGGAGATAGACATGCATGCCCCCAGACTGTACTCTTCTCAAGGGTTATTTTCTGGGCAAGAGTCCTGGCAGGGGCTGCAGGGCACAGGGCCAGGTCCCAGCCCTATTCCCACAACATCGTGCTGCACTGTAGGTCTTAGCCTTTCCCAGTCCTCACCTGAGAGCGGGGGCCCGCACGCACCCCTGACCAGCAGCGTGGGCGGCGGGGCAGGCGCCTGAGCGTCTCACGTAATAACTCAGGGCTGCCTACGGCCCAGGGAGGTGTTTCACATGCTGCAAAGGCAGATAATGAAGCATTCTTCCAAAGTGAGAGAATGCGCCTTTTCTTTGCTTTTTCCCCTTTTCCCAATAAAATAATTAAACCGGGATTTCTGGAGGCCTGACACCTCGCGCCCTCAGTTTCTGCAGGGAGGGGGAGGGGAGTGCTGGGAGGGGTGAAGCTGGGCTGGGAAGGGGCTGGGTTGGTGACAGAGGGAGAGCAGGCCTACTATGAGGGGTGTTGGCGTCTCCGAGAGCACAGGGGAGGGGCTGCTGATTTCTCACCGCCCCAGATGACATATGACTTAGCATGTCCCCAGGTCCCCAGGGCTGCAGCCGGCTGTGTACTTTCAACATGTGCTTGGCATTATCGGTGTTTTTATAATAATAACTGTGGTCTTGAAAGGGACTAAAATTAATTAAAATGCAGAGCTCTGCCACATTTTACATTATTATCATAGGAATGCTCGCCTGGAAAGGCCTCCCTGCGGGGGGGTCATCTTGTCCTACCCCACCCACCCCGCCCTGCCTCTGGTAGGGTCTGTACCCCATTGGGCCCTACCCAGTGGTCTCAGAAGGTTGCTGTGAGGGACAGCCTGCAATCTTACGGGTTAAAGGCTTTGTTTTAAGGAAATCTTTCTTGGTATTTTCACTACAATAAGTAGGACAGGTTCAGATGCTGTGGAAACATCCCACCTCCCACCTCCCACTGAGGAAACACCCCACCTCCCACCCCCGCCGCCCCACCTCCCAGTCGTGATCATCAAACTCCACTGCGCGCTTCCGTCTGAAGGCATCTGCCCGAAAGCATCCCGTGGTTCAGAGGCGCACAGTTCAGCTCTTGATTTAGGGCAGGGTTGCTTAACGCTTGGCACCATCGACAGTAGGGGCCAAATCGTTCTCTGTGGTGCTGGGTCTGTCCTGTGCATTACAGGATGGGCGGCACCTCTGGACACTCCGTGCTAGTGGCAGACCCCTCTCCCCATGTGACAAGCAAAAATGTGTCCAGACATTGTCAAATGACCCCTGAAAGGAAGGCAGAATTGCTTCTGGCTTTGTAACCACTAACTTTGGAATCCCTACATGGGTGAAGGGGCAAGGTGAGTTCTTCCTGCAGACCAGCATCGAGAATTCCATAATGGGCTTCGCCTTAGGTTCCTTCTGAGATTGCTGAGAGAAGGAAGCGGCTGAGGAAGAAACCCTGAAGATCTGGGGTGGGGCGCAGGACCTTGCGTTTCTAATGTGTTCCCCGGGATGGCTGAAGCTGCGGGTCTGGGAGGCACCCGGGGAGAACCCCTCTGAGACAGGCTTCCTTAGCCTCCACACCAGAGACATTGGGGCTGGATCATTCCGTCGTGGGCACTGCTGGAGGATGCTCAGAAGCATCCCTGGCCTCTGCCCACTAGATGCCAGCAGCACTCCCCCCAGATTGTGCACACCAAAAATCATCCAGATATTCCCTGAGGGACAAAATCGCCTCTGGTGGAGAACCGCAGACTTTGGGAAAGGCTTTCTGGACTTGCTGCTGAGCCCCAGCTGTCCATGTGGGGAGAAGGGGCTGCTCCGTGCTTCAGGAAATCCTATCCCCCACCCAACCCGGCTCTGGGGAAGCAGCTCTCGTCCAGGGAGCAGTGACATGCCAGTGTGTCACCACCACTCAAGAAGAGGGGAGTAAGTGACTTGCAGTGAATAACATCCTGAGGTTTGTGAGTGATTCACTTTGGAAAACAAATTAGAGCAGGTACTAACATAGTAACATCGCTTGCACTCTCTCACATTCCAGTGTGGTTTTCCGAAGGGCTGGAACTGGCCACTACCCCAGCCTTTCTCATGGAGGGCACAGCACATCTTGGGCAGGTGGCATTTGCTAATATGCCCTCAGCAATGCTGCGATGACGATTTATTGCCGTATTTTATTGTTTCACACATTTGGGTTTCTCCCTCTCAGAGGAGAACCTGGACTCCTGGGTGTGGTGCACAAGGTGCTCCAAGGTCCTGCTGGCTGCTGGCTCATCTCCTGTAACTCTCCCATCACTCGCTGCCATGCTCCAGCCCAACTGCCCCTTCCTCCAACATGCCTCCCCCTCCGCACGCTGCCTGGAGCCCTTCCCCTGATCCTCTGAGCATGGCAGACTGGTCCTCCTCCTTCCTGTCTCAGCCCGGGGTCACCTTCTCAGAGGAGTCAAGTAACCTGACATATAGCTAAGGTCCCCTCCTGCCGATCAGCCTCTGTCATACGGTCCTGTTCTTCGGTAGCACACGCCATTACCTGCCGTCGCCCTGGTCTGTGTGCCCCCAGGTACGGGGCTGAGCTCCCCAGGAAGCAGACACTGAGAGGGAGTGAGGGGTTTACTGGGAGTAACACCCATAACAGAAAAGGGGAGGAAGCGGATGTGGGCAGGAGGGGCCATCAGAATGTGAAACCTGCAGAGTCCGCCAGCCCATGAGGAGCCACGGAGCAGAGATTGCCCGTTGGAGAAATGCCCTGGGGGTGGAAATGGCTGGGCCCTTGGCTGCCACCCTGATCCACCACCGGCTATGTGCTGCCCTGAGAAGACCACGACGTCAGCTTGAGAGCTGCAGAGGACCTTGGAGCCACGAGTGGCTGGAGGCCGTCAGCCAGTCCCGCTCCTCTCAGGCAGGCAGTGAGTCCTCCCTTGAAGGGGCATCTGCATGGCACAGCCCCGTGTCTGCCCTGCCTGGCTAGAAAGGACATTCTCCAAGAACAGCATCTCATAGGGCTTTCTGGGGCTGATCCCCATTCCCTGGTACATGAGAGGTGCCTAAGCAATGTTGTGCAAAGGCAAACCCGTGTTTTGGGGAGGAGGAGGCAGAGAATTAGTGCTCCAAGGTATCTCAAACTATTTTTCTCTCTGTGATGCTTTCAGGGTTTTAAAAGCTAAAAGATTCATGATGTTGGGACATTCAGTTGTTTGCCTCTTATAGGGACTGGAAGCTGTTGGCTGGGTTACATCTGCTGAGCCTGCCATGTAAGACAGGGGTGAGGTGGGGTGGGAAGAGGGAACAACAGCCCAGGGGATCCCAGAGGAAAAGGAAAATAGAACTGTCAGGTGGGCCAAAAGCACATACCGGGAGCCATGGAGGCCCGTCAAACCAGAATGGTTATCTGGTCTGGCAGAGCTCAGTACCTGGGGTGGTCAGACAAACCTCAGATATGGTGCTCCCAGGGGCTGGGGGAGGGGGAGGGCGGGCCTTCCTGGTTTAGCCTTTCTCCTGCCCCAGCATTTTCCTCTGCTGATGGATTGGGCTGGGATGGACTTGTCACCGGGGCTGTGGTCCTTTTATGGGACATATTGAAGCCCAAGATTCCAAGAGAACAGGGCTCGCTGTGCGGCACCCTCTATGTATGCAGCACGCAGCCATGCAGAGGAATCTTCCTGGGTGGCAGAGACGCCTGTTGGGCAGGTGCCCAGGGGCTCTGGGGCAAGGAGGGGAGGGTGTAAACTGCACTATGAGGAGAGGAAAGGAGGGTGGGGTCTGTTCTGGAGAGATGTCTGGCTCCAAGCCTGTGTGAGCTTCTGTTTACAAACTCAGAAATGCAAGAAATACAGCTTGATTGTCTCACAGCTCCATTCTACCTGTGCATTTCAGGGTGTCCCTACGTTTTCATGGGAATTGCAGTGGGTTTTGGGGAGGGAGATGGCTGACAGAGGGCTGTGGCATTAGGGGGCCAGAGGGCACACTCCATCTATACCACTGTTCCCCCTGGCCTCCTCTGAGACCTTTGGATGTCCTTGGCCATTGCTTCACACTGGGCACTGCTGAGTTGTCATTTGTCCCAACCAGAGATGCTACAGGGCTGCATGCCTTCAGCTACTACTTCAAGGCACCTTGGTAGCACCCTGACTTGGTTCCCAGAATATTGACTCACTCTCTGCCTGGTGTCTGGCTCTGTTTGCTCCCTTGACTCCAGGGACTGACTCTCTTGGTCTCATCGAAGAGCTGCTGTGTTCTTCCTCATCACATGTTTTCCCAAATTTATTGTGTTTGCAATGCATTTCCAAAGCCGCCTTTGAAACTCAACCAGAATTGATTATTTCTCTGATTTCTGCTTGCTGTCCCTTCTCTGATGCAGTAGATTTGATAGAGCCTTACTGACTGGTCAACGAAGAAAGGCCAAGGAATGCAAGGAAACATGGCACGCAGGGAGGCAGGAGTGTGAGCATTGGTTAATATTTCAAAAACATCATCCCACCACACCTTCTTTGGGGAGCTTGTGGTGCTTAGAGCCCCACTCCCTTCCTTCCTCACTGGAAGGCTCTCTCCCATTTCCATACAGGCTGGGCCAGCCCAGCTTGGAGAACTAAGCGGTGGGTGCCATTTTCCATTCTCAGCAGTGCAAAATGCAATCAGGATGGAGCAGGGGCGAGTCTCCCCATTCCTTCCATCCGCAGGTCCTTCTTTGCCATGGCCAGCCTCACGTGGGGGAGGGTGGGGAGAGTGGTTCAGCCCGCAGAACAGAAGCACACTGAGTGATGGTCTCATTTATGGATCTGAAAAGCTGCTAAACCCTGGTTCAGTTTCCCTGAGTCCACGCCTAGGTAGTGTGCTGGCATGGACAGGGCAAGGACTCAAAAATGAGCGTGAACCCAGTTTAAATATTAGCCCTGCAGGTTCATAGTGATCCTGGGAAATGCATTGCCTTCCCCAGGAATTGTCTCCATCCACATCTTTATGTGGGCCTAATAATTGTGAAGATAAAACATGATAATGTTTATAAAGCCATCAGAACAGTGTCTGGCCTGTCTGTTTATGATCAGTTACCGTTTGCTCCCTCCTCTTTCTTCCCAGGAAGTCCACAGAGGAGACAGCAGCTCTCTTCTCTGTTCCTGAGCGTTTAATGCTGAGAATTCATAGGACACTCCACCCTCAAAAACTAAAATCCACCAAAGGCAGAGGGAGAATTACTCAGACCTTCCTACCTTTCTCTCTCAGCTCTAATACCTGGGAAGATGGGTCACTGCATATCTCATGTTGGCACAGACCCCAACACGGTGTGACTCAGCCTCCCGCAGTGCCCTGCATTGCTGGGGACTTGCTTCAGAGCTGAGAGTCCCTCACTGGCAAGATGTGCTTCCTCATTCAGTAGCAATTTCTTCAGCTGCTTGGCTCCATTCCACGTCTCACTGTAGGTACCCACCTAATAGAAGTACAGCTATGGTACTTGAGAAGGACATGCACAATAAAATTCTTGCCATTAGGTGAATTCACTGTATACTGAAACCAAAAGTCTGCTGGAAGGATGATGGGGAGTGATTTTCTTCAGCCACAGAGGAAACAGTTGTGTCACAATGACAGCTTCTTCTAAGTGTAAAACTGGGTTCTGCATCCTTTCAAGTCAGACAATTTCTGTTTTTGGGTATCCTTGGTCCAGGGTTACTGCCAACGTGCTTTGGAGGCAAAGGAGAAGAGCTGGGATTTCAGGGAAGTGGCTGGTTTTGTGAGAGAGGAGAACTCCAGAGCTCAAGGCTTTGGAAGGGCAAGGCCAAACCAGAGCAGAGTCCCTTGTGTACAAGACCACCGTCCTGTTTGTGGTGTAAAGGGGCCCAATAAAATGTGTACTGCTCATTACATTCCTCAGATGTGAGTCTTCTGTTGGAGGATGAGGGTTCTTGGTAACATTCCTTGGGAATTGAACTACCTTTTATTCTGACTCAGAGGGCTGGTGCTCAGGAGGGTGGAGAGGGGAAAGGAGCGCCGGCCTTGGTGCCCTCTTCTTTTGCCTGTTTTGACCCGGACCCGATCACCTACCCCTTGTCTGGCAGGGGGACATCAGTGACACGGCCTGTGGGCTCAACAGTGTGGATTGCACTTGCTGTCTCTGTAAGTGGGGGACCCAGGCAGAGGAGGTGTTAAGGACTGGCCCATGGGTTGCAAAGTTGTTGTACCTTCTTTGTGCCAAGTAGAAGAAGCAGTAGCTACACAAAAATCCCTGCAGACTCATGACCTGCCACGGTCCTTCAAAGCTGGCTGTTCCCCTACACCAATGAGCCGATAACTGTCACCAGTGGTTACCAACTGTGGAAAGGGCTCATGACTCAGGCAGAGATCTAGATCACAGTCACAGAAGTCAGAGCTGGAAGGCACCTGGGAAATAATTAGGTTCCTTCAATACCCTTATCTTACAGATCAAGAAATTAGGGGACTGTAACTGAGGTGGGAGGGCGCAGAAACAGTTGGTGGTAAAGAGGAAAGTGGTGCACAGACCAGTAGATGCGTGCCTATCCAAACGGCTGTGTGAGGCTTGAGCTAAAACTATTGTTATCATGAAGGAGTTCCCCCATTAGAGTGGACAACCATGCATGTGGGTTTCCTGTTGGCCCTTTCGACCATGCCCCACCTGCTCTGTTCCTCAGGAGACTGTATGAACTCCATCAAAAGGTTGCCTGCCCACTAGCTTCCAGTCGGCTCTGGACAATGGTGATTTTTGGTGGAAGATAGAAGGGAGGAGAGTGAAGCTGGGGCATTCACTGCCCGCTCCTTGTTCTACCCCCTTGTGTTCACTGGCGACTGGGTAACTGCTCTTTCAAGGTGAGCAGTCAAGCCCCCATGGATGGCAGTAGCTCTCATGATCTCCCTACACCTGCCCACACCTTGCAAATCCCCTTACCAACTCACCTCGAATTACCTAATCTGAGCATGTCATCCATTTCCTGCCAAGACCCTGACTGACGCAATAACTGAATGCTAGTGGAAGAATTTTAAAATTGCCATGGCACTTACTGAACCCTTTTGCTTTCATTCCTTAAGAGTAAGCTGAACTTTTGAGAGCCTCATCTGGGAGATTTTGGGGAGCTGAGAAAGGACAACATTGAGATAATCACAGAGCTAGCCAAATGCTGTCTACTCTCTTTTGCCGTCCCTTTTTTATTACTGTGGTAGTTATTGTTATGAAAATTGTACAGGTGACATGTGACTACCTTCTGGTTGTGAACAAATAAAACAATACGAGTGTACACAGGTTGAATAAGTCAATTATCCTTGTGCCACTGCCAACCTCACTTCTTCCTTCAACCAAGCGCACTTTCTTCTAGTCTTCCTAGATATTTTTGTACATACAACCACACACACACGCAAATGTAGAATTTATAAAACATAAATTTGGCTCACAGCATATGCATTATTCTGCTATATTCCCTATCAAAATATATGGATATGATTTCTTTTTTATCTGCTGCATAATATTCCATAGCTTGGATATCATAAGCTATTTAATCATTTTGTGGATATATAGGGTTTTTTTCTGTAGTTTTTCACTGTAACACAAAAGATTGCAATAAGCATTCTAACATATACTCTCTCATGCACATATAAGCCCCCCAAAGTGGGTAATTTCCTTGGGGTAGTTACCTAAATATAGAATTAGATTAAAGAACATAATGTAAACTTGGTAGATCTGCCCAGATGATCTTCATGAAGGCTGCCTCAGCAGTTTAGGAGGGGACCTTTTCCTCACACTCTCCCCAGCTCAGGGTAGTAATAACCTGCTGGTTGGAAGGAAAAATAAAGAAATACCCTTTAAAATGTTGATTTCTGTGATTACTCTGAGACTCAGCATCCTTTACTGCGTTTTGCCACTTGGAGTTCTTCTGCACATTTTCTGTTCGCTCCCCTGCAGTTATGGTCTTTCTCGGGGGGCCTGTTTTTCACTCTATGACCTGCAGATATGGAGACAAGTGTACGTTGTCCTGGGCTGCTCTTTGCAGTTAGTTATACCCAAATTCAAAGCATATGATTTTGCTAGAGATTTTCAGCAAATCTCCAAAGAGAATCAAGATTAAGAAACAGAAAAGGAAAATCCAAATCTTAAAACATGGGCATCACATATCCCCTCAGATCTACTTACATCATTCTATATTTTATTGATATACTTAATTGCAGATTACTATCTATCATCTGCCTGATCTACCTGTCATCTATCTATCATCTATCTTTTGAATTTGCTCTGACGTTCTCTGCCATGTTCTTACTCTACAACTGCCCCCAAAGGCATTAAAGGCATGTGTCCTCAAGGACCTGTAGGGTGACAATAACTGATGAGGGTTGGAAAACATTCCGTTCAATTGTTATATATCCTACTCAGGCCCAGAGAGGAAAAATGACCTGCCTGGAGGACTGTCACCAACCAATGATAGAGCTAGAATTTGAACTCAGCCCCACGCCCTTTCCATGATCCTGAGCTAATTTTCTCGGTTTAATTCAGTCCAACTCAAGAGGCATTACGGGCACCAGCTCACACTGGCAGTTCAGGGAGGGGAGAGTGATTGAGAGGTGAATATAGTGCCTATGTCAACAAGCTGTCACTTGAAAGTAGAACTTTGATCTCTTTAGGAGGATGGCAGAGCCTGCAAAGTGGCTTTGGAGTCAGGCACCGGGGACATTGTGGTGGCGTTTTCTGTTAACTTGGTCAGGCTCTAGTACTTGGTGTTTAGTCAAACCCTAATCTATATGTTGCTGTGAAGGTAAGGTATTTTGCAGACGTGGTTAACACCAACCATCGATTGACCTTAGGTACGGGAAGTCACACTGGACAGTGTGGGTGGGCCTAATCCGATCAGTTGAAGACCTTCAGAGCAAAACCCAAGGATTCCTAGAGAAGAAATTCTGCCTCAGGGCTGAAGCATCAACTCCTGTCTGAGTTTCTAGCCTGCCTGCCTGCCTTATGGAGTTTAGGCTTGCCAGCCCTACAATTGCAAGATTCAATTCCTTGCAACTGGGGTAAGGAATAGGTTAAGGAAGAAGTGGAGACCTCACCAGAGGTCTCAAATCTCTCTCTCTCTCTGTCCGTCTGTCTAAATAATCTCCTATTGGTTCTGATCTCTGGAGGAGCCTGGCTCAGAGATTTACTGCCTTGCCCATCATTACATTTTAAGAACAGGAGACTGGAAGACCCAGAGGCTGATGAGGCTACAAAACCAGAACTCACGAGGCCAGGCTGGCCCATGCCTTCCTTACCTGCTGCTTCCAGAGGGTTTCCTAGCAGGCTGGTCCCTGGCCCTCCTCTGCCAGCACGAGCACTCTTCTCCAGTCCTTTCTGGTGTCAGCGAATGCCATCCCCATAACGAGTTAGTTTCATGGTTTTGCAATCCTTGTCATCTGTGGGGAAGTATACCTCAACAGCCTGCCACCTCTGACTTAGTCCAGGTCATTAGCCCCAGGAGTTGGCCCAGCTGTCTCGATTGGGTCAACTTCTGGCATTTCCCACAGGTGACGACTTCTCCCCACAGGGGCTTGGGTAAGGTGAGATCAGCAGAGGTTGCCCATCAGGGGAAAGGAAAAGGGGGCAGCCACTTACCATCCTCATGCCTCCCCTGAGCCATCAGAACCAGGCATGGCTTCCTCCCACTGCAGTGAAATGAGATGGGGGGGAAAAAAAGTGTCTTGGAAGAGATTTGCCCCATTAAAAAAATAAGTCAATAAAAAGAAAACTCAGGCCGTGTAGCTTTGGGGTAAGGAAGAGGTGGAGACCTCGCCAGAGAAGGCCTCCAAAGCTTCCTGTTTTCAGGGGAGCGGGAAGCATAGTGCAAACATCCTTCTTCATTTATGGTCTTTGTTCTTGCTCAGCCAGTGCGCCGTTCAACAGGGCGGCCTTTCAGACGCATGCTCCGTTCTGCGTTATCTGCTTCAGATCAAAAGAGAGAATGCATGAGAATGTGCTCCAAAGGCCTGGTTCCTGCATACATGCCAGTTATAATCATAATCATAAATGCTTGGGCTGGGACCTCTTGGGGAATCTAGGATGTGTCTCTCTTTCCCTGAGATCTGTTCCTCCCCCGAGCTCAGGCCAGCCGACCCTGACTGCATGTTAATGTACCAGCCACTAAGCTGAGGACTGGCCGGTGGGGGGGACTCCCTCCCCAGGGAACCCTTGATGAACCAATTTAGAGAATCAGTTTCCATTTCTCCCAGAGAACAGGATGACTGAAGAATTCATTCATTCAGCCTCCTTGGACATCCACTTTTCAAATTCACTTTGAGAAGCTGCTCCTGCCTTCTCTCCCTTTTACCCCAAGATCTAGAAAACGCATACCCGAATCTCTCCATCTGCCCACGACAGCCCCAGTTTACACTGGTTTTCCCAGTGTGGTTATTAATAGCACATTTCCGTTCTCAAGAGTTCTCAGTTTGCTGTGGTCTCACTATCTAAAACCCCTCTATGCAGCCATGAGAAAAGTCCAGGACTCTTTTTTAGGAGCTAGGACAGGGCTCGGCACTGAGAAGCACCCTCGGAAATACTGATGATCAAACCTCTTTGATTTTCTTGGGGATTTGAGGCCTGGGCAAAGTACAAGGCAGGGATCTGTGAACGATTGTGCTGGGTTTCCTGTGTGGCCCCCGAGTGGTTGAATGAGCAGGAAGAGTGGAGAAGCCCAGAGGTGTGTGGGGATGGCGTTTTGTGATACCGTGCCACCATGACAAATGAGCCCCAGCTTTTAGACCCTATCAGTGAGGTGCTTGAATCAAGGCAAGGTCTTCTTCATGGAAGAAGTGGAGCTTCAGGAAAATGGCAGAGTGGAGTAAAAATACAAGAAGCAGTTTCTGAGCCTATTTGTGGTGATTTATTACCACAATCATCCCGTGAGCTGGCCAGCAGGACTATGTGCCATTTGTTTAGAATTTGGCACGTAGGAAGCACATTTGTATATGTTCTCACTCAGAACTTACAGCAATGGGAGATCGGGAGGGTAGGTATTCTCATCCCTACTTTTTTTTTAAGACAAGGAAACATTTCCAAGATCGCGCTGCCAAAGGGTGGCGGACGGCCGACTGCAGAGTCCCAGCAGCCCTCCTTGCAGCCCCACTCATTTGCTACCCCCTCATCATGGAGGTACTTCGGGAGGGCGCTTTGCATTCTGCAGGAGTTGGGACACATGGGTCCAAGGCTGGGTTTCGCGAGCACGCAGTTCATACAGCAACCAGACAGCAGAGACCCTCCTGTGGGTGAGCTGGGAGATGGTGACAGCCACTCTCGTAGAACTGGTGTTTTAGGAGAATCATGCCAGCTGATTTCTGTTTACAACATGCAGGCCCCCTGCCCAGCCGAGACAAGGGACAGGACCCCAGCCCTGAAAGCAGGGCGCAGAGGGTAGCTGCAGCCGGTGTGCACGAGGCTGGCACTCCCACTACGTGATTGGGGGCATGAAAGGCAGGGTGATTGAACTGTGGGTGACCCCGGGAGCAAGGAGGCTAATGAAAGCCTCTCTTCCCTGGCTTCAGTCACAGGCCCCTCCTCCTGATGGTGCCGCTGATAAGGAGGGATTGAATTTATGAAAAGCGATGAAGATGTTTGGATAAGCTGAGGTACCACTGCAAGCCTGCCTGACAGGTTAGGGCCTGACGGACGGATGCAGGCAGCAGGGGCACGTCAAGTTCGGAAGGGGCAGCCAGGCCAGGCTCAGAGGGAGGGGGAGAACTGAAGGCTAAATGTGACTCCCTGCAGGTATGGCGTCGGGACCGCACACCTTGGCCGTCCAGGTGGAAGGGGGCTGGTTGAAAGCTGGCTCTGTAGGCAGATGGTTCTGTGTGTCACAATGCCACCTGGCAAGCCAAACAGCTCCCAGACCTGCCACCCGTGTCCCGAGTTCCCAGGGACAGCCTGTGTGAGCAGAATGGATGGGAGGGCATGGAGCTGATGAGGAAGGGAAGGGTGGGAAGCTATGGAGCAGCCCCTCCCTTCCAAAGGTGAAGAGGTTAGACTGCCTGATGGGAAGAACAAGATGAAAATAGCCATCTTCATCTGTTCAGATAGGTGAAACCATGTTTATCAAGCTCCTACCATGTGCCAGGCATTGTGCACGTATCTCACTTAACCCTTTGGTATGAGTAGTATGTGGCTGTTATCATGCCTATTGTACTGATGTGGAAAATGAAGCTCAGAGAGGGTAGGTAACTTTCCCAAGGCCACACAGCTCATACACGATCGACCTAGGAATCAAAATCAAGCAGTGAATTTAAAAGGAGCATCACTGGGACTCTGGAGCCTCTCTTCTAAGTCAGCATGTTTCACACCAGTCCACGGGCCACATGGCAGGCGGAGGCTGGTGTGTCTGCCAGGACTGGAGGGTGAGGCCCATCTTTTATCGTAGGCTGCCTTGACTCACTCCTTACCTGTCCCTCCCACTGGTCCCTCAGGTGGTTCCAGTGAGCAGATGCTATCTGCCGACCGAGAGCCTCCCCAAACCCTCAGTACGAAATTTAGAAACAGCAGCTTCGAAGGTCTTCGGAGTGAAATGCTGCTTTACCTCGAACGCCCTCCTGTCCTGGAGGAGCCTTGGGGTCTATGGCCACCTGGTGTCCTGGTCTGGCCTGCCTGTGCCCCCCTGAGGGCTGCCTGAGAACCTTGGCTGCTGGAGTTGATTCTCCTTGACGCTGCCCGCCCGCCCGCACGGAGTCTGTGATTCACGGGTGGATGATGGTGGCCGAGGAGATGTCATGGGTGTGTGAAATGGGCCGCGTCCCCGAGGCTGGGGCGGGACCGGGGGAAAGGCATGCCGGCTGGTGTGAGTACAGTGGGATGAATGTGTCACTTACGTCCGAAGGAAGGCCAGCCCCCAGTCCCGGCGTGCTCAGGCAGAGGTGAGTGTAGACATGGACAGCCAACCTGGGCATGGCGCCCAGCTCGGTGCCCCTGGATTCTGACTTTCTCTTGCCCTGCACAGACCAGCCTCAAGAGGTGAGACTGGTAAGAGCACCCGCTGAACTGAATCTTCTCCCTGGGAGAGCCTTTCCAAATGGCCCCCGACACACACTTCTTTTCAACCGCAGTGAAGACTCAAACCGCTTGGACTAACCAATTCCATAGTGTGTTCATCACAGAGAATTCCAAAGGCACAAGTGTTTCAACGCTAGATTTTCCACGAACTTTCCCCTTTGTTGGTAATCCCTTTTTCCCACGAAGGCAAAGCCATCTGCTGTGGCCTGGTCTGATCCAGCTGGGGCTGGGATGGAGTAAGGAAGAATAAAGCTAGGGTGGAAGAAATGTCCGTGCATTTTGATATAAAATACCCTCCATTCCGGTTTAATGCAAGGCACGATGTGTGAGTCAGCCTGGGTCATTTAGGTGAACAGTTCAGACTTGGTTTTAATACTGGTCAGGGTGCCCGAGACTCATTTCATTAGTGTCAGTTTAACAGTTGGATACATGGGCCAGGGGTAATATTAATGATTACTAGTTAGTTAAGTGGATATAGAGCTTTTACATAAAATGCCAGCGACACAGAGACCTTTGCAATGGCTCTGGTGGGTGCTCCCTGTGGTCGGCAGGGTGTGGCCGTGGGCCTGGGAACGTCGCTTATGAAGGATCACCTGGACCCCAGTGGACCTGGCTTGGCTTCGCCTGGAGCTCGGCCCAGGAGGCCCCTGGAAAGGTGAGCTGCCGCTGCTTTAGGGGCTGAGTCATTGTCTGAGCATAAAGCTTTCTCTACAGAGCCAGAGAACAGCGCAGGAGGCAGCTCCGTGGGGCCAGGAGGAAGCAGAGGGAGCTCCCCCGGGGGAAGAAGCCAGATTTTCCGCAGAGAGGGTTTGCCTTGTGCCAAGACGGGCATGCCCACCGGCGACTGATGCAGACGTTTGTAGAAAGTGCACAGGTTTGCTCATTCATAAAATGGAAGAACAGTGTGTTTTTTGCCCTGGCTGGGCTCTGGGGAAGCTCCGAGGGTAGGGTGGCTGGCTGACTGTAATCATTTCTGGAAATGCCCTGATAGGCCCGTGGGGAGAAAGCCAGAGTCGCATTAGAGCGGCCACCGTTGGAGCCTGGATCCAGGCCCCCTGCCCTATGGGACGGGACAAACTGGATGTTAGTGAGGGTCCCCTCCCTGTCCTGCTGCCCCTGGAGCCTCCTGCCAGATATTCTTCTATCTTCTGGAGCTTCCTGGCAGGTAGGTAGGCTGTGACTGGGACCACATGACCAGAGGACAAGGCAGCCTGGTGAGAGCGGCAGAGGAAGGGGCGTCTTCCCGGCCCCGTGCGACCTGAAGGGCCAGGGTGTTCTGTGGAACCTGCCCCACCTGCGGCTGGCCCCCCATTGGGAGCCCACTCCAGGCCTTGCCCTCCCTAAGCAGCCAGTGTCCTTGGTCGGGCTGCCCGCTGATTCATCCTGCCAGTGCCTTGGGCCTTGCCTGTGGGCCCAGTGGGCGGGTGGGCCGTGGAGAACCAGTTTTGTCAGAAGTCAGAGACCAGTAAATAGTGATTTTACGTCAGTGCTACTCTGACCACCCCCACCCCATGCCCCGCCCCCAGCTGTGGGTGCCGAGAGCTAGGAGATGGGGTTTGGGGTGGTGTGTGTCTAGTGTGACACATGTGGCAGGCAGGAGATCTGGGTTTATTAAGTGAGAAGCAGAATCTGAGACAAACGCATGTTATCTTTTACTTTTCTCACCATCCTCTTGTGAGTCAAAGGCTCAGGTACTTTGGAGGCTTGGGCCAGATGAGCCCTGCCTAACCTTGTCCCTCTACTGCCTTGGGATCTTCAGAAAGACCCATGGGAGCTGTGAGCAGGCCCAGGGGAGCCCAGATGAGGAGAGGGGGACATGGGGAGGAGGAGAAGAAGGGGCAGGAGCAAGGAGAAAGACAGAGGCATGAGCCACGCCTGTCCCAGCTCAGCTGCCCCAGCACAGCTCCGCTGTGGGGCAGCTTACACAACACAAAGGTGTTTTCTCCCACTTCTGGAGGCTGGAAGTCCAAGACCAAGGTTCTGGCAGGGTGAGCTCCTTCTGCGGCCTCCCTCCTTGCTGTGTAGACGACCGTCTTCTCCCCGAGTCAGCCCAGGGCGCACAGGTCTGTGTCCTGATCTCTTCTTATAGGGACACTGGTCAGATGGGATCCAGGCCCACCCAAACAGCCTCGTGGTACTTTAATTACCTCTGTTAAAGGCCTTATCTCCAAATGTAGCTCTGGCTTCCACATGCCGGGGGCATTCTGGGCTGGGTGCTGGGCGCCTGGCTCAGCGCCAGTGGGGACACACTGTCAAATTTAACATAATGCAGCCCCGAGGAGTCAGTGGCCTTGTCCCTATTTATAGAGGAAATAGGTTCTGGAATTGCAGGTTGAAGGAAATTGTTCCAGTTGCCTGATTTCTATTAAGCAAAGTAACAATACAAGGATGCCGGAGGGAAAGAATAAAAGAATAAGAGCCCTGCTGTCCCCTCCGTGGGCCTTTGGTCTCCCCCGAGGCTCAGAGTTAGTCGGTCACTGCTCCCTGGGGGCCTGTGTGTCCTGCCTCCTCTCTGGGCCCTCCTCCCACCAGCACTGACCACCCAGCAGGAGCTGATACCTTCCTATCTATAGCCCTCATCCTGGTTAGCCTGTCTCACCTGAACAGGTCCCCTTACTGTGGGACAGCTGGAGCTCTCAGACAGACCCCCTGCTTCAAGCCTGGTTCCTGGACAGCTGCCCTGGCCTCTTTGGTGTCTTAAAGTCGCTTTGAGAGGGCCCGGGACACGCCCACGATTTGCTCTGGGATGTAACCATGCCTTCTGGTTCAGGCCGTCTGGAGGATGTGGGGTTTCCCAAGGAAACCCCCATCTGTGTGCACAGCACAGGCGGGGGCCCGTTTTCATGTGAGACCCTCAGCAGGGTACCCTTGGCCATGTATGGGCTGTGGGGGTGAAGAACAACCCAGAAGTGCATGCTCGTTTCTGCTTGTTTTCTGTCCAGATGAACTGACACAGAGTCACAGAGTGGCCAGCACCACTTCAGTGCCAGTGTCCAAATGCCCAGTTGTGTGACCTAAGCAAGTCTCCTGGCATTTTGGAACCTTAGTGTCATCGTCTGTAAGATGGGAGTAGAAAAACCTTACCCAAATATCCCTTATTGGGAGATCAGTGTTAGAGGGAAGAGTAATAGTACAAAGAATTAGACAGTTCTGGTACTGAAAATGAGGATGGTAACAGGGGCTCTTGCACCCAGGCTGCTTAACACTGCCCAGAAATCCACAGAAATTCTAAGAATGTGGCATTTAGAGTTACAATGGTGCAAGGAAATTGTGTATTCCTGTCTCTGCCCCCTGACTGTAAATCTTTTACTCTTCTGTCTAAGAGGCAAATTAGCATTTTCCATAGAGTCACTGCTTTGAGTTTCTTATGTTCTTGTGATGGTGTGTATGAGACAGGCTCATCGGTCCCTTCACAAAGTAGATTTATTTCCTCAGGATGTTGGAAAGGGCAAGTGGGAGTTTCCTCCTGCCTCCTTAAAACTCTCCTGCCTTTCTGGAGTCTTCAACTGTCTCATGGACCATTAGACCATCCAGGTGAATTAAGTCATTTTTATACCAAATTGCAAAAATAACATAAATTTTGAAAAGCATGGGGGCTTGTCACAAGGATACAGAAATCAGCTTGGAGGAGCTCCCCTTGGCCAAGCATGGCAATTTGAACACCAATATGATTTAGTATGGGAACAAATTATCATCTTAGCTCTGGCTGCTATATCAAACATTGCAGGGACTAGAGGTCTTATCAAGAAACATTTATTTCTCACAGTTCTAAAGGCTTAGCCCAAGGTCAAGGCACCAGCAGATACGGTGTCTCGAAAGGGACAGTTTCCTGATTCATAGATGGCCATCTCCTCTCTGTATCCTCAAATAGCAGAAAGAGCTAGAGAGCTCTCTGGGGTCTCTTTTATAAGGGCACTAACGCCACTCGTGGCAGTTCCTCTTTCACAACCTAATCACCTCCCACAGGCCCCACCTCCTAAGACTCTTCGGGGTCAGGATTTCAACAGATGAAATCTGGGGGGCACACACATTCAGTCCATAAAAACCACAAGCGATTAAAAATTGGAATTCATGAGTCCATGCCAATGATACTGATAGATAGATAATAGGTAAATGGAGGAGTTCTTGCTAACAGAATTCTGAGGGCTAGCTGATAAATGTGGTAGAAGTTCCAGAGTTGGAAGATCACCATTTTCACACCGTCATCGTGAAGAGTAGATCAGAGAAGAATCCTTGGTGGATGGTAAATCTGGGAAGACATTCTGATGAGGAGCAGGAATTTTGCATTGTCTTAAAAATTATCCTCTCAGATTGCTTATTATTTGCAAGGGGGAAAAAAACCCACAAACACAGCCATTTGTTGTGGGAAAATGTTCAACATGTTGACTGGGTGGTCAGAATTACCGTCATCCGTGAGGGACAGATGGTATCTTGTACCTCCGGAAGGGACACCTTAAAGGATTTCTATGCAGGACACCAGTCAGTGATGTTTAACATCTATCTGTTCATGAAGAAACATCAAACACACCCCCGGTGAGGCACATGCGATTAACAGGAAAAGAGGTGTGGGGTGGGGCTGTATTCTTTAAAAATGTCAATGTCATAAAAAACGAAGAAGGAAATGAAAACTTCTGGATTAAAGGTGGTCAAAGACACACGGCAGTTCAATGCAATACCTGACCCGACAGATTCTAGACTGGATCCTGCGCTGGACGGACACAGTGGCAATGCAGGACATCATTAGATCAACTGAAAAACACTGGAACATTGACAGAGATGAACATATCTTATTAATGGAAGTTTATGAAGTTGATAACTTTGCTGTGGTTATGTAAGACAAATACCACTGTTTTTAGGAAATACGCACTGACATTTTTAGGGGTAAAGGGCCATGATGTATATATAACTCGTCCTTCAGTGATTCAGACAAATAGTAAGTGTGCGCACACATACACAGAGAAAGAGCAAAATGAGGTAAAGTATTAATAATAGCCAACTTTGGGTAAAGAGTATTTACTATGTTATTTTTGCAACTCTTTGTAAGTTTGAGAATTTCCCAAATAAAAGGTGAAAAAAAAAAGTGGCATAGCAGTGGAGGCCTGGGTGGCTGGAGCCCACCTGTCCTTTCAGGATGCTGGATCAATTTTGCTTGACCCTATGAAACGATTGACATGAGCCAAATCCTCAGCTTTTGTCTACCCTCCCCAGCCTCACCTGGCTGCCTGGCCCCACCTGCATCCCAGGGCCTGGCTTTAGCTGGGGCATATTCTGTTGTCTGCAGTGACTTTCCTTCTCCTTTCTGTCTACCTGGCTCTTGCCTAACCTTCAGATCCCAGTTTGAGCCCACCTCCTCCAAAAAGTCTTCCTGGCCTTTTCTAGCTCACAGCTCACATGTCTATGTGGGAGATAGTCATCAACGCTGCTCACCAAATATTTGCAGCTCAGTCCCCACCGTGCATGTGGTAAGACTGTGCTTCCCGGCCCCTGGGGCTGGGTGGAGTCATGTGACCAGTTCTGGCCAATGAGTTATGAGCAGATGGGCCATGTCCCTTCAGCGCTGAGCCCCCTTTTTCATCTTCCATGGTGACCAGCAGTGGTCCAAGGGTACCTACTTCATCTGCCTGGTCAGAGGATGGGCCACGGCATGGAGCAGTGCCACTAGCTGACTGACGATAGACACGTAGAAAAAACGAGAGATAGACTTTCATTCTTTTTAGCCATGGAGACTTGGGGGTTGTTTGTTACTTAGCGTAACTTATCCATTCCTATCCTGATACACTATGTCTTTATAAATGTTATTCCTCTGCTTAGAATAGTCCCTCTCCTTCCACCTGGCAAATTGTTATTCATCTCCCAAAACTCTGTCCAGGTATCACCTCCTTGCTAAAGTCCTCCAGAGAGAGAAACTTTCTCCTAGGCTTCTGTTTGGTCATTTAACAAGAATCACCTGCTCTATACCAGGTACTATGCTGGGTGCCAGGGTTATATACCATCAATACAACCAAGCCTCTGCCTTCCTGGGATTTTCACAGGGGGACGTTGGCTGTTTACAACCTCAGTCTCCTTTTCTTGATGTAAGTGCCATGAAGGTAGAACTCAAGCTTAGCTATATTTTTGTTTTCATCACCTGCCACTGTAGGAAATCAATACGTATTTGCTAAAATATGGATGTTTAGCTCTTCCATCTTCAAGTGCTACTCCGTGTCATGGGCTTGTCTTGAAGAATGAGCTATGTTTATAGGTTGGAGACAGAATCCTGGTCTCACTGCAGATCTACTAGTGAGTCTATCGGTCATTTGGCTGATCCCTGGTTCTCTGGCCTTGATGTCCGTGTCTGTGAAATGGGGAGTAGACGTGGGGTCCTTGCTGCTCAGTCTCCTCAAAGGCAGCATACGTGGGTCCCTGTGGGACGACTCCAGAAAGACTTCAGAAAGATTGTTGTGGAGGAACCTGCATCTTTTGTGATGTTCAAGGTCAGGGAACCAGCACCCCTGGCCTGGTCCCGGCTCTTGGACACACGGTTCTGACACCTCGGTTCTTGGAAAACATTTCTGAGCGACAGCACTGCTTCCCAGTCCCAAGCAAAAAATCTGGCAGAAGAGAGCCGTGCACACTCACCCTCCCCTCTGCGTGGTGGTAGCATGGGTAGGCTCTCTAATGAGCCTGCACCCCTCCCTAAATCACGGCTTATTTGCTTCTCCTAGGAGCCTGGCACTGAGCCCTAGATGGTGTCATTGTCCTGGGGACAGACACCCCTCCCCCCAGTGCCCACCAGGTTGGGCAGCTTTGCCCCAAGCCAGGCTCCCACCCCCGTGAGCACCTACGGCGTCTCCTCCATCCCCGTGGCTGCAGAGAGCAGTGTAAATGAGTTCAGCTAGTTCTGTGTGCGTCTTTCCGTCAGAACGTTCTCAGGCTGGGTTGGTGGGGGCCCATCTGCAGACACTTCATTCACAACTTGGTGGTTGGTTTTTCTCTTCCATGGGAGGCGGGGGTGTGGCTGCAAAATAAATCTTAGGGATTTTTCTTCTCCCCAAAGAAATCATTGTGTTGGAAGGCACGGAGAGCCTGAGCTGATGACATTTTTATGGGACTGCCTCTTGTGAAGACTGTAGTGTCTGCTAGGGCTATCCAGAGGGTCGGTAGAGCTCCCTCTCCCCATTGCCATCACCCCTCCACCCCTTTCTCTCACAGCAATACAACTTCAGTTCAATACTTGTCTAGAATTCTCAGTGGGGCTACCTAGGCTAGAAGGGGGTAGGGGTGGGGAGATGACATCATATCCCCATGAGCTGATTGGCTGCTCTCAGGCTTCAGGAATGATATCATCTCTGCTTCTGCCTCCCCATCCCCCTTTACTTCCAGTCCTTTCCTGGCCGAGCAAGCCCCCCTTCCCAGTACCCCACCCCGGGATACCCTGTTGCCTTGGAGACCACAAGTTTTCAACCCTGTTGTCTGAAGGAATGGTAATTCATTATATGTCTGACATGGGGGTGAAGGGTGCAGGGAGGGGAAACCTGGGCTGGAACGGTTGTGAAGGGAGGTTGTGGACAACAAAATAATGAACAAAAATATGTTTCACGCATGAGAAACTGTCAAAGATGGTGGAGAGGGAAAGGTCATTGCAAATGGCATTTATGAAATTGAAAAATGGGGACAGGATTCTAAAAAGGAAGCAGTGGCCAAAATATGATTGAAAACCACCACCCCCTCCCCCAGACAGCTCATTAGGAAGATTTTGGAGAGAGAATCACAGGCGGCCTGAGCTGTTGTGTTGTCTTTGGAGGAAGGGCCACCCCCTCACTACCCCCTGCCTAGGTGTATACCCAGTGACAGCTCTCTCCTCCCCCAGGGGCTGCTCAGGGAGCAAGCAGTTTCCTGAAAAAATGAACCAGATAAGGACCCACCCACACCCTTGATGTGGGCATCTCTGAGAGTGGAGTACCAGTCCTTGAAGTTAAAACCACCAGGAAACCAAGACAGGAGGCAAGCACCTCTGATTGAGATTGTGTATTTGGGCAGGGGGTGGGAGTGGAGTTTCAGTTATCTGTGGAGATTCCCTGTCTATAGGGATCCTGTTCACTAGGGAATATCTTGATCTCTGATTCTCTAGGGCCATGTAAAGATCACATAGGAGTTCCCCTCGGTTCTGCCCCTTCTCATGTGCCTTCTCCACCTTCTTTTCTCCCCAAGGGCACTTCACCTCTCTCCATGCGCTGTTAATATGCATCTTTTCTCAGTACTGCCCTGCATTCAGTGTTTGTTCTCTTGTCTGGGGCAGAGTCAGGAATTCCAGCTTTGGAGATGAGAATATTGGTGGGCACCTGCTTCTTTGTTTCCTTACTTCTCCCTCTTCACCCCAACCACTGGCTTTTCTTGGCCTTTCATCTCTTACAGGTAATTCTGTATCCATAGCAGTCTGGTTAAAGAGAAAGCAAATGATGAAAAGAGGTGGTGAAGATGTATGTGCTGGGTATGACAGGGAAAGTCTATAGATTCATATGAGGAATGGATTCTTCAAGATGTGCTTCTGTGCAGAGATTGATTAACATTTTTCCCTACAAATCTAGAACGTGCTGACAACTCATGAGCAGTTGTCTATTATCTTCTCATTCATTCATACAGATTTTCTCAGCTAAAAATGTATTTTAAAATGCCAGCTAGAAATAAATGAAAATTTATAACTATATAACATTATATATATGGTATGTGTATGTGTGATTGCACTTCCTTATTTTTGTTTTTGAAGTTTCAAAATGTTTTGCAATGAGTAGGTATTACAAATATAATCAGGAGGGAAAAAAATCCTATTTAAAAAAATTGGTCATTCGGCAGGATGTTGAAAAGGGCAGATGAACATAACTTCCAAGATGAAGTAACCGGATGCCTGTCAACTCAGTGTAGCAGAGAAAACAAAGTATGTGTTTGTCCCCAGTTGGGTGGTGATGTGAACATCTCTGGAGGCTTCTCGTCCATTCTGCCGTGGCCTAATTTCTCAGAGGGTGAAGCAAATCTCCGAGTACTAGGATAGAGATGATCCTGGGCAGCTTTCTGATCCACCCCCCTCCCATCTAAACTGGACATTAATGGCTCTTGAAAAGTGAATATATTAATCCAAGATTATACAAGCTGTCACCTCAGAATCCACACGCCCAGAAACAGCATCGTAATTTCCCAAAACCATCTCCTATTACGCCCTAAGCTCCTGTGTCTGTTTCCAGAACTATTTTTATCCAAGCTAGATATATTCGGAGTCATTCTGATTAATCCCCATATGTCAGTCTCCAAGAGGGTTGTTGAGAAAAGCTCATTTTCCTGTTCATGGCTGTCTTTGTATTAATCCTTCCCGACCTCTCACTGTCTTCACCCGGGCCAGTTCCTCAAGTTTCAGCTAAAATGGCACCTCCTCCATGAAAGAATTTCCTTGATTACTCTTGTCTTTGCCATAAACATCTAACCTGAATCCCCAAAGGGTGAGCACCCTTAATAGTACCATCCACCCTGGATCATGCAGCCTTAATTTGTTGGAGGGATTAGACTTGTTTTCCCTAGACCACATGACTCTAGGGAGTAGGGATTTAATAAAGTCACATTGGAGGAGCTTAATATCATTTATTGATTAAAAGAGGAACCACTTCCTCTCTTATCAAACCATGCTGATTATTCACCCTCTTCCCTTTATAGATATTCTCCCAAATACCTGGCCTGAATGTCTACTTTGCAAGTTAAGCAAACTTTTCTTGCATTTCTGTTTAGTCTAATTTCTCATATGTTCTTGTCCTTGAAGATACTGATTAAACCATACCTCTAGATTTTCGTTATTCCCCTAATAATTCTAAATCCTCTTAATTGAATTAAAATGCAGGATAGTCTAAGGTTGAAGAGTATGGATTCTGGTGCCAGACTGCCTAAATCGGGGAGTCTGGTTTGGTAGCCACTAGCCACATGTGGCTATTTAAATGAAAGATTTGGTTCCTTAGCACACGAACCACTTTTCAGGGGCCCAATAGCCACATGCAGCTAGTGGCCATCATATCCAAAAGAACAGACATAGGACCTGTCTATCATTGCAGGAAGTCCTGTTAGACACGTCAGGCCAGATCTAAATCCCAGGGCTGTCACCCACCATTTGCGTGAGCATAAGCAAAGTATTTGACTTTCTGGGCCAGTTTCCTCATAGTACCTGAGTTGTTTGAAACTTAAATGAGCTCATACACATAGAGCCCATAGAATAGTGTCTAGAGCATAATAACAGGTCGATCGCAGTTAGCCATTATGGTCTGGACCAGTCTTGTTTCCCAGCCATTGACTCATCTCCACGACCTGACCTTTGGTCCATGGATCCATATCAGATTCTTTTGTGAGAGCATTCTCACTACCTCCTGCCAAGAATTTTCCTTTGATCTCCCTTAAAAGACAGCATTTTCTGTCTAGCAATTGTTCATGGAAGCCACCTTCTCACTCACTCACATATAAATTACTCTATAAAACCATAAGTAATCCTAGGAAGTAAGAATCATTTTTCACTAGACCCTTATGGCCTTTGGACTGTGCTCCTGGTCTTGGTCCCCACCAGGCCAGAGAAGCTCTTTCCCTCTGTTGGATCGGAGGCAGTGGGCATGGAGAAGCTCGAATGACGTTCCATCAGGCTGAGCATTCTTCACTGGTGACCTAATGAGCCGGCATGACTAAATGACCGTTAGGCGGAATGTTTGTGTGAACTGCAATAGAAAAGTTCCTCTGAACTTCCTGAAAAGGAAGATAATATATCTAAATAGCTTCCTGTGTCTTTGCTGCCAAGCTGCAGCAGAAGCGAAATAGATTCTCCAGCGGGGAAATATTTAGCACATTGGGTGCCCTGGGCCCCTCCCTGTTTGGAAGAGGGAACCCAGCAGGGAGACAAGCGAGCCTCCAGGCATTCCCAGACACCAGTGAGGCCTGGCCAGTTGTTTCTGAGCTGGAGGTCAGAAGGCATCGGGGGTGTATGGAGGGTATGAAGGGACAGGGGACAGAGATGAGGTAACTTTTCAGGCTCCTGTTGCTCGCCTTGGTAAGGTGGTATAAGGGCCCTGAGCATCTCTGCTGTGGTTCTTAGAAACGCCAGTTCAGGTCTTAACAGGAAGAGAACAGATTACTTCCTGCCTGTGGGATGATTGCTTCCAAGCCCCTTTGCCTGTTGCTCTGGACGACGTTTCCACTGCTATTAAAAGCATGTTTGGGGGCTTGACTTTCAATGGAAACTGCTACTTGGTTCTGCCAAACCACAACCCGGAAGCCAGAAAAGCCCCTTTGCTTTTGCTGGGCTCGGGTGTGGGCGTCCCTCCCCAGCCCCAGCCCCAGCCCCCGAGGTGGGGCAGCAGAGCGAGGCAGGTGGTTAGAGAAAGCCCAAGGCGGGGCCAGTCCCTGAGGCCTGCCTGCTGCATCCCTGGGGACCGGCTCCTGCCTATTTCCCCAGCAACCTGGGTTGAGCTCGGGGAGAATGTCCAGGACGTGATTTGGGCCCCTCTCCTTGCACCCCTCCCCAAGTGTCCCTGCTCCCTTTCTCTGACTGCTCGCTATGCTCAACCCTATCCACAGCTGTTCTGAGGAGCTACACCAGAGGCTGGCAAACTTTTTCTTAAAGGGCCAGAAAGTGACTTTGTGGGTTAAGAGGCAAAATTGAGAGTATTATGTAGGTACTTACATCACCATTTGAAATTTAACTATTTAATTATTTAAAAAAAACACCCTTCTTAGTTTGGGGCCATAAGAAATCAGGGGGTGGGCTGGATTTGGCCTGTGGGCTATAAATTGCTGACCCCTATGCAGGGTGTAAACTTGGGGGAATAATTGCTATTTCAAGGTGGCAAGTCTCTCTTGAGGAGTTACTGTGTGCTGGACACTGTGTTGGTTGTCAGGGATACCACTGAAAAGCAGAACAGAGTCAAATAGGCTGTGTCCTCAAGGACTCACTTTCTAATGAGGATGATGGGTTTATAAAAAGGTCATTAAAGACAAAATCATAGGTAAGTGCAGAGGGGCAGATATTCACAGAGGCAAGGTTGCAGAAGGGCATTTAGCCCTGCTATGGTGTGTGGTGTGTTTGTGTGTGTGTGAGAGAGAGAGGGAGAGAGAGGGCACCATATGTGGCCATTTCAGCTCCCATTAATTAAATCCCAATCAATTTTGATTTGAATTAATGAAAACTAAATACAATTAAATGAATTGATAATTAACATGAACTACAATTAAAATTTCAGTTGCTCAGTCACACCAGCCACATTTCAAATGCAACAGGCACATGTCGCTAGTGGCCCTCATACTGGAGAGAGTGGGAGAGAAAAGGGGGCACAAGAAAGGAGGAAAAAAAGGCTTTCCAGTTCAGGGGATCCCCAAGCTGAGTCTTTAGGCCCTTTTAGATTGAACAGGAATCAGTGAGGCCAGGACGCAGGAGCAGGGAGGGCATGGCCTTCCGGGCCAAGGGGAGGCATGGGCAAAGACACGGAGTTGGGAAACAGCAGGCAATTCTGGAGGCAGAAATGGAGGACCGCACAGTGGGCCATGCCGGCTGTCCTCATTCTTCTCTGATGGAGGGGGGGGTGACTAGGGGACTCGCATATGTGCCGTGGACTCAGTGCCCAGTATTAGGGCCTCAAAACATGACCCCGAGGTGTACTCGTATGATTGACCTGGACTTTACAGACGCGTTCAGTGAGGGCCAAGGCTGCCCAGAGAGAAGATGGGGCCGCATTCAAAGGGAGGCCTGTGTGTGCCTGCCTTACCTGAACCATGACCCCACAGAGCCACCCAGACTCTACGGCTGTCCCTTCAGGGGCTCTGCTGGCCCAGCCCACAGAGGTTTTGTCAGGAGCCGTGCGTGGTGCTCTCCCACATGTGGCTATTTCAGTTTCAATGAACTAAAACTCAAAAACATTTAACTTTCAGTGGTGGAGTCATACGAGCCCCATTTCAAGTACCCGACATGTGGCTAGTGGTGGCCACATTGGGCAGCGTAGATGGGGGATGTTCCCACCACTGCGAAAGTTTCTACTGGGCGATATTTATCCCAAGGGCGTGAAATCTCTATTCCCAGCTCTGGTTCTTGCTTGGGAAGCAGATAGACAAAAACAAAACCACGTACAGCCACCACAGTGAAAACAAGAGAAAGAGAATAATAAAGCAAGAAAACCCAGCTCTTGTTCACAAATGGGGGGGGGGTCCCCCACCACGTGGGAATACCAGGGCCTCTCAGTGACATGAGCAAGAGAGGAGAGAAGCAATTGGGCCGAGGTGAGGACTCCTTGTTTCCCTCAATATTACTAAGCAACCGTGTCCCAAAATCTCCAGAGCCAGCGACAGAACTTTGTTTACCAGGAAGAAAACACTTGAAAAGGAGAATAATTGGCGGAAATGCACTCAGGATTAGCTAGGCTCTTTCTTTTTCTTTCTGTTTTTTTTCTTTCTTTTCTTTTAATGCTGTTTTGTTTTTCTTCTGGGTTGTTCAAGGTACTGACCTAGGACTTAGCCTCCTTTGCCAAGCAACTTTCTCCCTGCCTCATTAGCCTGCGGTATTGTTCGCGCGGTTCTGGGGAGGAAGGTGGGGGAGCGAGGCCGGGGAGGGGCCGGGCTGGCCCTGGCCAATGGGGAGCCGCCGACCGCAGGGAGGCAGGGCCGCCGGCTGGTCATTAGATGCCCAGGTCTCGAAAATCCCTCTGTAATTAATTTTCTCCTGCATTAATTAGAGAAATGTTGGAACGGGTGGAAGAGGGAGGGATCTGTTGGCGCAGGGATTCTTTTCAGGGCGATTTAAGGGAAGCGTGGTGATCTGCTGGAGAACTGGGCGAGACCAGGGTGTTCAGGTGATTCCCCTGCGGTGGGAGAGGAATCCATTGAAACCTGGGTTACAGGGAGGCCCTGCTCTATTCTAACTAGGGCTGGAGGATGGTGCACACCTGTTCAGAAACCCAGAGGTTTGTGTGCATGCAAGCAGACACACACACACACACAGGTCACTTCTTCTCAATCATTTGCCCAAGGATCCTGAATACACAAAACTTGAGCAGCATTCTCTGCGAAGAGTCCCGTGGCCCCCTTCCCTGGCCCCCAATCTTACAACTAGTCACACTCAAAGGTAAAAGAGTTTTCCTGGCTTGCATCCCCTCAAATGATTCCATTTTAGCCTGAATGCTTATTTGCCCTGTGGTTTTTCTCTTATTTTAAAGACTCAACTATGATGACTCTCTTACAATCAAGCTTCTAGCTAGGTGGAAAAGAGAGCCCTGAGAAGATTCTAATAAAACTTCTGGGATCCACTAGCCTGCAGATCTGTTATCCGGAGTCCCAATGTGCTGAAAATGACATTTTGGAGGCAGGCAGCCAGAACGTTTCTGGAGACCAATGCCAGTTCCCTGGTCTTGTAGCCACTTTCATGGAAATTTGAATTGAACCCAGCCCTTCCAAACTCTGGTCCGTATGGATTTTACTAATTTGGCTAGTGACTTCATAGTTCTGTTTGAGCTCGTGGGCCACCTTTCAACAAGCAAGAATCCTGCATCTTCAAGCCTGTCCCTTGGGCCACCATCACCTTTAGTTAATAATCCAGTGAAGTTCCCCCCACAGGGGGGCCACCCTGTTTCAGGGTACTACTCTTTCCAAAGTGGTCAAACCAGTGAATCAGAGGTAACGATTTAAGCTCTGGGCTCAAATGAAGGCATCCTCTTCACTGATTGCTGACGAAAATGAATTGATCTCCATTAGAAAGAGATCTCACGGGATGAACAGACCTGTTGGGGGACTAGCAGCCAGTGGCCTGAGAGGAGAGCATGCATGGCCAGTTCACCTGGGTGAAGTTCTTTGATTTCAGCTCTTCCGCTGCGGGCTGGGGCCAGGCAACTGGACCATGGCTCCAGGACATTCCATCTGTAGTCCTTATTGCCGACTGAATGCATCGTCTCCTTAAACTTTTCAGACTGTGGGTTTCCTGGGTGGGGCAACAACTCTGGAGATGACCCCCCAGCTCCGTTTCCTGGTCATCTCCAACAAGTCTTCCAGGGCCTGCAAGAATCTTTGACCTGTTCTTCTTGGGGCCTGTGACTCAGCTTTCCCTTGAGAGAGGCGGAAGGGGAAGGAGAGCAAGAAAAGCAATAGAAAAGAGTGTGGGGTGCAGGTTCTGGGCAGGAAATGGGGTTGGGAGGAGGGGCGATAAGAGCAATATGGAATCTCCTGGAAGCTCTCAGCGCCCCTGGGAAGCTGTCCATGCCCTCTCTCTTCCCAGGCCCATCCCTACTGCATTCTTCACAGCAGCTGTTTCAACTCTCCTCCCTCCTCAGGCCTCTGAACACACCACCCCGTCCTTCACAGCTGGTGCCTTCCCCTCCGCCCCTACCCGGAGAGTGAAGCTGCTGGTCTATACTGAGTCCAAGTGGTCCACGGGTCTGGCTGTGCCACCTGAGAGACCTGGGTTTAAATCTGTGCTCCACCACTTTTAAAGCTGATTGTGGCCAGTTTCCTTAGCCTCCCTCAGGCTCCGTTTCCTCACAGGTGACATGGGATTGTTGAGAGGTTCCCCGCAATGCAGGGAACTTGCACGTGAACAAAATTGATAATGACTATTAATTGTCATGAATTACAGCTCCTACCCCCCCTGCCCCCGCCACCATTCACTAGCTCACCTTACCACCCACCTCTATCAAAGTCCCACTGTGCTATAGCTTCACTTCCTCCCAGGCTCGCCAACAAGGTGGGGCCTGCCCCTTGCCTATGGCTGTCTCTCCAGTGGAGCAGCAGCCATCTGCTTCTATCATATTCCAAATGATAATCTCTGGCACCTTTATACTCCCTTTTCCCCTTGGTATTCAAATTTGCTCAGGTTCTGCTTAACTCCCCCAAACGCTTCCCTTCTCTTGATTATTCCCTCAAACCACAGTCTCATCACTTTCCTTCCTTTACCAACAGTTCTATCCCAAGAATCCTCTATGCTTATTGACACCCCTTCCTGACCTCCCACTTGCTCCTCGGCCCACCGCAATTTGCCTTCTGCCCCCACGGCTCCAGTGAAACAGGACTTTCAAAGGTCTTCCTAATTGCCTTCTTGCATCCTACTCAGTCCTCTGGGAGTGTCTGGCTTTGTGGATCCAAATAGTCATCCCCAAACTCTCTTTTCCCCGGGCGCCCATCATTCTGCTCCTCCCTGGTTCTAATTCCTTTTGCACATGACTCATTATCATCTGTTCACGTGCCCCCAGTGTCATCTTGTTCTCCCTCTCCCTGGGTGGTCTCCCACACTCCCGTTTTCAGCCATTATTTTACCCAAGAGCCTGCCAAGTCCACGTCTCCTGCTCGGAGCTCTCGTGTGCTCCAGATCCTTTTTCCTAGCTCTTTGCTATGCTGCTACCCCAGCGTGTCCTGCTCACCTCCATTAGTTCACCGTATCTAATACTAAAATAGCAGTCATCTGTATGCTTTCTTATTTCTCGTTCTCTTCTCATCTATCAATGCATAGGTTTTATTGAATCTCCTTTCAAAGGGGTTCTTTGGTGTACTCTCTTCTTTTCCATTCCCATTAGTTCTTGGCTTTTCCACACTCTTATTTCCTACTCAGATACTTGAAGCGGCTTTGGAACTGGCCTCTCTGGATCTTGCCTCTCCTTGCCCCAGTTTCTTTCTCCCATTGATAGCAAGGTGATCTATAATTAGGGTGGTCACGTAACTTATGGTCCAAACGGAAACACTTTTGTGAATGAAAGGGAGTTGTATTAATAAGTATGCGATGGGACTGTCCCGGCGGGTAGAGATGTACATTCACCTCATTAAGATGAGGCTCTGATGTCATCATTTCCTGGTCTCGGAATCTCACGGCCCCGGTAATGACATGAAAACTCCACACGGTGCTCATGGCTCCCTCCTGGTTTGGGCTCCCTCCCTTGTTTGAGCCTCCCCCTCCCTCTGGGCTCTGGGTACAGCCATACACAAGGGGCGGGTTGTCCAGCCTTCTGAATGCTTCCTTATTGGCTGAAGGGCTTTGTCCTCTCCTGTCTCTAGTCTGGGCTCTGACAGTACCCCTGCTCAGAAGCCTGTCCTGCATCTCATCCTTGTCCTTCAAGGATCCGTTTAAATGTTCCACCCTCCCTGAAGTCTCTACCTATACTACTATACCAGTTAGTAGTTAGAATGGATTTCTCCCTCTACTCTGTTCCAACAGCACATTGCATGACCACGCACAGCATACCCAACATTTTGAGTTATCTGTGTACGTAAATGTTGCTCCTTAAAGACGAGCCCTTGGGGGACAGGGTCAGGTGGATCTCTCCCTGCATCGCTCTGTGTTTTTAGCACCATTCCTAGCTTTAAGAAGGAAGAGGGAATGAAATGTTCTGAGCACCTACACTATGCCACACATTCACATATGGTCCCATGTTCCAACTTTGCAACTCTGCATGACGAATATCATTATGCCTCCCACCCCCACACTGTTCTTTTTTTCTTTAGAAGAAAGATAAGCCTGGAGAGATTAAGTAATTCACACAGCTGGGATGTAATAGAACTGCATTTCAAAAGGAGGCCTGACTTCTATTGAGAAAATGCCTAAAAAATAGGCTGCATGAATGACTTTTAATCCTATGCTTTTTCTATGAACCATGCTACTCCCAATATTTGTTTATTGGATAAGATTTAATAAAAAGAGAGCATGGTGTGCAACAGTGCAACTCACAATGTGTCTTCAATACACCCTTGCCCCAGCAAAGCAACGGCCAAATGCTTCTACCCAGGGGGAATCAGAGTAAGAGGTGCATTCTGGTCACAGGCAGGCAGCCTAATGGAGAGTGGAGGTGGCAGTCAGGGCTGGGTGTAAATATCTTCTGTGTTGGTGGTGGTGTGAGAGAGATTTTTATGAACAAAATAAGCCACTGGAACTTTTAATTTTTTTTTAATGCAAAATGTCCTTGTTTTCTTCTCTTCTTTCATCATTGTTTAACTATCAGGGTGATGGAGTGTCTATGCAAAGTGGTCTATCCCAGTGCCTGTCTCCTGGGTTCACTGCCTAGATTTAGAGTCAGGAGAAAATAAGACAGTAAGACTGAACCAAGTCAGGGGAATCAGACCAAGAGCCAGGGAACCCCTGGATTATCGGGTTTTCTTTCCACCTGGGCCATTTTCACTTGGTGGTTCTCAACCTTTTGTGCAATCTGATTGTAGGGAAGACTGACAAGGAGGTAAGGCCCCTGGCATGTCATGTTCCTCTTGTAACCTCCTGTCACACTACTAGGTCTGATATGCAGGCTGCTCTGAGATGCCATTTCTGCCTCCTGGACAAGTGTCCAGTGTCTAAAATGGTTTAGATAAGGTATCCCCACTGCAAACACAAAACAGGAGTTGGGGCAAAGAATGTGTGCTGGGAGTGGGGAGAAAGGTCACCTCTACCTGGTGATCACCTGTGTCCATACCAAGGTGACTGGTGAGGGTTTCTGATACCAAGAAGGGAAACTTCAAAGCTTCTGCTCGTACACTGACGCGCACACCTCTGTGTTTACGTGAGCGCATTATGGGTCTTTGCTGAGGGCTTGATTTATCTTTCTATAAAACTGAGCCCCCCCAAAGCATCTCTTTGTACCCCTTTGACCATTGCCTGGGATGCAGCAAATGTACAATCTTCTGTCTCTCTCATTCCCTCCCTCTGGAACTTTCCTCTCTCTGGAATGCAGTGGCTGGAAGGAAAACAGAACAGTAGACCTAGGAATCTGGAAGTCTCTACAGCGGTGGGGATGGTGGAGAGGGGAAATCTCCAAATGGCCATCAACCGTACCAAGGCTGTGGTACCTTTCGTGCTGTCCCTAGGGTTTCTGACTTTCTTTCCTCCCCACCCCACTATTTGCATTAAGAGCTAAGGGGTGTGTATGTGTGTGTGTGCGGAACAGCAGAGTTGGAAGATGGTGCGCCGACAGGCAATAAGGTACCCCGGTGCAGCGGTGAATAAAGAAGGCCCAGGAGGGGTGCCCCTCACTGATTGCTTCTGTATAAGCGTTTCAGACAGATTCACTCACTAGAGGGATTTCCCTTATCCTACTCTTCTAAAAGTCTCCCACGTATATTGGTTTGAAACTATAGTTTCTGGGAGTTGGGAGAAAATAAAATCATCTAGTTTTGGGGTCAGCAAACTAAGGCCACGGGCTAACAAATACTTGCCTAATCTTGTAAATAAAATGTATTAGAATGCAGCCATGCCCACTTGTTGACACACTGTCTGTGCCTGCTTTTGCTGTACAACACAGCAGAACTGGATAGGTGTGGCGGAGATGGTACGGCTCGCAAAGCTTAATCAGTTTACTCTCTGGCTCTTCGTGGAAAACTCTGCAGCCCCTGACAGTCTACTGTTTAGGTTCTGGACTATATGGTATGGCAGGATAAGGACCACACGGAGCTACTTAGGAACATTGTATATGGCCATGTGAGCTCTTCAACAATTTTTTTTAATGATAAAATTATAAAGAAGGAAACAAAAAGATCCCATAATTCTATCACTCTATAATAAGAACTAAGTATTTTCCTGTGTTTACATCTAGTCTTGTCTATGCACATATAAAAAAGTAAGTATATATAATTATGCATTTAGAATCCTACTGCATTTAGTCTTGTATCGTTCATGTGTTTTAGATTTTACGGCGAGCACTTTGATGTCCTTGAATATTCCTTGTTAATGACTTTTAATAACTTTTTAATATGAGACACGACATCACTGAACTTCTAGGTTGTTTTTATTCATAAATAAAAAAATTGTGTGCTATAGCGAATCCCATGGAACAGAATATTTGATTCTTTGATTATTTCCTTGAGATAGAACCGCAGAAATGGAATTACGGGGTAAAGGGTAAGGATGATTTTCAGGGTCTTGAAAGATTGTAGCAATTTATGGTCTCACCAGCAATGTATGAAATTGCCACCTTACCCTACCCTCACCAGAGTGGAGTACTATCATTTAAAAAAGTTACCAAATTGATAGACAAAAACTGAATTTTGTTGTTTTGATTTGGATTTCTTTGATAACTGGTGAGGCTAAACATTTTTTTTTCATATGTTAAACACTTCTTCTCATGTTTATGGCCAAAGGGAATCTTAGTTAAGGTCTTCAAGTGTGCAGAGGGGTTATTTAGTAGACTGGGACCAGGTATTCTTGAGAAGCAACTGGAAATGTTGAAACTTCAGCAAGAAAGCAATTGGCTGAAGGTCCTTCTGTGGGGGATGATGCTAACAGTGGTCAAAGTATAATGAAGATCACAAGGGTGCTCAAAGCCTCTTTTCTCAAGGTGCAAGGAGACCAAAGAAAAATTACTACAAGTTGTCCGGTGCTCCTAAGTGCTAGGAACATTGCACACATTTACATATGTTTGCATTAGAATGCCCACAAAGCACTGTGAGAAGCATGGGGCTTAGACACACTTCCTATTAATTATCCCAAGTAGGACTGAAATCCTTACCCTAATATCATGGTTTTGTAATCACTCGACTATAGTGTCTCTGAGAGAGTGGATTAAAGGAACTTTCCTGCTTAAAGGTTTTGCAAATTCTTGCAAATTCTTCATAAGCGAAATGAAGGAATTGTGAATCTAATCTCCCATAATCCCTCAGCAAGGCCTCTTTTCTCTAGCATGAATTGTGGTGTAGTTGTATGCTCCCAAGAACCTGTTGACTGCTCTGATGTTTGTACGTCCTTATTTTTGTTGAATGCATGAGCTCGCATAGCTGGGCTTGCTTCCTTCTTTTCTCATCTTTGTCTTATGGCCCCACCCTGCTCTAGAGGAGCCACAAACATCAGGTGTGTGCTTCATGCCAAACTGTCACCCTCAGCAGCACACCGATCAAGTCAGGCTACACTTTCTTCCTT